>CM036549.1:7129098-8329098 GCA_020745685.1 Tautogolabrus adspersus | reverse complement strand
GATGTCATCAGTGAAGTGTTTTACATTCAGCTGCTGTACTATGAAAAATAGCTTAAACACTGCATATGTACCTTGCAGTAATCCAAAGATAAACACTTTGTCCTTTCAGAGAGTCGAGTATTTCACCAACTCAAGACCCTGAGGGAACCTGCAGCAGAGTTATGATGCTCTGTGTGGCCCTGATACTGAGCAATAACATCATACACCTGTCATAGTGCATTCCAGAGGTGGCTATATGTCTTGTCATGTTAACAACACAATAAATGGGATGCTTAGAGGCCAGAATCCTCCCAGATAAAACATGTATCCTCAGGAATTCCGCCTTAGCTGTGGAGTCATCTTGTGTTAAGTCATCCTAACCACGGCTATGGGGCTAACGTGTTGGATAAACGACGTTGTCCGCTGGCGGGGGAGGCTGAGTAGGGTCGTGACATTGTCTGAAGAGGCCCCGTGGCTATGTCAACACATTCACTGCAGGGGTTTCTGCTCTACTCTGAAAACGGCGAGCTTTCAGGTGCTCCCATTCCTCTTCTCTTTTCTCTGTCCTCTCATTAAGCAGCCTCTGGGGACAAGCTTCTGGGCAGCTCTACTCTGGCCCACAATGATAATGTTGATCCTCTAGGCTTTCAGCCAAACCCGGGGAGCTTTCTATACTTAGAAAGACCATCATAAGCATATCTGCAATAACATTATCAACGTAGAAATGAAAAATAAGGCTGGGCAAAGATTTTAGGGGTTATTCAAGCTTAGTGAAGTAGTTAGCATCTGCTGTCTGATCTGTCTTAGGGCAATATCATATCAGAATAATGAGGGCAGAGATGCACTCCAGCTTTGGAGACTCTGCAAAGCAGTCTTTGGAAAACACTTCCCTGAACATATAACTCATTCAGTGGGTAGCTGAGGAGAAATCTACGCCAAATCATAGTATGTCACACAATAATTACTTATACATTTGGCAGACAAGACTGCTATATAATGAAAAAGCACTTGAAGTAAATCCCCTCAAATCAGTCTGTGGGACTGAAGCCTTAAATTAAGTTTCAACAGATTAATTTGAAACCTTTGCACTTGGTGGAAATAGACAGAAAAAAAGAGAAGATAATGCTGAACTTGTAGAGAAATAAGTGTTAACATCCAACAAATAGACTTGAATTTGTGGAGATTAGGGAAATCTTCATTTTAGTGACTTTTTAATCAAACAAAATAGAATGCATACTTGATAAATACTCCTTCATACCTTCTGACCTACATCAGTCAGGAGAGTACAGGGACTTACAATATTTGATCCCAGGACCTTTTCTTTCTGTCTGTTCCAAATGTCAGAAATACACTAGGGGAAATCAGCGTTTAAAATTGTTTGCCCCTTTACTTTAAAGGAGTTACAAAAAGGGCTGAAACTTTATGAGCTGCTCTCATAGGAAGAGGATGTTAAATGACTTGAAGGCTGACACATCTGGCTGTACATGTTCTCCCTGATGTACTTGTGGTTGATCTGGACAAAGATTTGCTGCCTAAATTTGTTATTTGTGTCTTTCAATGTGTAATGTTAGTAAGAAGCCCTGTAAATTGTGCTTCTGCCTGTCTGCCAGGACACTCTTGAATATGAATTTGAATTGAATATATGAATTTTAATCACAACAAGTTTATTTCCTGGTTAAATAAAGGTAAAATATATATATATAGTGACATACCGATGTCAATATGGTGGTGCTGGTGAAAAAAAGCACTGAAACTGCAATTCCAAGAATGTATTGTTGATAGAATTGCAGCTAAAATAGTTTAATCATGTCATACCAAATTGGCAAGAAAAACAAAAACAACAATATTCCAAACATTGTTCTCAGATTGATCTGTTTTATTTTGCTGTCTTAAAAAAAGTTTTTTAACAATTGCAATTTTGTTAAATGTTCCTAAAATCAATGAGGGAGTGCTTCGAAATGAAAAATAGCTTGGGAAAAAAAGTTAATTCATTCATACAGGTCTTTGGTTGAAACATATTTTCAATCGTAAATACTTCTGACTAATTGATTAAGTGTTTTAGTCTGCACTAGAGGATTTAAAGGGATATTTATTTTCTTTAAGTAGGACTGTATGAGATACTTGTCAATAATAAGTACATTCACCACAGGAGATGCCAGACTGTCATGATTTAGTCCAGTTTAGTTTTGGTATTTCAGAGTTTAGGTTTCATGTTTTAATTTCTTCCTAGTGTTGCTTGGTTCCCTTGTGTTTTAATGTTTCCTAGTTTGGTCTTTAGTGTTTTATTTTGTAATTTCTTATTCTTGTTTCTCTGTGTTCTAGTGTGTATTGTTTTGTGAGTTCTCTGAGTGGTTCTTGATTTACTTCGTATTTGTCCTCAGTGTTTCTGGTCTTGTGTTCATTCCTGCCTCTCTGTGTCCTGATTGCCCTGATTGTCCTCACCTGTGTCTTGTTGGTCTCACCTGTGTTTGATTACCCCTGTGTCTATTTAGTCTCTGTGTTTCTTCCCCTCTGTGTTAGATCATTGTTGTTTGTTGGACGTTGAATGTTAGTTGTCAGTCTGGTCGTCGGCTTCTTGTGATTCTCTGTGTTTTACCTTTTGGATTTTTTTGTTGGACTTTTTGAAAGTAGGTTTTGTTTTGCCTTTTTTTCGTTAAAATAAATATTTTTGGTTCCTGCAATTGGGTGCTCCTCCCTGTTTTCCATCTAACGTGACACAGACAGCTTGGTCCCAGAATTGGGAAATCAGTTTGAGTACTAGAACGGAAGCTAGGCCAATAATGTCTTAAGCTTGGATGCAGTTACACAACTATTCACAATATATCAGCGTACTAGGGAAAATTCAACTTGACTCGTATACTATAGATTCATACAGGGGGGTTAACACTGTTATAGTGCTGACGGCAAAGTAAAGCACTGAAAAGCGTACACTACCCCCTAATAATAGAACGTACTGATTAGGCTAAAATGAAGTATGCAGTATGCAAACACATGAAAGATCTGCTGGATGTGTACTGATTCTTAAAAAATCTACAGTATGCATCAGACCAGTCTCCCAACCATACTGTTTCCTACAATGCAAAGGGTCAGATCAGAGATCAACATGACGGACAGCAACTGCCGTCCTAAGAGTGGAAAAATTCACAATCAGACTTAACCACACAAACATACCACCTATGATCTTTTTTGATTCTCAAGTCATAAAAAATCAAAATGAATCAGCATTTTTCAGACCGTAAGTTGATGCTACACTCCAGCGGCATTTGACATCAGCTGGGCTGTTGCTTACTTCCACATTCCAACTGACCGGCATCTCCTGTGGCTTATATGCGTACTATCGACAAGCACCTCATACAACCCCACTTAAAAAAATATATCAATAACTATCCCTTTTACAGGGTGTTTTTTTATTGTTTTCTGGAGTTCTCTAGACTAGATTAACAAGTAACAGTATGACATATACTTCTTATATTAAAGTGTAATAATAACATGGCACAGACAGCAGAGCTGCTCACTGCTGACTTCCACAACAATGCAGAAGAATAGCATTGTGTTCTTGCTGTAAGACAATTGTTTTGAAAGGCAAATCAGCTGCACTTCTTTACCCGATTGCACCATTCAAGAGTTATAAATGCATCCATTTATTTTGCAGTCAAAGAATGTTTTCATGTAATATAAAGGTTATTTTTTATACAATATGTACATGCCGGTGTTTAACATTTCAGGCATTATTTGGGCTTCTGTAAATATTCTCTTTGCCAAACTTATAGCAGTATTTTCTTATTGTGATTCACATGAAAAGGGTGGACAAAATATAAAGTCCTCGTCTCTGTGCTTCAATGTGATCCAAAGTTCAACTAAGGTTTATGTGAGACTTCAGCAGTCTGAGTGACACAAAACAAGCAGGTATCCAAAGATACTCTGTATTTAGTGCATAATTCCCTCTTTGTTTTGCTATCCCTCGGCCACAGCCCAGCAGAGAAAAAGCAAGTCCTGGGGACTCAAACAAAAAAGGGAATGACGTTCTGAAAAATAGCGGCTTCCCCCTACACATCAGGATTGTCTGTCACACCCACATCTACTAATATACTGGAAACCCCACCTCTGTGAGATACGCTGACTTTTATGAGTCACATACATTGTCAAACTTGCACACGAGGTGGAATTTTATTGGTGCCAAATTTACCTTTAAAGGGAGAAGAGGAAGATTAGCATTCTGTGCAGTGTAAGCATGCAGCACTGGGATCGTAAAATGACTGAAACTGTTAAAAAAGAAGGTCACATCAGGATTGATGTACACAGTATTTTTGTGAAATATGTCCTAAAAACCTTGAGAGCATTTGTCATGTTATTTTGAGCCCATACTTCCTCATCATAATGCCTTTCTACCTTTATTTTGATTTCTATTTCTATATAGATGTCAACAGTTGTGTACTTTACACAATAAAACTCAAGAACTAAAACATAGGGACCCTCAAGGCAAACCCCCAGCTGCATCGGTGGAGCAGCTGAGAGTCCAACAGTTAAGACTGTATCAGTGCAAGGCAGCTTTCCCTGAATGTGCGTTACTGTATGAATGTTAAGCAAGGCACTGTTGAAAGTGAGCCTGCGTGCTCAGCAAACCTTCCCTGAATAAATAAAGCTTAAAATAGAGAGAGGAAGACGTGTGACGAAGGTCATGAGACAGATTTCGTGATCTTGCAGGTCCACATTATGCACCTATACGCCTGCCGAGACACCGAGGCAGCCCATTAAATACAATTTAATATAAAGAAAGAAACAGTATTTCAGGGGCATAAGCCAAGGCTTTGGCAGGGAGGGAACCGCATTTCACAGAGTGCTGTGCAACTTTGTCAGGTAAACGTGACTGTTAGGGACAAGCGAAGATTGATGGAATATTTTTTCCCCTTGGCTCAGCAGTCTTTGATTTCCACGGCGAAGGGGAGGAAGAAGGGGAGCGGGAACGGAGGTGGAATGATAGATAGGAATTCATGTCATTTATATCCCTAGGTCAGTCCATCACATAACTGAGTGAGAGAGAAAGAGAGCAAGGGAGAAAGAAAGAAAGATGGTGGGACAGGGATGCAGCCTTCAAACCTAGAAAACACTCAGTGTTTTTAGCTACCTCTTGTGATAATTATGCAGCATTTATTCAGACATTTACATGGGTATTACTGCAGTGATTCCTGCACTCTCCATAAACGTGTGGATGCTTTGTCTGATTCTTTTAGAGTCCTTGAAGCAAAACTGTGTGCTCCTTTCCAATTTCCACATTCTGCTGCCCTGACATTCATAGCGTTTAACATGGTGGCAGTGCAAGATGAAGATTTGGGTTTACAGAACTGCTTTCCCTTACAATTGCTTCAGCTAGGACATTGATTGACAAGGCTTTAAGGTATTTCCAGACCTGATTGACTGACAGGCTTTTCAAAAAAGCAGGGACATAGTGGCCATTGCAAAACATCAGTGTAATTGCATTACATTTTACTGTTTGTTGGATTCCAATATGAGCCTTTTACTGGTAGTGCTTCCATATAGGGGAAGAGTCTTTGCTCACTGGCTTTTATTCTACTATTATCTAATGACTCTATGAATGGAGATTTTGTGTTGTGCCCTCTGCAGGGTCATGACCTCAAATGATAGACACTCTTTCTTTGTCAGACCCAGATCTCAAACTCTGCTATTTTCTTACATCTAGGATAAAAAGCACTGATCAGACATCAATCATAGTATTAGATGTGCAATCAGTAAAAAAAAATTGTTTCAAATTTTATGATTCGAACAAGCATGGATAATTGAGCAATTTTTGTTTTGCAATATACCATTTTAGACTTTATAATCAAGAGAAGAGTTGATGTTTTGGTTTATTTTTGTTATCAGACTACATGTCTGAAAAATGTAGAGATGACTACTCAAAGCGCTTTTGCACCGCAGGTCATACCTACCCATACAAACCCATTTGCACACTGATGGCAGTGGTTGCTATTTAATTTTACCATCAAAAGTAACTTATCCATTCATTCAGATTCACACGCCGCAGACGAAGCAGCGGGAGCAACTGGGGGTTTAAGTGTGTTGCCCAATTGGACAAATCGGACATGTAGCCGCAGGAGCTGGGGATCGAACCCTCAACCTTCCGTTCCGGTTGACAGACAACTCTACATATGTAGTATATGATCATTTGTTGTGCTATATTGCAAAGAAGCACATTTTATTTTGCAAAGAGATTTATTCATATAAAGTCTAATTGTTCCATATAACAGTTTTTGAATATCCAGAAAAAAATCAAGATGTAATGCAGCAATTTAACAAAAACAAACTAATCATTTGTTACATAGTGCATATTTTTACATCATTCTTTTTTATCTTCAGTGGTGATGCTGTGCTGTAGTCTTGGCAACCACTCTCTGAGTTCTACTCCCCCCTCCCCCTCTGTCTCTCTGTTCTCACTTTTAAGCGTCCTCATTTTGAACGTTTTCTTTCAAAATGATCATCCCCTATTCCAACCCTCGAAGCCCCCTTACTCCAAAGTTGAGAAACTATCACTCAAATGCATTTTTGTCTCCCCCTTAGCTTTGTTCACACATTCCCTTTTTCTCTCCCTTGCTCTCTCTCACTCTCTCTTTCTCCCTCTGTGCCTCCTCTCCCTCTTTGCGTAAGAACCTGCCTGACTTCCTCTGTTGAGTGACATGCCTTCAATCTTTGATGGATTTTCTTTGCTTTCTGTCCCTTTTTTTTCCACATCCTCTCTCCTCCCACACACACAGATTTTGTTTCTTAAAGCTGCAATTTTACATCTTACTGTAGCGAGAAATTCCCTACACGCTGTTACCCATCCATCCCATTCACAGTGCAAACAATCACAGTGCCACCCATTCAATTAATCGTCCATTTCCTCAGCGGTTTGTTCACACAGATTTGCAGCTCAAATTGAGAACTCTCAGGTTCATATTTGCACAGTCAAACAATTACCATGTTATGACACATTACAGCATCATGTTAGATGACCTGTCATTTGTGCCTGTGCATCCAAATCCTGTAAACCCAGGGCCAAGCTAATTCTATGTAAGCCATTCAATTGGATCCTGGTGAGAAGAAATACCCATGAGCTATTTCTGCACGTGCTCATCCACAAGACACATTACTCATCTCACTGTTCACCCAAAGATTCTAGGCATCAAGCATTCCCCATAAGTTTTTTTTTCATTATGCAAATGCTCCATTTCTAATCCTCTATTATTCTGTATTTGCATGCTGTTCTGAAAATGCGTCAACCCCCCCACCTGCCTTTCATCATACAAAACAAAGGTGTTTACACGATTCAGTGCAGCAACTGCTGCAAGATATTTGAGGCACTGCAGAGATGCAAATTAGACACCAGTAAATTTCTGTCGTCCCTAATCCATTTGCTATGCATATTCACACAGTGCCATGTCTTTCATAAATCAGAATAAAATGTCACGACATGATAAGGCCCTGGCAGACTTGTATGATCGCCTTAAGCAGGACAAATGTCCATGAAATAAACATCAAGCTATTACATGAATACATATGACATTAATGATAGGACATGGCATGACCAAACACACATCATTTATATTTAGAGCCATGTTACGTTAGCATACACTCATCAAAATATTTACACAAGGGAGTTGCAATCGTGGTCTACATGCCAAATACTTTCAGCGTTTTTAATATCGGTTTAATTTCACCAAAGTATCTGGAACCTTTCTGCATATTATTGATAACCTGTTGAGTTTTCCATCAACACAGGCACTAGGAAGAAATGTTTTTTAGAGGTTCTTATTATGTTGCGCTGTGTGTGTGTGTGCGTGTGTGCGTGCGTGTGTGTGTGTGTGTGTGTGTGTGCGTGTGTGTGCGTGTGTGTGTGTGTGTGTGTGTGTGTGTGCGTGTGTGCGTGCGTGCATGCGTGCGCGCGTGCGTGCGTGTGCGTGTTATTGTGTGTTCATAAAAAAGCTCAAAATAGTACTTTAATGTTGTGAAGGCTTTAGCTTAAAGCTAAACAAGTGTACATGGAATAACAGAGGCCACTTATCATAAAAACAGGATTGTAACTACTGATACAACAAATTGCAAGTAACATCAAACTGTGTGTATGGTTGAGGTGGAGCTAATTTCAATAAATTATATCAGGTTGGGCAGCATACTGTAGGTCCCAACACATGCTCAGGCACATACCCATTGTTGCATGACAAGTATTTAGGGCTATGAGATAATGGGAATTTAGTGGAATATAATGTAGAATCCTTCCTGAAAATCTGAAGTGGAGTACTATGGAAATACAAATGGAAAGTACATGTACCTAAAATTGGTACATGCAGTAGTTACTTAACGTCCACCGGCAAAATTAATATGACTGAGATACTGTGTCACCTGCACTAGCATTCCCACACACAGTTGGCTGTACACTCTGTATTTCAATTCTGCTTAAATATGTGCACAAGTGTAAGCCTTTGAGGGCTGTGCCAACAAACGCTCTCCTTATTAGCATAATATGGTGATTGATTGGCCTAAATTACTCCTCAATTCAATTCTACTGGTGACACATTTGGATTTGATGAGGCATTTAATGGCCCCTCACAACTTGTGTATTTATTGTGCAAGTTTAACATTCAGCCTGAGTGTTACCAACTTAAAGGTCTGAATTGTCTTGTTGCTAATCACTGAATTAATAACTGCAAAGGGAAAATAAACTATTTCATTGTGTTTTATTCCAATAGACAGATAAGTGTTGCTGTTGTTTATGTACTCCTCATGTCCTCTGCAGCAGGTGTTGCCTCATGTTTGGGGATCCAACTTCCCATCAGACAGCTGAAAGGAGAACACTTGACAGGCCGCTGGTTTGTCATCCTTCTTGTTTTACTCATCTGACTCGGATGAGGAAGGGAAGGGGTAACAGAGGGGGATATCTTTGGAATATCTGTTTAACATCCTAATTGGAAATGACAGGCACAGTGGCGCGTTCAGCCCTGCAGGGGAGATCAAAGAGTTGGAACTCCGTGAGACAGAGCAGTATGGATCGGAACCAAACCGATCCCCTCTCGCCTCGGCTAATTAACACCTGGCTCCTACTAATTAACGAAATCCACTGGTGTTCCAGAAACAGCTCAAAAACAGGAAGGGAAAAAAAAACACCGTGAAAGATTTACAACTCGGTGATGGACCTCGGTTATGTCTCCAGAGGCTCTACTTGTCTGGAGGAGCGAATGTAGGAACAGGTGTTCTCCTCTCGCCGCTGCACCACACAGAGCGGCAAGTAAAATGGAATTTAGCTGTTTTGGATTTTCATCCAAGTGTTTTGTATCACAAATACTGCCTGTAAAGTGGTCCCATTGGTGTTTCCTTTTTTTACCTGATGTGCACAACAGTTGCAGGAAAAAATAATTGCACCAGTTTCAGCATCTTCACACTTAAAAGATAACTTTATCAAAACATGTCTTCACTTCCTGTCTCGACAACTAAGATCAGTGAATGTGAAATTGTTAGATGTTTCATCTTTACAAAAAAAAGATCAAGCCTTGACAACAGGTTTATAGTTATTGGTGCTTTAAAAAATGAAACCTGAGAGGTTATTCTCTTAGATTGCATGCAAAATGAATTAACCTACTATTGAGTTAGCATTGATAATCCAGAGAAGCCTGACAAAAAAGCCTCAAGGCTGTAAGAATGCAAAAGAAAAACATCTCAGCTTTGGCTGCCCTGGCAACTAGAAATCAGTAATTATATTAAATGATATATCCTAGCAGGGGGCTCTCTGCTGGAGCAGAGACATTTTAAGGTTGATCACCTCTGAAAAAAGTCATTATTCCGCACACAAGTGCTTGAATACAATAAAAGAAAAACACTTATTACTTGTATAGGGAAGACAATTGCACTGCAAACTATAGAATCTAATTTAATCACAGAAACCTAACCCTGCTTAAGGAAAGAAAACACACAAAAAAGGTGATATCCCTGCATTGTCGATGTGGCTTCCAGACTCCCACCAAGAATTAGAGTATCGCAAGCTCTATCCCCCCCTTCCCCTTGTCTTACAGGTACTGTTTAAAGTTAGATTCCATGTTTACCCAAGTGATGTTAATTGACTTACCTTTCATTTGGCGTGTCCATAGAGGAAGACGCGTTGAAAAGTCTATTGTAACACTGATGCCTCGGGTAATGAGCGAAAGGACAGTCATTCTGTTGGCTGATTACAGACACTAATTAAGACACTGATCCTATAATTAGACGACGGCAGGTATCTTGTGCTCAGAATACATCATCTTTCTCTTCCCTGCAGTCTGTTTTTCCCCTTTTCTCATATCTCATGAGGGAGACACTTATATCAATACAGGACTGAGACATTTAACACAGGTTATCAATTTTGAAAAACAACTCTCCATCCCTCTTGTGTTGTTGCAAGATTATCAATTTTTGGCTGAGTCACCGTCGCAGTCAGTAGCTTTCATCTGTCCCTCCATCCCCGGTCAATCTGTTGAGCTGTTTGTCTGTCTCAGCCTTGTCAGCCTCATTCTCCTGCTAATCCTCCTTTGTCTCTCTCTCTCTCTCACTATTCTTCCTCCTGACTTTATCCTTTCTCTGCAGCATCCAAAATAACCTGAGCTGGCTTCAGGGGCTACTTGCAAACTCTTTTCTTCTAGTTTAGTTCTGTATTTTACTGCAGAGTTCTCCCCTGTCCAGATGTGTCAAATAATTTTCTGACAATTGCAGGGCCAGAACTTCATGCATCGTGTTTCAGCTTAGTTGGAGCATGTAATATGATGTGGTTGGGACACGGTTCTCTGACAGGAGCTTTCTGAAAGAGAATATAACACTCCTTAGAGATAGTAGCAGCTCAACTAAAGTGGCAGCTTATGATCAGTATTGTTTGTGCTTGCCCTTAATATGTATTTAAATCTCAATTCAACTTAATGTTGTTTCAATCAGGAGAGGCCTAATTATGAGTGAACAATTATTGAATGTACAAGTGCGATGTCGATTAGACTCCATCATGATATCTTTATGCACTCAGAGGGGGAGTGAGGCCGACAGCAGGATAGGACACCCCCCTGATAGTCTAACAGTGAGCCAGCTCAATGTTTTAAGCAGTAGGGAAAGTAACATGATACTGTTTTAAGATTCTGGCTGCAGCTTTCCTGACCTTTTTTTCCATACTTCTATAATTTATTTCATTGTTTTAATTTGATTTCCTGTTTTATTTTGACATTCTTCCTTGTGTTCTTGTATTCCTTGCATGTTTCCTTGTGTTGCATTATTACCTCTGTATGTCTTTTTCTGTTCATATCACTGGGTTAAGCTTTTAGTGTTTCCTGTTTTATTTTGTAGTTCTTGCCCCTGTGTATCATGTCGAGTGTTACCTCCTCCCTTTTTTGATTGCATTTATAAGTTTCACCTGTGTCTTCTTCTTCTTTATTGGGTATTAAAGGCAGTTGCCATCCAAAGAGTTGCATTACCACCCACCTGTCATAACTGCTCTTGATTACCCTGCGTCTATTTAGCCTTTGTGTTCTTTCACTTCTGTGTCAGTTCATTCATCTTCCTACACGTGTTTCTGGCTCCTGTAACTTCTTTATTTTTCAGGCAGCTTTTGCTTGGTTTTTGTTGGACTTTTGATGAACTTAAGAAGTAAGCCTTATTTTGCATTTTGCCCTTTATGTCTTGTTAAATGTTTTCATTATCTTCACTTGGGTCAACTTTGTTTTTGTGCACACTTTGACAATTTAATCATTTTAAACGAGATAGATTGGAAATTATTACTATTATGACTCTTTTTTTTTAAAGATTTTATTTTGGGGCTTTTTGTGCCTTTTATTGTAGAGATAGGACAGTGGATAGAGAAATCAGGGAGAGAGAGATTGGGGAATGTCATGCAGGAAAGGAGCCACCAGGGCTGACCCCATATAGTCGAGTACTCTACGATTCGTTCGTCAGAGCCTCAGTCGACTGCCAGTCTTATAGTCAAGCACAAGGATTATTCCAGTACAGCTACATGGGGGTGTTTCATGTCTAATTTTACATAGATTTGTCTGTTTTCTCCAAATAATTCATGACTCATAACCTACTGTATCTTGGTATAAATATCAACTCATTTATACTTTAAATGCAGTTCTGAAATCCACTTGTACTTTAAATCAATCTCCTTAGTGCATGAAGAAATCACCCAAAGTATCGATAGTAGCAGCATATCCATGTTTAGAGAATTTATTGGCTACAAGAAATGTCAGTCATCGGTCGCGTGCAATAGTCAGTCAGGACAGGGGGAGGCACCTCCTTTCAACAAAAGCTCTCATTGGCTGTTAGGCTGCTATTAAGTGTCAAAAAATGTGTCTTTAATATGTTTTCCAAGTCACTGACAAGGGGCCCATCCCAATACACATGCTTACAGTATTTGCAATTAAAGCGCCTCGTGTTATGTACTTCCACTAAATGTCAATAGTGCCCAGTTGTCTGTTAAGACTGAAAGCGTGTTGAAGTTTAGTAGGGCACACTGGGACATGCCTGGTTAATCTTCTTTCCCCCTTCAGATAATGTATGGCTCAATTAACTCGGACACATTGTTGGTTTTAGTTAATTTCCATATAATGAACAAATAACAAGGGCTGTGAGGAGTAGACTCATTTAAATATATATTAGCAGAGCAATCAAGTCTAGAGGTCTCCTTAATTTAAAATAGATGGATGAAACAATTATTAAACTCCTCCAAATGATTGAGAGATGATTTGATATTCAAGGTGTTGACAATATCATATGCTTTATTCACACAGCACAACACTCCTGTAAGCATCTTTACATATTCGGAGGGAGCTGCATAAAATAACAAAAGTATCACAGATTGTATTGTTTGATGTTTTCATACTATTTCATGTCAAACTCAAGATTTTGGTATTCTACAAATAATAAGGCGTAGTACAATTGGAATTTCATGAATATATTTGAAAACATTCGAATCAAAGGTCAGAACAATGCTAAACTAAAATGACTTCCAGATGCAGAAGTTGAATTAAATGACGAGCCATTCGGAAGGTAAAAGAGACACTTTCCATCGCTGAGCTTGGCAAGATGGTTTCTAAAAGAGCCAGAATGCAACTCATTTCTGAAAACACAAGATCTTTCTGACTCAAACTAAAAGTATGTCAACGCAAAAGTCATGAGATCATAGAGGTTGTTGTTCCCAGAATATTCCTATAACATAATATCTTTATAACATTCTTAGTATTATTCTGAGTAAAGAAAATGTATGTTATGGGACGCAGATGGCCTAGCGGTTAAGTTGCGTCCCATGTATGGAGGCTTTGGTCCTCCAAGTGGGGACCCCGGGTTTTGAGTCTGGGCTGTCCTGCATGTCATACCCCACTTTCTCCCCCTGTTTTCCTACTCTATCAACTGTCCTATCAAATTCAGGTCAAAAGCCCAAAAATAAATCTTAAAAAAAGAGAGAAAGTCCCGTTTCTACTCAAGCTCTCATTGGCTAAAGTAGCCTAGGAACAATGAATGGAAGGTCCTGATTAGACAAAAGTTCAGAGTGCCTGACTTACTTGAATTTTTAAATCAATCCGTGGATCTTTATGGATGTAATGTGTTTGGATTAAATCTTGGATTTGGATAAATACAATTCAATACCATTGTCCCCCAGGGGGAAATTTGTTGTCACAGCTTTGCACAGTTGGTACACAGGTATACATACTGTATATGATATGTAATGTGTACAGTTGCCAATGCAGTAGGCCTTCTTGTTGTAATATTATGACCAGAGGAGTAGCCTAGCCGACAGTACCTACAGTAGACCTTCCGATGGTAAGAAAAATGAATCCGAAAGACTTGTTTGTTTTTATCCATGGTCTGGCAGATGCATACATTGCGGCTGCTGTTTGTTGGATCTTAAAATGGAATTGGTCAGAGTCATGAGAACCAAAGCTTTCTAGCAATGTAGAATGAGTGATTACAAAGAACAGCAGCTGTTTACATGGCAGTGATAATGAGAACTCACACAGACGGCCCCGCTGGTCGGGGGAGGTAATACATGAAAAAAGTTTCTATTATTTGTACATATTCAACATAGACACGTCTGTAATTTAAAGTTTTCTAAGGCAACATGGCCTCACATCTATTGACATTGCAAAAAGCTGATGTTTTTGTTGTTCACTGATACAACCAGTTAACGTTAATGTTACTTTTAACTTCAGTTAAATATTAACGGAGAAACTGATATCGAAGTTAACGTCTTTGTTAACGGATTAACGGTTAACTGTGTTACATTTTTTTATTAACTGTGCCCACCTCTGGTAATTAGTGCACTGGCCCTTTAAACCTTTGTATGAGTAGCCTAATGGAGTTCTTTGAAAACAGTAACCCTAGGATCTGAGGTTGTCCAACTATTCGTACTCATCATTATTATAAGCTGACTTGAGTTCTTATTTATTTGATGGAATAAAACGTAAGAGCTTGACATGTGGCCAACACAGTGAAGTAATGCCATTGTATTATTAATTGGTGGGTAACTTCAAACAGACTGGTAAATCAGAGACAGCAGGGAATGGTAAGATAATAAAAATCAAGAGAATTACACAA
Source organism: Tautogolabrus adspersus (assembly GCA_020745685.1). Taxonomy (NCBI): domain Eukaryota; kingdom Metazoa; phylum Chordata; class Actinopteri; order Labriformes; family Labridae; genus Tautogolabrus; species Tautogolabrus adspersus. The sequence goes on along the minus strand of CM036549.1, from coordinate 8,314,530 downwards.
CAGTCGGTTACGCCACCAGCAGAGTGTTCGATAGAGGGGTCTTTTAATATTGCTGCTGTGGCATCCTGGAGAGAGTGTTATGGATTTGGATCTATTGTACTGCTGGGTTCAAGTGTTGCTCATTGAGCAGCATTATTGCCTCTGTGAATGTAACAGTACAAGAATGGCTCACAGAGTCCATTTACAGACAACAAGGTGTAGCGTGTGTGCTTTCTCTGAGCCCTGTTCACTGTGCAGTAACAGTAATTGGAAAATCTGATGCATTTACATCCGTAGAGATTATAACAACCACAACAACAAAAGCTTTTTAATCAATTGAGTCTCTCTCGGGAGTGCGATAAATTAAGATATGATTTGTTTTGACTCCTGAAAACTTGCGAGTGGAAAAAAAGGCATGCATTTTTAAATACATCACACATCCAGAGTTCTTTGTAAGCCAGGCTGTCCAAAAGAGAGCCTCTCTCTGTTTGATAACCGTGTTCAGTTTGAGCTTTGCAACTGCTTAAATGTTGAAGCGATGAGAGCAGAAATCTACTTGTTACTCTCCTGAGGCGTGATTCAGTTCCTTAGAAGTTACAGCCCTTGATGCAAACAAAAAGCTTTACCAAAAATAACATGCCACAAACTTTCAAAGACTAAAGTTTTTCTGTATGTTTTTCCATTGAAGTTAAGATCTATTTCCTGCGAAGAGCTCGTTCATTTTTAGAGAACAGAACTTTTTTTTTTTTTTTGATGGCTAGGAAGAAGAGAGGAGAGTACTCTGGAGCATTGTTGGCGAAGACAGATTTAGGACGATAGGGGATTTCATTTCCTTTGTGCCCTTGAAGATGACCATAAATGAGTTAGAGACTGCTGTCTAGAGGCTGGAAGGAGAGATAAAATATCCTGTATTGCTTGAACTATGATTGAATTTTATTCAACTTTTCAAATATCTTTCAATAAACATATCTCTGCATATTGGCTTCTCAGCATGTAGAATTTACACATGAATGAATGATTTCCCTCGCTGCCAATGACTAAATATTAAGACGGGAAGCAGAACCCAAAGGCTTCAAAAGGCCCCGCGACAAACTTCCACTAATCATCAATCATCTATCAAAGAGGAAAGATGAAACAGTCTATTTAGGACATGTATGAATTCTTCACATCCTTTCTTATAAAAGCTTAATCTTTAGCAAGTAAACTAGGAAAACTCTGTCTGAGCTCTACAAGAGTAGTGAACAGGTCAGGGGCCATGCATCTTCTGCCTGGTGTTTTTCATGATTTCCTCCCATCTGGCCATTAAACCCCCAGCCAGCACATTCCCTGCCCTGCAGAGACTAACGTGCGTTGATAAATTTTGCCCATTATGCAGGGAAATTAGTGGCCTGTTACAGCTCTGCACTGCACTATTTGGCTCGTGGCTGAGAGCAAGATGTCTGTCATTACCTGGTCTAAAGGCCATTTTAAAAGCCTATCTTCCTTTAAAACAAGAAAATAAGGAGGAAAATAGAAAAAAACTCCAAGTTAATTAAATGGACCCTCAAGAACAAGACTTTGGATTGACTACATTTACAGAGGAAAACGAATTGGAAAATATTTGTGCATTGTAAATGTTCCCTATTTAACCTGTGCACAGGGCTGGAGCTCCATGTTTCGGCTTGATTACTATGTAAGACTGTTGTGCCATTTGTGAGGTTCATTCATTCATCTTCATACTTGGCTTTTACCCAACACTTCTATCTTTATTGCCCCTTGAAGAGAAACAAGATGTTTCTGCATTAGAAGAGTGTTTCGCTGCTATTCAATATTCAGTATTTATCACATAAGGCTTCTGAACTGCTTACATAGGGTGACAAGAGATACAATATATGTGATGATATTGCTCCTTCAGAAAAATAATCTATCAGCAAATAAACATGCTTGGCTCCAGTAGAAGCATAGTTACAACACCATTGTTTTCCGCTTGTACATTTTTGCTAATTCTGTGGCTGCAAATGAATTTGTTTGTGCGTGGGAGGGCAGAGTGGCACAGCTCTGATTGTGTTTATGCAGATCAGTGGAGCTTTGGTAACAGTTCTGGCATGAAACAGCAAAACCAACTAGAATTGAGCAGGTTTTTTTTTTTTTTTTTTTTTTTTTCCTAACCCCTGAAGAAGGGTAATGCGTAGTAACAATGGAATCATAACAAGATTGAGGAACAACAGAAACTCTGTCCCAAAATGATAAGTTGAGGAGACAAAGGAACCCCTATCTTAACACCCGCCGCAAAACAGGTAGGTGTCACTAGTATTTTTCACCAGATACAATTGTCATTTTCTTGCCTAGCGCTGTTTAAATGTAAACAACAAGCAAAATGGTGCCCATGTTTGGGCCCATGGGTGTATTGGTCTTAGGTTTAGTTTTATTCAGTGCACAGCCGGCTCAATCCCTCCTTAATGAAGCGACTTAACAAACCATGACCAATTTCTCAAGTCTATGTGGCACAGTATGTTTCTGCTATTTGGAGGGCACATACATAGGCAAGTTCAACGCCACACTTCTCCTCCTGCTTGTTGCAAACACAGGGATGCACAGCAGCAGCTCCACTCCTCAGTGAAATATCAGTACATTTAATTACACATATACATTGAGTTTTTTAATGGGACAGGTGGCTGGGAGACAGTGAGCTTTTGTTTCCCCTGACCTCTTTTTTTTCTTTCTTTTGGCGTGAAGCTGTCCTTGTGATGCTAGAAGATGAGGAAACATGCATTGTATCGCTTACATACCTGCTTCACCTCAGAGAGATTCTTGCCTGAGCCTGACAGGGATAGGCACAGACACCAAGCTCTCCATCATGCATGCTCAGTCTGATGTGTGCACTGTCTCTAATGCACGTAGAAACACAAACACACACTCTGCATGCCAAAAAGAGCTAGATTTATTATTATCCACAAACATACCTATGAGTATAACTAACAATCATGCCCACAGATTTTAATACAGACTGTCCAGTGGCCATTAAGCACACAGTAGAGAATATTGCCATCGATTCCAGCAGCAAAAATAAGTAAATAAATATTTTCAGCCAACCTATCTTTGATGTCAGGCACACAGAATACTAATTAACATAAGATTCTGTCCAATACTGTCAGCGTTTTTGGAGATTTGAATATTGTGTTCTGGGATTTCAGTAGCACGATGGAATGAGGGAAGTTACATGAGCTGGCTGGAGCCCATTCTTTCTTGGAATAAAAGATTGAAATCCCGGGTCTAAATAACGACCCGCCTCCCTGCAGGCGCACCTGGTTCATTAAGCAAATGAGTTGAAAACTGTATTGGTTTGACCCATGTTACGGCCCAAACACACCGATGTATAATCATCACTGAAATTCATGCCGTTATTATTGATCCCCGGCCGTTGTTAAGCTGCACGTTTTAGTGGCGCGAAAACAATGACGTCAATATTCGTCATAAATTGTTTTGTTGTGTCCACATGATGAAGATCATCGTACAATGTCACCCACAATGATCCCCTAAACTTAAAGACTTGTTATTTTAGGAAGCCATGATCTTGGGTCAAACAAACTCAGCCGGATTTATTTGGGAACACTGCTCTTGAAGCCTCAAATTCGTCATCATGACCTGAGCCATTTTTCTTCCAGAATACGACCTTATTTGGACGAGGGACTGGAGGTTCATTGTCATGCCTCTTTCTTGGTTGATAGGCCAACATGGTGGCCAAGTGTCAAACACAATAAAATGAGCTTTGGTTTAACTTTAACTGGGACCAATTCTTACATCATGTGATCATAAAAACAACATAAAACTCACAAAAATGACCATAAACTGTTTAGGTAAATGTTGTAGAGATCATAAAAAACGTTAAAAGGTAGGGTCATTTTATCCTTCTGGCTCATTTTTTTTTCCTTTTGTAGCCAGTGGAGTCGCTTCCTTTTGGCCCTTAGAAAAAACACAAATGTAAGGTACTTCCACATTTGGCTTCACTTTTTGAAACGGGAGGCTTCAAACTTTGATGTTCTGTGTAAAGCAGACAGAGGACTAAAGGTATGCATTTTCAAAATCTAAACATAAGTTTAAAAAAATACAGCATTCTCCCCTACACATGCATTATTTGGCCCTTCCTCTACCCTCTTGGGCTGGATTCAGAGTGGACTTGTTAGCTGCCATGGACTTGGGCCACCAGTATTGGTGTGGATTATACGCTAGGTCAAAATGAAAGGCCCATGCAGTATTCAAGGGCCAGCATTAAATATACATCAATAAAGGCTAAGCTTCTTTTAGGTGTTGGGAATAATTTCTCTCTGACTCAAAGTAGCACATTTTGAAGTAAGCAAATGGCAAGATGTGTTGCCAGCCTTTAAGCATATTTAATCACCCGTCCACAAGCGCTACTCTTTTTCTCTGATCAGATAATTGGAAGGCTTCTTATTTAACAAATGTGCTTTAAGATTGCTGATCAAATGGCAACAGGACATTTTCTTTGCACGACTCCTTGTAGGCCGATTAAAAGTAATAATTAACATACAAATAAACGCTCTACAATTATTGAGGGCTATTGTGCACAGGGTAGTACAGGAAAAGGCATCCCAGGCCTCTTGATACAAAGGGAAAATAAGGATAACAGTAAAATCGAGGCACAAACACTTCATAGGTCTCTCATTTAATTCCGACTGTTGGACCAAACTGAACTCCGATTTGTAGCTTTAAAATATTCACCCCTCTCTTGGGGCCTCAGAGAATTTAGTTAAATACCAAGGTCATACATTTATCAAAAAGCCACATCTAAGTCTATCAAGTTGGGATTATGCCCACTGCTCTCCTTTCCTCTCTCTCCTCTCGTCTCCCTATCCTTTAAAATGTATCGTTTTATTATTCACAGTGCAAGTCAAGTACCCTGAAGACAACTTTTACCAAATGCATTGATTTCAAAGTGCTCTCTAGAAGATACAAAATAATAATAACACACACACACACACACACACACACACACACACACACACACACACACACACACACACACACACACACACACACACACACACACACACACACACACACACACACACACACACACACACACACACACACGCACACACACACACACACACACACACACACAAGCACAAGCAATCAGCTCATATTCTGGGCACTCAACCAATTCTAATGAGTCTGACCGCTCTTTCCATTCGTACTTTCAGGCCTTCTTTCTTCTCCTCATCCCTGACCTATAACCAGCACAGCATGTCTCAACACACTGTACCGTGAACACAGCCAGAAACATAACGTTATTTCTCCACTAATTCAGTTACATGCCAGTGGTACCAATTGGACATCACTTTCACAGCACCTAAGAGGGTTATGTTTAGCCAAAAATGTATTGCTTAGGATTGATTTGTTGGACAGGATGGTTCCAAAAGAGATAAATAAAGATTAGATCCACAAATGTTTCCTGGACCATAAGGTCCATGTTCTGGACTGAGTGTTGAGGGTTTCTGCCAGTCAGGGTTTAAATGCTACACATTGGACGGGCAGTGTAAAGAGGTTGCAGAATTGCAAGCAACTGATTGCCCCTCAACCTCAGCCAACCTTTCCTAGCATGTAGGAGTTGCTGCAAAAGTAGCACAAGTGTTGATTTCTCTTCTTCTGGGCTTCTGACACAAGACGGCAAGGCAACCTGAATTGGCTCCATGGAAGTGAACACTTCCATGAGACTTCACTTAAGATCAGAATTCATGTTGAGGACGGCCTGCTGCATGGACCGCCCCCTCCATCTGCTTAACCTCTTATACCCATTGTACCACATACACACAATCCTATGATACACCATTTTACACTTGAAAAGATGTACTATTGTGAACATCGTTGAATATTCAGAGAAATCACTTGTTTCCATCTATTCATCTACAATATAAGAGCCCTTCTTTTTCCCTGATCTTCTCCCCTTTGCTTTGTTAGCCTGTAATGAAACCATTCTCCAGCCTCAGTACTAAAGGCCCTACCTAGTGAGGGGTTTTAGTGCAACCTTCCCACTGTAAATGTGTGTGTTTGTGTGTGTGTGTGTTCTATCTTGGGAGTCTCTACATTTGGAAGAGAAGTGCCAATTTACACAAAAGCAGTTTAAGTCAGGTAAGAGAGATCCAGTTCTGTAGAGTGATTGCACCCCATGAGAGAGACTAAAACCTCTATACGAGGGAGTTTCAGATGGTTCGTACTAAGAAGAAAAAAAAGACACTTTGAAACCCCACGAGAGACACTGAAACCTGAGGCAAAATGTCTAACTTGTTTTCTCAAGTTAGGGAAATGAAACAGCTGTGCTTTTGCACCTTGCCAACACAGAAATTATCTTTGTAGTAACACCACATGTGACCAAAGTTGTTGTTTTTTTGAAGCTAGCTGTTTTGTCACTGGAAATCACTTCCATTATATCACACAAAAAGTTTGATACTCAAGCTTCGTATCTTTATTTCACTAGATCTCGTGAGATTCATGGATCTGTTAAGATGTCTGTGCTTATAACAAAGCAAAGATAAATGAAAATGATGCACTCAACAATTAAGTTGTTACTGGTGGAATTTGATCATTTGATAAAAAAAACACCTTGAAGGCTTTATAGCCTTTATTTTGAAGCAGCTGCAGAAGTAATGCACTTAGCTTCAAATGATGAATGGGCCTAAAATCTTGCCCTGAACATGTTTGTTAGAACCAAGTTGCAACCTCAATTGTTGAAAAATGAAAACAATGGGAGTGAATGAAAACGTCTATTGGCCTTGCCATGGGCAGGACTTAAGTACTGTAAGAATCAACTATTTTGGATGTGTTTTAACAGGCTGCTCGTAGCTTCCTCTGCATTTCAATGTAGCACATTTCCCTTTAGTAGTTTTTTTTATCCTTAAAGAGTTAAGCTAAGGTGATTTAAGTGTTGCCAATATGTGTTGTAATTTCATATTGTAAGAATAAATATGTAAATAAGTGGAGATAAAAGGGTAAATAAATGTTATTCGTGTGTGTGTGTGTGTGTGTGTGTGTGTGTGTGTGTGTGTGTGTGTGTGTGTGTGTGTGTGTGTGTGTGTGTGTGTGTGTGTGTGTGTGTGTGTGTGTGTGTGTGTGTGTGTGTGTGTGTGTGTGTGTGTGTGTGTGTGCGCGCGCGCGTGCGTGCGTGTGTGTGTGTGTGTGCCAACGTGCATGCACACACTTCAGGCTATGACTTGGTGCCCGCCCAGCCCAGTCAAAAAAAAGTCTCGCTCCACCAGAATTGTAAAGGGGGTTACTGTCAAGCATTGAATATATTCGGTACATTAATATGTACATTAGTTACTCTGTATATTTCTCTGAATTTCTTGAAACCTACTACTGGCTTTGAGTTCATTTGCTTTCCAGACTGCAACTCTTAAGCTTCATAAATATGTAAACAACATATTTGATGGAGCCTTCTAAGTTTCAGAATCCTCCCCATCTTCCCTCTCATTATGTGACAGTGTATCCTAGGGGGGAGGCGGCAGATTAAGCCTAAGCTCATTGCCCTCCCTTCAGGGGGGCTGCATGTGTCCCTGCTTCCCCTCTATTAATGTCTGAAGCTCACGCTTTCTAGTGGAGAGAAACATCTGTCTGGTTAAAGCTTAAAAACTGTTTGGGAAACCTCAGTGACCTTGAATGTGCATCTTCAAATCTCTGTCTGAGACCCAGCAGCTGGGCTTCTCTCTGCTCTATCACAGGGGTTTGGACTCTCCCTCCCCTAAATCCTGTAACAGTGGGTTGTTGTATTGGAAAACCCGTGCTTATTGCTTCCCTGCTGGCATGTAACTCTCAGCTGTTGCCCTGTTCTCTGTGTGAAAAGACAACCTAACAGCACACTCTAAAAATGTTATCTTCACACTGTAGTTACTTCAAAAGTTTTCCCAGAGAAAACTAACACTTAGAGTGAAAAAAAAAAGATTTGTTTTTATTTTAAAAGTCAAACTCTGTATCAATTTGTAATTTATTTCATCCTTTTTTCTATGCATTTGAACTGCGGCTTGTAGTTTCAAAAGGCTGCCATAGCTTAAAACGGTCTTCTCTCTGTGTCTGGATGGTTTTAGGAGCTATTCAAAAGTTTCAAGTGAACATTGTCTTTGTGCAGAATTTCATAATTAGTTTTATGTTGTTGTTTTGTGGCACTGTGTTTTCCCTGCCTTCTTCTTGATCTGTCACAAACAGAACCATTAACAGAGACAAACTAAAGTATTAGTGCTGCGATTAAAAAAATTGAGTTAATTACAGACTATGTAATTAATTAATCAAAATGAAAATACAGTTAGACTTACTGCATAACCCTGGCTCCACTTGGTTATAACTAGCTTTCACATTTTAATATGACTCTGTTCTTCATGTGATAATCATAACGAACGATGAAAAAGAACGTGCTTCTAAAGGCAGCTAAACTTTATACAAACCTTTCGAACAGTGACAGGAGTAGATTGATTTTAAACAGGAAATATGGCACTTCAATAGATGTATTTTAACGGTTGAACATCAGCATGTCTCTGTATGTGTGTGTGTGTGTTCGTCTGTGTGCTCTCGCATGCGTGTTTCTCAGTACAGGCCGACACAAATCAGAGGATAGATCGAGGGTAGACTGACTTAATTATTAACAAATTAATTTACGTTCTTTTTGCATTTCTTCAAACATCTTAAAAAAAAACCTTTTAAATTCTGCACACGGAAAGGACAAGTCTGCATGAAAGCACAAAACCAAAAGAGATCAAATAGAGCAAAATGTAAACTCTATTTTTAAACGGTGACTGCTCATTCCAGGTCAAGGGGAAGAAACTGTGCAGAGTGTAAAAAGCAAAATGCCAAAGGGAACAGGGAAAAGGCTCTCTTTGGCTTTCCATAGAGGGCAACTATTGTGGGTGAAATTTACTTAAGCTGACTCCGGACTGAGGACGGACACAGTTAAAAGCCAGAGTGGGTTGTTTGAGGACAGGACATTTTACATCCCTGAGGAGCTCCTTTACCACCAGTGGATGTTGGGCTAACAGTGCAATAGAAATCTTTGCCTAGTTAATAGAAAAAAAAGAAGAAGAAGGAGACTGAGAGAGGGGGGGAAAAGAGAGAAAGTTGCGAAAACAACCTAAGAGTGTCTAAAAGCCATGTATTTTCTACTTCCTTCCAGTCAGAAATGTTAGCCCCCACACTACCATCACTTTGCTTTAAAGGTCACTGAGAATCAGACTGTGCGCACTTACCAAGCCACCTGACCAGGCCAATCAACCACCAGCCATGGGCCTTTTTTTACACAGTCTGAGATGAGGTAGGCTGTGTGCAATCAGCTGAAAGAGGCTGACCCCTCAGCCATGTCAGACCTTTTTTAACCTTTCAGATAAAGGTGCTCCTTTCTTTGCAGAGAGAAAGCTGGTACCCTTCGAACACAGCAATTTGTCGTATTTGATGTAATGCAACCCTAAGGAGTTCTGTGTATCTTGTACAGTATCTTGTAATACTAAAAATAAAAATGATTCAGTTATGTTTAATGTGCAGAAATGTGAAGTAATTGATAATTCAGCTCAATTAAAATTGCATGATGTCGCCTCATAAACAACCCTCTCTTACTAGTTAATGTAAATTAGGGTTGGCCTTGGCATTGGCAGTGTTCATGAGCAGTTAGCGGTTAGGGTTAAGATCATTTTGTCAGCTAACTGATGGCTACATGTCTCCATGTTTAAATGTTTGATGAATAAGTACTGCTTAGTTCCATGATGTTTGTCTTGACGTTGTTCCAGAGGGTGTGTGATCATTGAAGGAGAAAAGTAAAAGATCGCAAGACCCCATGTCGTGAAAACCGCTGTGAGCCGGACTGTGAGCGGGCCTGTCATGTTCTTCCAAGGCGGTGATGGCATGATGTGTGCATGTGAAGTGACAGCAGGATGAAGCAAACAGATCTCCAGTCTATGTGACACTGAAGGCTCGTCCTTCGCTAAGGGTAGAAACAAGCCAACTGAATTCATCAACTTTATATCCAAGGTGTTTGTGTGACAGTCGTGTCTCCTGAAAAAAAGTTTTTGAAATAAACACAAACTCTAAAATGTAGGTTATGCTGTTGCTATTTAAGTATTTTCATAATGTTTTCCCCCCATAGCCTGTGCCTGTTCAGTACTTTGGTGACTCACTGTGCATGTCAGTTGCAGGACAGGTACAGTTGCTGGCACATCATTCGTAAAAAAAGGGTTTTTTATTGTCATTTCATTTTGTCAGGGGGCGGCAGTAGCTCAGTCCGTAGGGACTTGGGTTGGGAACCAGAGAGTCGCCGGTCCTGATGCGGACCATAATATGGAAGTTGTTCTGGTAGCTGGAGAGGTGCCAGGGCACTTCCCTGCCGAGTTACCCTTGAGCAAGGCACCATACCCCCAACCACTCTGGTGCGCTCCCTGTGTAGCAGTGTGTAGCAGCCCCACTCTGACATCTCCATTAATGCATGTCCACAGGTCTTGTTTATGCATGTGTGTGAGAAGCATGGCTCTCAATAACAGAGTGTAAAACCAGAATTTCCCTCAGGGATTAATAAAGTATATGTAATATAAAAAAATATATATCTTTATGGTTGATCGCCCCATTTCTACAAAACATCTTGGAGTGAAGATGAACAGATTTTACATACAATTTAACATTTTAAATGTCTTAAAAGGTTTGACCTCATATGCCAAAAAGTTATATAGAATATTATGTTGCGCCAGACGCAGCTGGATAAAATCTGATAACTTGAAATGATGTCACTTATGTCAGCATTTGTCTGGACTGCCATTTGGGTCTGTAGTGCAATTTAGAAATATCTTACCTTGATAAGCACCAATTTAAAACACAACTATCCATCCATAGCATAGGAACATTATCTGAATTTCAATATATAATAAAATAAATAACAATTTTAAGTAAGTTGCAAATCACAAATGAACATGATTCAAGAATCAAATACAGCTTATTGGTAATGGTAATATTAAGGGTTATTAAAATATGAATTTGTTAATGTTAATATCCTCGCAGCAAGGTGATTGCAAGAGCCTGTTCCTGGTTTTATATCTTAGGGTATATTTCTCATAAATCAAGAAACTATAGTGCTGCATTTTTTTTACGTGATTGCAGCCATACAGTTTGCTGAATTTTCTCCAGCCGTAGCGGGCTCAGGAGTGCTGTAGAATTCAGAGCCATACTGATGAGTGTGTGACCCAGGTGGGGCTCCCATCTGCACACACAAAAAAGCCAAAATGCACTTCGATGTTCATTTGACTGTGCTTTACTTCCTGTCCTGTGGGCACGATGTGAGAATTATCACGTCTTTTACTTCTTTCATGTGCTATTTTAACATCCGGAAAATAACTTTTCCAAAAACAGGAACATAACATTTGCAAGAAAAGTTTACTAAACTCAATTCAGCTACAATTTTTCACTCCTTATTAACGCCCTTCACTTTTCTATACACCATAGAGCAAAGATGATGTCCAGATGATGTTTTGGTACACAGTTCATTCCTCGAGTTTTATTCCAGCATTTTGGCAAGATTCAGACTCATCAGTTTGTTGTGTGGAATTCTCAGTCACTTCAGCTAGTGGATGCCAATCTCTTCACATGAAGGAGGACTGTCACACACTGTGATCACAGAACACAATGTGGTCCACATTTCTTGATCTTACCATGCTCTCTGGGTGCTATTTTCAAGGAAAACCCCAGTCAGACTAACAACAAGCTGTCAAAGCCTGCTGAGTGTGATTTGGTTCCCTCTCTCTGGACTCTTTGATTGCAGTCCTGCAGGTGGCAAACAGTCCAGATAACACTCATTACTGTTGATTTGTTTAGATGCTTGAATGAGTTCTGAATGTCTTAAACTTGTCAGATAAAGTCTGATTTGATTTGGTGTTTTTTTGACATCTTAATATGACTGAAATCCATTTTCCCTGACAAGATTGTGGCATAATATACCAAAGAACTCCTTAAATTAGAGCAAGAAATTGAGAAGACAGCCAGGCAGCTCTCAGATTTAAGACAGAGATTTAAAACAGAATGTTATCCAATACACAAGAGCTGCCTGCTCTGTAAAAAACAAAAAGCTTGTAGAATCCTAAAAAGGACAGAGAAGAAGAATCTGAAACGACTTTATTTTATAGTAATGTTTGAGTAGATGGTTTATAGCTAGCATTACATCATAGTATTGTAAGGTACCTTAAGTACCAATATGGAGGTTTAGAAAAATAATGAAATATCATTTGGTTTAAATTCTTAGATTTTATTGTCATTACTTGTAAGTACGTCTTTGACCTTATTAAACGTCAACTTGAAGGTCAAATGTGTGAAACATGAACTGCTATTCATTGATTGGTTAACATTTTGCTTGACAGCTTGTATCTGCAAGTCTCGTCCGTGTAATCCTTGTTGTCAGGAAACATTTTTACCATGTTCTTATGAATTGTTAAAGTAGAGTTAATGTTCATACAACAGCAGGGACAGCAGAGTTGAAGAAGGTTGCATGACTCACTGCAGGCCTGCCGGTCGAAATGTTGGGTATCTGGGGATGTCTGGGATTCTTCTTATTGATGCAGGAGAGTCTTGTTTCATGTTTTAGTAAACAGTTGCCATACTTCATTTTGCTTCATGAAGAGAGAACTTACCTTAAAGGATACTGTTGAAAGGAAGATGCTTGAGAGGTTAGAAGATGCAGGATGTCAAATTTGAGATTACAGTCAGGTAGGTTTCTGGATCAAAATGTGATAATGGACTAACCAATCATGGTCATATAACATCACTGTGCTGCTCGTACACTCTTTAAAAAAAATGTCCTTGTTGTTCTTTGAGTTTTCTTTATCGAGGCTGCAATCGAGAAAAATCCTCACTGCAAGTCTTTAAGTCATAAATGACCTTCAGCACCCACATCAAGTTGTTTTTTTAGAAAATATCTGATGGCATGATAAAATATTTTTCTGGTGGCTAGTTGAACCAGAACCAAAAGTAGGTTTAACTGATCACTGCCAAAAGCATTTTGCATCATCAGTTGTTTTCAGGGTTGTTTATTTTATATAATTATACACTTGTGATATAATGCAAAACAAAGCTAAATAAGCTGTGCTGTATCATATCTACAACAATATCGCAGCTAAATGACAGGCTTACATTTTAGCATCGATTAAGGACTAATTCACTATTCTTGTATTACCTTATATAACTACAGCTCTAGTCAGGTTCTCGAAAAATGTGCATTCTCTAAGTCCAACCCTGACATGAACCGGGAAATCAACGGTGCTCCTTTTGATGTGACTTCATAAATTGATGCGTCAAATCTCTGAAATTGCCCTTCAATTTTAGCAAAAAATCACATAATCTTCAAACAAGACATCACACCTCCCATCTTTAGATGTTTATTTCTGATATCATCATCAAAATTTTTACAAAACATTTTCTGACAATAATATACTCAAAGAAGAGCCATATTTTTGCGCTTGGACCAGGTCTCCACAAAAATGCTTTAGGTCTGAATACAGTAAAAATAACCCAAAATCCAAATAAGAAAAAAAATTTACAACAAACCAACTACCAAAGAAAACAATGCAGCGCATATTTACACCCTACAGAAATCAATGCTCTCTGCAGGAAATGAATGAGAAGGAGACAGCGGGGATCCCCTGGTTTATGTATAGAGCATTTTAAGAGGCAGCAATTTGATTTGAGCCTGCAAGGAAACAAAGAGTAAATCTGATATTGCTTTCTGTCAGTTTCTCTCTGCTTTCTCTGTAGCTGCCATCTACAGCCAACTTAAGCAGAATGCAAGCCATTGAACCTTCCTTTCTTCAGTGCTCACATTTAATCCAATTAGGGGTGTAAACGGTCTTTGTCAGACAAACGAAAAAGTGTGTTTCCCTGACAGAGGTTAATGATCATGCCTTCCCTTCCTGTGTCCCCTCTGACATGAGCAATGGCAGAAAAACAGAGTCAGGACAATGCCGGTCAGAGGTTAAAGACATCCTGTTAATGTGAAACAGCATGGAACAATAACAATCAATGGGGACCGGGTTGGCCTGAACATCAGTAATGGTGACGTTGGTTCAGAGGAGGTAGAGGAGTAGGTGCTGCTATAGTTACATACACACACAAACTCACACACACACACACACACACACACACACACACACACACACACACACACATATACACACACACACACACACACACACACACACACACACACACACACACAGGCCATCTGGGTACATGCAGGGTAGCTAACTCACTAGCAGTGCCTCCAGTCTCTCTTTATGCATTATAGCGTGACAAAGTTATTAATTCTTACCATTTTGCAGTCTGCACACACACTTATGACACACTAATAAAAATAGAAACTCAAATTGCAAATCTTAAATGGCAGATGGGGAGCATTTGCATTTTTTTTTTCTACTTTTTCTTTTTTTTTTTCTAGCTTAGCCCTCCTATTTGTGTGTATAAGTGCTGACTCTGGCGTCATGACTGTGTGCTGTATTGGTATGCCCCAGCACTGCCTGCGGTTAAGACACAGATGTATGGCACAGAAAGAAAAGCTGCAACTCAATGCCTGGCTTGGAATTATTTTCCGAATCTATTTATCAGGTAATGGATTAGAACCTACTGAACCGTCACGGATGGCCTTGGGTGAACGGGAATGAATGGGAGCGTCAAACCTGTGGTACTATATTAGTATTTATCAAGGCATGTGTGGCCTGTGTTTGTAGGGATTTGTTGTTTGTGTATATGCATGATGTTTTTGCAGTTATAGACTGTAAATTCTAACTGTAAAATTGAGTAAATAATAATTTCCATTCATATAACTTGTTGAAAATATGTGACTATGTCTGTGTATCTTTGTTTATGAGCATGCGTAATACATACAGTAGAAAGATTCAAGGTTATGTGTATCATTTGTTTTGTTTGTGTTTGACATGTGAAACTGTCCAGAGTACATATTTGCTTAATTTTAACACGTTCTCACCCCCAACTCATCAAATATTTCAGCTTGGTCTATGGCTCTAAGTTTCAAAATATGACAGTCTAGGAACCACTGCAGTATCAGTTGTGCACATGCATGGTCACTTAATAGGTTTATTAGATGTGCAAAGTCCTGTTAGACTTTAAAAAAAGAAGCAAGTGATAACAAATAGGCAACATCAGGTTAGCTTTTTTAAATAAAGTTTGCCAACAAATATTTGACATTTTATGACTTCTGGACCTGCAAAAATCATTTATCATGGTGAAGGTTGTAATACAGCCATTAGTTTGACTACAGTGTGGTTAGCATATCAATCTGTGCAAATGTGAATTAAATAGTTTCAAATGTGAAGTGACTGATGCATCTTTGAAAAAAGTAATTTACATTATGGTATCTTAAGGAGAAACAACTGCTTCAAAGAGGAATCAAACTTCAGTCTCTTGAATGAAGGTCTATGGAGCCTTGTATTTTACACGTCAGGCCATTAACCAAGGTAATGTATTTGACCACTTTGGAGTGAGAATGAGCCGGTGATGTCTAAGCTTAATGGATGTAGTCATTTCTTAGTCAGTGGAAATACAGCTGACATTCAAAAACATCCAAAAACTTTCTTTGTAACAGGAGAAAATGTCCTTGCGTTTATCCATTTGTCCCTCCATATCCTCCCCATTGAACAGCAACTATGACTCCCCCTCCCATCTTCTCTCCTTTCTCCCCCCCCCCTTGGAGATTTGCATTTAGCGTTTCCTCTGTGCATTAATACTGAAAAATGAAAGTTTTCTCTGCAATTCTTCTTAGACCTTCATTCACCCCACCCGAAGCCAAAACGAGACGAGGAAAATAACAGAAATGTTCCCAATGGGGACTCGAGCCCGTACTCAAAGAGTGAAGGGGAGGAGGGTTGGGGAGCTCTTGGTGTACAAAACCATATACAAACAAAGCAGAAGAGAAAATAAAGCCTGTGGGTGTTGCGGGGCTACGCAGACGGTCCTGGAGTTTAGCTCAAACATGCATCATTAGCATGCAGTGTCTGTGCTTCCAGCTCTCTGATGGCAAAAGAAATGGACAAAAGACTAAACAATTACTGGCAGCAGGATTTGAGCATTCCCGCTGAACATGTCCAATTTGATCAGGGAGGTAGTCACGATGTATCAATCTCTTATTAGTAGTTGATTTGACTGTGAACATACAGATTTTTTATTAGCAGTTCCTAATTACATATGAAGGGCGAAGTAGCTTTGATCATTGTGTTTAGACTGAATTGAACCATTATAACTGGTCTGTGAGGTAATTACTACACATGGGATACTGGGCTTTTTTTCAGGAGATTATTAAAGGGAAAGCATGTCCCTGGAGTGCCCGACACGTGCCTCTAACTCTGCGTAACAGCAGTACCAGGGAAGACTACTTTAATTTAGACAGGGGCAGAATGGGTTGCGAAAGAAGCAGCCTTGAAAACCTTGTAGTTGCCCGCGACACGTGCTGCTGGTTCTAGGGCACTCCAGACAGGAAATAACCTTTAACTGTTTGTCTCTGGTTCAGCGCTCCTCTTTAACTGGGCATAGTTTCCCAAAATATCAGCATGCGGACAGAAATAGAACATCATTAAACAGGTTCACCCGAGTCACCAAGAGGCAGACATGAAATTCAGGCCAAGGAGTTAGCAGGGTGATATAGAGCAAGGCAAGACAATACATGGATAGAATTGAGAGAACTCCCATTATAAAGACATTGGCACAGCTGCTATTACAAAGTAAACTCCACCAGCACTATTAAGCAACCGTACTGAGCGAATCAACTGCTTGTTATGCATTGTCCTGTACATGAAGGGAGATAAACCCTTCTTTGTCATGAAACCATGGAAACTTTTGGGTCACTTGTTATTTTGGGGCTGGATTTTTTTGGTAAAACATTTAACAAAATAATGGCACATCAGAAAAAAACGTTGTTCACAAGTTAAACTCTTGGTGTAAAGAAAAGCACACTTCTTCTCCCCGAGTAGACCTTGAAATGGCAGATAGGGTTGAAAATCTTCAAACAAGAGAAGTGAAGTGGGATTAAACTGACAACATGTTGTTTGGCCACCTCCTGCAAGATGAGACATGCCTGAAGTCAGTACAGAAAGTACAGATGGCTATGAAGTTTGACGCTCTTAACAACAGGGCTCCCAATCTTCCCTTCTGTGATTCAGTAAAATGATTTGATTTTGAGAAAACAACTCAGTAGTTTGTGTTTAATGGTAGAATAGTGTCGGGAGCAGATAGAAAAATATTTATCATTGAAACAACAGGAGCAATACAGTGGGAACCTCTTCGCAGAGTCATCTGGGTAACAGATTCCCACTGGAGAGTGTATAAGGCTCCTCTTCTGTTCACAAGCAGTTTGTGTTTCAGAAGAAGTACAGTTCATACTTTTTTTTTTCTTCCTTAAAGATTCGCTATATACACGATAAATAAGTTCTATTTGATTTTGTCCATGGATTAGTCTCATAGAATTTCTTGACATCATCTGTGAACACTTCAAAAATGGTCTCTTATGCTTCACGCCAAAACAACAAAATAACTAATCGAATAAAACAAAGATTCCCTATCTTTGTCTTATCTTGTGGATACTCCCACTGTCACGGGACATTTTGGCCCATCGAAGGTTCATTTGTCGTTGTCCTGTCGGTGGACCGAGCACGATTTCCGCAACTCCCAAGTGTATGACCACGGACATGTTCCAAACTGACCCCAGAGCACTGCTTGGATAAAGCCGAAGATGATACTTGACAGGCCATCACAGCCTTATCTGAAGTCCTCATCAGCTCCATAAGTCAACTGAGAAGTGGTGCTTGACATAGTGGCCGAAGGGGTAACCTAGTGCAATAAAGTCCTGCACAGCAGACACACTTTCTGGACAAAAAAAGAGGAGTCAGCAGTATTCCAAGAACAGCCCGAGGGTTCATGCGCAGGTCATAGAAAAGCCAACGTGCTGGTTCAACTTGCCACCACCAGGCACTGTCGTTCTTTGTGGGGGAGGGGAGCACATAGCCAGAGCTTTTCCAATCCATGGTGCTCTCACTCTTTTCCAGTGTGTTGAAAAGTCCAACACCGACTCAACAATGTATCCAATTAACTGGGGTAGTGACAGTGGTCAGACCATCAGTTAACAGGACCTTCCTTTTTAGGAATATGTACAATACTTTGCATTCTCATGTACTTATTTTACCACACTAATTCCCCATGTGAACCTCTTTTAAGCATAGTGGGCCATTTAGCTGGGATCTCGTCGAATACAAAGACCCCTATCTTTCCGCGTAAAGGGCCTCTGTATGTTGAAGAAATGAGTTGAACAAAGCATAGTATCTCTTTGAAAGTGTTCCTATCGTTGTTGATGTTCAAAGCATCGCCAAGCTAATGGATAGCATTTGAGCTGATGTTGGGAGGATCTGTTCAAATACATAATCATGATAAATACATGTTTTAAAAATTCACTTTCACTACCTTACTTGTATCAAATGATTACTTTACTAATCTGTTAAGACAAGCCAAGTTCATCTGAATCCACAAGGGGATTTAGTTTGAATGTGAGTTGGGAGAGGTTAGTTTAGACAAATGGGCATTTTAAGAACGCCTTCAACTAAAGCAGCTTATGTGCATTAAAATAAAAAATATATAAGTAAACTCTTTGGTTTGACATGCACATTAATGGAACCCAAATCCCACATCTGGAAAAAAAAACTAACAAACAAATGGAAGAAAACAAAAAAAAAGATAAATTCTGTCATCTCTATGAAATAATGGTAGATAAAAAAAAACAATTGAATAGATATTTTGTTAATAATCTCAATATGAAGCCCCTTGCTCATCATATTGTATCCTTCTCCATCTCATGTCACTTTTTGTGATCAAGGACTTGGGATTATTGCACTTTCCCTTTCACTCTCGACTCAGCGCAGATCGCTGTTTTGCTGTGAACAGGTGCCCCATGTTGTTGTCTTGGGATATAGCAAAAACCTGATTTGGAAATAAGGAAAAAAAAAATGTTGTCATATGCTGGAATACTTCCCATGATTCATTAGTAAGGAGTTTTTTTTATTCAGTGCGTTGGGGGAAAAAATGATCTGAAAAGGATTTCTCCCACTGTACTGTATCTTAGTGAGACTGTTTGTTACACCAAATCCTTCCAGGCATAATTTGAATATATTGTCCTTTTGTTCACAGACTTGTGATCTGAAAACAAGGCCCCACTGAATAGCCGGCTCGCCTGCCCCTTCATTTCAAAGTCATGGTGAATCAGAGGCCTTGCCCCACTTGGAACAACCAGGCTCAGCTTGCTAGCGTCCAAATTTCAGTGTGCCTGTGCGCTCGATAGTAGGGTAATGACCACTGCTTGGACCCTCACTAGGTGGTCTGAGGGGTGGTAGTGGTGGAGAGCAAGGCCCTGGCAAAGGGGCACCTAAGCTGGCTGCGGAGGGTACGGCGGGCAGAGCCACAGTCTGTATAGTGCCCCTATCACACGGTCCCAGGTCCTCTAGGCCCTCCAGGCCCTGTGGGGGTCCCTCGTAGCCCATGTTGAGCCGCAGGGGCTGATGGGCCTGGCAGTAGTCTACAATTGGCTGTTCATAGCGGTAGAAGGTCAGCGCGCCCAACTGGTGGGGGACCTGTTTAGATCAACAGATAGCATCGAGGAAGAGAGAGAAGGAGAATGTAATGGAGATGATTTAGTTTGGGAGGAGGGCACATGTCAAGAAAATACATGAGGGAGAAGAGGGGAGACAAGAGAACAGGAAGAAAGAAATGTTAGCAAACAGCTTATAGTTTATCAGCAAAACTGTGTCCCTCAAATATTCCGAAACTTGATTGTGAAAAACAGTGTACTTATGTCCCAAATATTCCCATCAAAAGGAGGATGTTGAGCAAAACTTTACAGTTAAGTATTGCCTTTTATAGCTAATAATTGTATTCAATGTTTAATTGATGACGTGAAAGATTAAACAGCAAATTAATATCAGTTTCAGTTAAGTCTATAAAAATGTGATTTTTGCCTAAAATGTCATGTTGAAAATGTATTTATACTGATATAAAACTGATTCGGAACATTATACAGAAACATCCATGCCAAGTAAACAAACAAACACAATAATAATTATGATATTCTGCTATTAACCCCATTTAGCTGTTAGGTAACAAATGTAGTTTGTGGTGTGAGGAATTCATTTTGGATATTACATTCAACAACAAGCACTAGATGTAATTCTGCTACAGCAGACACAGCTGTTTACTTTTTTCATAAATAAGTTAGCGTACTTTTAAATAGTGTTTATTTTTTCCAATGCAGTTCATTTGTTTCTGTGTGACTCCCAGCCTACAACACACTTAGTTTGGCAGCTAACTGCTGGCCTTCTGTAATCACCCTCACATGGTCACCACCTGAGCCTCCAGCTACCCAAACACATTTGCACAAAGACCCTCCAAAATGTGTCCTGTGAAGCATCTTTTTTTTTCTTTACAGATGTGAACGCAGTTGGGGTAGTCCTACTGCCCACATCTTGTACTGTAAAGCTCACTGTGACTGTCAGAAGAATAAGATTTACATTTTCACATAGGCATGCGAGTATGAATGACACACAAATCCCACTGCACATGACAAAACCAAATACACTTTTTGTCTAAGCTTTGCAACAAGAGCTGAAGCAAATAGGCCTCCCTCTAGAGCCATGTCACTTGTTTCAAAGCCAGAAGCCCTCGTCACATCTGGCTCTGTGTCTGGTCTCATGCACCCTCCCTGAACCTTAAAACGGTGCCAAAAAAACACACAAAAAAACCCAGATGAGACTTTAGTGACAGTCTGTCTCCCTCACTTAAAATCACACATTTATACGCCTAAAAACGAGGGCCAATTAAGAGATTTCCAACAGGCCGTGAAAGCAGCAGGGTAAGATGGCAGCTGACCTGGATTAAACACAGCTGCCTGGCAGAGCGACAGATCATCAGATCTGAACACACAGGCGACGAGGAGCACACAACAACAGCAGGAGCTACAGATATGACACCAACACGGAAGACATGAATAATACAAACCCTGACTCTTGAGGAGGCGTTGGAAGTGTCACGACTGCACTGCTTTCATGCACGTCCTTGACATTTTATTTTCAACCTCAACCAGTGATAACAACAAGATCTTGTGAACAAGACCTTTCTGGACAACTATATGTAGAAAATGTTATTTAGAATAAAGAACTACCTAATTTAAAAAAAGCTTACCAGGAGATTGTTTTTCTATTCCTCCCTACTATAGATAGTTTTGCTTTGAACTGCCAAGAGTTGTGATATAAATCTCAAACATTTGTGCAGTCAGTCCCCTATAATTAAACCACATTTCTACTATTGCTGCTCTAAAACAAAGGGAATCCAAAGTAGCTCAAAAGCAAAATGTCTAACAGTTGTAAGAGCAACTTCCTGTCTTTGTCCCCGATTGACACGGGTGGGAAAAGTTTTCACTGAAGAAAAAGGGCCGCAATAAATTACTGTCAACAGAAATCTCAGTACAAGTCATCTCCAGATCCTGAGAAAACATGTAACTTTACTTTCTGCTTTGTTAGATTCCACAGGTGAGAAAATGCAATCTTGTGAGTGGTGAGTGAAGGGAATCAGGTGTGAACAGAGGCATCAAGGTTTTATAAAGATTTGTTTAGACTGTTCTGTAGTGTTAGGTTAGTCTTTTTTCCCTCTTTGATTCCTCGAATGAAAGTTATACTATTCAAATATTAAAACCTGACTACAACTTACTCTATAGCTAATTCAGGCCCAAGTTGTCATGGCAACAGCACAGTATAGCCACATTGCAACAGTGGGAGCGAATTGGGGCTCAGTGTCTTGCCCAGGGACACTTTGACTGCAAGACTGCAGGAGCTGGGGATTGAACCCTCAACCTTCCAGTTGTGAGACGACTAACTGAGCCACAGCCGCCACCCTTTGTAAAACCAAACCTGAGATACTCTATTACTGTTCAAAAAATAAACACGAGATCATGTCCCAGAGAAGCAGCGCAAGAGAAGAACAGTTAGTTTAGGGGATTAAAAAAACTCAGCATTATAGCAACCCAAAAAAAACCTGCCACTGATATGCTTTTGCATTCATTAAACTTATCGTATTATGTCACTGATTGCAAAATTATATTTGATGGAACATGAGAGAATTTAGGGCAGGGATTTTTTTTTTAAATCAGGACCGACTGTGCTAATGAAATGCAGATATATGCAGGCTGAGAAGGGGGGATAGTGTGAGTTTGTAAATGTTTGTGTGTGCCTGAGTGTGTGTGAGCTAGCTCTGATTTCAAAGTCAAATGGAAACAGTCTGGGCTAACGCGGCTTGGCAGTTCAGGAATATCGTGAACCACAGGGCTAAGATAAAGCCACTCTGAAAGCATTAACACCGGCTCTGTTTTAGATAAAAGAGTGTCACTTGTAGCCTCAAGCTTAAATGTAACACACTACCACCATGCAGGAAGGTGTGGTGATGTTCCCATCTGCTATAAGAGCATGTTTGTCAGTTTAATAGTACATAATATAAGTAACAGGACATACAATTTTGAAAACTATCCATCAGTCTGGCAACCTAGCCTTTCTTTTAGCTACATTTGCACACCTCCCGAACCGCCACCTTACTCTTTCCATACTTCCTTCCTCCTCAAATGGACTCCATTAAGCGAGGCTGACTCATTACATTAAAGGCACTCAGTGGATTACTTCCCTCATTCCCCTTTCAGTTGAAACCCCTCACCAGCCGTGATACGGCCGCCACCACCATCTCGGCCGCCATCTCCTCACCTCAGCTCTGCTCACAGCTCCCTGCTAAGGTCCAATGAATTAATTAACGGACATTAAGTCCTAACCATTGCAATGAATTCTCTCAAATTGTCGGGGCATGAATCCGACCTCGGGCAGAGTGTGTGAGTGTGTTGCATATTTGTGCATGGATGCTTGTCTGTAAATGTTTCAATCAAAGACGAGACAGAAAGAGGAAGAAAATGTATTAAAAAATAGATAAAGAAAACTTATATAAGTTTGGCCTTTTGACTGTAATTTGTAACATTCAGCTCCGCTCTTTAAAGAAAACGGTGAGGAGAGAGCATTCATATCAGACATCCTGACTCTGCTTGTTGGACAAAATCAGTGACCCAAAAGGCTCTTTGTGTCAGTGACGGTGAACAAAAGGTGCTTTTGATATTCACCAGCCATCCATGCAGTTTCTAGGTACTGCTAGCTCATTAGGAATGCTATCAGCCTCTCTTTTTTGCCTCACAGCATCAGGAACTTATTAATTCATCTCAGTGAGTAGCCTGTTGACAGTGGAGACAGCCAAATATGTAAAAGGATAACATCTGGTCAGACTAACAAAAATATATAAATTAGACACCTCAAATTTATTTTCCAAATGTTATAAAGGAACGTGTTTCGGGAGGGAATGGGTGATGTTAAGTTGATGTTTTCACATCAGGCTCGACACTCTTAAAGTCTCTCTTTCTTTTCCTTTTTTCTTTTTCTGTATTTTTTAACTGTCTATTTTAAATCCCTGTTAAAACCAATGTAGGATCATTGTTTGCCCTCAGTGGCCCTGAATGTTAAGTGACAATATTTCACATTTAATCCTTACATTTTTTGTATATTGTATTATTTGCATTATCTGATTTGATATATTGAGATAGCCAGAAAATATAGGGAGAAGGGAGTGGGATTGTGAAATGCAGCTAAGGGCTGAGGTCTGAGTCAAACATGGGGGGCGCTAGGGGGTGTCAAGGACTATAACCTCTGTATATAGGGCTAACTGGTAAATTCCACCAGATACGTGTCCGTTCCTTCTCAGCTCTGCCATGGCAGCTAATTTGTAAACTTCTTTTAAAACTTTGGTCAATGTGTGTGCTTCCACTGACTCCACAGCATTGCATCTCAGCTCTGTCCCAGCTCCGATAGTCCAGAGGCTTCTGCAGCAGATACACAGGGCTTCTATTTTTGCCTGTGGGTGTTGACAGACAAACGAGCACGAAGCTGTACCAGAGCAAAACTCACACGCATTGCACACGTGCGTATATGGTGGAAGTTCTAGGTAACACTTTGCTGAGCTAAACCGGCACCCCAACATTTGATCCTGTTGAGTTTTGAAACATTGCTATGTCCTTAAATTTTGGACACTTATAGTTAAAGCGTTCAGCATTTAAAAGACCCCATTATCTCAATTAAAATCTTTGAAATGTGAAACTGAGGATCTATCAAGTATTATTCCATTTCCTGTCTTTTTTTAACACAACCACAAGGGCTGTTGTTGAAAATGTAAACGTGGCTCAATTTCATGCCGCTCGTGGTTCCTGCATACATTTGAGGAATATAACTGGCACTATAGTTTGAATTTGCGAATGCGTCATGCATAGCTGTAGAGTTAATCACCAAAGGGAGCTCCCTAGCTCCATTCAGGAGTGTAGCAGTTCAAAAGTCTGCCGCACTCCCAGCCAAACATTTTCATCCTCTCAAGTCACCGTATTGAGGCACACAGAAGCGTGGAAAAAAAGTGAAAAGGAGCTGCAATGGACTCATACTGAAATGTTGCTGAGGCGTCTCTTATGTTCTCATTAAGTTTTCATGTTTGCAAACCCATGGATTACAATGGGAACTGTGAGTTATTTTGTCATTTTGAAGATCTTTTTTGTTGTTGTTGCCCTCTGAGGAAACTTAACACCACATTCCCAAAAATGATAACAGCTGTCTTGTTTCATATACATTATTGAATCAATTGTGTTGTTTTGTCATTAAGGTTGCACTGCAAAGTATAAAACATTCTTCATTTCAGTGATTTATTAAAATGATCCATGACCAAAGCAACTGGAAATATCTGTTTAATGACTCTTTTCTTTTGTCTACAGTCGCTCTTGTCCCTGTGGTCCTTTTTGTTAAAGCCATTCATCTTGGTCCATGTATATTTAAAGCAGTCTGTGATGCATATTTCATGTAAAGGTCCAGTGTTTATGCTGCTGAAACAGCTTTGGTATAACTAATGTCTCACAATGTGGTGTTATTGTACAAAGTACTTACCGCCACTGAGAATAAATCTCACCTTCCTGAGAGCTCTCGCTTTTATGTCTTTCATATTTGTGCCACCCACTACACACGTACTTTCCCTTTGTCATTATGACATTGTTATCTTCTGCTTGCATATATCCCAATAAAAACACAAAGTAAGTAACCACTGTTCATAACACAGCTCTTGTAATGTAACAGCAAATTTAATGTTTAATCAGAAAGTTATAGATTGTCGTTTTCTTTTTAAAAGGTTGGAATTATGAGAGAGCTTTGTTGCGCTCAAATCATCTATTACACAGCTCCATTGTCTTCTCTTTGTGTTCCTGTGTGTATTGTTACTGTTACATTCTTGAGTTCTCTGTGTGTCTTGAGTGTTTCCTGTTTTATTCTGTAGTTCTTGTCCCCGGTGTTTCTTGTCTCCTTTTAGGCCTCCTTCCTTTCAAAAAATAATCCTGTCCCCGCATGCTAAGTTCTCAAAAACATCTTTGTCCACATGAAAACGCAAAGCGCACTGTTAAGGCTGTCATGAGCATGCCAAGTCAAAAAAAGATGTCCTTGACATGCTAAAATGTTCTAGCTATTCCTCTGCAATGACCAGTTCATTTTACAAAGCCTCTGCCCGTCAACATAGTGGGAGCACTGGTTCGGTAATGTCTGCTATCGCACTAATCTCATGTAAACAAAAGTGAGAGCGACACACAATGACGTCAAACGGAGGAGAAACCAGCACAGAGTGTGACATAACAAGCCCAAAAACTCTGTTTTCCCCGTCTACACATCAACGTCTTAAACGGAGTTTCTGAAAATCTTCACCATGGAAGGAGTTTTCCTAAAGGTGCGTTTTCAGGGACCTACAACGCTGTTTGCGTGTGTACAAAAGGTCATTTTTCAAAAATACCCACCTACAAGTGGACCAAGCCTTACTTCCTCCCTTTCTGGCTTGCCTCCACTTTGATTGCCCTCATTGTCTTCACCTGTGTCGTTATAGTCGCACCTGTGTCTGATTACCCCAGGGTCTATTTAGTCTCAGTGTTCCTTCCCTTCATGTTTATGTCTACCTACGCATGATGTGCGTTCTTGTGGCTCCTTGTCGTTTTCACCTTTCTGAACTTTCATTACAAACTTTGATGGACTTTGTGTTTTCCACTGGAAAAACTCAACTTTTCTTTTTGCCCTTTTGATCTTTTGTTTCATAAATATTTGTGTCTTATCTGCAATTGTGTCCACCTCTTTGTTTTTCCTGAAAAACAATTCAAATCACGAACAAAACAAAATAAATGAAAACAGTACAATGTGAGAAGGGGACTGAGGAATAAAGCATTGCTCCGAACACAGGCTGCACTTTAAACAGTTGAAATAATGATCAAAACATCTACAAAAAACTGTATCACCATGTGAAAACATGTGCACATTGAACATGGATGAACAGGTCCACAGGGGGGCCATGTACACACAGATGTCTCTTGCCCTTTTGTTGTTTATGTTTTGAACGTATGCAATCATAAACCTACAAATTAGATCTAAAAACCCTGCATCAATAGTAACAACTAAACAGTAATCATGTTGCCTCTGTGAGACTGTGACTCTGCATGTGCATGCATGCACAAGACAGGCTGTAAATATGTTTTTTTTGTGTATGACTGTGCGTTCCCTCCCCTGTGTGGGTGAGTGCTGTCTTTCAAATGTAAACTGCTCTAGTATGCGGGGGCAGATAGCACAGATGTAGCAAGGCGGGCGTCACTGACATGGAGCCCAGTCAGGCTTTCAGCAGAGCAGTGAGCATGGATGTGTCTGCGAGGGTGTGAAACTAAACACCGTCAGTTTGTTTTCAGACAGCACATCCCTCCAGGGAGACTTCCCAGATGCATGAGTAAGTGTGTGTGTGGTTGTACACGTGTCTATGGATTAATATTCGTTGTGATTAACATAATCGAAGGTTTCATGAAAGAACATTAGAGATGTGAGATCCAGATTTCCTAACATCTTGCCCTTTATATACAAAAATAAGCTTTTAAGACAAAAGAAACAATCCATTCACTGGAATTGAAAGAAGCCACCCAGGACTGTAGAGTCATAAAGGGTCAGTTAAATTCAGAGGCAAAGTACAACCTTGACTTTCCCTGGTAGAGCTGTGTCTGAAAATGAGCCCACATGTTCAAATTTTAGACCAATTGATTCACTAAACAAGCCGTTAGCCTCCCACTAATTCCTTAATGACCGGAGGTCCCTTTATGTGCAGCGACTCTTGATTACAGGTCTCTGGCACAACACACACACACTCACTCAGACATACACACTAACAAATTCATACAGAGCTCCACGCACAAAGCTGCATTAGAGGGAGCAAAACAATAAAGGAGAAAAGTAGAGAAAGACAGGTAAAGGAGAAAGCAGGATGGAGGACCCCCTTCACGCACCAGTGGGTGCCCACCATCAGCTCATCACTGCCTCCTCCCATTCCACAGTATACGTACAGTAAAGGAGCTTCTCCAGACCACAGCAAATGGGCCGTGAATTGTTACTCAATGCTCAACACGTTCTTCGGCCCCGGTTTACTTTCACACACATATCCAGCACAACACACAATTACCACCACTAATGAGAGCGCAGGCTGAAAATCTTTGAAAGAATGGAAAAGAGACAGAAAGTGTGCAGTGTACAGTGCATGTGCTCACCGTTCTAACACTGTTGCACTTCTGTCAGTAAGAATTGGTGCTGCCACTAATGATTGCTGTCATTGTTAATAATTTTTCAACCATTTGTTCTCTTTATAGATGTCAGAAAACTAAGAAGAGCTGGCAATCAACCAGTATTTATTTCAGTCTAATCTGAAGTATTTCAATTTATTAGTTTGTCCTACCAGTATTTAAAGTGGATGTTAATCCCTGCAGACACAACTCGGGGATTCAAAAAAAGATTGTGCACTTGCGTGGCATGTTTATGCATTAAAAACTTGAACTAATGCCTCAATCTTTTAATCAATTTAAAATATCCTAGCATTTTTTGTGTGAAATAAATTATCAGTAAGAAACAAAACACTCCTTTTTAGAAGACATGTAATGTAATACTTCAATTAATAGCCTGGGCTTTTATTTGCTTCAGTCTATGAAATGATCCTGCCTTTATTTTTGAGACAGGCGTCAATACGAGACACACTTTTAATTACTAGCAAACAAAACTTGTGCATAGCAAAGATGGGAAAGACTTCAAATTGTAAATGTACACAAGAGAGAATATTTCGCTTCGTACAAATTCAAAATTAGGATACTGATAAAATGGGCTGCACGGTGGTGCAGTGCTTTGCCTCACAGCAACAAGGTTCCTGGTTCGAATCTCCATCGGACAAGGCCTCTTCTGTGTGGAGTTTACATGTTCTCCCCTAGGCTGCGTGGGTTCTCTCCGGGTACTTCAGCTTCCTCCCACAATCCAAACACATGCTTGTTGGGTCAATTGGTGACTCTAATTTGCTCGTACGTGTGAATGTGAGTGTGGCTGGTTGTCTGTCTCTATACAGTATGTCAGCCCTGTGATTGACTGGCGAACAGTCCAGGGTGTACCCCGCCTCTGGAACAGCTGGGATCGGCTCCAGCGACCCTGAACGAGAAAAGTGGTATAGATAAGGATGGATACTGATCAAACAAATTGAATTACAAATCAGTAATTTGATCTCGCTTTTTAAGAGAGTATTCTGCTGCACTGTTGGTACACATTTGAACATTATTCTGTCTTTCTTTGACAGATGTTGAAGTTCATCTTTTTTGTGATCTTGCTGCTTTTTCTCCTTATGTTTGATCCACAAGCTATGTCAACACTAAATGCATAGGGCCTGTAATTTAGACCTGCCTTTTATCTGTCAAAATGGCAACACCGGGCCAGTAAAAGGGACCGGGCTTTAATTTGGGATTGGCCTCTATTTGAAGTTTTACAGGAAATGCAACATGATGTATCATTAGATTATCCTGATTAAATTATATTTTTTCTTTATTTTGTTTTGTCATACTCAATCCGACGTTGTATATGAGTGAAGTGCACGTTTTAACCCTTCAACTGTCACCTTAAAGAGCTGATAGCATCCATGTCCTTTATTTCTCTGAAATCTATAAACGTGCAAATAACAACAGTCAGTGCACACTGATGTTATTTCAAAGCTTAACAAATACATTTCAATTCCCTCCAGCTCGGCTCATACAGCAAATCTCCTGCAAGCATTGCCAAGTGCACATTTGCATATTAGGAAGCCAGAATGACTGGTTGTGTCAAAGGAGCACAATTCTTAGTTTCTTTTAAGATGTCCCATATTGAATTCAAAGTTCTCAAATCTCTTGGCTAGCGATGCGTCCCATTATGTGCTGCTTCCAGCCGCGGTGGAACTGGCAGTGTGTCTGAGTAATGAGCATGACCCAACATAAACGCTGTGTGGCCAACTTGGCTCTACACTGGGAGCTTCAGTCGCACTTTAATCAGGGATATTGGGGAGGAGTGTGCCTGGGAAGGCAGGCCGAGGCTTTTAAAGACCTGACTAATAAGACATGTCAAAGGGAGCTGGGCAGCAGCCAGAACTGATATGAGGGCCTTCTCCCTATCCGCTTCTCATCCTGAATCACTGTGCGCTGTCTCAACAGGATTTGGACACAGATGGCCCTGAAACAAAGCTATCTTTTTAACTGACGTGAATAACCAACACAGAAGATATCAGAGCAGCATGTGGCTTTCTTGGGTTATCACTTTCTTCATTTGCTTTCCACAAATATTTCACCCTTGTAATACTGCTTTAAAAGCTTGCAAGAGATCAGACACACAAGCTTCAACTGCCGGACTTAAAAAAATAATAATTTAACTTCAATCTTTTCAACACCTTCTGTTTCTAAATGAAACGTGGGCAATGTCATTTTTCCCCCTTTATGGCTCGGCCATATGCGTCCTTTCCCCCCATGTCTCTGATTTTTGGTATGATTACAGAGAACATATCAAAGAGAAGGGAAACATGCATGACACACTCACACTGTCGGGTTATAAAACATGTGACAATACTTTCAATACTTTTCTGAATTAACAATTGCTAATAGATCACTGGAGTGTTGTGACTGGAACAATTCTATTAGGTCTGATACAGTATATGTGATTGTGATGAAGGGATTTACATTATATAAAATGATGTAATGCTGAGCTTACATGTGGCTGCTAGAGGAATTTACATTAAACGGACAGTATGTAAATTCCACCGCCAGGGGGCTCTCAATCGAAACAATAACAAAAGATGACACTGAGGCTGGCGCTATGTTTACCGACAAGCTAATGGATCCAAGTATTCCATGACATCTTTATCACAGCAGCACATAAACAGTAGGCCAGCTTTCAGTAGCAGCTCCCGCTATCTTATGTAGCAGTCTGTGGCTGTGTGCGAAATCAAACACTCATTTCCTGCTCCCTACTCCCTTTATGGGGAGGTAATGAACTATATATTGCGTGGATAGTGACCATCAGTTGTACACAACTTTTCACAATGCATTGTGGGACACAATATAGGGTATGATCATGCTCACTCAGAATTTGGACACCACTACAAAACGGTGTGTTCACTATATAGTGCACTACATGGTGAATGTAGAGGGATTTCAGACACAGCCTTTGATGTAACATCCAGTGTTTCCACGGTAACGATAAACAGGTCATGTCTATCATGGTGGCTCTGTCATGGCCGCTTTGACAAGACAAGACACGTCATGTTACATCTATAAAATTAAGCATTTCTCTGTCTTTGATACCTGTTGGAAATATTTGAGGCAATGTAAGCACTCAACAAAAAAATGTGTCTAACTTAGGTTTAGTCTATTGTTTATTAATGTTGATATTTTATTATAAAAATTCGACATATACCTTTTTAATAAAATTTGAAAAGAACTGTTGCAAAGGTATGCTTATTTTATTCTGACCGTCTGCTAGGTAGTATTAAAATAACAGGCTTTTTGTGTTGAATCATTGGAGCTACTCTTTTAAAGCACACATAAAACAATGCAGTAGTGACTACATGTTTCCATTTAGTGTATGTTACTTATTTCTTTGACTTGACTATGTGCACATATTTGCAGGAAGGTTCTTTGGAAGCAGACTCATAGCCACTAATTTAAATGAAAGTGATAACAACAACTTATTTGGCAGTAATTATGATAGATTGCCAAGAGTTGAATTAATGAGGAGGCGTATGTTTTCATCTGAAAAGGTAATTAGCCATAGGGCTAAAGTAATCGCAGGAAAATCCAGTTTGTTACAGGCAGCCCCCAAAGGGATGGTTTTGCATACAGTCATGGCACCGCATATCTCTCCTGAGAGAACCTGTTCACTGAGAAACCTTGACCAGACAGTTCCTTTGAGTATGAGACATCTCTAGTCTGAATTTCAATAAGGAGATGTACAAAAGTGAGAAATGCAGTCATGTAAAATGTAGATAATATTTAGCAAAAAGCCTCTGTGATCATATTACCATTGTTTGATAAGAAATGTAGTCTGCTGTCCTCATCATTTACATGTTTTTTTCCTTGATTTTACCTATCTAAAAGATTTATCCATTCATTAAGGTGCATTCACACATACTCCGTGCGCGCCGCGGTCCGTCAGCGCCGCGCACTACGCCGTAGTTAGCCGCCAATCTAGTCAATCACTGTGTTCACACAGCAGGCGTTGCGGTCCGTCTCCGGAGCGTGCCACCAGCGCCACGTCGCTCTGCTCCGTTTCAAATACGCTGCAGGTCTATTTTCGACGGAGTACGCTGCAGACACGCGTCAAGCTAGACAGAATATCACTACCAGGACAGGAAGTCAGATAAGGAAACGCACAGAGCATCCGGTCAATTTCAAAATAAAACACAATATACGGACTAGCGATCGTATTTTTTATCACTTTATCAACGTAACGTCAAAACACGCACCAAACGAACAACAAATCATCCTCAGAAAGACAAAGAGACATGTTGTCTGCACGTTTTTCTCTTTATTCCCGTGTGATCTTTTAGTTCTCCCGTGATGTGTGTACAGCTGATCATGAGTGCGCTTCGCTGCGCTGACGTTCCAGAAACGGATCCAGTGTGAATGGGCGCGCGCCGTCCGACGGAACAAAACCGTGGCGCAGACGGACCGCGACGCGCACGGAGTATGTGTGAATGCGCCTTTATACATCCTCACTTCATTGCAGGAACACCATATAAGCGTTATTATAATATAATGACAGTCTTTATGTCATCCCCTTTCAGCTTTGATCCCCAACTCTGAGCGTTGAAGTCAGTTGAAACAGCTCTGGCTATGATTCCTGGTTCCCTTGTCTCATTCCCCCTGTCTGTCTGTGTGTGTGTATGTTTGTGTCTGTGTGTCTTTGGAGGGCGTGGCTGCTTCAATCAGACACCTGGTGGCAACCCACACCTGCAACTCATCTCCGGATTGTCACCAGTGTCAGCTCCTGGTGTCTGTGCTCACCTGCAAACAATTCAACTGTCTGCCTTCCTATGGAACTCACTCAGCTTCAAAAGCCTCCTCCACTGTGCATCGACCAGTCAGCCCTCTACCAGTACCCAGCCTCGCAATAAATTTCATTGAACTTTACTTTTCTCCATTGTGTCTTCTGTTGGGTCTAAAAATATAAAAGCCTTGACACCAGTTTTTGTAAAACTATTTTGTCAACAAAAGCTCGATTATCTGATGGTTCCAAAGATTGCCTTGCCAGATTTTCCTGTGGTGTGAGGTGTGTTAAGAGGGATTTTAAACTCCAAAATCTGCTTGGAAGATGATTAGGGCAGCCTCTATTTGAAATCTTGTTAAATATTTATGATCAGAAATCCTGTTGTGTGAGGAGAACACTGAGGACACCGAGCATGTACTCTGTTGATTGTTTTCTGGAACGGAAGACCAGCCAATCAGTACGCAAGCTGACTGAAGTAACAAGCACAAGAACCACAGCCATGGCAACAACAGTAACGAAAAGCATGAAGTTAGATGGAAGCTGTGTCCTCGACTTTTTCCATAGTTTATTCTTTTATTCTCTGTGTAAGAAAATGAAATACATGCCACTGATAGTTTAATGACAGCAACGCAAATACGCTGCCTACTGTATGTTGGTTGACCTTGTTCCTCTGCTGGCAAACAGAAAACACACAGCACGACATGTTGCCACGAGCAAAATCAAGCAAACAGTGAATGACAGGACTCATGGCACCATAGTAAACCCTGTGAGACGCCTGTTAAGCAAATGGTAATTAAAATTTCCTGAATGCTCAAATCCTTGATAAATATTTCATCAGGTGGCTCTCGGTGATTGCTATTGTAAAGAAGCAACACTATTCAAATTGCCTTCAGTGGAATTACAAACCCCCCCCTACTATCCGCCCACCCTCTCTCTCTCTCGCACACACACACGCAAACACACGCACACAAATACTCACAAACTCTTCAACAAACAGATGACACTTTCCACAAATACAAACCTGCCCACACATAAACGCACTGTACACAAACATTTGCACGTATGCACACACAGCACGTATTTGCGGTTTACAAAAACACATGTTCCCAGTCACAAACGCTTATGGCCCCTGTTATAAAAACAAATAATCACACTCAAAATGTTTTAGCAACATCAATATTTGAACAAAATTACTACTCAAAATTAACAGCATGCCAGCAATAGGCATTGTGTAGAGGTCTTTTGACAAGTACTGTTTATTAGTTGTTCTTCACTTTTTATCTAATGCATGCTGGGACAAATAACTGCTCCTCCATGACTGATAATGAAATTATTCGATTGATAGATGGATGTTTCAGTATATCAGTGTACAATGTGAACAAAGTGTCAACGGACACAGAAAAACTGAGCTCTACTTTTATCAGTGAATGAAAAATGTACTGTCAGAACTCAGCCTGAGTGATAGTCCTCGTAGATGCGTATCATTTTTTAATATTACAGTTGCACTCACTGTTTCAAACCATACAATGACTCTTGTATCACCTGAGGAGTTTTAGGCAGCTGCACTGCAGGATTTTAGAGCACGTCTGTTAACAGATGAGGTTACACAACCAGAATACTTTGGTCCAGGAGGAATCCAAATCTGACAGGATTTTTTTAACAGGAAAATACCCCAGTCTGGTGCACTTTGACCAGCAGTCTGTCCAGGCCCACAGCGATATGTGTCCATGAACCGTCAGGCTTCTTGTCACTGTTTCCTGCCTCCCTCTGGGTTGCTCTCTTGCTCTAATTTACTTCTCTCTCCCCATCATCTACCTGCCTTAACCATGTTGTCATTTTTCCTGTTCCGTTAAAGTTACATGGAAAACATAAGAAAAAAGGGCTCAATACAGTTTATTTGTAATCATGTTACTTGTCATTTTTGTTTAAATTATTTGAAAAACTTTATTTTTTTAACAAATTTAAATGTTTGAAGAGGAAATCTTATTCCTAACCTAGGATTCAAATGGATTATCATTTATTTCATATCCTCATTTCCATGTTCAATCTAATCTGTGTGCCACTTGATTTACCTTTTCTCCATGCACATTAATTTTCAATTTGCTGAAAAAATAGATACATATATTAGCTGCTAATGGAAGATCCTTTGCTGTGCTAAAGTTCTGTCAATCCCAAATCACACAGCTTCTGCTGCTTCACAGTGCAGCCCTTCAATGAGAAGTTCTGACATACTGTGAAGCCACCGTGTAATGTTTTATGTGACAGATACTGGATACTTGAAGCTTATTTGTTTGACAGAAGGCAAGATGTTGAATATCATAAAATCTATGTTTTCTTTTAGTTTTTTGTTCAGTGGTAGAGTGGGTCACCTCTCCACTGGAGGGTCAGGGGTATGATCTCCAGCTTCTGACAAAGTGTCCTCGGGCAAGACATCCATCCATCCATCCATTTTCTTCCATTTATCCAAGGTTGGGTTGTGGTGGCAGCAGGCAAAATAAGACTATCCAGACTTCCAGCTCCTCCTGGGGGATGCCAAGGTGATCCCAGGCCAGATGGGATGTATAATCCCGAGACCTCCAAAGGTAGGTGTCCAGAAGGTGTCCTAATCAGATGCCCCTACCACCTCAACTGGTTCCTTTCGATGCAAAGAAGTAGCGGCTCTACTCCGAGCTTCCCCCGAATGTCTGAGCTCCTCACCTTATTTCTAAGGCTGAGCCAAGCCTACTTTCGGAGGAAAGTCATTTCTAGACACTGAACCCCAAATTTCTCCGGCTGCTATTTCAGTGGCATGTCAATGTATATGGATGGAATAAGTTAATACTGATGGTCCCTTCACACAGCAGCCTCTGCCATCAGTGAGTGAATGTGATGTGAATGGGTGAATGTGACATGCGGTGTAAAAAGTGCTTTGAGTACTTAGAAGACTAGAAAAGCGTCATACAAGCTCAAGTCAATTTATTATAGATTTACCAAATCAACTTTTTTGTTTTAAAGCTCCTATGATGGGTTTTTCAGCTGGTTATGAAACAGACTGAATTTTGTTCTGATGTTTCCTTTAGAGCTAGAAAGGCAAATGAGACCATCAGACACAAGATTGATGACTTCTTTAAATGTACTTTCAGTGCTGGAAACTGCTGCGGCGGGGTAGATGTCAGACAAAAGAGTTATACTGTACACCCTGCCTTAACAGCAATTATTTAGATTTGACTCTTAAAACAAAGCAGGATGATGTTTTTGTTTTAAAATACTTTATACACATGTTCACGACAAGATCAGCAGAGAGATAGAGGGGACGTCAAAATCAACAAAAGCTTTAAGGTTTCCAGTAAAGGTGTAAAGAAGATATCATGTACAAGGTAAACATCAAACCCCCGACACAGATACATTTTCACACTCTTTTTCTGGTACAAAAAGTTTCAAGTTGACAATATTTTAGAAATGTCATCTTGAGGTAAATTGTTGTCATGTCAAGTTTTTGTCCTCAAAAGAACATTGGGACAGACCTGACAGGCTTGTCCTCCTTTGACTAGCTGACTAATGAGCTGGCAGACTGCAGACAACAACAGACATGCTTCTAAGAAGCATCAGATAAAATAGTCA
Organism: Tautogolabrus adspersus; assembly: GCA_020745685.1. Taxonomy (NCBI): domain Eukaryota; kingdom Metazoa; phylum Chordata; class Actinopteri; order Labriformes; family Labridae; genus Tautogolabrus; species Tautogolabrus adspersus. Next base: position 8,278,465 of record CM036549.1, on the reverse strand, counting down.
CTTCAGTAAACACACTTTGGTAGATGTCATGTCTTGAAGAGTATCTTTTGTGCTTGGAAACAATAAAAAAAAAGTTGAGCTGTAGCTTGTGGGCATATTACCACTCTGCTCCCAGCCAAGAAAAGTCAGAGCCCAAACTAGCACCACTGAGTCCATCTGGCTGATGGTGGCAGTCAGCTTGCCAGTGATCAACTCAGTGGTTTCTGCTGTTTTTGCAAATTTGCTAATCAATCGCTTATTCAGCCCAACAAAAGAGATATTCAGGCATTTTTCTTTTGCATTTTTTACATAGATTCATAAACTGTAGGCCACATTTTAATGGGCCTGTCCTTTCTGAAACGGTTTTGGGCTTTACTTTTTTTGATGTGATCCAATTTTTCAACATGTTGATTAAGATATATTTTGAACTATATCCCAATAATTGTCCGAAACCCCAACTACACACCAACCAAGCATACACAGGCAAGCTCAATCTTTACACTGGGTTGTTCTTCAACACAATTTAGAGCTGACTGATGTAACCTGAATGGCCTGATCTGCTCTGACTTCTAAATCCAACATCCTCCATTTTTTCCTGTAGAGCAAAATCTATGCAAACAGCACTTATAATTGACCATTGATGGTGAAAGGGGAAAGATATTTAAAACAAAATAATAAAGACCTTGGGGATTTTTGCTTGTCCTTGGTTGAATCCCCTTGCGTTGGCATCACAGCCAAATGTGTATGTTTATGAATATAATGCAAACACAGAAATGCATGAAGGGTAGGGTTACAGCTAGAACTGTCTTAGGGCATGGTCATACTGAATAAGAATACTAATACCTATATGTTTACTCTATTGAGACCCTGTCCAACTTTTAATAGTGTGTTTGGATGTCCTTGTCAGTAAAGTTTGCTATCTCTTTCTGTTGTAGGAGTCTGGATTGATTTCAATGTAATTAGATTTTTTTTTGTCAAAAGCCTGTACACTGTACTTGTTTTTGTTTTTTCCCCCAGTTTATTAAAATGCTATAGGCTAAGTCACATGCAGGTGGTCATGGCTCATACTACTTAGAGTTAGGAAATGCATAGTGTCACTATAAATGCTCTATGGATTGATAAAAATAACAATGAAACAAAGTTAACGTTTTTCAGTATGACTGCTATTACTGTGCTCTGTTCCAAAAGGTGGGGGAAGTTATGTGGCAGCAAGCGGCTTGCTAGCTTAAAGCTACTATCAGGAGTTTTTAAGTGGTTATGAAATAGACTCAAATGAATACTGATGCCTCTTTGTTACCTACAAAATCAAACATGAGCAAAAGAAAAAGAAGATTAAATATTTATAAAGTTGTTTTTAATGTCTGAAACTGCAACAGCAGGGTAGGTGCCACTGAAGATAAAGCCTTCTTTTTTTTTACATTTTCCACAGCAAAGATTCACAGTGAGTGAATGTCACTCGACTATTAAAAGAAAGGGAGGGAGAAATTGGTTGTAAAATACACTTTTCACACATGTACACGACAAGATCCACAGAGAGATACTAGGTGCAGCTTCATCCACAAGGGGCGCAAGAATCCACACTAACTAGAAGTTCCACGGAGGAGCTTTAAGTGAGATAGATGTGATTAACTCTAAAGGTGAGAGGATGGTGACAACACCACTGTCCCCTAAAAATTTGTATCAAAAAAGTGTTGTTTTAAAGGGACGCCATGGCATAAATGACGAGGACTAGACTCTTCTCCTCTGTCGCCCCCCGGTGGTGGAATGAACTTCCCAACTCCATTCGATCTGCAGAGTCCCTCTGTACCTTTAAGAAAAAGCTAAAGACCCAGCTCTTTCAGGAATACCTACTAACCTAACTTAATGATGATGATCTCGATAGTATTGATGTAATGATGGTAATGATGATGGTTTTTGTTTTTGTTTGAAAACGACGACGTATAAGATGGTTTATATACTGATTAGAGTCTCAGACCGGCAGTTAATGTTGTGCCTTGCCTCTGGGCAATGCCTTTCAGCACCTGTGTGTCCAATCGGACTCAAAGCTGATCTTTCGTCCTTACTGACATTGTTCCTTTAGTTTTCCTTGATCCTTGCTTGTGTTGTTCTTACTCTCTGATGTACGTCGCTTTGGATAAAAGTGTCTGCTAAGTGAATTGTAGAATTGTAGAATTGTAGAATAAATGAGACTCCTGAAAATGTTTAATTTCAAATGAAAATGTTTATAAAGAAATAAAAGGGATTTGTTGGGACAACGTTTCTTTATGTATCTAATACTGACTTCTTCAGGCTTCCACATCCCTGATATAGAAGAACTCTGTTTATAGGACAATAGACGCAGCAGAGATACTAAAAAAATCCTATGTTTTAAAAACAAAAAAATGACAACATTATTTGGATTCGTCCACTTCTTTTGCCATTCTCTTGTTCTTATCTTCCTGTGAGGGAGTGTGTGGCACTACTGTTTCAATCATCCATCAAGGCCAGTGCTGCTTCACACTTTATTACCAGTTCCTGTGTGTACTATAATCATGAACGTACAGACATAAATTAAACATAATAGCTTTCAATAATGATGAAACTTTTAGTATCCAAGGCAACATTTGAAGTAGGCTAGGCATACCTTGTTTGGCTTCTTTTCCCTAACACATATCTAAAACACAGCATGAAGAGCGAGTTCTTCAGATTTGTTCTAAATATATTTGTATGTTCCAGTCTTTCTGAGGTTAGACTTGAACTAGTGTGATGTTTTTGACAAAAAATGCATGATTTCAGAGCTAGGGTGCACATCACCATGCATCCTGCTGTGGTAGCTTGAAACATGCATGGAATAAGCACTGATGAGATTAAATTATGGTTTGAAGTGAAACCAAAATGTACAGCTAGAAGTCATAAAGGTCCAACACATGATCAACTGGACAGACTGGACGGACTTACTCAGATTCATGCACTTGGTGTAGACACATTTCTGTATTGGAATTTGCTATTAGATGTGCAGTGGAGAGAATGTACGTGACATACAGGCCACTTGTGATGCAACAACAATCTTATCACATCTAAAAGCCTTGAAGAGCAGCACATTGTGCTTCAGATAGAAGAACACACATAAATCAAACGATGGAGGACTCTGTCTTCAGCCTCACTGACGTGTCACATGGAGCCATTCCACCACTTACTGTGCGTTAGGGAGGACATGAAAGCAGCCTGATAGTTCTTGCCTTTTTACTGCATCTCTCCCGGGGTAATTGCAGTTTCTTTCTTACCTTTAAAGCCCTGTCACTCTTCAGGAGCTAAATGGCAGCCTAGTGGTAACTGAATTAAAGGGAGGAGCGAGAGAGAGAGAGAGAGCGAGCAAAAAATCACGTCTGTCTGACTTGCTTGCTAAGTGGTCTGATTGCGTAGCCATGGCCTGGGTATTTAGATGACCGTTTCCATTACAATTTCTCAAGACACATCAAGTTCTCACAAGTCCTTGATGCAGAGTTAACTCAATATACGCTCTGCCCTTTGTTTACTACAATCACAGGCACAACAGATCAAATTTCCAACCTGTAGAAATCACTGAGTCACACATTGCAGCAAACAGGGAAGATCAACTTCTGCGTAATACCTTTAGTCTTTACTTCAAAGGCAGTCACACTGAAAACTACATATTCTTGCAAAATAAATCACAAAAGCAATATGTTCGTGTTGAGTGTCTCAGGAAAAATGTAAATTATTAAGAGGGTTTCCACTGCCATCTTGCTGTGATGATTTGTCTCATTTGTGGCCGAGAAATGCTGTTTGAAATCCGGAATGTGGCACCCTGGAGTAGCTGTCATTATTACCCTGTTTATGCATAGCAAGTTGTGTAAATGTTCACATTTCTCTGTGGTGTGCTTCTACAGCAAGGGTTTGCTAAATTTAATATGAGACTTCAGGTCCTCATATTAACAGAGTGATTTGGCTTTGTGTTTCACACAGGGAGGCCGTTCAGCTGTGAGCTGATACTAAGTAGACTAGTACATTTAAAGGCCTTCAAACAATGCTGTTGCCACTTTAGCAAAGATAAGACAATTTCATCTGACTTGTTACTTAATAGAAAGGACAGGGATAATCATTATACTCACTTATCACATTAGTAAGCAGCATGTCATTACATTTGTATGGTTATCAACTGGTTTCAGAATAACGCTCTTTCTTGGAGTTGTGAGGCTCAAAGAACATAATTATTTAATGAATTACAATACAAAATGACATATTAACCAGTATAAAAATCTAGCAGAGCTAAGCCCTTCCTTTCTGATAGAGTCATGCAGCCTAACCATGGCGGGGGTGAGCTCTAGCCCAAACAGGCTTCTTGCTCTGGCACTGCCTTCCCTGTGTTCTTTCTAACATCTCTCTGCAGACTCTCTTTTCTCTTTCCATGGTTGGGATGAGGGGTTTCTTCACGGGGCGCAATATAAATGAGTGACAGGTGTCATGACACGCCCCTTTGCTTGGATGATCATTAGGGCTTTATTCATTCAACCAATAGTCCACAAACTTTGGACCACTGGCACAATGTTACAGACTGCAGAGATGCTAAGAAACTAACTTATATAGCATCTCCTATATAGATCCTTTAGTTACTCAGCAATCACAATGCTAATTCTGTTAGCCAGTTGCTGGCAATTTTCATTATGTGTTAGCATCAAGCTGACAAACTAAGATGTACATATGTAGGATTATCTGAGTGAAATTGCGCCCCTCTGAAGAATTATGCACCAGCTGCCACTATACTAGAAATTATAAATTGCAATGTGATAAATCTTGAATAAATGTGCCAATCAATATGCCTCTGATACAAGCAAGTAATTAGGTCACAAGCCAATAATGACATTCAACTGATAACATCAGTAGTAAAATATGTAGTCACCACTAGGACTGATTTTCAACAAAACTTTGAACAAAAATGAGTTAGACATCCGAACGTTAACTCTCCTTCATATCAGCAGTGGAGCAAATGACTGCCTCTTGTCCAAAATGCCATAAAAGAAAACAAAACATCACTCAGATACATTGGCAGCCTAACTGTAGACTGACTCACCAGATGTTTGACTCTAGATAATACCACTGTTGGTTCCAGCAGGTTTTGTCTGGCTCACTCTTCCTCGGCCGCACACTGTGTGCTAACATTTTTAAAAATCCCCCTGAAATCTGCAACAACAACAACAGAGCACAGATGCTAGCAGCCGAATGCAAGAAAGTTGAAAATGCAACCAACAGTGTGATCCATTTCTGTTGGATTAGACAGTGGAAAAGATTATAGGTTGAATCGTTCAAGATGAACAGAGTGCAGGCCTGCATGTTTTTTTTAAATATAGATTTGGAAGGAATGTTTCGTCAGTCTTTTATTCGTTTCTCCTTCCTAATAGTTAAAACAAGTGATTGTGTCAGGCCATGATTAAATCGGGGATAACTAAACCAAAGTGGTGCTAATGGACTGGCAAACTGTAGTTATAATGTGTTTCAGTTAAACAAAGTGCTTTTTAAAACCAAGTAACAACATGCTTTACAGAAACAACAGGGATTGAAACCTTTAAAGAAGAGACAAGAATTATAAAGCAGAGGTCATTCATTAAATTGCAATTAAGAGTGAAACCATGTTTTAAATAAAGACTAAAACAGACTTGAATTGTTGAACCATAAGCAGCAAAAGCAATTTTTCATGACAGTCCATCGTGGAAGCATTTCACTGAAAACCACAAAAGGGCAACCTGCTGTTGGGAAAGTCAAGATCTCAAACATCATTAGGACTCTCTCTCTAGGGAAAGATTGAGGATAATCCTTTTTAATAATTGTTCAGGTGGGCCTATGTTCGTCTTGACCAAAGGGGTAGAAGCATACAGACAGATATTTCCTTACTATAGAGCCAAGCCATAGGTGAAGCTAAAACAAAAATATGTTATCTGATACGTACCGTGAGATTTGTGATCTGCTGCATCTCTATTATCCACCGTTGTGTTCCTTAAATTGTGTAGTCCCATGGATTACTAAACATCTCCTTTAGTATGGATGCAGTTCTACCATATCTTAAATGGTTGAGTGACATGAAATTGGAATGCTGCATTTGTGGCTGCGTAATAACCTGCATTAAAATTCTGGTTAGAAGCTAAGGGGTGAGGCTTTCCTCTGCTGATTTGTGCATAATGAAGGATCTGACTGTTATCATGTTCATGTCTCAGTGTGTCAAAGTTCACATTTAATCACGGCTTTAAACTGAAAGGTTACACAGAGATCTTTTTTTTTCTTGAGGAAGATTACAGCCGATCACAGCAACGGTATGTTGGAAACAGACAAAGGACTCAAAGAGTATGTCTAAGGATGTCGGACTGTAACGTTTCCAGTTAGCATGTTAATACAAAAAAACAAGCGATTTGCTGCTGCATTTTGTTCCTACTCTTTGAATGACAGCTTCCATGACATATCACTGAGCTTTGATGTGTCTTCATGAAACCTGAACTACATTTAAGTGTCGTACTGTCAGGCTACCTATTGGTACCTGATGCTCCAACATGTCAGCAGTCACATTCGCCCGCCCCCCGGATGTCACTTCTGTCATTTCCATAGCTGTTTTTTTGTTTATTGACAGCAAACACAGAGAGAGAGATTAATTCCTGTATTAAGCACCAAAAGAGGATTTATTAGTACCTTATTCTGCAAAGTGTTGAACATCAAGACATATTGAATGAGAATATGAAGAAAATTGCAGTTTAGACAAGCCTGCCAAAAACAAACACATTTAATTTACAACAAGTGGATCATTTTGTTAATCGCTTTGAAGTATCAGCAGTAATTAGTAAGCAGTATTCTCCAGTTTGGATTGTGTTTTTTTTTTCTTAAGTAAGAGGGAAAGAAGCGCAAAGTAATACCCTGTGCTCAACTGAGAGCCTTATTTTATATGTCCTGAATTTTTAGTTAATTTTTTTATGTACCCAGACATGTACTGACATCCTCATCCAATATGAGAACTGTACCTGTGTTTTGAGATTATTTCTTTAAAGCTTGATTTTGCATTTAAGAGCAACTTGGAAATAAATAAACACACGTGTGCATGCAGAACGATTGATATGCAGTTTAAGACAAACAAACAAGAACGGATATGGTGGTGACAAATAAAGATAAATTGGGATTAAAAGGTCAAATAAAAACAAGGAGAAAAGTACAATGAGAAAGGGGAGAAAACGAGAGGACACATGAGAATACAGTGAAGTGCCTACTGAGCCATGGAGCTCATGGCTGGGCTGTGGCACTCATTATTGATGTAGTAGAAAATTTGTGCCGACAGGAAACGAAGCTGCCAGCTGTCCCCATCCCCCCCGCAACCCTCTCCCCTGCTCCCATTATAACATTATATCAGAAGTATGGGTAACAGCAGCCGTGTATCCCATCACCTCGACGCCCCCTGGCATGTCCAGAGGAGAGCTTGTTCCCAGAGTGGATATGCACACTTACACAAGCGTCCTCACACTCATTCACAGAATGACACACACTCACACACTTACACTGGCTACAAAGCAATACCTTACAAAAGTATTACTTTCCCAACATGGTTTGCATTACGGCACCAAACAAACAGTTCCCTTTGTATAAGAACAAATTGCCCTATATTGTGGGGACATGGAGACAAGCTTAATACCATTATTAAAAGAGTGTACTGAAGAAAGCAGAATTGGACATGCGGCATACAGCATACAGCAAATTTGCTATGTCTAATGTGCTTAGTCTATATTATTCCCCCAGAGTTCAATGGATATTGACCGTGAATTCCATTGTTTCAGCAATGTGCAAACACAGGAGAAGAAAGACAAAGTCAGACAGAATAAACGTGGGCACAGACAAACAAAAACGAGATGCAGTCAGAAGTGTACCTTAACGCTGTTTTTCATGGTTTGACCAAAGCCTCTTTTTTCTACTTAACAGAAGTGTTAACTTAAATGTCAATGGCTTACTTTCAACTCGGCGGAAACTGTTTAAGGAAGCGCTTTCCTGTTTCAACACGACAGTTGTCCTTTTTAACAAGTAAGTGTTGTGTGAAAGAACTTGACGGGCCATGCAGAATGCTGAACACAATGAAAACCAACACACTAAGCATGAATTGGAACACAAGGGGCTTGGTTATATCCTGCACATTGTGTCTAACTTTGACGCCAGCAACCACTCCTCACATCGCCTTCACCCAGCAGTGAAGGCTGGTTTAATTTGACTTGACCACCTTTAACTCAAAAAGCAGTCCTGGTCTCCGAAACCTAATCAGATCTTGAACCTAGAGATGGCAGGTCACTCATAAGCCACTTGTACCCATGACACTCTCAAGACAATTACAAGATAATCAAGGCATGATATTTTCCAGAACTGCCTTTCGCGCATTAACCTCACAGCAGAAGATCATCATTGTCCGACATGGTCTCGCAACTTGACTTGCAGTTTGGTTTACTTAAAGGGGGCAATTGGGTTATTTATTTAACAGGAGGAAAAGGAGCCTTCTGTAATGGGGACTGTGTTTGGGTAATTATCACTACAGAATATTTAAGAATGTTTCTGAAATAGAAGGAAAGATAAAGAAAAGAGTACAAAGCAGAAAGATAAAATACGTCACCACCCTGCCCACTTTCTTGTGGTCTATATATAATGAGACTTTCTACGAGGGGGATGCAAGAGAAAAGTGTACATAAAGTCAGGCGTACAGATTTTGCCATTTGTGTTCACACAAGCTTCCCACCCAGATAATGTTGGGACCGTTTCAGGGCTGTAGTGCATGTATGAAAGGGCCTATAATGAGTATTTCTTGAAGACAACAACAAACAATCAATTTTCTGGCTTGTTGAAAAGCAAAACTCGACATGGAGAAGCAGCAATTTTGCTACACTACGCCTATGTTCTTGGTCGATAATGTTCCTCCAGCTTTCAATGGACAATAACAGTGAATACCTTGGTGCAGCATTGTGGGAATATAAAAGAAAAAAATGGCAAAGTGAGAAAGAGAGTAAGCCTGTCATCCACACTGACAGTGTATACGCCATATTAAAGCACCCAAACAACCTCTGGCTCACTGTAAATATGCCGCCATGGTGTTCAACAGATAAAGCAAAAACCTATAACCAGTTTTACATACACCATCTCACAAGTGGAAGGGGAGTTATAATTTGAACTTCAGGTACATTTGAATACTATACACTGAATATATTGGACAAAGCAAGGACGGATATGCACATAATGATACCACCTTGGATGGAGAGACAGCATACCATTTGTACATCTCACTGCCAGCTTATGTTTTATGCACATATTAATGACCTTCCTTGTGCAGGTGATCTGTCTGTTTGTGGGCTGGGCTCATTAAAACAGTGAGGGAACAGACTTTTCTGGTAGTGCATGGCAGCTACTGTAACATTTCCTGTTCAACCTCATAGTATAGCTGACATCCTACCGAGGAGGAGCCAGCCTAACTACGTCGCAACTGACAAAAATAGATTTGAACCCTGCCCGGTAACCGGCCGGCACTGCAGATCGCTGCACCAAGTATGTACCAAGCTAGTGGGCAGCCCCCCTTGGGGCCAGGAGACTCCACCAAGCAGGACAGATGGGACAGGATGGATGTGAATAAGACCTCCTCCGCACCAGCTTTCCACTTGAACTACGCAAGTGTCACAAAGATTATTGAATTTTCTTGATTACTTTTGACTTTTCTTTTGTGCAGCAAGATTTGGAAGGCTCAGGGTTAGTTTAATCAATGTCAGGAGAGACACAAATGGGAAAAAAATGGGCAAAACAGCTCTCTTTTTTCCCCCGCAGAATTATTTTAGTATTTTTGACTGCCACTGAGTCATCACCTTGGGAGATCGCGAAGCATTTTTTCCTATTTACATTTCTCACTACATCTACATAGTCATGTAGTGACTCGTCAAAATGTCTTCAATGCATAGCCCGGTGAGACCTGAGAGTTATACTCTTAAGTGCAAAATCTCGTCATCACTGAAAAAGCAAAAGTAGTCGCTGACCTCTGCAGTGTGAACCCCTCTGGTACAATACTAGGCTGTCAGCCTGGCTTACACCTCAGGAAACACAGACACTTAAATACCACCACTCACACAAACACTCGCAAAGGTTCCATTCACAGAAAAGGTTACAGGGTGTTGGTGATGAGTTTAGTTCTTGTCCCTTACAGGAGCCACAGCGATATTTTCGTCAAACTTTCATTTGGCTTGGATTCTTTTCAGGACTGGGAAATGACAGAGCTCCTCCAGAGCCCACCTTTTACATTAGCTTTTTACTTTTATTGAGGCAACGTGGCAGTAAAGGCAGCTCACATCAATTTACAGCACTTACTGTCTCAATTAGTAGCTGTCTCAGCCTCCTTTATTCTACAAATATATAAAAAAATAATGGCTTAGACAGTATATTCACACTCTGGCTGAATGTGTTGTTTAAAAGATGATCAAGTTTAAGTGAATTAACTGTCGGAAAAATGAGATACACTATATACACATTGATATACTTTTGGTAAAACACTCAGCTGGATGTAAAGAAAATCCGCAGCAGCTTTGTATCAGATGGAATTCCATAAAAAAATATAAAAAGAAATCCTGACAACTTATTCATTGACCTTTCATCCGAAGCCATCATGATGTCAATATTGTGGTTTTAATAAAAAATGATCTCCTCACATTGGCTCTAGCATGGGAAAGTATTATTTTGATATATTTAGCTGCAGTAACACTACAATAGGGTTTCCGTACCCGCATTGTATGTTTGAGGTGGCTCTGTTATGCAAATTCATACGGCATTTCTGTAACCTTTTCTTCTTTGCTTCTACCTTGTCAATTACATGTGCAGGATTCTTGGTTCTCTCGTCTCTTCTTTTCGAGGGTATTTACTGCTCTGTTTGGCATGAAATGATACATCAATATGCTACACGTGCAATGAATTCTTAAGGCTTTCCACAATAGAGTGAAGATAAAAATGCAGTTAGGCAACAGTTACCGGATTCATGTATTGCTACAGGAAATCATGTTAATGTCATGCAGTATTTCGGGATCACATAGGGTTATATGATGACTCCGTGTTAACGGAAAAACAAACACAAAAGCAGACCAACCAGGTATACCATTTACAGCTAATTTGACGTGCTTCAGTTAGCCTTTGGATTTTCATGTTCATTTGCTGGCTTGCAGTAAATGCTACATTACATGCACTGCAGACGCATGTAATTGAGAAAAAGGTGTGTGGGGGTCACATATGGGTTTGGCAAATAGGTGATTCAATGTGTATTCGTTTCGCCACTCTAGGGCGGCTGTGGATCAGTTGGTAGAGTCAGTCGTCTCTCAACCGGAAGGTCGAGGGTTCAACCCCCCAGCCTCCCCTCAGGTCCTGCAGCCACGTCCAATGTGTCATTGGGCAAGACACTTGCTTCTGCTGCTTTGTCGGCAGCGTGTGAATGTGTATGACTGGGTTAAGCTACTTCTAATGGTTACTTTACATAGCAACCTCTGCCATCAGTGTGTGAATGGCTAAGTGTGACCTGCGGTGTAGCGCTTTGCGTAGTCAGAAAAGATAGAAAAACCCTATACAAGCTAAACTCCATTTTCCATTTACCACTCGTGTGAGTATTTACAACTTGCCTGTAATGGGATATAGCAACATAAAAAGGGAGCACATTTATCAGCAGGGCTTCGTGCTCTTCTGTAAAAATCAACATTCCATACTTTTTTGCAATTCTGCTGTCTGGGGAGTTTCACATGGACTGTTTTTGACTCTCTTTCACCCCCACGTTGCACAAGAGTGCATACTGGAGGTCCAATGAATAAAAATGCCATGTCAACTAGAGAAGAAGAAAGAAAATCTCCTCTCAGAGCTGTCAGTGATTTTCCTTCCATGCCTTTACTATGGAAAGCTAGTAAAAAGTTCACCTTCCTCACATAAATTGGCTGGGAGATTTATTTCTCCCCTGACATTCTCTCTGGAGATGCCACCGGGGAACCTGGGCATCTGCTCTTTGGAGGGAGATGACAGGGCTATTGTTAGGGGCGGTAGAAGTGGAAAGCTATTCTCCTGCCTCATCCCCTCTTTCCCTTTTTCTGTTTCTCTCTTTGCCTCACTCTATTTCTTTTCTCCATATAAAGCCTTTACAGAAAGCAATGACAGCCACTTAAAAGGCAAAGGCCAAGGCACACATCTGTCTATTTCACCTTATTAATTTCAATATCATTCCGCTTTATCATATTCAAAATCCCACAAGACAATCCAGCCAAATCATTGGTGTCAGGTATGAATGTGTATTATGACAGATGGCAAGTGTGACACTCCCTTGGGTTAGAATATTCTGAATAGTAATTATCTCATCCTATCTATCACCAGCACCCTATTTTCTGATCTGTAAGAAAAGTGATAGTTGAATCAAATATGAGAGGAAAAAAAGATAATATTTAACAATTGCTTCATGATGGCTTTAGTTTAGGAATGCAGAGAGATAAGTGCCAGGCATTCACTGAGCATAAGCAGCTCATGAGATGCTATTGTATTCAGGAATCTGGCTGACTGCGTCAAATTGTGACTGCTGCTCCTCCAGGGCAGAAGACGCCTCTGGGAAGCCAGCGTGGGTGTCATTGCATCTGGGCGTCACACACAGATGTCACCGGGGCCAGATTAGGCAAGAATGACAGGGCAGACCCCTAATCCATCATCTGGGAGATTACAGGAACATGGCACAGTGTACCACCAAATCCCTTTAATCATCCAAATGTTCCATTATAAGCCAATGGTACTGCTGGAAGAACAATAAGGGTGCAGGGAAGAGAAGCAGTCGCAGAATATTTTCTCCCCAGGCCTTGCTGGCTTCCCATATGACACTCACAAGCAGCTTAGGTTTCAGTAATGGAAGAGCTACTCTGGATGGGGCCAAGTCAATTAAGCCTGACCACTGTTTTTATAAGAGGGGATGTTAAAGAGATGTGGATGAACACTCAAGCATTTCTTCAATGTCCCATGGGTTCTTACAAATCCCTCGGTGGTATAGTTGTAAGAAACTAGCCTGAAGGAGTGGTTTGTCATCTGAGTCTATCTTATTACAACCCCAAAACAGAATGTCACTTATTGTGCTTCTAAAAAGAAGAAGGATTTCTTTAAGTTCAGCTATGTTCCACATAATGTAAACAGAAACAAAGGTGGAGGAATACATGTAGTTTTGGATAGTATAACTTAAATTGTCTTGATTTTTCTAAATAATTTCCCTCCAGGAATTATTTAGAAAAATCAAGACACAATCCTTATGATGGAAATAACAACAAAGGAAAAAAAAACAAAGCACCTCAAATATTTCCAAAAGTTATCAAAGCCAGAGAAATCCATGATTTTATAGTTGTAACGGTACGTGTCTTGTAGGCGGCCGCCATGATGAGCTGCCATGATAGACAGGAAATGTTAATCGTTGTCTAGGAAACACCGGATGTTACGTCAAAGACCGCTGCATAAGCTAGCGCTAACTGCTACTGAAAGCTGCTGTTCTGTTGCTGTATGTGCTGCTGTGATAAAAATGTCATGTAAATTATATTTGGATACATCGTCAGTACATATTGTCTTTCTCAGGTCGGTTTCGCCCGTTCGTATTGATTTGTTTGTTTTTACTCCCATAATACACTGCAAGCCTCGACGTAATCTTTTGTTATTGTTTTGATTGAGAGCCCCCTAGCGGCGGATTTTACATACTGTACGTTTAATCAGTTTAGCCCATGTCGGCCACCATAGAAGAGCCACACAAAGAGATGTCAAGATGTCAGATTTGCATCATAAATTCAGCATGTCTTTAAGGGAAAGACACTCTGGTTCGGGTTTGGGGATAATGGGTTCATTGGTCAAATGTAAACGAGTAATAAAAAATGAGTTCTGCTTCTAGTCTACCAGAATGTTATTTTTAGGGCTGCTGAAATAGCACAGTTATTTAAATGAGTGAATCACAGAAATTAAAAGTTAAAAAACAACAGGTAAAAAATGAATTCATAAGACCAGCATGACATTGATGAAGAGGTAGAGAGTCAGACTGAAAGGAGGTGAGACTGGCGGGCTTGTGCAGAAAACAGAGGTACAGGGTGTATTTGATTTGTGTGTCGGGGGGCTGAAGGGAAGCAACTTGATTGATCAAATTCTTTGTGAATTAACAGTTAATAATGTGAACAATTGAGTAAAATTACAATGTGTCTGTCAGAAATAACCAACTACAAATAAGGTTATGTTGTAAACCCACCTGTAATGCAATCATTCTCACATTATCGATATATAACATCAATGGTGATTAAATGCTCACAAAGCCTGTAATTAATTTGTTTCATTGTTTCATCGATTGACAGCACCATATAGTAGTTATTTTATTTTTCACAAGTACACCAAGACCACCTCATTCTCTGGCCTGATATAAGTGCTAAGTCCCCACAAAATATCATAAAATGAGATGCTATGTGCAGAATTTGAAGGGATGAAACATAATGCAAGTAAGCGATTCTCAGGCACATCTGGTATCAATATTTGGCAACTCACTATATAAGTTAATTTTAAAAAGTAATCTGGACACCATTACATTTCCCTTAAGACCTTTTTGCTGTTTCAAATGAGAAATATATATGCCATTTCTTGGAGACAGGGTTGGCTGTGTAGGCCCAGCGTAATATGTTAAACTTCCTGACTTGGGGAGATATCTGTTCTCCTGATTATTCCATTTTTTTTAATATTCAGTAAGCAAGAAATGTAAATGAAATGGATCCCAGTACCAATGCTGAAGGGGGGGGGGGGGGGGGGGGGGGGGGGTTGGATGAGCTCTGGACCATAATAATACACCCACTGGCCTTGTCCATACATACAAATACATACAAGCCTGTCCAGCAGAAGTATTGGTAGCAAATATGAGTTTAAACTGGTAAAATGCCTCAAAATAATAATTAATATATATCACTATACGGTGCCTCCAGAGAAACCCCAACCAATAATGGATTTTTCTCAATGATATTAAATATGTTTTATAGAGAAAAAAGAAGACTTAGTCCCTCCAGAAACATTGAGAAATGTTAATAAATACTGAATGTAATGGAATCCTAATAACCTCTACGGACATATTAAAGACTGGCCGACTGCTTATTGGTATGTCATTCTATTTCAGCACACATGTTTATATTATGGGCTTGAGGAAACTAAATGAGGCTCAATTTTAAGCAATATATTGCACCTATGTGTGTCAATAAACAGTAATCAGCCTGATCTAAATTTCCTGTTTGCGCTTTGCGTGTTAAAGCCCTTATATACACAAAGAATATCAGCTCTCACTTCTGTAGGATCCGACTCTATGTATTATTTATGGCACCCCATGCAGTGTATACTCTTCTCTTTCTTATCTGTACTCCATGCATGAAAAACACTCCCATAAGAAGCATAAGAAAATCTCCATAATAACATGTTCAATGACGATATAAACGATATAATTTACTTGTATTCTGAAGCAACGTAGCAGTTCCTGTATAGCAATTCATGCTCCAACTTTACATTGATCTTTTACTCCCATTTCTCTGTGTGAAACTTGCCAAACAATGAACTCCTTGCAGTCTTTCACATTTGAAGCCCATCTCTCACTCTACACCCACACTGTCCTTAGCTTGATGATATGAATCATACATTTATCAAAGTGTGACACACTGAATATGTCGTAAGGTTAGCCAAATTAAAAGTTCATGTTTGAATATGGCTTATATGGGAGATGCGACTGGTAATAGGATCAAATAAAAAAAGATTTAAGTTTGAAAAACACACCGCTGTTCCCCCCCTGGCTGGATCCACCAACCCCATCTGGCAGATCTTGTATTGCCCCTGTTACTATCTACGAGGGCGGTACAGAGGTGTGATTACTCCGTCCTCCCATTAAAGCCTCTGTGACATTCATATTAAAGGAGAGACGTCACAGCGGCAGAGATATCGAGCCTCGAACAGGTAGTCATAATGGGGATTATGGGAACTTTGTTTTTGAGGTATTAAAATGAATTCTGCAAATTTCATTGACAACCTGTGACTCTGACACCTACATAAAGTGACTCCGAATTAAGCCTTATTCAAAATTGTATTAGTTTCTCTTTAAGTAACAAGCTCATCCTTTTCTTTTCTTCTCATACATTGTTTAAACAATTTCACTTAGTCGGAAAACCTCATAGGCCACATCAGATCTCAAAGGCATCAGCAGCAGTCAGTGAGATACTCACATTTAGCTGCACACACACACACACACACACACACACACACACACACACACACACACACACACACACACACACACACACACACACACACACACGCACACACTCACACGCACACAAGGGAAATTAGATAAATGAAAAAAATAAATGAGTCAGCTCTTAGACTTCACTCCAACTGGTTTGCAAAAGCTCAAAGAACAGGCCTGATCATTAATGGCCCGGCATTTCTGTGAAGCTATGGCACATGTTGACCTGTTCTTGTTTTTCTCTGTAATGAAAGAAAATGATGTTGTGAAGCAAATGCTGGAAATCAAATAGATGGTTAAAGAACACATAAACATACTCACACTCACAGTGCAGACAGGCGTTGTTTCATGGTGTAAGAATAACTGGTAAATTTAGAGATTTGTCAAAGATCTATTACTTGATGAAAACAAATATTGACAGTGTGTAATCAGCTTAGCTTAATATAAGACTTAAGGAATATATAGATAACTGTCTAGTGCAGGGTATTTTCCCTATTTCAATCGTACATGTGCATCACTTATAGCTCTAGCAGCTAAATGTGTGCATATGAGAACAGACGTTTTAGCACAAGTACTATTCTGAGTCACACTAACGTTTTTTATTTTGCTTTGTTAAATGATTGATAGTTCAATGGTTTTAACAGACCTTGACATCACGGCCATCCATTTATAGCAGCTGTCAGAGGTTATTCAGTCTTTGCTGATGACAAATGTTCTGTTTGGATTGATAACCTTTACATTTAACTTTAAAATACATGTTTTAAGGAACCGTACATCCACTCCATTGAACATATCCACGTCCTCTGTTGAGTCATTGCATATTTAATGCTAAAACTGCTGCTTAGAAAATCATCCTGACAGTGGAAATGGCATCAAACACGTCTTGAAATCTCAACAGCTCTGCATGAATCTTTTAGTGAGATGATTAAAGAAAATCAAAGACTGAAATTAAGCATTTATGGCCATAAAAAATTCATTAAAGCCGACCTTTTGGTCTTCTGACGCTGTTATCATCCAGACATTTTTAATGGCACAATATTGTCTTGGTCATCAAAATACTGTCTGGAGCAGCTCTATAGCCCTTCACGTTCATTTATTCTGATGTGAGATATAGGCGACTTTTATTAATTGTATTATCTCTAAGTGTAACCCCTTGTTAGGTATAAACGTTTGACATAAATGATAGAATTCTCTCACAAAAAATATATAGTAGTATTTGGTTCCACACCAAAGCATTGGCAAACGTCTTACAGGGTTGCAGTTTTCTATTGATTACAAAGGTCAATTTAATCAGTGATTCCTTCACAGCATAGAAACCATGGACCCAGATTTCAGCAGTTACTTTTGAGTGACATCACAACTGGTAAAACAGAAAGCCAAATTGATTTTTTATAACCCTGCATTCATGTGGTGTCGGAGACATCGGAAAAACAGATTACAGATTTGAACTCGGAAAATACTTTGCTGTCTTGACGTCATATGTGTCATGACACGGGGGACAAAAGATTTTCTGTTAATGTTAAGATAAGATCAGAGATGCTGCTGGTCGCCAGGCAAAGCAGGCAACTGCTTGGTACCGCAGGACAGTAGGGGGCCCCCATGAGTGCTGTCCAACTTTAAACCAAAGCTGTGGCTCAGAATCTGCAAGCATCCTCGCTGTTTGCTGTCGAAATGAACACGCTGAAGTGAGAAGAATGACTTTCCAAATCGCAAACTGGGACTATCCGAGGAGCACATAAATGCAGCATTAGCCTTCATTTTTATCAAACTAGAATTATCTACTAACACACATCATCTAACACAGCTGTGGCATAACCCATTTTAGAGATGTAAAGTTATTTAGACAAGAAGAAGGCATAAGTCTCCGCCACATGTTATAGGTCAATGTAACCTATAACTCAAAATTTACAACTGAACACAAACAATAATGTTTCATGACATGAATGTGTCATTTGAGTATCAATACACCTGAGATCATCATCCTTTTAGATAAAAGTACCTAGAAGTGTATATTTTTTTCAATTGTCCTTTTGCACCGCAGCTCCTGGGAGCTGTTACAGCATGTTTTTCTAGCTGACAGTTGGAGGAAAACACATCAAGGCAGTTTGACTCACTGCTGGACGCCAAAACAATAGCTGGGTTTGAAAACTTAAAAAAAAAAAAGAAAAGAAGAAGAAGCCTCCTACAGTGTGGCTTCATAGATGAAAGATATCTTTCTGTATTCAAAATAAAGTCATAGGCTTACCGTTTTCTCTTTGTTTGTTTTGGGTTTTCATTTGAGCAAAAAGATTGTCAAACTGACACGGACAAGAAAAGGTAATTGTTCTTAGCGGGTACAACACAATGTAATCACGTTAAGTTAAATTGGGTTTCCGACTGAGTAGATTAGAACAGGGCAGAACTGTGTTGTGATTACATTTGGCCTGGTATAAAAGCACAAAAAGCTGCCACATTTAGTGAGGAAGAACAAAAATGCACCCATCAAGCACCCTGACCTGTTGACAGAGACATGCATGCAGAGCAGCTGGGTCTGTCTGCCTCGTTTTGGGGCAGCTGGGGCAGCCTCGGATGAGACTGGAGCCAAAGCAAATTCCCATCACTAGTCATCACCATTCGCCTCTCCTCTTCCCGACTGTGTTTGTGCAAGACAATGCGGTTATGTAGGCACAAGTGAGAGCGTAGGCGTGTAAGAGAGAAAGACAGAAAGGAGAGAAAGAGACAGAAGGAGGGAGTGTGAAAGAGAGCACAAGAGAAAGATAAAGAAAAGTACAGAGATAGATGTCAGCACACTCCGATTGCGCACATGGCTGCCAGGGTGAGTGTGCTGCTGCTATTGGATCATGCAGGCTGCATTTTTCATCAGCCGGCCTCCTGAGCGGACAATAAAGAAAACAAAACTGCTGTCGTTGGCACTTAGAAAATGCACTGGGCCTATGGTAGTGGAATACTCCGAGAAAAAGTCCAGGATGCTTTATTTCCACCCCTTTCTCTTTTCTTTATTCTCCTTTTTCTTGCGTGATTGGGGAAATAGTTGGCTTCCAGGAAATGGTGAGCTGGGGAACTGAAGGATGGATGATTTCTTAGAATATATTTAAGCACTGACTGGATAAAAAAAAACATAACCTTTTTACAAACACTTGATTTTAACTAACTGTCTCGCCCTACAAACAGATGCAATCTGGATCTTATCAGATCTCAAGGCCCGGTGGTAGTGGTATTACCAAAGATAGTTTAGGATGCTATGTTACCCTTTTTCTTGCTTTTCTTTATTCCATTTTGCTTGCATGAACGCGACACAGTAGGGTTCCAGGAAATAGGAAGCGGGTGCATTTTAAGATGGATAGATTTTCAAAAATACATTCAAGCAGTGCTTAGAAAAACAGGCAAATGGAAGCTCACCACAGTCAATTGATTTGAGCTGTCTGACTCCCCTTTCCTTTGAATGTTATCCGGATCTAACAGGATGTAAAGGTTGCAAAGAGTACTTAAAAAAATGGAAGCATTTAGTAATCTATGAGAACAGTACATGCTATGCAACGGAGTTTGAAAAACTCCGGTCAAACTTTGTGTAATCAACTATTTTTGTGTTTATTTTTACAATGCAGTGTAGCTCATATAACAAGTAAAAGTCCCATTTCAAAGAAAAGAAAGTAAAAGTGTGAAAATAATCTATGTTGCATATATAGAGAGATAAATCACATTGTTTCATTGAATTAGACTAAAGCCTGGATATTGCAGGCTATAGTGAGTGCACTGTTCGATATATTTCGGGATTAATTTCTATTACTCTTTCATGTTGAAGCTCCTTAAGATTGGTTTAAGATAAGATACTTGTATTACTTTATATACATCTGGGTAGCTAGTGATTTCCCCACACAGTTAATACATTCATATCTTAAAGGATAATCATACATCTGAATGTATCTTTTTTTTAATATTCATCTGAACCTTCAAATTAACCAGCAACTAAATGGAAAAAAAAATGGAAAAACAAAAGGGAAGAATAGCATTAATGTAAAGGCAACAATACCGACCATTTGGTGCTCCAAAGCAAGTGTGTATGTTCACTATGTTAACTGCTCAAAACACTGCACTACGAGGCACCATCCCCATCAGCCAAAGTGCTGTAACACAGCAAGTACCACGTGGTGCCTGAGGGCGAAGGTTTTCAAGGATCGTGATGACACCATGATGCTATTCCTCTTCTCTTGCAGTTAAAGCATTTAAGCACAAATGAAAAACACAACCATTTGTCTTGGTTTTAAAATGCTTAACCCGCATTGAAAACTGGGAAATTCAAGTGAAATAAAGGGAGCAAATAAGCCTGTTTTGTGAGCAATGATGGGCATTGTTTTTTCGTTTTCAATTGCAGATAGAAAGCAAGCATACAGCCACAAGTTAATACGCACCCATAGTGATGGAATGCTTCCTCAATTGCCCCTTTTCCCCTTTTTATAGGGGTGTAACTAGAGTTCACAATAATTGTGTTTCCTGTTTCCGAGACTAAACCTCCAGCCAATGTGTTGGTTTATTAATGAGATAGGTGGGGAGTTGGGGGAGGGATAAAAAAAAGAACATGAGACATGTAGATGTAGGAAGAATTCCTAACTAGATGGGATGAAAAAGTAAACACAATCTCGTGCAATTTGACTATCAATCAGGCCAGCATGTCTCTGAAAGATGGGGGCTAATTACGGCCCAAATGAGCATCGACTCTTTTCTAATGGAATTATTCAGACAGTCTGTGTTTGTATATGCCAGGTCCTCATTTGCTTTTCCCATTCATTAGAGCTGCACATTACACTTTGGTGGTCTTTGGCAAACTCTATATGTATATATTTTTTTGCTTAGTTCAGAAGCAGATCATCCTCAAAGAGAATTTGCCTTCCCACCTCGTTGTCTCCTCCCACCAAGACCCAAACCTGTCATTGCCCTCGTTTACTCTGGGTGGTTTGGCAGGAGCGACTGCAGTTATAAGCAGCCTGATGAGTTAGGCAGAGGATTATATCTCTTTGGCCTGCCTGTAACCATGTGTAAAGAAAGGGGAAACATTTGTAGATGAGGGGATTTTTGTGATGCTGCACATAACAGGCCTGGGTTAACTGAGGGTAATGTGAGACAGTGGGACATGCTAGTCTTATGGAAAGGGATTTAGGCAAAGGAAATGGGGTTGAAAATAAGCGCTGAGCAAGAGTCAGGGACGTGTCGGTTGGATGGGGTGAGGCTGCAAAAGGAACTACGCTGTCTGAACATTAATGAGCTGAGGGATGCGAGTAGGAGAAGCAATCCGTGGACTTCTGCCAACATCGATGTAAATTGTTCCATGAAACAAACCAGAAAGAAAAATGGAGAAATGGAGTGGGAATGCGTGTCGTGCTTGTATTCACAAATAACCGAGGAAGGAGAAAGAGGGGGATATTAAAATATAATATCCTAGGCCTCATTTATTCTCTTGGAATCCTGCGGCCATTGCTGCAGCCTGAATACATGCATTGTGCTTACAGTTAGTTCACTCTGCCAAATGACCTCCATTTGAGTTATTTGAGGAGCAGTGGTATAGTTCAAGGTGGCTCGAGGCCATTCTCCAGTAAGTCTTTTGGGAGCGATGCTCTTCTAGTCGCAGCTCATACTCTCGTATGGCTATGGCTGTAAAGATTGCACGGCCAGCCACAAGGCATCCTCGACAGGGCTTTGTGAAGCTTGATGAAAGTCATCATTAAAGATGCATAATGCCTCTTGACTGCCAACGACAATAACTTATGACATCTGTCTCAGTGTTTCGTGTTGGCTGTCACAAGCAGTTAAGAGCCATTTCTTGCTGTAATCACTGAGAAGATAGATTACGAGGGATTTTGCAAGCCACTCCTACATTGTTTGCTGTCTTATGGCAGACAGATTTAAATAGTATGAATGGGACGGTAACTTTGTCAGCTTAGCTCGACACAATTGATAAAGTGTGTTAACAGGCGTTTGCACACATTATCATTTCATGTCAATTCAAGTTGGGTATCAAGACATAATTTGGTAATATTGCTTTTTTAATGAAGGGCAAGATAATACACAATTATAAACACCTTTAAAGCAGCTGGGCCACACTCATCTCAAGCCACCATGAGTGGAGCTGAAAAGATGTCTGTGGTGTTACCGGACATTTTTTTAACACCTCACCGGAGACAGGCAAAGTGCCAGCTTATTTCAAGATCTCCACCAACATCCCTAACCCTTACACAAAAAAACAAAAAACAAGTATAACAGGACCTATTGGCTACAGACCTGTTACCCTGATCTCTGAGGTGTTGAAGTCATTGGAGTGCCACGTGCTTTCACACCTCAGAAACATCACAGACCATCTGGACTCCCTGCAGTTTCTGTTTATGGACTTAAACTGTGCCTTCAATAGGATCACCACAGTTCTTCTAAAGAAGAAGGTGTTCCTTACCTGTCTCAGCATGCAGGTGGATCATAAACTGCCTGTATATCCACTGTCACACACTCACTGCATTCTTGACAATGTCCTGATATCGTCCGGGTGGGATGAATGTGTGAGGGAAAACAGCCATATCTATTCACCCTGACTTTGTGTGGACTTCATCTATAGCCCTGCAGTACACTGTCTTTGTGAGATTGGAGTGAGAGAATTGTAAAAGGGGTAGGAAGTCTGAAACATAATGATTGATTATGCCATTCATTCTGATGACCTTTAGTGTTTCTGCTTATACTCTTTACTGCTCACCTTGGTTGCCTTTATATGATTCCCACAGTTGTGGAATTTATACATGTATTGGTGTTATTAACCCATTAATCTGTGTTAGCAGGTACCGTTGACGAAGACTCCCCCCTCCTTTTGCACGCACTACCCAATCATCCCACCTCAACCAACTCAGTATTTTGATTATATCCAGTTGTGTTGTGCAAGTGTCAACAGCAGATTCCTAAAAACATCAGGGCCAGAATGTGCTAAAACTATCTGGAAAATCTCAAGAGTTCATATGTAAATGAGGCTCATGACAGGGGGGGAAATTAGTAGTTAAGTTGGGTAAGTAACTCTTGGAAAATCAGCAACATTTCCACTCCAGGCTACATTCTTTCCCCTCTACTCCCTGTCCTTGTACATCAACAGCAATACCACCAGTCACCATTCTGACAAGCTCCTGAAGTTTGCAGGTTACCGTCACTGTGCTCAGGCCTGGTTGGGATTCAGTCTGCAACCAGGTAAGAGTTTGACCATCTGGTGACCTGTGGCATTTAGAGCAACACTGTGCCCTGAGCTAAAAAAAGTTGTAGATTAAAGTTATAAATCAGTCCCTCTCATCTCCATTGCACTGAGAGACTCTATAGTTGGATTCGTCCACTTTCTGGGGACCATAATAACACCGGATCTCAAGTGGGAACTGAAGAGCAGCAGGGTATACTTCTGGCTGCAAAATGGTAATCCAGCAGGCTCAATTGTATAAACAATTTACAAATGGAGACCGACTTATTGGCATTAGTTTATCTGTTTGTCTCTATCACTCTCTTTCTGTCTTCATCTCCCAAAAGGCTACACTTTCCAATGCCAACATAGTTGTGGCAGATGGCCGTTAAACTTAAGTATGGTTCTGCTGAAGGTTTCAGCCTGTTGAAAGACAGTTATTAATTGTCACTGTAACTTTGCTAAATGTTGCTTAGTGCTGTGCTCATGGTGGATTAATGTTGGGTCTTGGAAATAGTAAAACAAAGTGTAGGGTCAAGACCTTCCCTTTTTTGTAAATTATCTGAATCATTGTTATAAATCGCTGCTATACAAATAAAGGTTGATTGATTGTTTGAACATTGAAAGAGGGAGGCGGATTTGGATGTGATACCTTGAATCTGGAAAACATACGCCGAAAGGACTGTGCTATGGGGAAAGGTAAATCTATTTACAGCGGCAGTGTCATGGGAAATAGGAGGGGAAAGAAAATGGGGGGGGGAAAGGGTTTCAGGAAAGATATCACCAATGTTCAAGGCAAACAAACAAAACAAAGAACAAGAAATGGGCCAAGAAGTGGAGCTTCAAAGCGTGCAGGTTGAGATTCAAAAATAATTTCATTAGCATATTGTCGACTGAAGGACATCTCTTAAAAAAGCCATTGGACCACATGATAAAGCCAATTAGAGCAATAGCAACGGTAGCAATGCCATTACCTTAAACTCTAATGATAACGATAATTAAACACAAGCCAGAGAATCATATAGCTTTCATTGAGAATAAGCTGGGTTTCAAAACATGGTTAGCAGAATTCATATGCAGATAAAGCACATGAGAGGCACTTAGTTAAATCATTAACAGCAGAGGAAGAAAAGGCCCATAGCTCATTGACTGAAATACGAATCATTCAGCCTCCCCTGGAAATAATTAAGGACTGTCAAATCCATGAAGACAAATGGAACATAGTGACGCTGTTGGGGTTATAGCCTGAGACAGCAGCGCTTCTGTGTTTTCTCTCAGAATCAGCAGCTTCTCATGTTTCTCTCGCTCTCCATGTCCGGTTTATACAAGCCCTTATGTCTGATTTTAGCACCTGTCAGATGTGTCGCTGCTAGTGTTGTGGATATAGTAGAGTTGTCCTCTTCTGTTGGTTACACATCCTTTTAACCCACATGGCTTGGGGAATTAGTGTGGGATGAGAATGGCTGTGTGCAATTTCACAATGTTACCCTGATAAGAACCGGAACAATTGGAACTTCTAGCACTACCGATCTTGGAATCAAATAGTGTCTGCTCTTCTGTAAAGCACCTATGCGAGGAGTGTCTCTCCAAGCATTTTGGCAGATGTCTTATTCCGAATCTATCAGCGAGTAATATCCCAGAGCAACTACTGTATATCTGATAACTGACGGTGCACAACCCCTCACATCCTCCTCCATTTCCTGAGAGGAAGCCTTCGGAGGGAGCATTGCAGTGCTGATAAAACTCACACAGCCCTTTTTTTTCACATGCTAAAAGATTGCTTGGGCAAAGAAGCATTGTATAAGCTGATAGCTTTTCTTGTAGTGTAGCAAATGTAAGATTTCTTTCCTCACCTGAAAGCATGCCGGACACTGTTTTTACAAGTCGGGTTGAAGATAATGGGATCAGATCCATCCCACTTCCACTGTTTAATGAGCAGAATCTCACTCTTTGCACACTTGAGAGAGCCACATCCGAGCAGGGATGCTTGCTGCAAAAACACTGTCAACTACACACAGAAGCATATTTTGCATGCCTTGCTTTTAAGTTTGCAAGGCAGGGCGAACATTAACAGATTAAATATGCATCCACTTGAATTGGCATGCAGTCACTTGCTGCTAACCATTCTTTGAGAGAGAGAGAGAGAGTGAGAGAGAGAGAGACAGAGAGGGAGGGGAGGGTCTTGCAGAATGGTTGGTATAGTCAGGGTGCACAGTGCACAGGAACCAATTTTAGATGAAAACCCACACAGGGCAAGGAGTTTTATTTTTCTGTGTGCTACATTTTCCTTTGACATCTTAAAAGCCATTAGTTCAGCAATGCACACCAATGCTTTACACATTAGGACTTGGAATGTTGCCTTTTAGACATTATATTGGGACAAGCGACAGAGCACTTGCATAGAGGGATGCCCAAAAAAAGACTACAACAGAAATACAGTAATGCAGAGAGGAGCGATTCAGACAAGAGGGGTGGAAGAGAGAAAAGAGCAGAGGCAGTCGATTTACAGACGAAGAAAAAAAGAAGAAGAAGAAAGAATCTTTAGAAACACGAAAGCCTTGGAGATTTTTCCTAGCCAGACAAACCCATTAAGTTTTAATAAAAAGACCATCACAAGGGCAATAAACTTCACAGAGTCTGTAAACCTTGACATGGCTCACTTTGTTTTTTTTTTATGGTTTAACAAAGTACGTATAATTACCCACAAGATAACTTTAGATTCAAACTTTTTTAATAAAAGCTAGGCAATGAGAAAAAATTGATATCTATCTGTGAACCAAGAACACCTTTGACTGCTTCCATAAAGCAGAGCTCACCTCATGAATAATACATTTGTAAAATATACTTATTGAAGAGAACAGGAGACTTGAGGTAAGGTGAGGTAAGGTGTTACTATTTTGGACAGAAGGGCTGGTGTTGATAAATGGATTGGATATAGCGGGGCATTTTATAACAAGAACAAATGAAGACATATGCCTGAGAATTCTGATCACCACATTTGATATCACATCATATCCAACAGTAAGGTCAGATACATGTCACAGTTTGCTTTGTTTGACCTACTTTCAAAACCCTTCATCAGTCTCTCTAAAGTCTCCTGTACCACGCTTCAAGTTCCCTTCCCTTTTGAGGATCTTTTCTCCCTGTTCTCTGACTTCAAATTAATTTTGTTGGGGGGGGGGTTTCTTCTCTTCCTTTCACTTCCTCTCCCCTTTTCTTCCTGTCTCTTCTTTGTGTCTATGTAAATGAATGCCCCAGATAGGAAGCATTTGTTGTTCCCATAAGTGATGTCTGGTAAGTCATCACAAGTAGAAACAGGGCAAGAAGCTTCATTCTTAAGGGTTCATATTGTAAACAGTTACCAAAGCTGCATTTTTAGATGTCAAATGTCTGCAATCAGGTCTGATTTTAAGAGTAAGGCCCCGTGTCCATCTAGTGTTTTTTCCGGGCAGAAAAGCGCTGGCTGTGCGTTCTGGAGTGTTTGCACGAAGCATTTGTGCACTGAGAAGAAAAGCACTGCACGTCCGTTCTGTCTCTATGACAACAGTCTGTTGACAACGTCCGCTGTATGACTGACACTGCTCTGTTACTTTTTACTGCATGTTTTATATTTGAGATAGTTTATTTCCCGATGAGAGGAGGATGTGGGTACGAGACACAGTCCGTAGGTGGCAAAAATACAGGGAATATCATACATTTGGAAAAGAGCGCCGGAAAGATTTTCAACTTGAGTGCTCAGAGTGGTCACACAAAAAAGGCAGTTCGCTCATAAGAAAAGATGCTGGGCGCTTTGCTTTTTCTCCAGGCGCACGCTGTCTGCTGAGGATGCTCTCTCCTCATTGAAAACAATTGAAAAAAGATGCTGGCCAGCGTCTTTTTTCAATTGTTTAGATTGTTTAGATTCTCACTCCATTCTGGGAATCAAGATTTAACCAGGTTGTTTCCTTGCTTTTAATAAAAGAACAACCGTGAATGAGTCCAGTAAGCCTGAAAACCTACTTCTCACAAAAAAAGATTCTAATATGAACCCTGACAATAAACAACATGAATTCAAATTTAAGTGTCAATATATTAAGGAAAGAAAAGCTACCCACATTTATACACAAAGGGGAGAACATGTAGATTTATAGAACATCGGGAGAAATAAATAAAATAAGAAGAAGATATTCTGTGATTGTGGGTATGGAATGTATTTGAATTCAAAGCATGCACAACTCAGCATTCAGCAACGTTTACCACCACTGACCGAGAAGCAACGTTTGATCAGCACTTAATGACACTTAAAGCAATCGCTCTAAGACAGCCCAGCTTATTAGGAGCGGAACAGATGTTTTACCAAAGCCAACTTGCAGTTTTAATTAGCCATTGATACTAAATGCATTAGCACCAGCAAACAGTGGAGTTTGAAATATAGCCAGGTGCCACAGGAGATGAAGCCTGTAGAAATTGCGAGGAAGAGCGGTTGAACTGCGGGGTGGGGATTTGTAGAGGAAAACCATCAATGGCGGTTGTTAGTAGAGCAGAAATAGTAGGGTGCTGTCACAAACAGTGATTTGACCATATACTCGCTCTGTCATTGAGGGGGTTGAGCTGCAGTAAAGAAGATTCATAGATGAATCTACAGCACTGGAACATCTGGTGGTTAATCTATGGAGTGGGCCCCATGCTGTGTTGGAGAGAACATCTCTTGGAAGGAAACAATCATCATTTCTTTCCCCTTATGACGCTCCTTAACAGCACAATATTGCGGCAGCCATTATTCATTCAAACAGGCACACTCATGAGGCTGGTTTGAAACTCAAGAGTACAGATGGTTACGGTTGGAGGAATAAAATACAAGTATATCATTAACTTGCAGGATTGGAAAACCTATAGTTCAACGAAAAACAATTTCAGAAGCCCATGACACTGAGGTGCAATACACTCAAAACTATCAATTTGCAGTGCAGAATTATTGAACCGCCTTATGCTTGACACCAGGACTTTATTCTAACCACAACGAATTCTGAGGGGATTTTCCAATAGATGTCTGCTGAGACTATAATACCAGTTCATCTACAGCAGCACACTTCAGCTCCCCTGAAAGCAATTCTCAATGCCATACACAATTCTATTCTCTGACTGATCCCCCTTTTACTGGTACAGGAGCATGTGCATCATACACACACACACACACACACACACACACACACACACACACACACACACACACACACACACACACACACACACACACACACACACACACACACACACACACACACACACACACACACACACACACACACGCGCACACAAACAATGGGGGGCACAGTACTGATTGCCTTTTGTCCACCCCTGAAAGGCTGGCCACCTGGCTCTTGCTCACCTTCAATAGGGTTCATTATGACGACCGTGCACCCGTCCAGCTGCTGCCTTCGCTAAAGAGATGGATCTGTCTTTCTGCCTCCACCGCTGGCTCTCTTGTGCTCTTACAGTCCTAAACCTTTCGCCTTAGCTTGGCCTTTCACATCACAAAAGTCCTCTGTGTTGTTTTCAAGCACTAACCCGACTGCCTCTTGTCTCTATTTCTGCCCCCAAGGCTACATCTTCAAGCAACATCACAACCATTACGCCTCCTTGTAAGAGCTTGAAGACTGCAAATTATATACGGCTGATGTGAACCGTTTTCCCTCCTCATAATGATGACGGAAATGAATCCCCTGTTAGACATTGCTGTGGCATGTTACAGCCCTTGAGCGGCTCGGTTTAGAGGGTTTAACAAGGTTATACGAGTGTGCTGGGATGGTTAGGAAATGGTGGGGTGGGGGATTGATGGTTGGGTGCAAGAGGGAATGGCGTGTAGACTTGAGTTTCCGTGTCTGAATTTAAAAAAGCATGATGATGCATCATGAGCCTTTATAAACTCATAAACACCCCCGCTCACACCACAGGCAGTAAAGACAGAGCGACAGGGGAAGGACAGTAAAGGCGGCACAAACAGACTCCGGACCGGTGGCTGTCTCCATATAAGAGCAGCCGTAATAGAAAGCTTTTAATAGGAAATGTCTCTGCTTAGAATTTAATCCAACATTGTATAAACCAGACCTGGTAATGACTCAGAGGGAGAAGTTCACATTGTGAAATCACAGCGTGACTTCAACAAAGGTTGCAAATCTGCTCCCGTGGGTTCACTCAGTGGTTGAAGCTTCGGTCATCATCCCGTATACCGTTTTTCCCTCCCTGCCTACAAAGATTATATTGCTTAGACTTGACTGACAGGAGAGACATCTTCTTCCTCTGATGTGAATTAGCATTTTCTCATGCGGTGGATACAGACAACCTATCCTCTGCTCACCCGCATGGTTCTGCTCTTTCTTTTAACTCGGTCTTCTCCCATTTCCATGCACACATAGAAACTAACACAAACACACAAAGAGAGACTTTCTGTCTCTTTCACTGCATTTTTTTTTTAAAACAATCCCTGGGACACCATCAAATATTAATGGTGTTTTCACAGTCCTTTCAAAGACAACTGCACTTGTTTGTAGAATTACTTACAGCAGGGCAATGATGAAATACATTTACCTCCCTTTGTATTCACATTGTCCGTTCCTTTAAACATATATTTAAGTCAATAAGCCCTAAATGTTCCCAAAGAGTAAAAAATCATACACTTAAAAATGAAAGAAAAAAACATATTGGACATAATTTGTTTGCGTTTTTGTTTTGTTTCATAGATGCTCCCTATGCATGTCCAATGAAAAAGGAATCATCATGATCCAAAGTCAAGCATGCCCTTCACTCACTGACATGACATAAACAGGTGTGGTGGATGTCATTTTTAGGCTCAAGTACAAGCAAGAATAATAGCCAGTGAAAGCACTGCAGGAATCTGTGTGTATCTGTGTGTGTGGTAAGTATTTGTGTTTCTCTCCACTGGAGTGAAGCTAAGTGGAGTTTGCCACTTTGTGTGTCTTGCGTGTGTGTTTGTGCGCGGTTGTGTGTGCGTGTTTGATGGGGACTGTGATTGTATTTTCCTTTCTCCTGTCCCCTGAGGAGGTGACATGGTTGGTATTGTAATTCCACTCTCATTTCCTGCGTTGCAGCGGCGACTGCAGACTTGTCACTCAGGAGGAGCAGAGAATGGGCCTGTCAATCAGTCAAGGACCCATTATCAGGGCAACGCCTGAAAGGGCTGTGTTTGCCCCCCCCTCCTTGTTAGCATACCTAAATGTTAACAATTTGTCCAACAATACAGTATTTTTACAGGGGAGATGATACTGCAAGTAAATCGTTTGGAGAAAATGAAGATATTTAAACAAAAAAGCCTAATGGAAACTAAATGTGTGAAAAAGGGTACCGTAAGTTTACACATGAATTTTTAAAGAAAATAGTGCGGTGAGAGGAATTTTGAAAAGCAGAGAAAGCCTCTGACTAAAAGCATAGACAGCTAACAAGTTTTACCGGAGGATACTTTCTTATGACAGGATATAACCCTATACTAAAATAACTGCAAAATGCAAATGCAGGAAGTATCACAGTGCAAAGTATAAGACAATGATGGACTGTCTGCAGCAGAGAGATACACAGCAGAAAGACAAATATTGCCAGAGGAGAGCGAGGAGTCGACAAATGGATGGAGAGCCACAGCAAGGTTGCTTTGTAAAGCAGAGGTGGGAAGAGAAAATCCTAAGTAATATAGGGTGACGTGAGCGGGATGCAGTGCGTGACAGGTAGAGTGGGAGGTGGTGGGGAGCTTCTGCCCCGCTGTGTGCCTTAAACAGAGCAGAGCTCTAACCAGAATACCATCAATCACGCAGTCAGTCACAAGTGTGACATGACAACCGAAACCGTTCCCTGTCAAGGCAGAAAAATACGGAAAAAAGAACATGAGGAGGGGTGGGCTAAAACACAAATAATGAAATATAAAGAAAGCGACACTGTGATTGAAAGGGGTGGAGACGGTAAGAACAAAAAAGATAGAGGCAATCATTTCAGGCTGGACGGAAATGTTTTCATGCTGATATAAGATTTGGTTGGAAGGATGTGAAATGTAAACTTTTTGCTGCTAATTTATTTTGATAAGTTCACTGAAAACAATCACAACTTCTTTTCAGTTCTCGGACCAGGGTATTAATCATCAAACATCATACCACACCACTGTGTCATATTCAAAATAGTTTTTTCAAATAATCCAGAATAGTCTACTTTCCATTCCTGTGGTTAAGGCTCTCCTCAACAATAGTTTTCTAACTCTGTAGCTCCTCTAAGGTTTCCATCCTCTTTAGCAAACTGTTTTGGCTTTATGGCACATTAACTGTACGGTTCAGTCCCATCACACTCATCAACATCGTTGCCGGCAGCTGTTTTCTGAAAACAAACGAGGATTTGATGGATACTATACCAGGGGTACAAGAAAAGTCAATACTGGACTCACATTCAACATGGTTGTGGAACATGATTCTAGATGAGTGTTTTTGCTGCTTCACGTCTGCTTCATGTAACACATAAGTCACACCATTTTGGTTGTTTTTATCTTGTCACGTTCAGTGCAATTGTGCCACGTCTAAAACTTGCATGAAACACCCCTGATAAGTGCACACTTTACCCTACCCTACAAAGTGTTGAAAAAAGGCTTATTAAAGGCAGTGCAAGTCAATGATGAAGGTTCTCATATGCTTAAAGAGCAAGCTTATTTGCTTACTAGCATCTATTCTCACAAACGCATGTTAAATTCTCTAGAAAAGCCAAACACAAATTGAATAGCAATTGTGTATAATCGTTGAGATTAGTTTGGACCGCTCATGGTTCACCCTCGTTTAGTTAGTTTATGACTTGTTGTTGCTTAGTTGGGATTTCTTGTTTTATTTTATAAATTGTATCTTTGTATTTCTCTGTTTCCCCCCGTATAACATGTCTATAGTGTTTCTTCATGCCTCTTTGTGTTTCCCTCCAGTTTTGATTGCCCTCATTGTCCTCACCTGTGTCTTGTTAGTCTCACCTGTGTTTGATTACCCCATGTCTATTTAGTCTCTGACTGTGTCCGAAATCACTCCCTATTCACTATATAGTACACTATAAAGTGGACACACTAATTCTGAGTGAGCATGGTCATACCCTATATGACTACTGTCCACAATGCATTGTGGAAAGTAGTGTACGACCGATGGTCACTATCTGAGCAATATATACCAACATGCATTGCGGTTCACAGATTTCTATGTGCTGAGAGTGGCGTTTGACTCGACTGCTCTCAGACGGACGAGAGGAGCGACCAGTGTGAACAAAGAAACACAATAAAGTTCATATTTGGAACATTTTTACTTAAATCTATGATCTGTTTTAATGAAGAGTAAAAGGTGGTCAACGTTAGTGACGGTAGTTTATCCTAATGTTGATGACAGACACGAGAGACCAGAGTCTGTGTGCATGAATAAATGAGTTTTGGTCTGAAAAAATGTTTCATTATATCTAAAATTCTATATTTTATATTTATTTATTATTTGTAAATGTTTTGTGAAAACACGCTCCGTTTAATATAAGTTATCACTGAAATTGATGTTGTTATTAACAGGTATTATTGATCCTCGGCCGTTGTTAAACTGCACGTTTTAGTTGCGCGACAACAATGGCGTCACTGTCAGCGGTCGGTTAGTGAGCGAGTAGTGTCTGAAATGTTTTTTTTATTTTGCAGAGTCAGTGCACTATATAGTCCACAACATATAACTCACTATATAGTGAGTATAGGGAGTAGGGAATGAGTGAGTGATTTCGGACACAGCCTTTGTCTTTTTCCCCTCTGTGTCCGTTCATACCTTGCCGTGTTTCCTCGTGACTCCCAGTTTTCGCCTAGTGCATTTTTTTTGTTTGCACTTTCTTTGGACGAGTAACAGTAAGCATTTGATGGCTTTTTTGACCTTCTGTTAAATAAGTATTTTAGTTTTTGTTTCATCTGCAATTGGGTCCAGTTACTCATTTTTCCACTACACGACAGGACCCTGGATAGAGAGAGATAGAGATCCTTCAGCCTTGTGAGATGGTTGTACTTTGCATGTTATCTTATGTAATTCCTCACACAGCCAACAATTCATTTTCTATAACCTTTCTTCTGTTTCTTATGCAAAACAAAACAAAACTCACTTTTTCTTACTGCCCAGTTGCATGTTATAACAAAGCACACAAGTGCTTGTTTCCTCAAAAGGGCCGTATCAATAATGATTTCAGCACTTTAATGAAGAACAAGACTGGACTGAAGGGCTGGACTGAATGAGGCCACATGAGTTATAAAGTCCAGTTTGTTTGTGCTGTAAAGTACAAACACATCACTGTCAGGGTGAAATACAGGGGGAAAAAAGAATATAGTGTGTGTTCAAGGATCTTGGGGGATTAAGTACAAACTAGCCCTCTTCAAGAGAAGCCCATTAGGGTGAGGAACTGCAAAACACTTAACCCTTTCATCAGCCGGACCTCATTCATCGACTCCATTCGTTTTTGTATTCAGCCCCATTCCTGGTGTTCTCCCTTCACATCAACTCCCACTCTCTCTCTTTCTCCCTAGAGGGTTTGCCCCTCCTCTTTTTC
Source organism: Tautogolabrus adspersus (assembly GCA_020745685.1). Classification (NCBI taxonomy): domain Eukaryota; kingdom Metazoa; phylum Chordata; class Actinopteri; order Labriformes; family Labridae; genus Tautogolabrus; species Tautogolabrus adspersus. The sequence goes on along the minus strand of CM036549.1, from coordinate 8,244,458 downwards.
TCCTTTGTATGATCTTTCTTCTGCGCTCTCTCTCTTTCATTTTTCTCCCAGGTTCTCTTTATCACTCTATCTCTGTCCTTCTATCTCCCCTTCTCTGCTGGTTCTGGTGCACAGAGCAGAGGGCTCCACAGGGGACCAGTTATCGATTAAACTGAGTCAGCTATGTCCACTTTAATTCATTAAACCCTCGCTGTCAATGCCCATTGGGCAATTCCAATTATGTAAAGGGACGAACCAGAGCCTATACATGTTGGGGTTATGCATAGGTGTATATACCCGGGAACATATGGAAGCAATAATTATATGCATGTAAAAAGAAAAGCAGGGCTCTCGGTGGGAGAATGAAAATGAATAAATAAAGACGTAGAGGAGAAATCCAATAATATTTTCTTCTAACTTGAGGGGGATGCCAATAATTGAGTTGAAGTGATGCATATGGTAATTCACAATGTTTCATACATATGTCTGCGTTCATGTATATTGACAGTAAAGAAACCTAGATGTGCACTCTAGCTGGAAACAACGATTCTTTGTTGTTACAAGCACAGGTCTGAATGTCTAGAAATCAGTTTTAGTTAAAAGTGAGCCTCTGTACAGAGAATCATTATGAAAGCATGTCAGTGTTTTCTGACAGACTTGACATTTCGGTTGAAAAGGCAACCAGAAAAAAGTAAAGTAATATGAGACGAAACAACGGCACAAGGAGCACGGCAAAGCTAATCAGCCTGGATTCATCTTCAATCAGGACAGAGCTCTGTTTCATCTCTTCTTTGCCTAAAAGGGTGAGGGGTATCAAAACCCCTCTGATCCCTCTCACAAGCTGCTCTCCCTGCTGCGTGAAAAGGAGACTCAAGAAAAATAGAAACGGAGCTGTGTGCATGCAATCACATTACACACTTGTCAGCTTAAAAGGTCAACATATTATTTTGGGCCTAACAGCATTTGCAAGTCGCTCCAGTCAAGCCATCATACCGCCCCAGCATTCATGTTTCCATTTTTGCTAAAGAAATGAGTTCTATAGAAATCCGAGTTTTCTATATGCAGATGATGTCATTTGATTCATTTTGATTAAAGACGTCCAAGAAGCAATGAGCAGAGAAAGTGCTGCACTGGACTCGGGTTGCCTTGCAGGGACTTGTCACATACATTTTCATACATGTTGTTACTGAGAGTGTGACAGAAGCAATCCAATGAGTGCATCACAGCAAGCCGGCATCCCCGCCGCTTCCACGCTCTCGATCGATCCTGGAAGCAGGCGCAGTATGTGTGAACATTATGTATGACTCTGCTTTCATCTGCATTGGTCAATATGAGGCAGCATTCATCTATCTGCATTACTCTTCTTAGATGAGTTGCCTTTCCTGGATGCATCACCTCTGGATGTGACACATCCCGCTATAGGGGGTTACTGATAGGCAACAAACAATAATATAAGCCCCCGTGCTGTGTTTCACTGCCGCAGCAATCTCCTTTTTTCCTCCCACTCCTCGTTGTCAGTGGGCTCTGTGCCTGACATGTGGAAATGTAAAAGCTCTCTTGTATTCACACGGCCCACCCTTGCTGCTCTTGTATGGACAGTAATGGCATTACAATGTGGGTAAGGGTTTCCCTGGTGGCTATCTCTGCCAGCCACTTAATTTACCATTTATAGATTTACTTTTGAAGTAATTTAATATCTTGAACACACACACACACACACACACACACACACACACACACACACACACAGAGTGTCCCATTCTATCTTTATAATATGTAGACATGGAGGTTTTTTAAATTCACAGCGTTACACTGTGTACACTAGCGTGCATACACACCTACGCTATGATTTGTGCCTCCAACTCATTCTGTATAATTTGTGCGCATGTCGCCAAAGATGTGTGAAAGTGTGTGTTCGGCTTCCCCGGGGGATGAAGCAGCGGTATTCAGAAGGCCTTATTAAAATGCCAGTCTGGCCTAACAGAGTTAGGGAAGGCACAGGCGGCTGTCCTTGATTTTTCTCATCACCCTCAAACCTCAATACGCACACGTTCACACACGCACCCAACCTTCACACAAACCCCGCTCCCCCGTACACTCACTTCACAGCAGGCTGAGACCTGATGAACTCTGTTGTTTTCTCTCCTCCGCCTTCTTCTGCTCCTTGCTTTCTTTGTCATTGTCTCTTCCTCAGCAAACAACGATAAGGAGAAAAACTTGAGGGAGCAAATTATCTGCAAAGCTATACACTACATAGTATTAGTCCAATTGCATTTCTATATACTTATCTTAATGGCACAAGTATTAAGTTGAAGATCAATCCATTAGGGTGTTTTCGTCCCTGAATACTTGAAAAAAAGTGGCAGCTTTTACATTAGTATTATTTTCTGTGTTTCTTGTACCTTGCATGCTTAAGTCTTTTCCTACAGTGTCAACTGACAGAATCAGGTGAAGAATGCAAGTTTGTTCATAGCCTTTTATTTCTGTAGATTTCCACAAATGAGGCGACGCATGCAAGCTAGTTAAGGCAGTCGACTCGAGCTACACTGATTTCACACTCTACATGCCTTATTTTAAACAATCACCTGACAACACCTCCTTCCAATTAGCGGTCTATTTAAGCTGCATGATTTCCAGTCTCTCTCTCTCTCTGCCCTTTCATTGCCAGCTCTGACCTGCACCAGTACTGCACTCTGGCTCAGCCCCCACCACCATCCCAGGATCCATTAGGCTCCGACTGGGGGGGGTTTAAGATATCATCCCATCACTCCTCGGATTTCTGCATGTAAATTAAAAATTGTGAGGAGTGATTACGTCGGAGCCTAGACTCCAAACACAAACTACGTTCTGCTGTGGAAAATATTTTAAACGATACAAACGTGAGTTGTCTGACTGAACTTGTTCCAGCGGTAGTGAAAATTAGGTTAACTTCTCTATATTTGTTCCCTCTCTCTCCTTTTATAATTCCTCATCAGAGAAAGAGCTTCAGAAATACACAGACCCTAGTATTTAATTACAGTCCCTGTGAAAATATCAGGAACTGCAACTGGGATTGTCTTGTAGAGACCTCAAAACCAGGAAGAATTACTTTTACCGTAAGTTATTAGGAAATAAACCTCCATCCCAATTTTGTATCTCTAATGTGATATAAAGCGTAACTTCATATTCGGTTGTTGAATCAGTATAGGATTATTCGCCCTTATCTTTCACTTTGTGCAAAGACAAAAGCAGATTTGAGATGTGAGGGTTAGAAGCTTGGTATTACCATTTATGAAGGACATATGTGAGTGAAACTAGACACGACCACCACCAGCAATCTAAACAGACTGTGTAATGACTCATTTTTTATCTGGTGGAAAAGGTTTTATCAGTCTGGTATTTGGTCTTCCCTGTGGACCCTGTGACTATTTGCTCTCAAGCCATCTCTTCTCATGACAGCGGGGTTACCGACCAATTGTTTGTTCTGCACATGAACCCTCAACAGCTGCCAAGATAACCATTATTTTATATGCCCACGTCTACCGTGTTCACTGAAAGAAGTCTACATCTCATGAGGTTTTTACCTGCACCTTGGTCAGTACATTTTAAATGGATCTGTATGGAAATGGTTGCATTTTAATTGTGTTTCTGCAATGTATAGTTCTTAGTATGCGCAACATGAACATTATGTTAAGATCCTTCAGCGAATGGAAAGCATGCACAAGTTCTCAAGGGCTCGGCTTTGCTCCTGAAACTCCATCTCTATTTGTCATTCACTTATAAGAAGCAAGACAAGTACCTCTAAAGCACCACATCCTGTCACAGAGAGCTCACCTTCAGAGACTAATGAACAAGTTGAAATTCAATGAATTTTAATTTGCCTTTATATTAGGACACGGGGTAAAAGCGGGAGAGCTAAGTAGACAGGAAATTGAAGAGAAAGAGCCACACTTCTCCATGAAGATGAAGAAGAAGAATCCAAAAGACAGAAGCAAAAACAATTAGCTTTGAAAACTCTAATCTCCATCTTGCTGGACGGAGAGGTACTTAAAAGGGGGAGTCTTAGCTTATCTCTCTTGCTCAGTTCGTCTCATGCCCTCCAATAAGTTTGGATTTTCCCCAGAGTGCAAAAACAAAGACAAAAGAAAAGGAGGACTACAAGGTGTTTATGTTTCTCTTTCCCCCCTGCAGGTTTCTCTTCTTGAAAGGATGTTTTTGGAGGAAAAAAATAAGGTCATGGAATGGATTTACAGAAGGCAAGATCTGACAGGTAACTGTTTGCCTCTTTTTCTTCAGAGCTCGCTCTTGAAATATACCTTCAGAATGCGTGTCTTTTGATTGTGTGTTTGACTCTTTCTGTATATTTTGTTTCAGTTCTTTCGCAAACAATAGCTTACACTATGGCGCTAATGCTTATGCTAGTTCCTAGTAAACTGGTATGAGTCATTTTCATATGTCCTAAGATGTTGTTACCAAACATACAGGCATGAAGTGCAAACAAGCACAAAATAAGTCTAAATATACACACACACCCCACCCTCGCCCTTTCACACACACGCACACACAAGCCTCAAGCACAGAGGTGCCCGAGTGTGAGCTTGTGCAATGCAGCGTAGTTATAATTAACAACTGGCCTAGTAATTCTTCCCTGCAAGTCGGCCCAGCAGGCACACAACTCCTCCAACACAAAAAGGGAATCAAAAGCATGGGCTGGCCCCTGGCTGGGTATAAGACATTTTTAGAAACCACCCTACTTTACCTCTACATGAAGCACTACTCTGTACTATCACTGTTCAGAATCGCTGGAATGTGGCACAAGGGATTTTTTACACTGCAGAGGATATCAAGCCTCATCCTGAGAGGCAGGTAGTAGTCTGCCGGCCGTTATAAAGCATGGCTATGTCATTGGGGGTGTCAGCATGAATTGTCACCAGTGAGCCACATCCATCTTGGAAAACGATCAGCCAGAGTCAGTGTTTCATCCCCCTCCCTCCTGCCCTTATCCCTCTATGCTGCATCACTGCTTTTTCTGGGGATGAAGAGGACAACAAAGTGAAGGTAATGTAAACATCAAAGGCATGTGTTCTCATACTTAGAGCGCCATTGGTCTTTTCTTTTCTTCATATAGCAGCAGGCAAAGTTGGCTTGGAAAGAGGGTATAACAGAGCCAGAAAAAGAGTTGGATATTTAGATGAAAATAAAGCACTTCGGAACGCCGATAGCCTAACGGTTGTGTCGTGCGCCCCATGTATGGGGCCATAGTTCTTGTTGCAGCGGCTGTGGGTTCGAGTCCAACCTCAACCCTTTGCTGCATGTCATCCCACACTCTCTACTCCTAGCATTTCCTGCCACTCTTCAGCTGTGCAAAAAGGCCGCAAAAATAACTATAAAAAAAATCTAAAAACTAACAATTTTCTTTTAAAATAAAGCTTTTCTGCTGTAAACACCAGAGAAGATGTTACAGTAGCATTCAATTTAGTTTGTGAGACTTAGAGCAGACAGTGTTTTTCTGGTCCATCTTGCATATTTATCTGCAGCTTTCATCTTTTATAAATCATTCAGTATCTACAAGTCACTGCTATGAAGGAAATGGAGAAACATTTGAACACATTACACATTTTCTGTCATCTAAATTCACACAAATGATTTCTTCAAACCGTTCTTGTTTGTGTTTGTTCTGATTTATAATTACAAGTAGCGCAGCAGCAGTTCAGTTCCTTAAGCCAGCTCTTTGTCAAAGTTCAAACTTTTAGAATTGCTTAAAGCATAGATAACATGGGACTCCTCCAGGTGCACTTTCCCGCTGCAAGTACAATAAATTAAAACATGAGTGGAGCCCAAAGGCGCCACCTGCACAGCTTCTTTACACTCTTTGTACTTCGTCACTTTAAAAGTTGGGGTAAAAGCAGAGCCGTTGTTAGCACCTATACAGTCTATCAACATTCAAAATAAACCAGTGGATGATTGAGGTTCTATTATACCTGCACTTGTTGGTAACTAGCAGTGATGGCTGTATTAACGACAGCAAACCTGTTCCTTAAATAGATCTCTACGTGAGATCAGTGGGGTTTGTTATGTCATTCTCAAGGTGTCACTTATTTTATTTTATTTTTTTTTACAACTGACAGTACATTGTCATTTAATACGATGCCATGCACACCAGGGGATTGCAGTGGCAAGAAAAGAGAGACAAATGAACTCTTTAATCCCTCAGCATTGCGACTGCCAGCAATGCATCAAATTGATCTCTGAAAAGCTTTGGTGGCAAGATAAACAAAGAGTCAAAATACATAATGCATCAAGAGTTCTTGTACAAATAAATCCTCTGTTTGTTAAGCTGAAATATCAAAACGATGGAATAGAAGGAAGCCCGTAAAGACACCTTTATAATAACAGAGTGAAGTATGTTAGGTATTGTGATACAGTATTTACTGAAACATTTATATTCATATTTCAGAGTGGAAAGCATGTATGTTTAAGGTTAGTAATGTCGTATCAGACTGTACAAACTGCAAATGATTGGTAACTTCTTTAAAAAAAACAAAAAAACAGCTGAGCAACTGCCCCTCACGGCTTTAAAACAATTACTTCTCGAAGCTGTCTTTTTTTTTTTTTCTCTCTCATGCAGAAAAAAAAACCCAACACTGTTTCTGTGGCAACTCCGTTTCAAAGCATCAGAGCTGAATGCCAGACATCACTGGATAAATGAAGGTTATGTAAGTCTGATGCTCGGAAATGATTGCAAATTGAAGACTGGTGGGCAGTGGGGAAAAAAAACAGAAAGACAAAGAAATAGAAAAACAGTACGATGACATGGAAGAAAAACAAAGTGGACATGTACTGCAGGAAACTTGGAAGTGTCACACACATCAACAAACAAACATACATATACACACACACTCACACGTACATACACACAAAAATGAAGAAAAATGCGCTGTTCTAACTAACTTTACACCCGCATGTGATTTATCTCAGTGGGGCTTGCGCCTAGATGACATAAAACTCCCCCATATCTCATCCTCCTCCTCCTCATCCTCCTCCTCCATCCCAATCCCTCCTGTGGTCGTAGTGAGCCAGTCCTCCCACACACCCACACACACACACACACACACACACACACACACACACACACACACACACATACACACACACACACACACACACACACACACACACCTCCCTCTCTGTCCCTCCCGCTCTGTTTGCTCCTCACCCACTAGTAAACATTTCATCACTCCTCAAGGAGAACCATAAAACACAATCACTGCTCATGGGATGATGCACCAGGAAATCCAGCAGCACAGAGTGTTGTGTCCCGGGGTAAAGTCTAACCTGATGGGCACAGACTTGAGGACAGAAAAAATATTCTCCGTGTGCCTATAGTTAATGAGTAAGGAAAGAAATGGAGAGCCATGCAGAGTAAAAGATAGACAGAGCAAGAAAAAGAAAGAGAGGAAAAGGAATGCAATGTGGTTTCCTTGTTGCCTAGATACAGGCAAAAATGGGTGGTCATCTCTTCTTACTGTTATGTATCTATTGCTTGCATTTGAAGAGCACATGCTTTTCACAGCACACCCCCTTCACACAATCATAATCGTTATCTGATTTAGTGACGTGATTTTCATATATGTTTCAGATAATTCCTGGTAGAAGCAGTTGGCCTTGCATTGGAAAAAAAACAACAACAACAACCACAACACAGCCAGCACTCTGTGCTACACACAACAGCGCTTTTGTGCTACTACTTTGAGATGTACATTGTTCATCAAAACAGAGTGTAAGTTGCTCGCATGGATTATCACAACTTCCCGAAACAAACAATCCAATCGTCCCCCAAGTCTCTGGTACACATTGAGAGTGGGAGTCTGCCTGCATGCCGCTCTCACTCTTGTGTGAAGTGCCGATTTCTTGCTGCTGAGCCCAGAGGAGAAAGGAGCTCATTACGAACTCTGAAAGATTTACGAGCTATTACAGAACAACCCCAACTGTTCATTTACTTAGATGTGTTTTTATTTGTTTACTTCTGTATTAAAGCACGGATTAAGTGATTAAAACTAAACATAATAAAGGTTGTAGTTCTCCTCAGTGGAGGAAGAGGACCGCTGTGTACCTCTGTTAACTTGGCTTGTAGGGAAGCAGCATGTGAAGGCAGCGCGACAGCTTTATGGTGGGAGTAAAGCTTCACCGAGAAAGGGAAATCATGGGCTAAGCCGTTAAATTAGCATCTAAAGTGGCCGGTCTTAATTTCTTGCTGTCATATGGAAATGTCAACTGTGATGAGGCACGTGGTATCTCTCTGGCGCTGACTTCTTACCTTGCCTACTTTGAGTTCCATAGAATTTGTCTGAATTCTCATCAAGCTGATCACAGGCATCTGTGTAAACAGGGACTGAATTACATTGTCATTTGCTGGAAGAAAATGAGAGTTTGTATAAACTGCTTTTGAGTGTCCAAGGGGATGTCAGTTTTCATTTACTGTAATTGTTTCTCAGTCATGTGTAAAGAAACCATCTTCTAAATGGTCTTGTGGGACACCTGTTCAAGGACTCAGGATGACTGGGTGTATATGCATTTTATAAAGAAGATTTAAGCCACAGAGAATGGATTTTGTTGGGAAGAAAATTACGTGGCAGCTTCCTTTTCAACAGAATAACAATTTACTGTTTGATTGCAATCAACTTATCAAGAATAGATTCAGTATCATCTGTCTAATACATTTTCAAGACGACGAAAGATCATTTGAGGAAAACAAAATATCCATTTTAGTTAAGTATTACACCATTTGAGATGCAAACTAAGTGGAAACCTTCTCTTTCTTTTTCATTTGAAATCAGATCATTTTTGTTTACCATATAAAATGAGTGTTATTTGTTCTTGATTTTGACGGCTGGAATAAAAGCTGTCTACTTCAGGGCCACTAAAACTTTAAAAATATGGTTTCCCTTTAAACAGTTCAAATGTGTTGGTGGAACTGAGTTTGGTGATTGTGACAGACCAGATAAATGGGCAAAACCATTGAGTGTATAAAACATGGACATAGTCTAAGTTACATCACCCATTGGTTATTAAAGTGGGGTTTTGAAGCCAGATGATGGTGGCCACCATATTGGAAAGTCAACCTAGAAACAGGCAAACTGACATAAAAAATCATAAAAAATATGTTTACTTCTTTTGGTTGCCTTTTAGCCAGCCTTTTGAGCTTCCTCTTTGTATCTCTCACTAAATGTGGTGTCCTGAATATCTGGTGATGCCACTGGCCGGATCTTTGTGATACATAAATCAGATATTCAAGGCGACACAATAGGTATATTAGAAGCTAGCATTGTCCTTTGAAGAATCTGTCACCTGTCCAATCTCCCCTTGTTTTGAGATGAATTGTATACCACTTGAACAGTCATAATATAGGTCAATTTTGTATAGTTATTTTTCAGTTGGTTTAAAATTAGACATTTTGGGCAGTTCACCTGATCTCTTTGAACTGTAGGGAAAACTAAAAAGTGTTTGCACCCGAAACCCAAGTAATCATTCCTAATACCAAACTGTTCAGAACAATATTATCCCAACCTGTAGGACAAGTAACTACTAATATAGAAAAGGAAATGTAAAGTAGAGAGGTTGGAAGATGGGTGGAGGGGAGAGGAAGGCGCAAGAGGGAAGGAAGAGTGAGTAGAGAGAAATGTTATAACTCAGACCCGCTCTCTGGGGTAAGGTCTCTAAATTACAGTGAGATGTGGACAGCTTGTCAATGCCGAGGCCGGCTGTGGCGCAACACCGCACACACACCACATGCTTTTTGTAAGCCCACTGGTTTCTACTGTTAGCCAGGGCCTCTGTCTATGTATCCATCGGTCTCTTTCTATCCACCCATCCACCCATCCATCCATCCATCCATCCATCCATCCACCCATCGAGCCATCTAGTTAGCTAGACTATGACTAATATCTAAACTGAAAATCTCTTTGTGTTACCACCAGTGCAAGGCCCTCAATACCCATATCCAACACCCACTGACATCTACTGAAGCAGAAAATTGGATGGCCCATCCAAATTCCACACTGGCCACTTTCCCTTTTTGCAAAGAAGCATTCTTGGTGCATTAGCAAGGGTTCGCCTGCCTCGAAATGCGGTAGTTACAATGACAAGAGGCTTGCAAATCCGTTGACGACGATGTTTTTTATGGTTCATCAATTCTTCACCTTTACAGTTCATCTTCCATAGCCATAGTTAAATCAAATGTATTACTTTGTCTCAAGCATTCCATAGTTGGAGTACAAAGAAGTCTTACACCGTCTGCGTTTCCCCCCCCCCCCCCCGATTAATCAATTTCAAATGCAACTTCAGTGTATAAGTTCAATGAATGTCATTTTTCCCTTTGAAGTGGCTTACATGCAATCAATAGGACGACCTCAGTGCAGACATTGTGTATCTGCTGCAAATTAAAATGGATATTAGCTCTGGATAAGATATTGTTTATCAGCATTACTCAAGAGGATATTGACAATGGATTGAAATGGTGCTGTTGGTATTCTCCTGTGGTTCAGGGAGTTTGTTTTCTGCATACATAACAGAAAAGAGATTAGAAATGTAATTACTTTTCTACAAATGTTAATGTTCTTACCTTAACCTCTATCTAATTAACACTACATATTTTCATAGAAATATTTTGGGAGTGAATTGGCAGCAGCAGATTGGACCATATGAGTGATTCATTTTATTTTGATTTCTGAGTTAAGGCCAGAATGGGTGTACTATTTGACAGAGTATTATTATATAATTTCTATTACATGCAAAATAAATGTCACTATATAGTACACATTTTAGAATGGATCCTTTTGGGGGGTTTTTAAGGTGACTTTTACCCATGGGGCTAACAGTAGAAGACTTTGTAATAACTGTTTTCTGTTCTCGTGTTTTCTGAGAATTCTGCCTTGATTAACAGATTGTATGTTTGCATTCATGGTCATGTTAGAAAAAAAATTCTCCCATTTCAATGGAAAAAAAGAAATTGGTACACATTATTTCAGTACATGACTGATTCTACTGCTATGTTCAAAAAGAGCACCAGGCCCTGCTGTCTTGCTGCAGGTATACATCTCTATTCCTTCAATAATTCAACCAGTGAAATGGTTTATTTAGCAGACCCCCTTGGCTTGATCTGATTCTAATTCTGTCTTTGGAGCGGGGGAAACTGTATTTATAACACCAGAGAGGACTCCCCACACTCGTGGTTGTAGTGGTGGAAACTCAAAACATTGACATCCACATGTTTATGGAAAAGACGAAGTGAGTATTGACTAGTTGAGCTCATGCATCTCTGCCAGAGCATTCCAGCAGGATTTATCATTTCCAGGCTATCTGGAAAAAAAAATGGTGGTGGGCTATGGGCCTGCCTCTTCTTCAGAAGTCAGTCATCAACCAGCTGGAAGACAGTCAATTAGCCTGGCGCCCCCACTTCTCAGCAGGCTGCTAGTTCCCTCAGTGTCAATCAATGTAGATAGCTGTCAGTCACAGAGAGCGTCAATGAGGAAAAAAAAATCCTGAAGAATCCCATAATACTCCCGCTGTGGCTTAAGGCAGTGTGAATGATTGGATATGTTGAATCGGAGCGTCTGGTCTGAGGCCTGTTGGCTCCATGCCTCACCCAGCCGCCACCATTCTGCCACTCCCCGCTGTCTGCTCCCATGCTCATTTACAGTCAGCTTGTGTTGTTTTTATGTGATCCGTTTTCTCCAGCCCTGCCACAGGCTTCCGGGCATCTGTCTGCACTGTTGTCCAGCTCCCTCTGAGAGGAGGAGTTGGAGACGGATACCCGCTGAGTCGAGCAAAGCTGCTCCATCACCAGCCTGATGCACCATAAAGGACCACGAAGGACGCCCAGAACCTATTAGCAGTCTCACGGGGATCAGACTCTTGTTTTGACTAACTAGAAAGGACAGACTAGAAAAATTCAAAGTGTGAAGAGTTTGAAAGTGTCTTGCTTTGCAATGCATGTCTTTGAAGAAGTTTCGAGCTTTAGGAAAAAGGAGGCGGCAGATGAAAAGTGTTTGATCCTGTACAAGGTGCCAACCAGGCTTACTCGTGTAAGACACTAATGGAAAAACTTATGAAACAGTTTTTAACCCACTGAAAAATCTGAAAAAAAATCTCCGCCTATGGACTATGGAGGCACCTTGGCATAAGATAATATAATAAGTCAAATTAATTTGAATGGAAGTGCTTGTTCTTTTTCAACAGAACTGCTTTACAGTTATACAGTATCTTTTTGAACATCCTCTATCTGAGTGCTGCCCAGTTTTACCATTGTCTTCTATTTCTGGCAACTCACCCGCTCTAAAAGTAGCAACTCTCTTAAGTGATGACTCAAGAGTAAATAGACAAGATAGTGTAGCTCTCTGGGAAGGTGTAGCTCTGTTCAATTTTACCACCTATACTCAGAAACAGAACAAGTGTATCTATTTGTAATGTGAGTTCAGTAAAACATCAATCATATCAAACCCACAGACACCTGAACCAACTTGGACTTAAACAAAAAAAGAAGTAAGCAAACTCGTAGCTTTTACGTTTTCCTTTTTTAAGCTAAATTTGCTTAATTTTACCAACGTTACATGACAAATTATTTCCATCTGCATTCTGCAGATACCTTAATGCAAATATTCAGACAACATTTTTAAAGCTCAACATGGTGAAGCACAGTATGCACAATCCATGAATAGGTCAAGGTCTGTGCCTTTTAGAAAGTTTATAATAAGCTCAATACCATAACACGAGTTGAAAGTAGAGCCAAGAAAAGAAAAAAAAAAGATGAAGGGTTGTGTAACTCTCCTGTAAGATATTGAACAGCTGTGTAACTAGGTTCCAATCCATGAAATGACAAGTCAAAAAGGGGGAATAAAAGTGTCAAAGTAACCCTGACAAAGCTGGAAAAGAATACATGGCACATAATGCAGAACCATAGTGTCCGTGCTCTTGCTTCTTCTTGTAGCATTTCATTTTTTGGCATGGTCTTGGCTGTCCCAGACTTTGTACAATGCATCCTATTAATAAAACATGGCTTTACCCAGTATGTGGCAGGCAGAAGATTGGTACTCAGTGTTAGGCTGCCTCCCAATCCGTGTGAGTTATGCTTTCATCGAGGCCAAATGACCAAGGTGTTCACAAACTGTCTTTAGTAAAAACATAACACATATATATATATTTTTTTGTATATGGTAGCATTGTTGTAACAGACAACAACAGGTAGAGAGGCAGAAGGCACTTTAAACATAAAATCCCCCCTTAAGGTTGAGGAAACAAATAAAATGCAAATACTTTTTGAGATGCAACCAGAAATCTGCCCCCTCTCCACCCTCAACAAGTTTCATTAATAGACATAAAACCCAAATTTCCCAGCCCTATTAAAGCTTGTATTTGCCCATCAGGCAATATTCTGGTAAATAAGCAGGGCTTTTGTATACTTAGCCATGATGGAACATGACATGAATTCTAAACAAGCTCTGAGATAAAGATTGGGGATATAGGGAAAGGAGGAGAATGGAAACACAAGGAATGGACTGGGGGTTGCAAAATCAAACTCTCACAACCTCCTCTAAGCACTTGAGCACCCACTCCCCTGGAGGAGTTTAGCACCTCCCATAGAGTTACAGAGACAAAACCTGGAGAACAAGAGTACCATTGAGACTATAAGTGAGTCGAGTGGCTGGTGAGACTTCTTCTGCACTGAAGATGACATGAGGGAGGAGAGACGTATGCAATGAAAGAAGGCTTGAGGAGCAAATGAAAAATGCAATATATTTATAAAGTATGGAAAGGATAGATGGCAGGGACACTGACACCTAAACATGTTTCTTGTATCTACTTTCTTTGCAGCAAACTGTTCAACATACTGCAGATAAATATTTATTTACTAATGGTGATATATTCTAATGGATTACATAATAGGAATGATTATGTTGAGGGGGGCCTTATGCTAGCAAATCGTTCTTGCCCGAAACCTTTGGGTATTTTAATCTTTTGGTTGCTAAACTTTTTTACACACAATGATTAATATTGAAATGGTTATAATCATGTGGCCTCATCATTGTGACTTACATAGGAATTTAAGAGTGACTGATTACTTTTAGTTTTTTGAACAGAACTTATCCTACTTATACAGTCAAGTTTACGAAGACAAGTTTAGTTTAAAAGAAATAATTGAGACAAGTTATTGTTTGAAAGCAGAAAGTAAGTCCAAAAAATGTGATCTGAAAATGTTTCAGGTTGGTTCATATGATTGAACCATGTGGAATCTGCCCGCAGTTACCATGTTGTTGGAATTTCCCGGGCAGGAGGAGGGGGTAAATGCTCCGTACACAAGCACAATTTACCAAGGGGCTCGTTAGACGCACATCAAGTTTGAGCCTGTCATAACTGAGCAGTGCACACCTCTGTGGAGTTAGAGGCCTGGAGCCTACGCTGTTCACCCCACACCTTGCTAATGGCCATCTGTGGTCATTATAGCCCACCAATGAGTCATACCCATGCTGCTGAATGCAGCCTCTGCTCCTTAAGGGCCGCCGCTGTGAGCTTCTCCACAACAGTACCGCCGCCACCGTTGTTGTTGCTTACTGTGGCTGTTGTTATCGATGCTTATTCTCTCATTCTACACCCTCAAACGCACCATGTTACCCCACAAGTATGCCTGCAGTCATGCAAGGCGTTGTTTATCTACTAGCAAGTTGGGTGAGATACACAAACACACAAACACATGCCAAATATGGGCTCTAATGGAGGATCCTCTCACGCTGTTTCTCCTCGCAGAGTATATCCCTTTCATTCTGGTTCAATCCCCCGCTCTTACTCCACATCTCTTCTATTCAGCTCCTTCAATCTCTCTCTGTCTCCCTGCACTAGTATATCAGCCGGTGTCTGGGCCCAACTGTGGATTAGATCACTGTGGGTAAACCCATAGTGCTGTTCCATCAGGCCTGAGAATGGTGGGGCGTTTCATCAAAAAACTCATTCCTCATGTGAGAACTAATGCACTGTAGGCGAAGTCCTGGCTGTGCCAGGCTAGGATATGCGGATTCAGCGACTGCTGCCCCCAGATAAAACTCCAGCAGCAAAATAAAAAAGCACAGCCCATAAAGGGATGTGGGGGAAATTTATCGCACACAGCTCGGGCCGACCGCGACTTTATCTGTTTGTGTGCAGGGGCGGACAGCTACATTTCCACGATGTGTGTCTACATGTCCTGCTGTGTGAGCACGCATTTATATGAGTGTTTTTCGGTAGCTGTTGTGTGCGTGGTTACCAATCATGTCACAACATCAGTGCATGTGCATGCATTTTTTTCAATAAATTTGTCATATAATTGGCTTTTGCACACTGGTTGATGAGGTTACAGAAGGGTAGCATGTAGTCCTCGTCCTTCCCACTAGTGGGCAGCTCCCAGCAGGCTTTCCACAAACTATACAAACCAGCGGCCTCCCTGTTGCTACAGTAATTACACCACCCATCAGGACAAAGAGTGAAGAGGAATACCAATGAGTGAAGACAGTAAGGACAACAGAACTGACATACCAGCATGGACTCTCATTTAAAATTGTGGGGATGAATCCTCGTCATAACCAAGGAGCCACTTTCAAAGGATGGAGCCCCTAATGGCCAATGGAACAAGACAGCTATTCCATACAAATACAATTACAAACTATTCAGCAGTGGGAGGTAGGCAATGCAAAGATCCATCCAAGGAAAAAACTGACGTCAAATTAAATATGACAGACAGGACTATTCATTCAGGACAACTCATTCACTGTACAGATTTCTCATTCAAACTCTCAAATTGTCAACTGTGTCCAATTTCGGCAGTTGAAGATACAGTATATAGCTGTGTTGCATGTCGGAAGACTGTACGATAGATTCTGTCACTCATTTAGGTTCAGAGAAGAACTCTCTTCCGTTTCAGAGGAGCAGCGGAGCAGAAGAACCCACAGGAGAATGATGAGGCAGCAATCATACCAAACGTCCATCTGCCTCCATTCGACTTCAAGCACCAAGGCCTTTTGGGAGAGAGAGAGAGAATCAGCTGAAGTCCTCTCAGACAGGCCATTATCTGGACCAGATTCCCTAACCTTCAGGGCAGCACAGTGATAGCTCCATCCCAGGGGAGATAGAAGATTTACAAAAACCGAGACGTATTAAACAGAGAGAAATGAGAAATCTGCATCCCTCTTGGCAGAGGCTGTATAGCGAACAAGTCCTGTGTTTTCATTGATAAATGGCTATGGAGAGAGTGAGTGGGCATTGTGCCTCACTCTATCATCCAAACAACAGTATCTCTCTCAGGGAGTCCTTCCGCTTCCAAACCACCCCTACTGGCTTTGGCTTTGGACGGATCTGCCAAGCCTTCTCACATGTAGCCGCCAAACACAGAATTATACATTGCTTTCTTGCACCCTTGCTCATTTCCTCCCCTACTTCCCCTTTTGCCATCTCTCTCCTTCAGTGGAATGAAGCCACTGACAGGCAGATGGGCAGATTGGGATCGACAGTGTTCCCCAGGCAGAGAGCTAATTGGGAGAGACTGGGAAAGCATTTGGCGCTGCTGAATAGTCCTGACATGATGGGAAAATCAATGTACACTTCCAGTGTATTTGCATCATGCTGAAGTGAGAGACCACAGCCTAATGTTGTCTCTGCTGGGAGTCATTAAGAGTTTTGTTTCAACTCTGACCCCCTGATCCAATAGCCCAGCTAGAGTCTGATTGAGATGAGCACGGCTAGTCTTGTGGGATTCTGAGGGGGAGATATAACCACATCATTCATTCATTTCTCATGAAAGTCAAGTGTCTGCACTTACCATCGTAACTGTGAATTGAGCTGTTGGAGAAATCATCATGCCAACTAGAAGAAAAAATGAGAATGACAAAGACTACACGTCTTCTGACTACTCAAAGCGCAGGACACACCTACCATTAACACCCATTCACACACTGATGGCAGAAGTTGCTATGTAAAGTGACCATCAGAAGTACAGTAACTAATCCCATTCATACACATGCATATGTTGGCGCCAAAGCAGCGTGAGCATTCGGGGTTAAGTGTCTTGCTCAAGGACACATCAGACATGTTTCCGCAGGAGCTGGGGATCAGACCCCCAACCTTCTAGTTGAGAGACAGCACTCTACCAACTGAGCCACAGCCGCCCCTATATCTAATCATGGTAATTAAAGGGAAAGATCAGAGTTCATATTTGAATCCCTTAAAATCAATGTCCTACACTCATTCCAACAGAAATCCATGCCTGTATTGATTAAAGAGATCACTGAGTAATGCTTTGGCCTGATTTCAGCTCTGCCTTGAAGATCTGGGAAAAAAAAGGCATTTCTTCCTGTAACTGAAAACACAATTTTACCATCAGAAGTTATGCAATGCCACAGCCTTTTTCTCTGTTTTTACGGTAAAGCAGGCTGACGTCTCAGTATGAATAATTCAAACTTGCAGGACTTGATTTTAGAGACACTTAAAAGAAGGCAGAGATTTGCATAATTATAAAATATGTACTCTGTTAGAATGTTAATGAAGCTGTGTGGTCAAGATTTCGATCACAGGCTATTAAAAATGTGTGGCTATTATGGTAATCAATATGTAGCACATGCAGTAAGTGCTTAGCGTCACTTCCCCATTCGTTCTAACCATCAGACAATGACTGCACTCTGAAACTGAAACGTCTCTTAGGAGGTAGAACTATGCAAAGTCATTTATCAATGGATTCATGCCATTACATTCACTGTGATAGCTTCACTGACATTTAGAAATGTTATTCACTATTGAAAATAAATATGTGCTACCCAAGAAATGTTTCTGAAACCAAAACGTTACATATTGATATGGCACACAATAATCTGCTTCACTGAAGGTGAAATGGACCTTGGTTACAACCCAAAGTGAATACATCTCGAAAACTGGCGTGCTTCTGTAGGTCTGTCAGTACCTTCAAAAGTGACTTAATGCCAGGAGAGGACGGAGAACTTGAATCTGTGCTCCAGAGGAGATAGCCCACCTGCAGCTCTCAAAATGAGAGATTGTGGAACAAAAACATAAACGTAGTGCCTTAAAATCAGTAAGTCTACAGGGGACTGTGTCTCCCTGCATGGAGCAGATTGGCTTCATCATTTTCCAACTGTGTCACAATGGAAAAGTGGCCCCTGATTCTGCTAGAACTCCTTTCTTCTTTCTACATCAGGTCTGATTGTGCACGAGCCAACAAAGCCTCAACAATACGAGCCACAAAACACTTTGTATGGTGTTTTATGGAAGACAGTTTCTGAATCTGTGCCATCGCTTACAGCTTGAGGCTTCTCTAATAAAAAAGACTTGTAGGATTGCTGACTACCTTTAATTACAAACATTTTCTTACTTACTCTGCTGTCTATTAATGCAGTTGGGTTTTAGTTTCATCTGCTGATGGTTTGAGATACAGTATTTGCCTCTCTGGTTACTTTGAAGCACTGAAGTTCTTTGGAGAATGTCTAGGTATGACCCTAGATAATCTATAGATGTCTATTAACTGGAACTACTTTTTCTCTAAAAAAAAAAAGTCCCTATGAAAACAGTTTACAGCTTGTTTTGTTGATTGTCCATAACTTCAGATAGAGTGTTTTTTTCAATGTATTTTCTTAAAACTCCAAAAAATGTTGTACCTTTTATAATATTTAATCAAGACATAAACATGTCTGCTTTAACAACTATTTGCATTGCTATAGATACCACTAACGATGAGTGATAATACAGCATTTCAGTGTACCTAAACTTTCCACACAAACTCACCATATTGATAACTGTGAGGGGAGAGTCGGAAAAGTTCCCTTTTTTCTTTAACACTTTTCACTAGGATAAACTAAATCAACGTGTGTCAGTATGCAGCACCACCTTATTCTGGATCACAGGCACTTCATCCTAGGGATTTCTCGGCGGCACAGGAAACGTCCTAAACCTGATGGGTTGTTCTTATCTCTATAGACAGCCATGAGATCTTAACCTGTGCACTCAGTCTTTGTTCTATTGGGAAAAAAAAGCAGAATCTCCAGTTTCTCTTTTCCCTGCTTTGAGCAAAGCAGACTTGGGAAGCTTGCAGTGTCTGAGCATTCAAGAATGACGACTTCACTGTTTTGATTTCAACCTGGATGTTGAACACAGATGTAAGACATTAGCGGCACTGCAGCACAACAGTCTATAATTTAACTCTCACCACCTGTGTTTGATGTAGAACAAGCAGAGTGACGATCAAAAGGCTCAGCTTGATATGAGTGGAATTAAACAGCAGCACAGAGAAGAAGATCTGAAGAGCAGTGTGACAAAGAAAAAAAATAGAGAAATACAACCGTGTTGGACAGAACAAGTGCACCTCTCATTTATTTTGGGTGTAAGGGAAGCACGTCCCTGCTTAAAGACCTTATCCCATGCAACAGCTCAACACAAATCAGCAAGACGGAGAGAAATTCCCCGTTGTCATGGAAACATCGTCTGTCCTGGTGACATTGCCCTCGTAGTGACAGCCGCTTCCTTTACAACGACAGGTGAAATGAAAAACAGCCAATTCTCATTCTCTACCAGTCAGCCATTATATATGACCCCCCCCCCCCCCCCCCCCCCTCCCCTTTCTCTCTCTCTATCTCTCATCCATTTCCCATCTTTTTATTTGCAGCTCCCATCTTAGGAAGACAAACCTCCATGTCAATTTCCTGTTCTCTCAAAGAAACCCCAACACATACTCTGAGAAGTTGTTTATAGTGCAAAGACAGCTTCCTCCCGGGGTTCTCGTGTCCCAGAAAGCCTTGCAAATGCAGGGGGAGATTAGCTTTCTGAGATATTTTTTTTTCCCCCAACTTTTTCCTCTGCCCAAATACTGAAGAAATGCATGAAAATGAGTGAATGCCATTGATCATTTGCTATGAAGATATGCATGTGACACTTCCATATGGATATATTTTCTCTGAAGGGAATACTTCAAGTAAGCAGGTATATGGAAACCAGCAAGTATGCTGACTGGTGAAGTCTTTAATAGATGTGAAGGTTTTTGTATTGACTGACATTTTTATTACCATAGTTATGTGATTATACAGTGCATATATTTCTATATGATGCCTTGTGTGCATGTGGCTGTATGCTAGTATGACATGATGGCTCATGAACGCCAAAAAAAAAAAAACATATAGAAGGAATAGGAATTTAGAAAATCTATGTGACCAAGTGAAATTGCAATTCATCTCACATCCAAATATTTGAATATGTTTTGAGGAATTCGAACTCTATAATAAGCACAGACGAAAACAAATCTAGGATGTGCAAGCAGGAGCACAGATTCCTCTCAAGTGAAAGAGGCGCAGCTGTCGGCTCTTGACTCGATTCAGCTGTTGCACTTCTGAAACTCAATTTGAAAGCGACTGTGACAGGTAAAAAAATCTTCCACACACTCTTTTTGGAAGTGACTGTTCCGTGACGTCGACAAGTCTGGACAAAATTGTGCGTCACAACTGAGTGTGATCTCTTCAGCTGAAAAACTGTCAGTAAGATCAATAATGTTAATTAGCAGCAGATGCCTTGCAGGGTTATGTTCCGTGTTGTTGTTTTTTCATTTCCCCGGTGGGATATTTTAATAAAACCTCTACTGTGTGAATCATGTGGTGCCTCCATGATTCACTCCTCACCTCTTCCTATAGGTAGTCCTTTCTGTGTGAAGGTATATGTGTATAATTGTGGCTGTTGGTACAAAAAACTTGTTTGTACTTGAAGAGTGTGAAGTGTATTTTTTTACTTTATGATAGGCTCCTTAAGGACTATGGCAACACATTTCTACAGAAATGGAAAACAAAGCATCCATCTATCTGGAACAATCCTTACTGCTGCAAAAGAGAAGCTTTTATATTCAAACCAGCACTCCTTAGTTTCACGATAACTCTTCCATCTTTGCAGTGACAAGGGTGAAGCACAAAATTTAGAAGCATCAGCAGCGATACAAGAGTCACAGTGTGGTAATTATAGAGGACAGATTATTGCTGCTAAAAACTGACTTGATATAATTATTGCATTTAGTGTCTCTCTTTTAGAAGAAGCAGACTCATTTGACCCCGCAGAGGTGTCTGATTGCTTGGTCAAGATCCTGAAAGGAAGTATGGTCCTGGATAGCATAAGAGGCATTACAGAGATCAAGTCTTAAGTGGATCAGTTCATTCAGAAAACCCGATGGTAGTCACGGCAAGGCTAGTGTTTACTTCTCAAGTGTCTACTCGTGGGTATTAACCAAACCCCATACAGAAAGTAGGCCATGCA
This sequence comes from Tautogolabrus adspersus, assembly GCA_020745685.1. NCBI lineage: Eukaryota > Metazoa > Chordata > Actinopteri > Labriformes > Labridae > Tautogolabrus > Tautogolabrus adspersus. The sequence goes on along the minus strand of CM036549.1, from coordinate 8,223,188 downwards.
AATGATGCCGAGAAAGCCCTGGGAAAAAAAGACGGCCATAGAAAATTAAGGCACAAAGACAACCGAAAACCCACACGGAAAAAAAATGGGCCGCACTGAACAGGCCAGCAAAAAAATGTGTGCATCACAAATATTCTTATATTCTCAAAGACAGGATGCAAAGCTGCTGAATCACAGCACTAAAAGAAATAAGAAATGTGGGTGAAAATAAACATTTTAACTGGAGCAGGCTACACAGATTTATGCTTGGTGCTCAGGGAGTGTGATCGCTAAGTCTGCAGACTACAGTGAGTCACTATGCACACCAGTTAGAGTGCAGAACCTTAAAAGCTCCAAGAACTCAGACCCACACAGCCTGGGAGTAACTGGGGATTATATGCAGGGGTAAGGAAGTTAAAAACGAACTCACCAAGCTGTTACACTGAAACCACAGAGAGCTGACAACCTCGGCTTGTGTATTGGACACGTTCCTTCTTAGAGGGATCATCACAGAAGTGGGCTTCCCGCGGAGAAGCTGTATGAATTACTCTAACTTAAACAAAGCTAAAGTACACAGGTCAGAGTCAGATGTGGACACAGGTCCACATCTGACTCATAAAGCTTTTAGTTTTTCACCCTAAAACCTAAAGGAATAACATCAGAAATATTCGCAAGGCCTTTTTATCTCAGTTCAAAGCAAAATGCCACCAAGGCCTCATGTAATATGATGAAGGCAATCACGACTGAGGTTTGACATTTGAAGCATTATTACAGGGGAGAATGGCGAGAAAAAGGGATTTTTGGCTTATGGAGTGTAAAAAACAACTTCACCTTAACCCTCCACTGGTCTCAATTTCAGACCGTGTCCAACCCCATTGGAAATAAGAGGTCAGAGGTGGGAGGCAAAGAAATGTAGTTTTGTTCCAAGGGAGAGAAATAGAAAGAATGTTTTGGTGAAAGTGCAGCAGAGATACAAGATGACCTTGATTCACAACTAGGCCAACTTTACAGACAAGAAAAGGGGGGGCAGATGAAAAATGATCCCTTGTGATATCTATCCAATTATGGTTCATCAGGTAAAAGGCAGATCTCTTTCAGATGATTATCACCTTACTCTATCATATGTATTATTGACTTATTCTATCTCCACCTGGTGAAGTGCAGGTGAGCTAACTCTTAAAGGTAGAATGTGTGACATGTTACACATAAATAAAGCATAAATCAAGTTTATGTTTTGTAAATGTCTTTTTGAGTCATGACTGTTGACAGTGTGAGCAGCGAGAGTGCTGCCGGCTGTGTTGTTGGCGTAGCCGTGTTTACATCAGGTTTACATAGACGGGATTGCTGGCTCCTCCCCTTGCGTATAAAAGCTGTTTTAGTCAAGGACTAGAGAAAAGAAGAATAACATAGCCTACTCACTGCTTATTTGGATCTAACATGTTTTTAGTTCATGGTCATTCCATGTAAATTACATGCAATGAGAAGCTACGGGCTAACTAAAGAATGCTAACATTAGCCTGCTAACACAACAAAGCAGGCCACATGCAAGTGCTGCTCGAACCAAGGACAATTTTCTCCGCCCCTTGCACTAAACTCATGTGTGCAATCGCGTTTGGAGGTTTCAGAATAGCGGAGGTATCACCAAACAGCAGTTTGATTTGGTTTCAGGCTGGTGCTCAAGTGTGACATCTACTGGATCGAAAAGTCGCAAAATCTTCCTTTAAGATACATGATTACGATTAAATCTCAACAAAATGTAGAAAATCTATTTTTTTCCCAGACACACTTTAATTCATTACAATTCAGTGAGTTCTCTTTTAAGCATAAGCGAGAACTAAAATGGGTAGTAAAGGAGCGTTTTGCCATTGTTATAATATCTTTAATGCACAGTTCAGAATTAAAGCTCTGGTCAAGCTTTTGACCAACATTATTTGGAGTCGTGTTTCACTCCACATGACGCATGTCAGTGGAATATTTCTTCTTCTCTATCTTATATTAACTTGTGAAAAAATGTTTTGCAACCACATGTGCCAACTTGTTAAAGAGCTATCTGTTAGCGTTGTCTTTTAGTATGTTGCTGAACAGAGAGTGTGCAGCTTAGTTAGGACTAAATTGTTGAAACAGACACAGTGAGAACCCAGATGTTTTACCAAAGCAGCAAATATGCCGCAGTTACTAACATATGAGCTTAAAAAAAACGCTCTATAGAGCGTCAGATTTCTCCTGAGGTTCAGGATCCAGTGTTACATTTTTAGACAAATATTGTTTAATGCAGCTTAAAAATAGTTCTAAATCAACATGGTTTCCACTGTAAATTAACGCTTTTTATAAAATGTATAACTTGTTCATGGTTAACACAGGTCCTTAATACATTTGGTAATTTTCGATCTGCTACAATATCTCTACATTTGAAGTTGAGTGTATAACCTTTTCCCACAAGAAAAGCAAGCAAAACCTGATGAGTTAATCATGCGGCTCATTATAAAGCCAGCATGGTGCATGCAGAATGTCAACAGTTAGTCTTGATCAGTATTCACAGTGCAGTCATTTTCAATGGTCATGGCCACTGGTGGAATAACTGCCTCATTATTCTGGGCACAGAGCGAGTGGGCCGGGCCTCGGCATCTCGCAGCGTCATTAAAGTCAGCATCTTTGAGCATAGCAACCTTGGCCCTGGTTACAGCTGCTGCCGTGGTCTGATGTCCCGCCATGCTGGAGGAAAGCATTTAGTGTTTTCATGTGCCAGTGTTTTCAGATTAGTGCCGTGATCCACACGCAAGAGGTGCAGCGCTCGGGGGCATCGTGCCATCCAGCTGCATAGTGACCACCTGCATTGTGAGACACACGGTATATCTCTGAAGACAATGTGGGGCAGGCAATCTTTACGGCCTACAGCTGGGCTTTTGTCTCGTCCTCTAGTGGCAACGCAGGCAACAGCACACACAACACTAGCTTTGCCTAAGCTGCCCTCAGCCGCATCATGTGCTTGTTTATCACCTCGGAACATATTGTCAGGATTCGGTCAAGCCCGGAAAGATGGAAAAATCGGACGGAGCGGGGGAGAAAGGGAGAAAAAGACACACATTTACAGGGAGTAAAATGAGGGAAAGCATTACAGAAAGAGCAGAGGAGGGAACGGGAGCATCAGAAGATTGGCGAGTGTGTCATGGACGGGAGAGACTAATTAAGGAAGGCTGGATTAATTAGGCTTCCAGTCTGCCTGCCTCTCATACTCCCACAGAGCTTCATGCCAGTACAGGCCCCAAACAGACTCCCCAAAGCCATCCCAGCTATTGTTCCACTCATTTTCCATCCATTCATTGGAATGAGTGTTTCCACTGTCAATGCAGGCTACCATGGGATTTAAAGCTATTCTGTCTATTTCATAAATTACAGTTAACACCTGAAAAGAACAGACATAACCTTACACAAATAGATTATGCTTGCCACCACAAGTCACGTTGAATTAATGATGCTTGAATTTGTAATTATGTTACAGTTTTTTAAAGTTAATGGAAAAAGCTTCATCTTGTTATGATGCCAGTTATTCGGTTTGTAATGTGAACTCTTTAAATGTGTGATATGTAGAATTTGTACAATAAAATATCTAAATTTATTTTTAAAAATTACTTAACCAAGTTATATTTTTTTGTGGAGTACTTAAATTACCTCTAATATTTCCAAAAGTAATATGAGGGCACTCTTTCGGCTCCGTGATAGTGGTGAGAGAATCAACTCACTGCAATCAGGTGTGTGTCGCACTGATTGGCTTTGATTAAGCCCAGGTGTGGGGAGCTTTTATATACCCTGAGTCTCCAGTGCTCTGTGCTGACTCATTATCTCACCTTCAGAGGTAGTGAGAGGTTCTCCCTGAGTTTTCGCAAGTTGTCGGTGTGTGTATATATAAACACCCACTAGGATCTTTGTGTGTATTATATTCCTATTGCCTGTCGCCCAGTGTAGAACTTGAGGTGCTGGATAGTTTTGTTTCGACTCCAGCCTTTTGTGTTATCAAAGGTCTCTCTGGCAGCCTTTCCCTTTCGTTTTGTGTTTTCTGGGTCTCCTGGACAATTTTGGTTTTGTGTCAGCTGCTTAGCAGCAGTGAGTTAATCATTTTCGGTGCATTAGTTAGTTTAGGAAGCCTGTTGTGGCTCTTTACAGTTACATGTTTTTTTTCCCCACCTTTCCAATATATCGCTTGCGATTTAGTGGTTATCCTTCTGGGGTAACTTTGAGACATCCCTTGGTCCGCACTTGCGGCCCAATCCCCCCCTGCATAATCAAAGCCTTAAAAAATCCTTAATTTAACAACCTTGTGTCTTTTGTGGGGGCCGCCATGTAGTGTTGTAGTCAAGACCATACTAACTGTGATGAAGACATACCCGAGACCAGAGTGCTTCGAGACCGAGACAAGACCAAGACCATAAATATCAATGAAAAATCATCATCTTGTGTGCAGCGGCTGTGTCACTCACTTAGTCCGTAACAATGGGAAGGTTGCAGCCGTAACCGGGGAATAAAAATCTAATTATGAATGAAGTTATTTGTTCTTTAAGAAACAGTCGTTTTTCTTCTTATCATAGTAATGACATGGCAAAATAGCCAGTGGTGATCTTGACTGGTCTTGATTTAAAATCTGGAGTTTACCCAATCTGAGACCTAAACATGACCGACACTTCAAAAAGTGGAAGATTTTGAATAGTAGACACTACCGCCATGACAGACACGAGACGTTTATCGTTGCTATGGAAACACAGGATGTTACGTTAAAGACCATAAGCAAGCAGGAACTGCTGTACTGTTGCTGTATGTGCTGCTGTGATAGTAAAATGTAATGTAGATTATACATGGATACATTAGCTCGTCTGTGAACATATTCTGTTCCCCCGGTATGTTTTGGCCGTTCGTCTTGACGGCGGTCAACTCAGAATTCGTTATCATCTGGGGTTGGGGTGGAGTAGCAGAGAGAATCCCTCCCATGATTCCCCACCAGCCTTGATGTCATATTTTATTATTGTTTTGATTGAGATCCCCCTGGCACCAGAATTGACATACCTTGTGTTTAAAGGAGACTTAAACAAGCAACAAACAAAAGTAAGATTTTGCTGCGTGTATGTAGATGTGGAGTAACATTACGTAAATACTTGATACTCACTTGTCATTTTAGAACAATGCAAAGAAAATAGGCTAATGATCTCATCAAAGCCTTCTCAAGTTGAATCTAAACCTTATTTACAGTTTGCAACCATTTGTTGCCAAGTCAATTAATTCAAGTCCTTCATGATGAAGAGGCTGAGAGGGTTCATATTAGTCCTGGATAGCAACAACAAAGCCTCAACATCATATTCCAGTGATGCTTTCAATAACTTTCTCTTGCCTCTGCCTGATCAGAATAAAATGAAAGGGCTTAGCAGAAGAGGAGCGATAAGTTCAGAGATCTTCATCCAAGCATTTGAATCCAAACCTAAACGGCAACAGATAACAAATGTCAAGTTAGGCTTTCTTTTTGGCATCATTGGGCAAAAGTTCCACTAATAACCTTTCAGCCTATTATAATAAGTGGTCTCAGAAAATAAAGTAGACCTTTGCAGCTCCTCTTGGCTCTGTGTTCAGGGTTTAGAAAAATATCTCCAATGATGGGAGACTCTGGCAGTTCAGAGTTTGTTTCAGTAAGAGGGTGTTTCTATATTTGGCTTGGTTCTGCAAATTTCACAAATCCATACATGCCCCCTCGGAGGTGAAAGTAAAACGTCAAAAATCCTGCAAAAAAAAAGTTTCTTTTTTTTAAAGTCTTGTTGCATTAGCAACAACTGAAAATCTGACATTAACAGCAATGAAATGTGTGTAGAACTTTCCAAAGACAATGAGGTCATTTTAACAGTTTAATCTTGGATTCTGAGCTGTTTCTTTACCAATCAGGGACTTGTTTTTTCTGTTATATATGCTGTATTGTATCTTATTGTATTACAGGTAGATATACAGTATTGTGCATATTATGCAGCATAGCATGTGTAGCATGCACCACATCATTATTGCAGGTTAAGTCTTTTTTTCAAATTCCTCTACCCATATTTATTTTTGGACCTTCCTAAAAAGCTGAAGGCACACGCTTTTAAGCAAGGAGCTCAGGCTGAGTAGATCAATATTGGAATTTGATTAAATCATGTGGGTGAAATTGAAAAAAACTAGGTAATTGATTGAGTATTAATTGCATTTACAACAATAATTATGGATTTTAAGAGATGCAAATAAAACCTGATTTCATATCAGGGATTCTTAATAGTGTTGTCACTATAGCTACATTTTGACTTTGATACTGATACCAGGTTTAGTATCATGATACTCGACGAGGTGATACTTAAAACTGAAATTATATCGGTTCAATACTCGATACCTAACAGATCAGAAGGACACCCACAAGGGCTGGTCACATTTTGGAATCCAAAGTTTATTAACAACCTTGAGTATAAAAAATACATTTACAATTAAGTAGTTGTCACTTAATTTTTTATAAAATACCTCAAGACAAAGTGTTAATTTATTCTGTTTTTGTCATTCTGAGTGTACAAAATTCATTTTTTATATATTTACTAAAAATCTGTTTTTGTTCATTTTCATTAGGGACGATTGCTAATCTGTGGTTGTACTGTGTTTATAAATACTAATGTATTTTGTATTCTAGACATGCCCTGTACAATGCCCATGTGTTATTCTATGAATACAATAGATTCTGTGATTCTATAAACAGGTCAATTTCACTGAAATGTTGCTCCAGCATCCCATTCACATGTTTTTTTTGTATTTATCTCGTAGCTTTCAGTCCACATGTGTGCACTGTTATCTTCGTTCAACCCACAGAGGGAGCAGTCGTTCAAAAAGCGTACAGAAAGTTCAGTACACCATGCAATACTAATTCCTAATTTTTCCTGAATTTGAAAGAATACAAGGTTTTTTGAAGACGGTTTGCAAAAATGAATACTTTTTTTGTATTTTTTTAAAGAAAGACCATATCAATTGCTGCTATAGATTTGGGTAGTAGGGATTCAAGCAAATAATCCCCCCTAAGTCTCACCTTTGCTGTTGATGTCAGCCCTGAATGTAATTCAAAACCTGCCTTTAGCTCTCCTTCACCTCATCTCTTAGGCCCTATCTAGGGTGGAATATGATGGGATGAATATTTATTGAGGGTCCTGGCTTTGATAGGTTGTGCAGACAGGTATGATAAAAAAAAAACAAAGTGAAAAAGCTGCTGTTGCCATTTCTGGCCTGATTGACACTCCAGCTTGCAGCTAGTAATTCATTCTGAGAGGGAGGCACAAGTGCCCCTGCTCCTTTTCCTTCGCCCAGCACAAGTTTATGATAATCCTAATAAATTATGATGCGCTGCACAGACATTAAAAACTCTGATTGGCACTAAATCAAACAGGCTGTGCCTCTCAGGTCAGAGAGAGCTGAAAGCAGGACCGTGTGTGTGCTTTTCCTCGCTCTCTATCTACACTCCCTAACTATCAATTTCTCTCTGTCCTTAAATCCTACAACACTCCAGGTCCACCTACCAATCTCACTCTCTCTCTCTCTTCTGTCCTTTTGTCTACTCCTATCTTTTGGCTCAACTTGTAATTTTCCATTGCTTTGCTGTTCTCTTTCTGTAACAGACCTTCCCTTGCAGCGGACTTGATAAATTCTTGTGACAGCTTAAAACACAAAAAACTCAGACATGGAGTAAGGTCCTCAGAACTCTAAGAGTGTGACTTATTGTACCTTTCCTATATTTGTTATGACTCCCATTTATCTGTGTAATTTTTTTATTTTTTTTGCCAAATGATTTAATTCACGCTAGAAAGGAAAACCAGAATGACACCGGCCACATTAATCTCACTCATGCATCCATGCACACTGTGATTATTTAACCCCCATCAACTGTAGTGGGCAAATTGTTAAGCTAAGTCTGGTTAGCCCGATTTTGACTACTGCCCTTCACTGGCCCTTCTGAGAAAATTGAGTAAAAAATAAATGTAAAAAAAACAATGCACCTGCCTTGATCAAAAATGGATGAGAAAGAACTCTGCTTAAGTGTTACATTTGATGGCAGTACATTTATTCGGGACAGAAATATAGGAATGCAGGATTTCAATTACTACTGGTCAAATACACCGATATTTCAGGAACGCTTCTGCATTCTGAAAATAGCCTCCTGCTCAATCTTTCTTTAGACACAAAAGGGCTCTGTTATGTCACAGTGGAGAGGCTGCATCCTAAAAACAGGCATGCATATGCTGCAGAAGTGAGCAATCCAGTGGATCAGCGCGGAGTTGAAGGACAATGGCTGAGCTGATTAAAATGTTCTATTTGCATTAATTGTGAAGCACATCCCAATCCAAATGTCCACGTTACAAAGGGCACACCCTCCCTCATGGCGGGATCAGCGAGTAAATCACATCCACTGCAGAATGTTTTAATGCTGAGGGTAGTGACCCTATTCATTCCCAGACAGACTGCATGTTAATGGTTATAATCAGTGGCAAGATCGCAGTGGGGATCATATCTCAAAGGCTGCATATCAGATAAGATGAATGAATGAAATATCAGACACACTGCAGATGAAAAGTCAGTCTCTTCATGGTTGTCCATGAATCCTCTTTACACAGACGAGGGAATGACAGGGCAAAGAAAAGTTAGGGGAATGACATAGCTGAATTAAGTACAAATAGTACTGCAACTTTTTTATTTCAAAAGTTTAAGTGTCGGCAGCATTTTGTTCAGCATAATTTAAAAGATAGTAATACGGCAGATCCCCAAAATGTTTTTTGGAGAAGCTGAATTTGTGCCAAAGACACCAAAGTGTGGAATATGCTAATTGTGAATAATTTAACGTGTAATTTTTCAAATTGTATTTTGTAGCACAAAGAGGATTTTTTTTTCTGTCCCATTTAGAGATCCAAGTGCACATTGGCAGAGCTCTCACTGTAGATGACATTTTAAGAGTATCAGGAGGAGATATACAACTCAGTGTCCTTCTTAATAAGTGCAAATGTTTCCCATAAATTAAATTAGGACTGATTATCATACAGAAAACCTGGGTATGATTCCACGGAACACATAGATTAACGAATACAGTTCTAATTACAAAGCTGCTCTGGTTGTGGTTCTGATAGAACACACAAAAAGGCTTGGATCGTCCCTCAGTTAAATTTATAAATACATAAGATGTAAGTCAATATACTAATGCTAGTCAATTTTACAGATAGAGGCACTTGGCAGCAATGAAATGTTGGTTATGAGGCTTAAACTGGGGGTAGACTTCCTGTCTCAGACTTAAAACAACAACTATTGTAAAAAGGTAGGCTACATTGTGCTGGCTGGAGTATCAGTCCTTCATTTCGTTATTTATCTATGTATTTATTTTTATTCGTGAATCTGACCTTATTGGGAAAATTAAACAAACGCCCCCAAAGTTTACGCCCCCGTGCTGAATGAGGACTGGGTTTAACCTCTGTGTTCTTCTAGTGAGCTAGCCAAGTGCATATCCACAACTACTGACACATATGCTCATTTTGATGGACTAGCATGCAAACAGCATCAAAGCAGGTTGTTTTTTTACTGTGGGTCCCCTGTTTTGAGGGAATCTGTCACTGTAAACTTAAAATAACCAAACAGAAAAAGACAAAGCCTCAACAACAAACATTGAAATTATGTGAATCCCTACATTAGATATCTTATTCGTGTATACTTTTGGATGTCTAAAAGCTTTGTACTGTAAAGTGACGTGTCGTGATGAATATGAAACACAGGTGGCTCAGGTGTGTTTTGCACTCGTCCTCATTTTAACCTTTTATGATCATCATTATCAGTGGTCTTTTGAACACTTCAGGAGGACAGGCAGTGAATACAGAACAGAGTCCTGGTCCCTAAGTAGCCTCGCTAGCTGCACGACACAATCAATCCTCAACATATCCATTGTTAGTTTTGTCAATACAGAGCTTTTATTACCTTGCTAATTCAATCAATAAGAGGGACCATTATATGTTACGGTTAAAGATGGGCTTTAAATACATGATGTTTGTTTCACGGAGTAATGCATCCGAGGGCAAATATTGCTTCGGTATGTGTTTTGAGCAGCTAGTGTCCAGTAGTCACTTCCCTTCTCTTCTCAGAGAAGTCACGGATGTAAGTCTGATTGTGTTGGAGATGTGGGACTTATTCTTAGTACAAGTTTATATTGTGTTCCTCGCTGCTCAGACATTTTTGAGTCTGGAATACTAAGGTGAAGCGGTTTGAGAATAGAAGTCATCAATCATAGAAGGTGTACTTTTTCTTGCAGTGGTAGACAACCTGCATCCGGGGTTGATGCAGTGAGGCTACAGAGTGGGATGCTGGAGGTTGACAGAGACAGGTAATTAACTAAAAATAATATGTGCTTGACACAGCAGAGGAAAGGGCTTTAAAAAAGGAAGAGGAGACACAACGGAATGAAGCCTCCGAGAATATCCAACCGAGGGAGATGAAGGTTGTTTTGTATGCAGGCATGAGTGGATGCAGCCCATGCAGCCAGCCTGCTCCGACACCTACACGCTGAAGAGGGATCAAACTTGAAAGGCATAGGAAATTTCATTAGATTTTCAGCATCAATTTATTTCACTCACCCACAGCCCCTTCATGTGAGTTCTTTCTATATGCAGCATAAAAGACTGGCAGAACATCACAGCAGTATCAGAAATGTGATGTCTGATTGCTTTTTGCGTGTGTGTTGTGGTGCTTGTTGGACTGGTGCAACGTGTAGAAATGTCAGCAATGTTAGCCTCGCGTATCGAGCATTCCCTTTGATTTAAATGGGGTATGTGATGTGATATGTTTGAATGGTATGTGAAACAAAAGGAGCTAAATCACGCGTTTGTTTGAACATCTTCCACCAATGAGAGTCTCACTAAAAGCTCAACGAACAGAGGAAAACAGCTGAGAGCAGATCTGAAGTTTTACTACAAGACAAACAACACACATAAACCCATTTATAGCTTGATATCAAACTACAAAGACAACCGTTTAATGACAGCTGAAATATTCGGATTTAAAGGCTTGAAATCATTGAGCGTATGAAGACAGATAATGTGACTCTGCTTTGCCTCCAACAAAAGTGAAGCCAGAAAAAGAGTATGTGCAGTAGAGATATGCTAGTGCAGGCGCTGTATTGACATGTTGCCTCTACTCTGACCAAAAACATAACTTACTGACAACAAAGAAAGGATACTTTAAAGGTATAACATGTAGAATTGTATTAGAATTTTACACTAAAACAAAGCTTGTCCATCCATCAGTTTGTAGTCTGTTGATCTTTAGTCACATTTCACCAACACGTTGTGCTGTCATGTTTGAGAAATGTAATCAGTCATTGGAATAAAAGGTGTTACCAGCAGCAGCAGCAGAAACGTACTGAGCTTAGCCTGAGTATAAATGCAGCTTCGGTTTTCTCTCAGTAGAATCCCACTGTCTGTCGGACCTCCCTTACATGGACCTCAACAGTTTTCAAAGCCATAGAAGTCAATTATTTTATAGTTGTAACGGGACATGTCTTGTTGTGGTAGCTGCCATGACAGAGTCACTATGAAAGACACAATATGTTCAAAGTTGCCAAGGAAACATCAGATGTCACGTCAAAGGCTGCTACATAAGGAAGCGGGAACTGCTGAAAGCTGCCGTATTGTTGCTTTAAGTGCTGCTGTGATATAAACGTAATGTTTATTGTACATAAGCTTGTCATTAAAAATATTATCTTCCTATGTCTGTTTCGCCGATGTGTCTTGACTATATTCAACTAGGAGTTTGGTTTTTTTTCATTGGAGGTGGGGGGAGTTGGAGTAGCAGAGAGAATCACTCCCATGATTCCCCGCTAGCCTCAACGTCATCATTTGTTATTGTTTTGATTGAGAGCCCCCTGCTTTTTCAAGTCCGGTGCAGTTTGGGCAGATGGCTGTCCATCACAAGTCTGGTTTTCCCAAGATTTCAGCCTCTTAAATGGAAGGTTTTTTTTGCCACTCTAGCTTTGCTAAATGTTGCTAAGTGCTGTGCTCATAACAGATTAACGTTGTGTCTTTGTAGATAATAAAGCAATGAGTGAGGTCTTTTACCTGCTCTTTTGTAAAGTGTCTCTAGATAACATTTGTTATGTATGGGCGCTACACAAATAAAGATTGATTGATTGATTGATTGATTGATTGATTGGTGACCAAATTTATACACTGTGTGTTTCAGATCAGCACAGTCTACAATAGAACAACTTCATTTGAGGGACTAAAGCCGACACTCAACACTACAGAATGTTGGATTATGATAGTTTTCATGTTGGTTACATCTCTTCATTCCTCCCCCTGCAGGGGCCGTATTACTCAGCAGACCAGTCAATCACGACTTTACAACCCCCTTTTTTTAGCATGAACTACTGTATATAGATTTTTTGTTTGCTGTTGTTGAGTCTATTACTATCGGGAAGGCAGACATCTAAACTGAATCACCAGGGGTGATCAAGATGCTTTGGCTTCACATCATGTTGTCCATTTATTTTTCATACAGTCTTTGTGACACCGTCCAGATGTTAAGTTGTTGTTTTTTCTTGTTGTTTTTTATTATTCTCATTCCGTTTTATTTCGTTACTTACAATACCCTTGTCTCTTGCTCCTCATGTTTCCCGCCTTGCGTGTCAGCACCGCCCTGATTGAACTCACCTGCGTCTTGTTGTCCCCTGATTGTCTGTGTATTTAATCCCCGTGTGTCCTCCCTCATGTTTCCAGTTCCTTGGGTTTTCCTCTGTGTAACCTCGTCCTAGTGTTTTTTTTCCCAGTGAGTTCTTTGTGTATTACTTTTGCCTGCCTTTTTGACCCTCCCTTTTGCCTGCTCCTTTGGATTTGTTTGGTCCCTTTATTTTGGACTACCGATGTATCGAATCGGACTGAATAAACCTGCCTTTTGTACTCTACCCTGTGGAGTCCTGCTTTGGAATCCTTTTAAATGTGTCTTCGTGTCACTACTTTAATAAGGTCAAGCAAATAAAAACGTGTTTAACTCCTTATTGTAAATTAATTGGTCCATTAAATCTGAGTAAGGAGTTCAAAATTGTATTTTCAAATAACAAATAGTATAGCATGATAATCTGTTATGTGTTGTTCTATGACCAACTGCTAAAATCCTATTAATCAAATGAATCCCTACTTCAAATGGTAAAATAAAGCTTGTACAGAGCTTTTCTAGTCTTCAGACTACTCAAAGCGCTTTTACACCGCATGTCACACCTACCCATTCACACACTGATGGCAGAGGTTGCTATGTAAAGTGACCATCAGAAGTAACTAATATTCATACACATTATATACGCCACCGACGAAGCAGTGGGAGCAATTTGGGGTTAAGGGTCTTGCCCAAGAACACATCAGACATGTAGCTGCAGGAGCTGGGGATCGAACCCCCAACCTTCAAGTTGAGAGATGAGCAACTTTACCAACTGAGCCACAGCCGCTTCAAAACTGAGAACTGACAGTGACAGTATTACTAATATTAGCACAACTGAAAAGGAACAATGCTTTAATCTCAATCTGTTACATGGATTATGTGCTTGTGTTATTTATGAACTTAGCCATGCTAATACAATGTATTTTTTTCAATCAAGCATCCATAACCCTACAAACAAGTTTGTAAAAAGTGCCCTGTAATTCTTAGAAGACACACACTCACACACACACTTACACACACAATCCCTGGTTCATAGCAGCTTTAATCTGACCACTGAGGAAAACATGCCAATCTTTTTCTAGGCCTTGCCTCAGACTTATTATCTTACTTCAAAAAAGCTTTGAGCCATCGCCCATCAGAGGATGGACAGCTGTCCGTGGACAAATGCCTGTGTGTCTTTGTGGACGGACTCCTGCCAATCTTGCTGTCGAGCCTGGATGACTGCCTGATTTCTCTGGCTTTCTAACTGCTTCTCCTGTCCGCCTGTCCGACTCTCCATCCTGTTCGACGTGCTTCTCTTGCCAGGTTCACTCGCCTACCTGTCTTAGTCAACTTCAACCCAGAGTGCCAGTCAATCTTGAATCTGCTGAACAGGATGACGTAAATGCTGTCAGTACCAATCAAAGCACAAACATCTCCTGAGCTCAGAGGAAGGTGGAAGCATTTTCTTCGACTTAATACCACAGTTTAATGCGTCCACCAACAATTCAGTTAAATCCAAGGCTTATTTTTAGAGGCTGTCAAAAAAATTGACGTCTTCATGAGCTAAAGAAATCCTGTATTTTAGTCAAATTAACCCTTGGGGCCAATAATGTATTCACCTTTGTTTAAGGTAACTCTAACCTTGAATTTATTCTGTCAGCCAATCAATACATTATTGTGTTGTTGTTGTTCTAATAGAGAATTCAATATAATAACAGTAAGCTACAACCGTCTTTGTATGGTATAACACTACCACAAAGCTAACTGCAACATCCCACATTTACATATCTATCTATTTACGAGCTGCATCTGACCAATGACATCACACATCCCATTTTCCATGTCTAGTCATTACATTGAATGCTGTTGAAATCATGTATATAGGGACAGTTCCAATAAAGACTATTAATAGATAGGATACATTTTCTCAACTTAGCAGGTACAAGGAGTCCAACAGGAGACCCCGGGAGATGTCAATCATTCACAGTGTGCACACGCCCACACACTGCTGACAAGAGGTGCAATCAGTTAAGTGAAAACACCTGGGGGTTGTACCAAGGATAAAATGCTGGTGAGTCCTGCAAGAGGCACAGGGATGTTCTCTTGGAAAGGGTGTTAAATAAAAAAATGTATTCTGTTATTTTAGTGTTATTTTTGACATCCCTTCCTGCTTCTTTCCTTTGAAATACAGACGGATTTAATAGAAAGATTTGGAGGCACTATTGCAGGAGACATAAATGTCAGTGGAAAGTTCATGTACTTTGTTCTTTAGTGAGGAACAGAATGAATAACAGGAATCCTATGGAGACAAAGATCTGTGGTATTTCTGACGGTTAACGCTCCGTCCACCCACAGAGAACTGACTCAGACTTAAGCCTCTCCCCTCTGTTTTTGTAGAGAGCTCCTCTTAATTACAGCAGTTGGTTAATTAGGACGAGCTATAGAAACGGATACCCAACTCTTCCTAGAAGTAATGGAATGAGAGTTTAGTTTCTTGAAAGATGCAGTAAGATCTTGACACTAGGCCCCATGAAACCTATTAAATAGAAATATAAAATTGATTTTGCAAGGCAGAAATATTTCCTTCTGACAGCGGCGTTATGCAAGGATGACAGGCTAATTATACTACACTCATTGTCAATTCATTAAACGGCACATCATTTTCTGCTAAGAGTGAACAAGTCTGCACAACTTGAGCGGAAGTGCTTTATTCAACAGTGAGCATTGCAAAGACTAAAAAGAAGAGATTAAACACGCCTATCAGTAGGTTGATTTGTCAACTTTTTCTTCGTCTTTTAATAGCCATCTAGGCATGAACGGGTGTTGTTTTTTTTTAAGGTTCTTAGAAGAATATTGAGATGCAGGCCCATCCTTCTTTATATCTACTGGTTTTCAAGTACTCTTACAGTTTGTCTTGTGACTTAGTTAATCGAATTAATGTTTTTTTTCCTAAAAAAAAAGTGATATACAGTTATTAGTATTACTCCTTCCTTTTTGAATATGAAAGGACACCAATTAAAAAAAATCTTTAAAGGGAATTCACTCTACAAGAGGTTGGACAATTCATCATGCACTGAAATATGTTTGCCTTTTTTAAATCTATGTTATTGACATGTCTTTAGGGACTCACATTTCACAGACATTATGATGGAACTATATTCTAGGTGAGTGCTGCACATTTACTGTAACAGGGAGATTTTTCTATTATATGCCAATGTCAATGTTTTTGCAGGATGAATGCTAGTTCAGGGACATTTTTTTTATTACTTTTTTAAAAGTAGGTATATACAGCTGAGGACAGATAGGGGCTGAGTAAACTGCAGCTCTGCAGTGATATTACACCTTAAGCAGTTGTTCTGTGTCAGTTATCTGGGCTTCTTTTACTACAAGAATTTATAAAAGCAGTTTTTTTTTTACTCATAGGCACTAGCGATATGTCATTTTAGTATTTCATCCATAAGGGGGGCAGAATCAAACTTATAGCTGTTGGTAGTGAAGCAAGTAAGAGGTGATATAAAGGGCAAGAGACCAGTGCAAAACAAATCATGCACAGCTTTGAAAAATTGCTTTGTAAGTGAAAAGACCAGCAGGGGGAAAATAACAATAATTGCTGAGCAGGTAGGTACAAAGTAAGTACATCAGCTTTGAATTGAAAAAGATTTAAGATGAGTATCACCAATGAGTAGAACAGACAACAGAGGCAGTGCATCAGGAAGCTCAGCATTAATGATGCACTTGGGTTGCATTGAGAAAACCATGGGGGAAAAGAAAAGTGTCTTCCCTCTTTTCCAGGTAATGGAATTGCTGTATTGGTGATCTAACACCCTCATTAAGCATGGATCAAACGGCGGTGCAGAAAGCAGCGGCATGGAACCAGAGTGTGAAACAGACAGGATTAGCGGATGAGAGAGATGTTCTCTCACGCGCAGTGCATGTTTGAAGTCTCCCACATGGCTAATTGTCGACTGAAGACACAAGCATCAAGGAGTCCAGCCTCCCCACTGAATTACAGATAGCTTACTTGCCCCTGGTTAGCCTCCCAGTGTTTGTGTTGACTTTTTTCTGAGCAATTACCAAACATGACACCATGACCTTGGACTGTAGAAAGAAGGAAGGGGATGCAGAAGAGGGAAATGCAACATTCTTCAAAAAGGAGCTGTACTGCACAAGGGCACAAGATAGGCCTGCACGATATGAGAAAAATATGCAATGCGTGATAACATTGTTCAATATTGCGTTAACGAAATGAACTGTGACAAATAAACACAAATAATGGGTGCATGAAAGCTTTAACTCACAGTTTCTGTCTGCGTTCCTGTTTTACAGGACACCTGTGTTTGCAACATGTCCATTCTAAATACAAAATACATTTTAAAAGTGTTTTTTCTCCACTAAATTGGCACCAATTAATCAGAGAGCAGCTGACAGCCAGCTTTAGCTTCATCTGACTCCATCAAGATGGTGTGAAAACATGGCCATTACACAAAGGCCTCCGTACAACTGGAAAGATGCTCAAATGCTGAGTGAGAAAGCACTGCTTGACTATATTAAAAGTGTTATTTCCTTTGCAGTGAATTCAGATATTTGCAATGTGTTTATTGCGAAGGCTAATATGCCGCTAATGATAAAATCATGATTAACTTAATCCATAAAAAGTTCATTTTTTATGTGGTTAATGACATCACCTTTGATCTACCTGAAGGTCCTTACTTTATTTCAAAATAAAAGCAGTTTTGAATGTAACCAGCAAGTGAAGTACTTTCTGCTTAATACAGTACAAACATTTCAAAATAAAAGCCTAAACTTTTATTTTTCATAAGCTGAATAATGAAATTTCAAATATGCAATTAAAAATGTGATCAATTACTATTAACTATTGAAATTCAGGGATTAATCGAGATTAAACCCTGACCCCCATAACCTGACCCAGGAAGCTCTTTGTGACAGCTTCATACAACGGGTAGATGAGGAGACAGTAGACCTCTATTTCTACTTGTTCCAATTTATATTTAACAACCTGTTTCTATTTCTAATTTAGCGACAAATTCCATTGCATTTTGATAATATTCAATGTATCTGGATTTGTCATAAATAGTTTAAATGTGTGTTTCAGAGAGACGGTGGAGCTCTGTATTTTTTGAGATGATAGCTTTCTTTGATATTTTTCAGGGGATCAGTCTCTGGGCAGAGGCTGTTGCTCAGAAAGGCAATGTGATGGTATGATTCAGGGTCAGCTTGTGCTAAGTGAACCTGGAATTTGATCGCTCTTTTGATCATGTGCAGAGACAGAGGGAATTCCCCCAGCTCTGCTCTGCATGTCAGGTTTGGGCAGTTTCCGTGGACCTCGAGGATTTCCTTACCATTGTACACAAAGCAATGCAGGAGCAAAATATTTGCAGGCTGGCGACTTTGCGGTCAGAGCCTGAGAATTACCCTTTGGTTTTTATCATTCACAAAGTTTATTGCCAGGGAATTTGTGTATCTTTAGACATCTCACCCCTTTCCAAAACAAACACTAATTGAAACAGGTAAAAACCAGAATATAGCAGTTCCTTGTCTTAAATCAGCAGGGGCGTCACGGACTGTGAGCCAACCTGCTGCTAACCTATGAGCTCAGCTTGCTTCTCACATAATTTAAGATCCAAACGCCTAATTGCCCTTATCATAAATATCCATATCCCATTAGATCTCATTAAAACAACAGTGACACGGCTAGGAAGGCTAAGATAGCAGTATTCTAGAAAATACCCAGTGTACAGCTGTATGGTCAATGTCTTCTTAAAAGATTATTTTGAGCGGTTTCAGCCCTTTATTTACAGGAAAGGATGGTGGATAGAGAAGCAAACTGAGATGAGAGAATGGGGAATGAGATGAAGAAGAAGTGCAGAGAGTTGGGTTGCTGCTTCTGGGGAGAAGATGCAACTGCTAGGCCTTCATTTTTTCAAAACTATGTTGATGTGCATCTTTTGAAGAAAAATAAGAATTACGCAGGCTGGTTAGGAGTTTGTTGTGGCAAAGAAATGGAAAAGGACACAAACAGTGTAGAAATGTAATGCAAGCTCCTCTACTTCTGTCCACAATAATATACACAAAAAAGCCTAAATGTGGTCTAGAATAACTATTACATGATTAAAAACAAAGGATTTTTGTAAGCAAAAAGCTGTATGTGTTTTGGATGTCTGGGGTAGCCAGAGTTTCGTGATGTCAAGTGGGGTCACGAGCCAAAAGGGTTGGGAACCACTGTGCTAAGGGTACGTTTTTTAAGAAGAAAAGTCCAAAGAGTGATGATTAACTTAATAAACACCTGGAAATATAAAAAAAAAAGTGAAACGTGATTGGAGAAACAAGGTAAAAGATGGGTTATGAAAAATATAGAAAAGCATTTCAAGTAATGTTCTAATACATGGTAAGATGGTAGCAGTCTTAAATTTTACAGACTCAAGATCAGGTCAAGTCCACAGCCCATAAAGGGGTACAGCTAGAAAGGACAAGAAAAAACAAGGTTGATATAAATTAAAAGACAGAAACTGTCCTCTCAGTGGGAAGGTTGAAGTGACGTAGGAAATTGAGGATTTCACAATCCTCAAGCAATCCACTAAAAAGGCTGCAAAACTCATCAATGGCAGGTGGCCCTGGGGGCTGATAAAGGACAATCATGTGAAGAGGTCCAGGGTGAGTTATAGTGATGTTACAGAATTCGAACAAAAGAAATGTTAAGAGTGACACAGGAGGAATAAGTAATTCCCACTCAGGAGAGATGAACAGACCTGAGCCGCTATATAGCCTGGAGCCTGAGGAGAAACAGCAGTGCTATAAGGTGGGGAGAGAGCAGCAGGTACTGCTGGGTGCTGTCAGGTGATTTATGTCCATGCAAAAGCAACAAAATGTAGAAACAAGATCGGAGCACAGTCTGAGATGAACTCAAGACTTTCTGGACTGCTGACTGATAGTTCCTGTCTTCCCACTACACTGTTTTAAGATGGGACAGAAGCACAGATAAGGATGGAGAGTATGCATTTTCAAAGGATATCTCAAGAAACAAAATGGAGGAGAGTGTGGAGATAAAAAATGAGGAGTTTTCCTTCATGTGCTCACATAGTTGTTATGACTGTTCTATATATATATATTACAATTCTACAATTCATTTATCAGATGCTTTTACCCAAAGCGATGATCATCACAGAGTAAGTACAGCACAAGCAAGGATCTAGAGGTGGAAACAACGTCAGTACGTGCAAACAAAGAGCTTTAAGTCTGATTGGACACAGGTGCTGGACAGGCAGTGCACAGAGGCAAAGCACTTTTTTACATCAACATCGAAAGCTGCTCTTGAGAGTTCTAATCAGCATCAAAACCATCCTAAATATCATTAAGTGCGTGTTCATTAAATCACTGGGTCTTCAGCTTTTCCTTAAAGCTGTAAAGGTCTGCAGATTGAATGGAGTATGGTAGTTCGCTCTACCACTGGGGGGCGACAGACGAAAAGAGTCTAGTTAGAGATTTGGGGCCCTGTTGTGAAGGTTGGATTAGACGCCTTTCACTGGCAGAGCGTAGTCGGAGGGAGGGAGTGTAGACCTGGATGATAGAGTTTAGGTAACGAGGTATGGTTTTTGTCGCTGTTTTGTAAGCGAGCAGCAGAGTTTTACATTTGATGGGAGAAGTAACTGGGAGCCAGTGGAGGGAGCTGAACACCGGAGTGACATGTGCTATGTCTTCAAAATATCGCTATCCCAAGAGAGGAAGCCTTAATTGTACAAAAAAAAAAAAAAAAATCGACATGAGAGCATGCATAGTAACTGTCTATTTAACCTCTCACATTTTAAATTTCAAACACTTCATCAGAACATGTTTGTCTTCTACAACATAAAAAATACTTGACATTCTACTTAATAGACTAGTTAATAACATGACAAAAAACTCTTTCCTTTCTGTCTATCTGTTGATTCTCTATAAAATATCTCTCCATGTGCTTGCTTGTTTATGAATCACTGAGTTGTTACACTCTGCCGGCTCTATAATGTTGAGCTGGCCCCTGCCGCTCTTAGCATGGGTTAATTTTCTCTTTGATTTGGCTCACAGGATAAAAGAGTCAGCTAATTTGCCAAGTTCAAGCAAGTCAAGATAAAAAGGCTAATGATGGATGCAATGATTCCAATGGTAAACAGCAGGCTTCTAGCTTACACTATTAGAAAGGCTGGGTTATTTTGTGTGGGGTCCGCTATTAGAGGAGAAGTGGACTTGATCTTTAAAAAAAAATGTCGTACAATGCCTCCATGAACCATGTAAATAAATGGTAGTCTCATCCAACTGCCATTGGACATCAGGACTGAATACTGGGACTGTCACCGATTGTATCCCTCTAAATACGACTGGAAAGCAGTGTGACAGAATCCCCTTTTTTACACAGCGCTGTCCTCAGCCAGTCATTGTTTGCATATTTACAGTATATATGGACTTTAGGATTATATACAAAAATAAACTTGGACATCCTTAAATGTTTTAAAAACAAACCCTAACCTTGAACTTTGACAAAAAGTGAAAAGATAAGACAAACCTTTATTCATCCCACAACGGAGACATTTAGAGGGTACAGGTTGCAAGATAATCCAGGGTGTTTTACATCAGACTAAATCCAACCAACATTTTACAGTCTTGTCTCGAATGACCACCGGCCCCATTCAAAATGATGATCAAAGCTCAACCAATATGTTTATGACATCTTTTCTTAATGTATTATACTGTATATTTGCTTGACTCTGAACAAATGTAGGCATCACAATCTATTTTAAAACTACATCTTCAGTGATATCACTCCGCCCTTTAATGATGATTTAATTCTTGTGGGCAGCTGTCTCCTGCTGTGTGCTTTGCAAATTAACTGGCTAATTATTCAAATTGTAGGGGGCAGCTGCAAGAACATGAGCACCTGTTCAAGCTTCTGAGATCCCCTAAAACACTTCCTACCCCGGTTAGAATTATATAATTTTATATTTGGGGACAGCACTCGAAAAGTCAAGACATCACAAAGGATTTTTTTTGAACATCTCTGTGTGTTGTTCTGGTATGAGATAAAGTGTATGCCAATCAAATCCAGCCACTACATTCTGTGTAAATTGCAGGGTTGAGATCAAACAATTCACATGTCAGGATGACATGAAATTGCTCGTAACATGTTGGCTTGATAACAGCATGGGACGTTGTTTTGAAGCCACACAATGTGTCAAGGTGAGGTCATGTGAAAGTGCCCTCATTCAGATGGAAGATGTGCGCAACACACAGAGTGTAAAACAGCGACTGACATTCTGAGATCGCAGCATCCTCTATACTTCATCCATCCAGCATCACTTTCAATGTTTTACATTTAAAAAAAAAAATCATTCTTAACATAATGTGGTGCTGTAGGCTGAAAAAAACAAGCACACTGCAAATAACAAAATGGCAGCTGTGATTTTCTGGTGCCTCTACAATCGAACCACTGAGAGCACCCTGCGAGCATTACATCAGGTGAAATGCCTTCTGGAAAGCCAGACGGTCAGTAACAGAAATGGATGTAAAAAAAATGTAACGGATCGAGCCCTCCTACTCCTCCACCTCGCTGTTTAAACCTCTGTATTTACAGTCATTCCTCCAGAGAAAACCTACCAGATATGTATGCCACAGAAATGCTGCGAAGATCCAGGAACTAGACACAGCTTGAGTGGGCTGGTAATGTGAAAATACAAAGAGAGCTTGTCCAAAATGTGTCTCATGCCTTTTAGATTTCAGTTTTCAAAGATGGGCTACCTGATCATCCAGATGGACTAATCCCTTACTTAGCCCCCCCTGATAAAACAGGGCCAGCTATTCAGTGATTGGAATAAGAAAAATAAAAACGGCTGAAGCTTTTATAAGCTGTAGCTTCGGAAACTTGCAGAAACTCAGCTGTGGAATGAATGTATAACCAAGAATAGTACAGCATGCCATGTACACAAGAGTGTAACAGCTAAAGAGAAAAGTGTTTATCCCACATTGCTTTGGCCTGTAAATGCTGTTTTGAAGAAATTCACTTGTCTGTGTATGAAGCATTTCAAAGGATTCCCACTCCTTTCAGGATGATCATTCACTACCTTTTTCTGGGTGAGTGTGTGTTTCACAAAATGTGTATTCTTCCCTATTCCTGTGTAAGTTAATGTGTGGATGGCCAGTGAAAGCATCGTTCCAGTTTATGTGTGACGAACAATTAAAGCTAGTGAGCAAACCAATGAGGAGCTTCGGTTCAGTGTGCAAATGAAGGAAGAAAAAAAAAAGAAAAAGACAATGCTGTTGGGGAAGCATAAAAATTAGGTATTTTCTAACAAATACCTTGAGTCAAAGCTATATAAAAAAAAAAGTGTGAAACAATCATCTGAGAGGAAGCTCTCTTCAGTGACAGGACTCTCTATTAGCATTCATATCCAGTGTCCATAAGTGAGCCTTTCCACCATTCAGCTATTCTTCCCACACAATACTGCTCATCAAAAAGTGAACAGCAGTAGAGAAAACACACAAAGCATAAATCCTGTGTTATGCAAGTCAAAAAAAGCAAAGGGTACCTTAACAAGCACAAACGCCTTATCGTAAATAGCAACGCTTAAGCTCAAGATTACGTAGAACAGAAAAATGTAATCAGACTCATTTATCTGTATTTCTGTACATCCTGTGCAAAACAAACATTTGCATCTCAGCAGAGATTAGGTTTTAAGCGAATGTACAAACACCCATCTGAAAACAAGAGAGATCTTGTTAAATACAAAATGATGCAGACACCACCTCCTCTAGATTTAATAGTAATCCATGGGTACACAGTATTTACCAAACCTGCTGTGTAAGACTAAGTAATCAAGGAGCAGTCTTATCATCTATCAAAGCAGTGTAAATAATTACCTCTGGTCCTCTTGCTGTGGACAGAGTTTTGTTTAGGAGAAGTGGCGGTGGTGTGGGTCATACCTCGCATTCTCGGGAGCCTGAGATAGTATAGGTGCAGGGTCCGGTCCCATTGACAAGCACATCCATGGCCTCGGAATTGGTGGGCTTGTAGTCCACATAGTACTCCTGCAGTGGGGAGCTCAGGGTGCGCTCCGTCTCTCTTGCTTTCTTGCGGCGTTTGCGAGCTGCTGCCGAATGCTCCTGCAGCTGCTTGACGCTGCTAGGGTAGCGCTTCCAAGACACGTAGATCACCAACAGGATCATCGCAACAGATAGAAAAAGGGCAACGCTTCCAGCTACAATCTTATGGAAGGACACAGGCTCCAAGTCTTGCTCTGGGGGTAGTGCCACTGGAGGGGTAACAGCTGAGGTGGGGCCCCTGATGGATCCCTCCCCTCTTTTCCCTGACCCAGTAGGTAAAGACAGAATGGCTGGGTTACGTACAGTTTGCACAGGGACATTGGAAGGGGTTGGAGGAATACTCACAGTGAGTGTTGTCGCTGCATTTGATTGACACACACCAAAAGCTTCAACAGCATCCAAAACTTTCTCCCCCTGGGCTTTCTTGGGGGACGCACAGATCATTGTGGTTTCCTTTGCCCCTCTGAAGTTTCTTAGCCAGCCCACCAGGGGACAGATAGCAGGGCCACAGTCCCATACATTTCCAGCTAAGCTAATTGTAGTCAAGGAGATCCAGGCATCAACCACCTCTTGGGAGACATTGGTCAGCTTGTTGGAGTCAAGATTGAGGGTCTGCAGGTTTGGTAAGCATTGGTAAACTACAGCATCCACTTCTGTCAGATCATTCCCAGACAGATCCAGTTTCTGGATGGAGGCCCAGGTCCAAGTCAGACCTTGGCTCATTGAACGAATGCGATTCCACTGCAGGTAAAGTGCTCGCAGATTGTACAGGCGAGGGAAATGAGAGAAATTGATCTTAGAGAACTGGTTATGCTCCAAATGCAGCTCAGTGAGCTTGACTAGGCCTGAAAATGCATTCCGAGTGATACTGCGCAAGCGGTTGTAACCCAGATCCAGGAATTCAAGATTTCTACAATCTTGGAACAGGCGCATTGGGACAGTTTTAAGCGAGTTTGAGCGCATGTGAAGGCTGAGAAGCTTCCGTAGGCCCTGGAACTGTCCAGGTTGCAAGGCTTGCAGTTTGTTGTAAGACAGGTCCAGATTTCGTAAATTAGGGACAGGGTGGAATGTGGTGTTGTGAAGCGAGGTGATCTTGTTCGAACTCAGGATCAACTCTTTGAGCCTGCGGACACCCTGAAAGGCCATTCCATCCACAGAGGCAATGTAGTTGTGGTCCAAGTAGAGCCAAATGAGATGGTTCAGACCAACAAACTGGCCTGCTCTTAGACTGGCGAGGCTGTTGTACCGCAAAGACAAGCCTTCACAGCCTCCTGAGAGATTCTTGGGGACATCGCGAAAGGCGCTTGACTCACAGTAGACAATTTTTCCATCACAGCGACAGCTCTTGGGGCATGGGCGCTCACTCAATGATGGATTTGCTGCCAGCCACACCTGCATCAGGAGTTGGACCACTAGCCAGCGACGCCGCAGAGCAGAGCCTATAGGGGAAAGGAAGGGGGGAGAAAAAAAACAGAAAAGTTAGGAAGAGCTCTTTATAAACCATAAAAAAAACATGACATATAATTTCATTGTGGTATTAAATCAATTCATGTTGAACACTAAGTAGCTTATTTTTCCCTTTTTTTGAGTGTTTTTTAAGGATAACGCACATCAATATGTATCCCATTCATTATCTTTAGCAAAGGGAAAATGATGTACAGTATCTGTTCACAACCCTGACTGGATTTACAGCCCAACAAAAGTTGTAGCCAAGCAACCTTGGCAGTTTGCTTATAACATCTTAAGAGGCACTCTCAAGACAGCAGCAAGTATCAGAGCTTTTGCATTTGTACGCTTCTCTTTGGATTCGTGTTCAACATTTACAAAAAACAGAACTATCTATAGTGGTTTTAGCTTGTGTTCAGAGTGATTATAAAAACACTTCTTTTTACTTTAACATTTAAACATCCAGTTGTATGGGGTCATGCAGTTAAAGAGGATGATCTGAACAGTTCTTCACTTGAACTGGGGCCTTCTGAAAGTATTACAGTAACAGAGGCAAATGGTTCTAGTTCAGGTATATATTCGTACTTGGCTTTAATAGAAACAAAACAATTGTTTGATTTTTCATAATTATTTAGTTGTTAAATAATCTAATTACATTATTGTTATTGTTATTAACAGAAGTATATTTCATCAGCTTTGGTTTTTGCCAATGCACTGAAGTTTCAAAAAGTTTCATAAAATGGCGTGTGACTGTTGAATATGTGAATCATTTCCCCCAGATGGCTCGAAAAACCACGAGACGCAGATAAAGAGGTTAAAAGAGACCGGATTCTGAAAACTGCATTACTTATTTTTCACATCAATTTTAATATTTGCAAAACAGACGGCATGTATTTGTCAGCTTTCCTGACACCAATTTGTTCCAAGTGAAAGTGACAGTGATCTAATCGGAGAACATTGTGTCTTGTTCCAAACTTGAAGGTGAAATGTACGACTTGCTGCTCAACATGATCCAATCACAGCAATTTCTGAATATTTGCAATTAAATTGTATAAATGACAGAAATGTTCTTGTGTCACCTTTGCTATCTACCTTCTCATTTATTTCAACTTAGCTCAACCTTTATTGTCATTCATCCGCATACAGGTGGATTATACAGCTGAACAAAATGATATTTCTCACAGACCAGGTGCTAAGGAGTATTGCAAAAAACAAAACCATACAAAACAATAACAGCAAAAAGACATAGAAAGCCAGACTGCAAGGTGCATTTAGCTGTTTGCATAGTAATGGAATGAAGATACAGCACAAGTGTGAACACAGTATGAAATGCAAACATGCATTTTCACTGAAATAGGGGAATCCAGGGAATATCGGTATCTGCAAATTTTACTGCAGATATGCGATAACATTTGATACCCTATTGCTAATTTTATTCACCAGTGAAATAGCATTGGATGTGAGTTCCGTTGTATTACACTAGCAGTTCTCTTTCACCAGCAGAGTGTGTTATATGGGTTACAACAAACATCATCACTCTCTAGAGTGTCAAGCGGTGATGCACGTACATGCACAGTTACTTTCCAGTCGAGTGACCATCTTGTCTTCATTATGATATATAAATCATTCATAGATCTATGAAAGATATTGGCAGATATATCGGTATTGGATTTTTTCTCTCCCAAATATTAATATTGGTTTTGGCCCCAAAAATCCCATATCAGTATCATATCAAATTTAGAGTTATAATTGACAAAAAGCTGCCATTGATCAGTTTTACATGAACAACTGACTAGGGTGAGAAATTACATTTTAGTTAAGTTGGCTAAATGACAATGTTTGTGTGCGGTAAGTAGTTTAATATTTAAAAACAAATGTATTCAATGAAAGTTACAGATGTAATGCAATGTCTATATTGTTGAAACTCATTATCCCAAATGACATGGTCTAAGTTGTTTTGATTGATGTCATTTGTGCTGCATGTTTATAATGAATACACACTGAAAACCAGTGCTGAAGAAAAGCAACTTGCAACTCTCTCAATCATATCTCTCTCTCTGTATTTGTATTCAGTCTTCCCACAAGCCTTCATTGCACCAATGGTGGAGGCAGATAAGTCATAAAAGGCAGTCTGTACGGAGCAAATTAACATTCAAGAGCGGATGGTTTTGTATACGATCCCGGAGGCATTTCAATTTAGACTTCAGCCATTTCATTTTTTACCGAATCAAGGCAGGACAGGTTCGACGTGAATCATTGCTTCTGTATTCCACATCTTTTAATAAAAAAAAAAATCCCTTTAAACTCCATGGAATTACATAACACAGATCAACTACCTACACGACAAATGTGGCACATCATGTCTTTGGAGAATGACTGCATATATGTGTGATGTACATTTCTTCGAATTTGGCTGAAGATGTTTTCCTTGAAATTCTATCTTGAATAGAAGAAAGGTAGCTTCCTATATCACTCCTTGTTCTTAGGTGAGACAGAGTTGTTTCCATTAAAATCGTTCCCCTTTACAGAGCCACTAATGATCTGTCATTAAGATACATTGATTTCCCCTTGAGGAGGTGGTATGGGGGATTCACTACTTCTGTGTGTTTCTCAAGGCAATATAATTAAGAATGGGCTTTATTGCCATTATCAGAGGGAGATAAGACGAATATGTCAGGATATAAGTACCCTATCCTTTAATTAGCGTACCAAGTGTATGATGTGTTGGCAGGCACCATGCTTAATTCACCAACTCCCTTAAATGAATGTGTTCAAAGTTATTTATGTGTTACACTGATGATGAACTTCCGCTATAACATGAAATCTTGGGGCTTTAACAATTCTTGCCATTGGGTTAAGGCAATAAGGATGGTTTTAATGTTCTAGTTTTTTCCATACTACTGCAGGATTTGTCAGATATGATTTCCTGACAGAATGGCTGAGAGGCATCATACAACATATGCCATCTAACATAGCCATTTTGCTCTTTGCCAAGCATCTGCTTATCCCATATGGGTATTTTGTGCTCATCTATGTGTGTCTCTGAGTGAGAATGGGAGAGATACACTTGCTGTTTGTTTTCAGATGAATCTTTCATCATCCCTTACAGATGGGTAGAGACCATGCAACTGCACAGATAATATGTGCTGGCTATTGATTACAACAGCAGATACATCAATCATGTTGCTTCATCTTGGATCCAATGATTGGGATTCTTCCACATAACATATTGCAAAGAAAATGATGGGGATCACAAGACGCAGTTTTTCAGAGTCTTGCAAATTTGCCAACAACACTGTGCCTCAAAGTCTTACAAATAAGGTAGAGACGACAGCGGAATACTGATATAGAACAATGCCCATGTGGAATGTTCTATGTGTATTTGAATTACTTTGATAGACAAAACGTTTGACTCACAAACAGGGTGTGTGGGCTGTTGAACATCAACACTCTTTTCTAAATTTCGTCTTTGACTGGTTTCCCAAGAGGATCTAGACACAGCCCCCTATTGCTTTTATTTCCCATGTGCATAATAGGCCTGCTTTATTAGAAGTGACTCCGCCATCTCTTCCAGATTGAGCCTGCCTCACAAGTCACCTCTCTCCCCTTACTGACACTGTATGTGGTTTAATGAGCGCTTGGTGCGCTAATGCCTCTGTAAGCCATCTCCTTCCTCACTTCTCCTCTAATCTTATTCACAAAGGAGCACAAGTCACCCTCTGAGGTGTCACTCATGGGGTTTGTGTCGCTATTACTTCTTACCTGATGTAACTCTCGCCATTGCTGTTCTTACACCGTATCCACTTAGATGAACAATCCCTTCGTTTTATCCTCTATCCTTTTGAAAATATGCAAGTTATGCATGTCCTTGAACCCTGCAGCCATCAGGATGTTTTTATAATGAGATGTCTATTTTTTTATGCATGTGGTCAAAACCATCTCCTCAGCCTCTTCACTTCCCCTCAAGATTTCCATTTTTCCCCAAAGGTCTTTCTTTCTTTCTTTTAGTTCTAACTTTTAGGATGAACAGTTAATTGCTTTCTTTTTAGTGTTGGGTATGGAAATATATATAGATGCTGTCGTGTTTTTGTCACACTGCACTTTTCTGTCTAAATCTAAGGTGCATGGATAAAACATGGCTAAAGTTTGTCTAAAGGAATGTAAGTAATGTTTAGTTGTATAGCAGACAGCCTTGCTGTTCTCAGCAGGGAAGATAGCTATTTCTGCCTCTCAACCCTAACACATAGAGCGAGTAAGTGCACTTTACTGCTGACCTAAAATAAAACCAAATGTAGCTTAATAACTTGGCAAATGGACTCGCTAACTGGTGCACTTTGAGTGCACACAAGTGGCTCATTGCTATTTGCTGCTTGTCATTGACAAAACTGCAAGCAGCCACAGCCTTGACTACACATAGAGGCTGGACAGCAGCCGAACTCACAGGGAAGGACGTCCCCAGACCAGCCTCAACCATCCTATTAGTCTCCAATTATCTTTGAGATGATAGCAAGGCCTGCCAAGTTAGACCCATTTCAACAGTGGTTGGAAAACATTGTGTCCTGATGTGCCCGTCTTGTATTTGTTGCACTGATTAGGTAGAATCAGAGGAAGTGTGCACACAGGCACAAACACGCATGTATTGACTGTTTTGTTTCAGCCCCATCTAATTCCTGTTTTCCCTCCGTGGGAAGGGTACTATGCGTGTGGAGTGTAAGTGAATAAGCAATCACCATTCACTCTTTACTGTTCTGCAGAGAAGTACGTCTCTGGCCCTGACTTCATTACAGTACATTTCATCATTGCTCCTCTGAGATATCAACATATATATAAATCTGCCAAAGTTGTGAAAGTGAAATTGTTAAGGGTGCAATTGTATTGCTCGAAGAAAGGGTAAATGTGAAAATAAAGGAAAGAGTAAAACCTGGACAGCTTTTCTGCTGTTTATCATTATTTCTTAGTTGTAAGTAATGTTATTCCAGTAACCAGTATCAATACACATGGAAATGTGGCCTCAAATGTCACTTTAATGTTGAGCATTGTGTCTTCCACCATGTCATCCAATAATACCTCAGATACACAACAAGTCTTAAGCATAGCAACCTTGTTGCCAGATTGAATTCACAGTGTATTGTTGTCTGTGGACAGTCATGCAAAAAAAAAAAACAGTTCTTCTGAAAGCATAGGGAAATGATATTGTGTGTTTTGGGGGATATGTCTTGTCTAGATCTTCATAAAGACTATATATATAAATAATCCTAACATCTCCAAAGAGCTGTTTGATGGATAAGACTTGATTTGAGGCTTAAGGTTAGATGCAAATTTAGGTCAGACTTTGAGGTATTTGTAAAGCAAAGCTTAAATGGGTTGACCATAAATGGATATATTTGAGTATCCTAAATAGTTTAAAGGCATACATATCTTCCACAGTAGCACTCTGACATCCACAAAATCAGCTCTTTACTTTCCAGGCTGAAATACGATAGGAATAAATAGGCTCACTTGTGCCCTGTAACATCCTACTTACTGCATTACCTTGAGGAGCAAATTAATTAAATATGTAAGATTTTATTTGAGTTTGACAATCTAACCGTGCTGAACATTAGATTCATTTAGTACACCAGGTGTAACTGGTAAATACCTCCAGGGTGAGCTCTTCTTGTAGCTCAATGAATCCACAGACAAGAAACCTTAACAGGGTACTTTGAGGAAACAATGTTGGATTGAATGTGCATTTCAGGTTATTGATTTTGTTTCCTTCAAAAGACGCTAATGTAAACAATGAATGCCAAGAAGTGGCCCTCAAAAAGCCTGGTTATCCCCTCCCCTAACCCGCTCCAGCTGACATTTAGACAGTGCTGCTTATCAGATACTATGGGGCCAGCCAAAGGTCATCTGTTACCTCTACAGAGCTGGTGTGTGAAGTTGTAAGTGAGTTAATCTTATCGTTTTCACTCAATGGTTTCAGTTTTAAAAAAGTCACATTGTATATGATTTCATTTGCATTATGCAAACAAGTGGCCGTGCTTATTCTGAGAGCAAAAAGTTGAAGACGTAGAAAAGGTGATTTCTAAATTAATTTTTTGTTTAAAAATCTGCAATGGCATCTCTGGCTGTGTTTTTTTTTATTACCCCTACCCTACTATTATTATAGTGCAAAACAGATCCCTAATGATATGGTCCATGAAACATAAGTGCATTGCATGCTGCTAATGAAGAGCATCACAGTCAGCTACACTGGTGGATAACTGCGACTACAGCACCATGTAATCATCAAATAATTGTGGGCAACAGCATGAAGCTATATGGTTGAGGAAAGTTGCAATTTTGGGGCTGGTTGGTGCACCTGGACACAGAGTGCATGCAATCACGTGTGGGCACCTGAATGTGTGCGTGAGTCTCTCTCACATACACACACAAAGCTGCACCTCAAGTATGCAGGCTTTTCTGCCATGCTCTGAAATCAAATTAGGAAGCAGGCCCATAAACCAGGCTTCTTTGATTAACCATACATGGTGGCTTTGCAGTACACATAAATTGCGTCTGAGCTCCTGCAGCCTGTACTGTATGGCTTTGTGTGCCGTTGTAGCTTATATTGATGTGGTGCAGTAACCCACTGTGGGTCGATATATCATGCAGCCTCACAATTAATGGCACAGCACCACCAGTGAACTTGGCCATCTGTATATCTGTTGAGAATGGCTGAGGAGATTAGGCTACCAAAGACAATAATATTAGACGTGAAGAATGCAAAAGATGGAGAGCGAGCTTCAAATTGTCACACATTTTTGGAAAGAAATGAAACAGCTAAAGATGAAATATCAAGAGAGGGAAAGAGCGGGGGGGGGGGGTAATGGGGTTGGATGAGTAGAAGTGCACACTTGTAAGGGAAACACAACGAGGAAAACTGGTAAATTATAAAGTCTGGGAATAAGATGAGAACCTGTGCACGCAAGCAGACACAGAAACATCATCATGCAACACTGAAGGAGAGGCGTATTGACTACACACATACACACCACCACCACCACACACAGAGGGTATTGATGGATTGACGCACAGTTGTTATGCTCGATATGGAGAGCCCTCTTGATAGCAGGTGCAGAAAAAAACGGCTTTCTTGAATGAGAATCAGACCCAGAAGCAAAACCTGCACGACTCATGCCTTCAACCCGCAAGAGTTTTGGGAAGGCGTTTGCACTGAGCTGAAACTGGACAATCGGCTTCGTGCGTACAGATGAAGAACAATCAATGGTTATGCAGAGCCACGCTTTATAAAGTTGACTGGCTTCCAACATCTACCGTGATTAGCATTTCAGTCCATGGCAATGAGCGAGCCGGTCTAACTAGTCAAGAGAAAAGAAAAAAATAGATGCTTTTTGCTTTGCTCGTGATTTTGAAGCAAATATTTTAAACTGATGTGAAATACGAATTAATAATCCCCCTTGTCTAATAAGTCATGCTATCAGCAAATGGAGGAAAAAAAGCACGTTGCAGCTCTGCGTCTAACAGGCTACAGCACGAGCTCTAACCACATTCCTCAAGCTTCCCGAGCCACTTAACAAAAGACAATATAACACTGATTATATGCCACCACGGTGAATATGAAATGACGACCATTTTTGATGCCAAAAGTCTGATTAAATTCAAGCTCTGCTCGGAAGAGAACAGGCTTTTTTGGGGTTTATTATTAGAGGGGAGGACGAGTGGAGTATAATTTGAAACAACCGTACTCAAAAGAGAAGGTAATATAAGCAGAACTTACCCATATCGGCTTATCTGTCAGCTCCAGCCTACAGGTTTTAATGGCTTCTAGTGCGCGACATCCGAGTCCGCATGACGCGCGTTCCACAGACAGGTACCGTCCTAATCCACTAGCCCGGTCTCTCCGCGCAGCCGCCGATTCCAAAGCGCACCTGCCCTTTACTCTCCCGGACCTGGATGTGCTATCCGGTTTAGTTCTGCATCTATAACCATACAGCTGAAGCGGGGTGCATGTCATTTACTTCCAACTCCAGATTAAAGGGTAAAAAAAATCCTGTTCAGAACTCCCTGTCCATGTCCTGGCTCCTAAGGGATCGTTCTCGATTTTTTTTCAAGTTACAGCCAAAAAGAGTACTGCAGTAAGCGCAGACAAAAACGAAGCCACGTCCAAGTAAGTCATGTCAGCCTTACACGCTCATGGAGATTCCGCGAAATTGCCGTCGCCAAACTTAACATTTACGTTCGGATGTTGTGCAAAAACGTACGGAAAAGGACGTAAATTTCCAAAGGATTCACGCAGCCTTAAGATTCCTCTCTCAAGTAAACCCCGGCATCTCTTTTCTCAAAGATGCTCAGTGTGATCCGCGCATGGCGCACACAGGAAAGTAACGGTCGGTTATCCACAAGTCTCCGTGAAACGCTGTCACAGTCGTCAGGTATCCAAATATGCACCTTTTTTTTGTCCAAATGTTCCTTTGATTCTCGTTGTTGCTCGGTTGAAAATGCAGCATGACGCTGTTGTTAATCACGTCTGCTTGTCAAGGCAACTTTGTCAGGCAGAATCGGAATGCCCCCTTCTGGTGAGACTGCGACCCCATGAGCCTGTCCAAAGGGGTGCATCGTGAGTTGAATGTAACGATGCGTTTATAAGCACTGTTGCCACGGAAGAAACCCAGATTAATCTAGTAACCAAAGTGGAACCCAAAGCAAATATTGAATGTGAGATTTTTGTCTGAAGGAAACCACGTTTATTTTAATGGAATGTTATCAAGATAAGGTAGCTATAATTGTAACATGCAGTTTTGATAAACAAAGAATTAAATAACGTTTCCTGATTTTAATTTATTAACGCCTATGTATCTGTGCTCTTCTGCATTTCTGAAGACATTTTTTAAGTCTCAAACATTCAGAGTGATGATTTTGTTTGATAAAAAAAATGACATGTGGACGATCTTTAAGGTTATTCGAGGTTAAGATAGACTTTTAGCCTCATGTTGAGGTCATGATAAAGGATGTATTTGTTTTATTTTTAGAGGCATGGGACAGCTTGATGTTGTTAGGGTCCTCACCAGTTGCTTTTGTGCATACACACAGACTCGTGTGCGAGAACGAGCCCCATTGTAAATGCAGTTCATACCCACATACTGTGAAGCAATACAAGCTGCTGCAGGACGCTGTCCGTGGTGCTGAAATGGTGCATTTAAGTGACTGAATACCGGCGGGTTGCTATCTGGAAGTGCCCAGGGAATGATTTCTACTTTCTGTGTAAACAGGTTATGAGAAACGACTGGACCAGAAAGCATAAAGAGTATTATACTTAACATTACACTCTAACCCTATTGGATATGCAGTGATACGTAATCGATGGCGGCCTCCCTCTGCGTCAACCCAGATGCGCTTTAAAGCTTGAGTGTATTTAAAAAGGAAATAGGCAGCTACATTTTTAATGTGCGGTGCATCTGCACTTGGTTACTAATATATGTTGGTTCTTCTTTTCATTCATAAAGATAGCTGGACTTTGTTTAATCCATTAATATTTTTTTTTAATATAATTTAGGGACTATTAAGTAAACACAAACTTTATGGAGCACATTTGACATGTATTCCTGATTCAGTTAATCGTGGAGCCTACATTAACAACAACATTTTAATGCTACTTACTCATATAAGGATATAATATTGTATATCCAAAAGTCAAACTGAGTACTCTTTCCTACTAATGTGAAGACATAAAATTATGCAAAATACATTCAAATAAAGTTCTGAATGCTGGGTACATTTTTCATAATAGCACTTGTGATGTTAATCATCTGAATGCCACTTCAACCACTACATCCATGGTTTTATTCAACCCACATTTTCACTGTGATAGGTGGCATTATTTCAGTTGACATCTATACAATCATTTTAAATAAAGAACTCCCAGCAGAGCCACTTGCAGAGGGTCCCAACTTATCCCTGGTTTGGGATTGCCATCAATGCTGTATTCACTTGATCTCATGGTTTATTGTATTTAAGAATTTTGAGCAGTATAATAAATCAGTCTCAGTTGCAATGTCTGTCAAATGAAGTTTTATGATGTCTGCACCTTTGACAAAGCTGTCACCTTTTTTTGACAGCAATCCCTTCCTGATTAATGAGCAGTTTGGCATAACATCAACCCACAGGGCATACAGTGGAAGTTTCCTTTTTTTTTTTTTTTTCATGACAGCAACCTTCAGAAAATGTAGACTTGGTTACCTTCACTTCACCTCTTAAAATGGAGCCAGACAGACATTCTCCATGCTATCTTAGACCGTGGCTCAGCCTCAGTATCCGTTCCCATGCAATTTGGCTGATGACTTTACTTCTGGATTCGGTTCAACAAGCAGAGGCCATTCTGCTGACGGCGCTGAAACAATTAATACCCTGTGAAGTTATGGAGATACAGACAGTGCCAGCCCTACAGCCTATAGCGGTGATTTCTCTCCTAAAGAAATATAACTGTCAGGCTTACCCTCACCTCTTTACTCCACCAATGAATTGGGTTCTCTTGTTGGTTTAAGTGTCTGAGCAGATGGCAGAATTCAACATTTATAGGCGAAAATACAACAACAAAAATAAGAAGTTAGAAGGCTTGCCCAGAAACAAAGTAACCGCTTGTGCTCTACTCTCATGTAAAATAGTGTTTCTTTCTCTTGACAGAATATAGCCAACTGGCTGCTGTCATGAGTAATTGTGTCCTCTTGGAACCAAATGTAGTTTTAGAGGTAGTATTTACAGGAACACTCTTCCTTTGTTGGAACTGTGCTCGTTGCCCAGCAACATTCACATTTTGAACACTGTTTTAGGTGGCAAATGTTGTGGCCTTCATTGAATTCAATAGCGCTTCTTCTTGAGCTCTCTCAGAACCTATGAATAGAATCAAATGAAACAAACATCCTGCAAATGCTTTTGAAGTTTTGATATGTTCTGTGTTGTATTATATTGGCATTATACACATTGCACTCAATGCATACAGTATGATATGGAGACTGTGCACAAAGCACATGGGAACATAATAATATGAATAACTCATATAATTCCAAGCTTGATTCAAAGGGCACTGGACTTGGTTGAAGATCTTGAAGATGTTTCACCCATCCTTCTTCAGTTCTAAACTAACTGGGGGACGGAAGCTACACATTTAAGCCTCTGTAGATAATTAGCATGTAATGATCAAAGATGACTCACATGAGAGTCGTTAGCTGAGTTGACCTAGTTTTGCCTAGAGTTGTTAACCTTCCTGGTCGCCTTGCGGGTCGTTAGGGTCACATGTTCCAAGGTGGGTCTGGAGCTTCAATTGTTTTTAGAAAGAAATTCAAACCCGGCATTGTGGTGAACGACGGTGTCTCAAACCACCACCTCGGTTTGGTTACAACCAATATGTGCCAATAAAGACAGGAGCTATTACGACCACATTATTTTTTTGAACCAGGCTGTAATATGAGGTTGCTGCTTGGTCTGAATGCATGACTCAGTCCCAAAAAACTAGAGGTTTTCTTTTTTGCCTGAAGGCAGTTTAAAAGCTTTTAAATAAAAATCTGCAAGGAACCAAACAGAAAACTAGTATAACTATGTCCACCCAGCTCACTGTCACTGACAAAGCACCAATGTGATACATACAAAAAGCATATCAAATGTTTAAATATCTATTTTTTCGTTTGGGAATAGGAAGAATAATAGTGATATTACTCTTATGGGACAAAACCAGATATTCCAAAGAGATACAAAGATCGATGAACAGGATGTGGACGGTTGGACGACTGACCTGGAAGGGTTATAGAATAGCCGTCATCTGTGCATGCTGACAACAGAAGATGATTTCAGGATTCCTCGAATGTGAGAGACAGCTCCGTTCTGTCCTTCCCTTGTTCACATTAGACTGGGACTTGTTCTCCCTAGTGTTCTTTTCTTTTTCCATTTCCTCTGATCTTAAGCCTGGCAGAATCATCGTAACCTGCCTCAAGGCAATTTTCAACCTGACACCGAGTTTCTCGAGCTCACCTATGAATGTGAATCACAAAGCACATATCCAGGGACAGCTTATACAGTCAACACTGTGCCATGTGAATATGAAACATTTTCTTGTTTTTCTTTGTTGTTGTTGCTTTTTTAACGGTAAAAAAAAAAGCTGTTTTTCGGTTTAAAAAGAATGTTGCAATGCCAAGGTTGCCACAGCAGATGCAGTAGTTGTAAATCTCTATTTTGCAGGTTGCTTCCATTAACCTTCACCCCCCACTGGGCTTCAATCTGTTGAGTTGTGTTCCCCACACTGCAGCTCAGGTTGGCGCTGAGGTGTTTGGGCTTGGATGTACATGATAGCAGACGTATGTAAAGTGCCTGAGGCATGTTAAACAAACACACTGTTTGTATTGATCGCAGAGGAGGGGTGTAGCATTCCAATACGGTGTGAGGGAACTGCACAAGTTGTTTTGAATGTTTTATATCAGTGTATGCATATCACATACTTAGACTGAGGTGAGCCATTATGCCAATTAAGGATCTGTGTTTTTGAAATGTGAGTGTGTTTCATGTTAAATCTTTGTCCATTGGTGCCCATTAATTTCTCTACCAAAGCAAAATACAAAAGCAGACAACAACCCGTGAATAGTGAAAAATACCATCCTCACTTTAGGGTTATATTTTAACAGCTGTAATGCATTACCTAGTAATGCATATGGTTTATTTTCAAGTAGTCTCACACTTCATAACTGCATAAATAGTTCCATTGTTTGCAGGTTTATGGGGATGCTGTAAGGTTTGACTCATTATTTTTGAATCTGACATGTTGGCTGAGATACCATGTTTTGTGTCACAGAGAAAAAATACAATGCGTAATGTTCAAAGCTGGCTTCTTTAAGAGAGCCTGCATGCATGTTCATCTGGTTTGTTATGAACTTTTTTTTTTTTACACAGTCACAATGGGACTAATTGTAAGCTATATAGCTGTCCATAATTCAACGTTTAATAAATGTATTGATTTAATTTGCACACAAAGTACATATTATAGCAAAAAACAACAACACAAGTTCACGATTCACGATTACAACATGTAAGATTAAACAGAATACATGTGCACTGTTGTGATTGGTCAGATCTTACCTGACATCTTAAAGTCAGACTCCTATTGATAGACAATATCAAATTCATGAATTATTCAGAAATAATATATTCTCAAGGTACCCTTATCAGAAATTTCAGTCAGTGTTCTCCGGGTACTCCGGCTTCCTCAGTCCAAAGACATGCTCATTAGGTTATTTGGTGACTCTAAAGTTGCCCGTAGGTGTGAATGTTAAGTGTGGTTGGTTGTCTGTCTCTATATGTCAGCCCTGGGATCCCGTCTCTCGCCCGATGGCAGCTGGATCTGGCTCCAACCCCCACCGTGACCCCGAAAGTGAAAAAGTGGTATAGATAATGGCTAATGGATCTTATCTACCACAATTGTGTCACACAACTGAAAATATACCGATGTTCATGCCTTACTGAAAACATGTGATCAGGAATATATAATTTATTTTAAAACAATCAATAACAGATTTTCATCCTTGTATTTCTATTCATGCATGGCCAACAGCACCAACAAGATTGCAGTCTTGAATAGTGCAACGCAGATAAAAAAAACAATTCCCCCTTCTAAACATGTTTCTGCTAAGTTGTTCAATGACAGTGTGCTGGACATTTGCTTGATTTGAAGATTTCCCAAAGTAGTGATTGCTTGTCTTGCTTCTTATTTCTTTATTTGTTTGTTTGTTGGTTTTTAACAGTCACTTTTAATAACAGATAGATCTGGTGTGTTACTCTGCGTTTACATGCATTACGTTTTCGATTCAATGAAGTGCTTGAGACACGTACTGTATGTCTCATCATTGGATGGGCTATGATGTCTTTTTTTTTTTTCATGTCATAATGTCCAGTCAGTACCAGTACCAACGGTTTCTCTTTATTCTACAATCATGTTGTTATTTTTGCGTTTGTTACAAGTAATATGCATCTACTTATTAGAATTCATGTAGCAGCTGTCTGTGACTTTGTAAATGTTTGGCCAATGTCTCCACATCCTGTTACCTACCACAGAAGTCAATGCATTCAATAATGTCTAGTAATTTGGTGTTCATTTGGCAGAGAATATCCTGAATACATGAAGATTTTTTGTTTGTTTTTATGACTTGATTCTATCAAAAAGAGAGGTAATTATGAACCTGTCAGTGCTCTTGTCTGACACCCACTGTAGAACTTATCACTTATTTCAACAATATGCACTGATTATGAATTCTGCCTTCTTGCACTATTCTCCTCAACTGTATAAGTATAAATGTTTCTTTCAATTTTTTTAGCATAGTTTTTAATGGATGACACTGTGAAAGAGGTATCACAATTATAATAACGAAAAGCTGTGAAGGGCTAAAGCTTGATTATATTTCCCTTGCTTCCCTTATCAACACAAGACTTCTGGGAAAAAAAAGGGAATAGAAACATGATTGGAAATGAAGTAACTCAGAGTTGTTTTTTTTGGTCCGCTTTGATAACATGTTAACCAATCTGCTTAAAAGAAGATCACAACACATACCCACAAATCTTAGCTTCGGTGCCAAACATGACAACACTGAAGACATGAGAATGTGCTGATTAGACAC
This sequence comes from Tautogolabrus adspersus, assembly GCA_020745685.1. NCBI lineage: Eukaryota > Metazoa > Chordata > Actinopteri > Labriformes > Labridae > Tautogolabrus > Tautogolabrus adspersus. The sequence continues at coordinate 8,183,343 of CM036549.1, read as the reverse complement.
ACTTTATCCTCTTAGTGTAAGAGAGCACCTTTCTTCATCAGTGTACCCCCCCCCCCCCCCCCCCCCCGACTGTTCTGATTTCATTCCTGCTTCATGTGTTTTGTCTTGGCAAAGATGTGAGAGATAAGAGGTGGGCATCTGTGTATGGTAGTGCCTTACCATCTGTCCACTGCCCATGGGGTCTCTGTGGACATAAGCTCACATGGGTAGAACATGGGCAGGAGGAGAGTCTCCAGTTTAGTCCAGGGAATAATATACAGGAAAAGTCTTAAGATTTGTAATCTGGGGAAACACAATAATTGGAGGATATTTGAAAGCTAGAGCGAGTCATTTTACAGGCGGTATGAGTAGGATTTGTTTGTTGCTGTTTTAAACGTATCAGTCAAATGCGTAAGGGTTTTAGCAAGAACAATGCAGTGAAGCAGAGAAATATAATGTTGTTTTTTTCTCTAAATGTTTCAAGGCAATTATATGTTTAAAAAAATTACTCTGTGAACAACAATTTAGCCTCTTAATTTTTTCTAGGCTAGCGGGGAATCATGGGAGTTCTCTCTGCTAGTTCACTCCCAGTGAAAACGATCTCCGCGACGACGTAGTAAAGACGAACGGGTGAAACAGACCTGAGGAAGAGAATATGTTAACCGACGATGTATCCCAGTATAATTTACATGACGTTTTTATCAAAGCAGCACATACAGCAACAATACGGCAGCTTTCAGTAGCAGTTTCTGCTTCCTTATGTAGCGGTCTTTGGCGTAACATCCGGTGTTTCCACGGCAAAAATAAACATTCTGTCTGTCATGGCGGCTCATCATGGCGGCTGCCGCAATAATACACGTCCCATTACAACTAAACAATTACGGATTTCTCTGGCTTTGATAACTGTTGGAAATATTTGAGGTAATGGAAGTACTATATCCGACCTCGGCCCTTCGCTGCATGTCATCCCCCCCACTCTCTCCTCCCAACATTTCCTGCCTCTCTTGAGCTGTCCTATCCAATAAAGGTTCAAATGTCCCAAAAATATCTTTAAGAAATATCTAGTGGGTCATTAAAGATGATTGAGAGGGATTATTAGTGTGTGAATGTGTGATGTGTTCTGAAGTAGAAATCCTTCAAATTAATCGAGTTTAGATTTCATGGAGAAATAGATATAGCTGACATCCATAGCTACGATGAACATCATGTTGGCACCACCAAAAAAAAAAGGAAAGAAACAAGTACAATCTGACATTGTGTAGTTCATCATCACTATTTCTTTAACACAGAGAACCTTGCACATCCATGCAGGGTCAAGAGTAAAGACACTAGGAATGTCTGCTCTTGCGAGGCGATTTGAATTTACATAATGTACGATGATAAGGATCTATAAACCCAGCAGATCAATGGGGTCCAATTACAGGCCACTGGAGTTTCTTATCAGCTTCAGTTTAACTTTGTGCTGCCTGTGGTCCTCCACTTTCATTAAATCCCCTATGTGATTAGGCTGGCTGATTGGCACAAGTTGAAGATTATCACTGAATGCAATCGCTGTTTGGCTGCTTACTTTTGTGTTCAAAGACACGAGAAAAGCATCCTCAAGGACACATTTAATGTTGCTAGTGACGAATAGTATTTCAGTGGAGGCAATATCATTGAGCCATTATCATATTGTATCTCATTATTTCCTATATTCTGGCAATGTTAATGACTCTTTAACTTACGACCTTTGCTAAAAGGCCGGTGGCATTGACATCACACCTGATGAAGACCCTGGAGAGGTTGGTCCTTCACCATCTGCGCCCCCTGGTGAGCTCCTCGATGGACCAGCTGCAGTTCGCTTACCAGCCAGGCATCGGTGTGGACGACGCAGTCATCTACCTTATGCAGAGATCCCTCGCGCACCTGGAGAAGGCTGGGAGCACTGTGAGGATCATGTTCTATGATTTCTCAAGTGCTTTCAACACCATACAGCCCAGGCTCCTGGGGGACAAGCTGCAACACACAGGAGTCGACCTGCACCTCACATCGTGGCTTCTGGATTACCTGACCAACCGGCCACAGTTTGTGAGGACACGGGACTGTGTGTCCGACCTGGTTATCTGCAGTACAGGGGCCCCGCAAGGGACCGTCTTGGCTCCCTTCCTCTTCACCCTGTACACTGCAGACTTCTCCCATAACACAACCAACTGTCACCTACAAAAGTTCTCTGATGACTCTGCTATTGTCGGCCTCATCACTGATGGGGACGAGGGGGAGTACAGAGAACTCAACCTGGACTTTGTGGACTGGTGCCAGCGGAACTGCCTCCAGATCAACGCGGGTAAAACCAAAGAGCTGGTGGTGGACTTTCGCAGGCACGGACCCACTTCTCCCACACCGGTGAACATTCAGGGAAAGGACATTGAGATAGTGGACTCTTATAAGTACCTGGGTGTTCACCTGAACAATAAACTGGACTGGACTGATAACACACACGCTCTCTACAAGAAAGGCCAGAGCAGACTTCACCTGCTGAGGAGACTCAGGTCCTTCGGAGTGCAGGGAGCACTCCTGAGGACCTTTTACGACTCTGTGGTGGCATCAGCCATCCTTTACGGAGTGGTCTGCTGGAGCAGCAGCGTCACGGCTGCAGACAGGAACAGACTAAACAAACTGGTGAAGAAGGCCAGCTCTGTCCTGGGCTGCCCCCTGGACCCTGTTGAGGTGGTGGGAGACAGGAGGATGATGAAAAAGCTATCATCCCTGATGGAGAACGTCTCCCACCCCCTGCATGGTACTGTAACAGCACTGAGCAGCTCCTTCAGTGGCAGGCTTCGCCACCCGCGGTGTCTGAAGGAGAGATACCGCAGGTCCTTCCTTCCTGCTGCAGTCAGACTGTTCAACCAAGCCTGCTCCCAGTAGATCACAAAACTCACCCACAAACTGGACAATTCACTTATACCTCTGTGCAATAATTAATGCTGTATTCTGTCATCACTACCTGATTTATTCGCATTGCAATAATAATTTATGGGACTACTTGTGCAATACCATGTTCATCCTCATATGCACTGTGTGCATGATAGTATTTTGTTTATACAGACTGTTACTGGCTTTTTTTCTTTATAACTCTTGTTTTGATATATCATGTTCATCCTCATAACATGTAACATGCAATAACATGCTCATCCTTATATGCACTGTGTGCATGATAGTATTTTGTCCATACAGACTGTTACTGGCTTTCTACATAATTGTTTTGATGTTTATTTTTTACACTTTTTTTGATATTTTTTATTTAACTTATTTTTGCACTGTGTGCTTTTTTTCTTCTGCTGACTATCCTGCTTTGCTGCTGTAACACTGTAAATTTCTCCGTTCGTGAGATGAATAAAGGATTATCTTATCTTATCTTATCTTATCTTAAATGAGCCTATGATAAATCCATGAAAAAACAAGCTCATTGGTGTGTTTTTTATGTTTCTCCATATCATGCAGTTTTCAGGGGTCTTTGGGGAGGTCTGTGAGCTGTGGGGCTGCCTCTTTGTTAAAGTGCATTCACCTGTGAGAGAGTCAGAACCATCGAAGGTTATATCTAGGAGGTGTAAGAGGAGAAAAACTGTTTTTTTGTAAGCAGAAATGAATACACACCTCTATAGATATCGTCTGAAATCCAGAACACAGCTTTTCTTTACCCCTCTTTCATCTACATTTTTTACTCTACAGCTTACGTCTCATGTGTTTGATGTTTCCCAAGTCTGACTTCCATCTGAGCTGAATGAATAGTATGTGACGATTGAAGGCGGAAAAAAAATCCAGCCTCTCATCCTTTCCCCTACCTTCTTGTTGACTTGTGGATCACAGACTCAGTGTGAGGATCTCTTTCTAGTGCTGAGAGGAAGGGGAAGAGATTCCTTGCACATAGTGTTTATAGTGTCATGGTGTCACAATGGAGGCGCACAGATTAGCAAGGCACAGTCGAGCATTTCCATGTGACTCAGCATGTTTGGCCAATTACTCAGCATGCTCCCTTCCCCTCGACACACCCACTTTGTGGTACATCCTAACAGTAGCGGTTTTGCTCGTCTGACTCGGTCCCCCTCTTCCCGCTCGCTCCCCTCATTCCTCTATTTTTGGCATTAGACATTCTGGGCACGTAGACCTCAGCACAATGTAAATTATTCAGCCTGGCTTGCCAGAGGCTGGGAGCGAATCATAAATCGCAGATGGTCTCCGGCTATTTCATACGGGTGACCATGGTTAAACACCAATGCGCAGAATCATTTTCAAACCCACACAAATATAAGGTTTCATTACTTGTAGCTCGGTGAGAGAGCGTTTTGATTTTGGAGTCGCATGGTATGGCCTTTTTGTTGTATTCAAATGTGCACCGATCGTGGCAACGTGACATGAGCAGCACCTTTGATTTCTGTGTCGATTAAAATAGCCCAAATAAAAGGGAGAACTTGGACTGAATTGCTTATTAAATTGTTTTCATGCTCGCTAATAATAACAAGGTCAGCTCCGCAGGAAAAATACAGACAGATGAAATCGGCTTCTTGGGACCTCCAATATGGGAAACAAAATATGCAGACATATTAAGTGGTTTAAAATGCAATGAGGGTATTTTCACCCTGATATCTCAATACCAACCATAACTTGGCATTTAGCTTAGATAATGTAAGGTAAAGGAACTAGGACAACTGAGAGCATATCACTTCTCCTTTTCTCTGTTGTTGTCTGACATTTCCTGACATTTTCCCCAAAGAATACATAAACCTCATCTTCAAAGTGCGCTCTTTGCTGCTATCTATTAACTGTATACCTCAGTGTTGTGCCAGACACACTATAATGAGGCACTTTGAGATGTCTTACTTCAGGTGAAACAGACTTTCCTTTGTGTTTTTCTAAAGTTCCTGACTCATAACCCGTAAGGTGGATGGCGTGGTGCGGTTTCTTTCCCCTCGTCTGTGTGTTGACTGCTTTTGTCAGTGTGAGGAGCGCAGTGAAAAATGGGCGAAGGAGGCCAACCTGGTGTCGGGCACAGATGCCAGGGAGGGGAGGTTCTCAGTAGGGCAGCGTCCATGTTTAGTGAGGCAGTTTGCTGTTTAATTACACACTGTGGGAGTCACCTTCCTTGGACCTCTGAGTTCATATTCTGAGGCCAAGGGCACAACACACTGGCTTCTGTGACCTAGATTTGGACGGTGTGGGAATACACAACACAGATGTGCACACACAAACAGTTTAACATTCTTTAGAGGACACTTTATTGACTTATATTCATCCCTTAGAGGATTCTCCAACCTTTTATTCATGGCTAATCCGAACCTTTTCCTCAAACCTGCAATTTTTAGATCTGTTTGATAGAAGAGTTCAACATAAACCACACACATCATCTTTGAAGTTTTAATAACAAAAATAGGTCTAGGTCGAAAGTCAAATCTAAGTCCACAACTTGATTGATTTTGGAATCCACCAACCCTGAGACATATATTTGTCTTTTTAGAGGCTTAACGCTAATCTCAACCAGCTAACATTATCAGACTTTACTGAAACTTGGAACTTACTTGGAACTTACTTGGAAATGATGCAGCACCCACCTCTTAGTCAGATCAGCTACACCCCTTATTAACATAACTGTTAGCTTAAATATGATCAAGCCCCCCAACCACCCTGTACAGTGTGTGTCAATAAAGACATTCAGGCTATTCAGACCAAATCCATTTCTTTGAACCAGGCGGTACACATGTTTGGTTCTACTATTAACATGTACAGTTGTTCAATTGACTTGAGGAGCTTTTTCAGCCAGCTTCAAGTACACACTTGAAGCGCAGTTCTTTACACTTTTGCATGAGCTTCATTTTGTTTTACATCGGAGGCTGATGCTTGTAAGCGACACATTGAAAATGAAAGTGAAAAAAGTTGTGTTTCTGAGTCAGTTTACATATCAATTTACTAGAGACACAGCGCCCTCATTTAGATACATAGTCAGAAGCACACCACGTAAAGTTTACCCACTACATTTAGCTAGTTAAGGTGCGCACAAATTAGGCCATATGTGAGGTGTAGGGTGCTGGTTGGATGCAGTTAGGATAGAAGTGTTTTGGGTGAAACGTGTATCAAACCAATCATTGTGTAAACTTGTATTCCCTTGAATTACCAGGTGTGTCTGCCTGCAAGTGCGTTGTTATTTACATGGCAGATTTCAGTCTTTATTCATAGATCATCCGGACTCTGAGGGGCTTATATAACTTATCTACTTACATTGTGCACCTGTAAGCATAAAACACACAAATGCCACTGCATGAAATATGTCAATTTAAGACCAACGCGCCCATTGGGGGAAAGGGGGGTAGTTAGGGTAGCTGGTTGTGACAATGAGAACTGTGTAGGGATTAAAAAGAAAATGACACTGTTGCCAAAAGGATTTGCCCCAGGTGTATTCTAGGGCTAAAGAATAGCTACTTCAACGGAATAGTATACCTTGCTGTGGTATTTAGCACATGATATTTCAATGACCTCAAATGACGGACTTGGAAACACTCAGAAACGAGTTGAACAGGCACCGATGGACCAGTCTAATCTCTTAGCATACTGGCCACATTTAGTGCAGCAAGCATGTGGAAGGACATTTTTATAAAATACAAACCGACTGCTTATATCAGTACAAAGTCTCGACAATGATTTTCATGCCATATTTTTATGAGCCAGCTCAGCCGTTAAGGACTCTCATGTGGATGTTTTATGATCCAAAAAATGCAGGAACATGCCGGAAAATAATCTCTGGCGTTTATGCTTATGAGCAACTCTTAATATTTTCATTATGAATGTTGGTTAAGGAAGCAAAATTGACCTAAAGCTTTGACAAAAATGTTTTGTGTAATATGTAGTGGCCAGAGACAGAAGCAAACACACAAGCACAGAGCAGAAAGATCCACATTAATTATCATTTTTGAGTTAAATCTGATGAGATTGTCTATTCAGCAGTAACACGATGCTTCCCTTACTACCCACTCATTACCTACTCGGCATCTCATGGTCATATGTGACCCATTTGTTATTAAGAGTGACCATCCTCTTTCTAAGTACTGTTCCCTTTTCCCATTTGTCTTCCCATTGCATGCACACACCATCCCTGCACACGCTCATTTCCACTAATGATTAGTCAAGGATAAAGAAACGACGGGGGCTTCTCACTCAATGCTAACAAGTCGAAGGCTCTCACCCCACAAAGATTAAAGGCAGGCTCTTTTGTGCACGGTGGAGCAAAGACCAATAAATCCTCATTGATGCTCTCGCCGGGTAATTATCAGAGGGCCCCGAGGCAGAGATCAAATCACTGCATGCTATTGACAGTATAGCTTGATACAAACAGGTATGTTAGATCGGGCCACCAGAGGAACCAGCGTGGGGGTTTATCACTTTGACTTATCAGCCCTTGATCGCTTAAAAAAAAAACTCACAATCCTCTTTCATCTATTCCTGTAGGGTTTTCGCGAATCCAGTGTGGCAAATTGAAATAATTGAACTCTAAAAGTGGAAGCTCAAGTTTTATGTGTGCTTACTGATCCACAGAGGATGGATTGGCTCAAAACAGAAGCTCTAAAGCAAATTGCTTATAGGAATTGCATCGTGACACAGCATGCAAAAATGTTTTGCACAAAATGTATTACAGGTCAACACTCATAGAAAAGACATAGTTGTGCAGGATTATGGACGCGAAGCCTGTTCTCACATGCTGCCATTGTTTGAATTTCATCCTTTTCCTTTATCAACTAATTGCTTTCTCTTAGAACATGTGTTTTTACTGTATGCTTTCAATGCAGCAATTCAGTGTGCACATAATAATCTCAGCTATTCTCCTGTAATGCTATAGATTATTTGTAAAAACACGGCTGGAGGGTTTTGAATGACAGCTTTCCACACAAATCCCAGCTTGATGGGGTTTGCCCGCCGCCGTGGAAGTGGAGGAAAACAAGATAATCTCTGAATAGCATGAAGTATTGAGGGGTGGGAGAGGCAAGGGAAGATAAACAGCCAAAGAAAAAGAGAAGGAGAGGCTGAGAGGCAGAGACACGGAAGCAGAGAGATTCAATTCTAACCCTCTCTCTCATTCTCCGGGTGTGTGTGTGTTGTGTCTGCTCTGTATGCAATTCCGTGCCTCCAGTAGGACCGCTGTTTGTGTGCACACGCTGATGATTTTGACAGCCAAGCTGTATCAGCAGAAACAAGGCCCATAAATTGTGATGGTTTCAGATGCCTCGTGCAAGTATTGACTGCTAATACCTCGGCTGGGCCTCTGTGAAATAGCACACGAAGTAACCAGACAGAGAATCAGTTATCTCTTAAAGATACTGTAACCTGCAGGGTTACAGATGTATAAAGGAAGTAGAACACATTAAAGATTGACACGTTTTAATGCACACAAACATGCTAACATCCTATCTACAATACGCTTTCTACATACAGTATTTGTACTGTATGCCCCGATGCAGGCATCGACTGTAATTAAATGGAATTTTTGGCTTACCCAATTTGACAGATTTTTGTCTGCGCCTTAAGTAAATATTCACTCATTCTGCACATTCACCAAGGCTCCTCTGACTCTGCAAAACAGGGGAACTTTGGGGAATGCTTAATCAAATGCATGTTTTGTAGATCCATTACACTACTTATGCAGTGTTTAAATGCAAATCACAAAAAATCAATCAGATTTACAAGAGCAACACAACAGCTGTTTAAGGTGAAAGTGTGTTAGCAGTGAACTTGTTTCCCCCCCAAAGTCATACAGTAGTAAGGTGATGATCATGTGCTTAAAGGAATATGTTCTAAAAATGAAGTCAAGAAAACCATAAACCCCTTCTTTTTTTTTTGCCCCTGAGTCAACCGTGATGAGTATGTCTTGGCCCAGTATTTAATGCTCTCCTCTGAGTATTGTTTTAACACGCAGGAAGATTTTTGTGAGGTGAGTCACTCGTTCTCAAGTGATCTAATCAGGTGTTTATGAAAATGGAAAAAGGAAACCAGAAAAAACTAATGTTATGCCCCTCTTGGGACAGTGGTTGAAACATTTTTGATACAGAAATAACACAAACACAGACTTGAGAGTCCTAATTTTGTCAAACTCTGATCAAGCTGTTGATGAACCTCGGGAGGTATGAAACCTTTAAAGACACACAACCTTCAAATACACCCATTTTTAACTTTTCTATGACTGACAGTATTTTGTTCTTTTTGACAGCAAGTACAACGTGAGCATATTAGTAATTTAGGTTAATTTAAAGATCAGAACGTTTCCAGCTCAAACTGATCAATTAGACACCAAGGATGTTGCAGTTGTGTGTTATTAATTAAACATGAATACTTTTAATTTGGACAAGACACTGATGGTTTTATTGAGTCCATTTTAACCTTTTGTTTTTCAGTGCACAACAAAAATCGTCTTTCCAGGATTGTTAAAACAGCCAGTAAAATAATTGGCACTCAGCAGCTTTCCTTGTGAGATATCTGGAACAGACAAATAGTGAGGAAAACAAAGTCAATCTTGGCCGGCTCTGACCATCCTCTCTTGGAGGAATTTGTTCTTCTCGCCTCTGGTCGGAGGTACAGGCCGCCCAGGGCCAAGAGCAACGGATAAAAAACGTTTGTATGTTCCTCGTGCGATTAATGCTCTTAATATTGTTTAAACCATTACTGCACTTTCACGCAACACTATTTATATTGCTACAGTACCCTTCCAGTGACATTTTTAACGCACAGTGACATTTTTTTGTTTTTTCTTGGTTGTATTGCACTGTCCTATGTCTTTTTTAATCTGTTGTGTTTTTTGCACACTGCTGTTAATAAAATATACCTTTCAGGGACAATAAAGGTCTGAACTGACCTGAACTGGAACTGGAACATGAACATAACTTCTGATATCCAATTGCAAACTAATAATTGTGTCTCCTGCCGCATGCTCAAAATAAAAAATAGCCACACAAGGCATCCCTCTTTAAGTCACAGCAGCTGTCTTTGGAACATTTTACCTAAAGTTTACCCCTCAAATCACTACATAATGAGATTTTTTTGAAGGGGCAAGGGGGACCGGTAATTCTTCTTTTCATGCAGCTAGTATCCGGATGGGATTATACAAAGCTTCTTTTTATTGCAAAACCATTCCATATCTGCAAGTTTTGGAAAGCAAAATTATTAGGGCCATCACTTGATGTAAACATTCCTGATCCTTATTTTGGAATTCCAACAGTTATCATCTGTCATAGGAAGCGACAGACTTTGTCCCACTCGTTGTTATCTGCTGTTTGCCTTTGCATGATGAGGGCAATGAGGTAATGTCTCAAACACAGTAAGTAAAATGTATCCACCTGTAAATCCAGTAAAACCTAATCGTTAAGCCAGAGTCAGATTAAGAGGCTGTAGATCTTATGCGTGTTGTGGGGATCACGGCATTCCAAGACATCCATTAATACTCATTAATGGGATTCTCACAGGCTTAGAGCTGAGGCTGATCTCCTCTAGCTGCTGCTGCTGCTGCTTTCTGTCTGCAGCCAGCTGGGCCGACCAATGAGAGGATGATGAAGCAAGAATACTGCCAAGGTAGTTCATCAGAGGCTTGGCCAGGATCTGAAATGTGTTATTATTAGACAGAAATACATCCAGGAGTTCATTTCATCATGTAAATTTAGAGTATTACCACTGGGCATTTTGATTTATTTTTGAACGTTTATTCTGCATAGGGACACATTGGCAAGGACTACAAACACGTTTCTATGATGTTGAAAAGTCCTCACGCCCCCTTCCATCCTTGTTTATATATGCATCTATCTATCTATATTCATGCTGTGCTTAGCTTCTGAATACGGGATCTTCAAGCAAAATACACTTGCTGCCCTATTTGTGCGCATGGCTTCCTAAAGCTGGTCATTAATTTTCATTAAGTGCTGTCAGTAGGCACCATTAACCAGGCTAGAGAATAATCACCTCCCCAGAGTGGTGACCCGTTTATGGCACAGGTAAGGGTTAACAGAAACAGCCCACCTTAGATGTACCAACACAACACTCACAGCACATAACACAGTAAGCAATCCATAATGAGCCATTTTGGATTTAGTCACACCAAAGGGTAGAATACTTCTCTGGGAAATTTCAAAAAAAAGAAAAAGAAAGAAAGATTAAACCCATATTTTTAAACCATTTGACATGGGAAGATAAACGTTCAGAGGAGAATGTTTCTTATCAGACCAGTGCAATGTCTTATGTATGGAATTAGGATTTCCAGTAACATCATATGCATGGGATAAATATGTCACTTTTGGAATACTCACTTCAGCATGTTGGCACATGTTTATGCCTATATAGTCTGACCTTAATCTACTGGATAAGAGCATTGTCGCCTGCGTTTCACACTACAGCTGTGATCACTGGGATTACAGTGAGTATTATGTGAGCTTTTTTTTTTTATCAAATACATCTTTTTGGATTCAATGTGTGTGCTGAGGGATGATTTAGACTGGTTCATGGTGTCTGTTTTTAATCAGCATCATATTGTTAACTTTGCTAATCCTCTGGGAAAACTACAACAACAGCAATTTTTTTTTTCAGTATTATTTCTGACTTTGTTCCTTTAAACAAGCTATAAAAAGGGCAGTTCTTAGAATGTATCCTATACAACAAATAAGCCCCAGGTTTCCAGGCTGTTTCAGAATTGCAATAGCATGCTGACCTTTCAGCTCAGCCACAGCTGGCTTTTGTCATCATATGCACTGACAAGGAAAAACCAATAAGGATGAAAAAAATACTAACATTTTTACTTAAAGCTCTTGGGAGGAGATTTTAACTATTCATGGAATGGGCTGAAATTAATAATGGTGCCTCTATGACCTATAAAAGGCAAAAAAAAAAACATTATTGACAAGATTAATTTTTTCTATGAAAACCTTTTTTGGTTGAAACCCCGTCCACTGTAGGTGTCAGATAAAATCATTAACACCCCCCCCAAACAGAAAGCTTTGTATCTACAGTGAGTGAAGTGTTTGATTGTTAAAAGAAACCGAGATGAGTTATATAAAAACATATATATATATATATTTACACATGTACAAGACACAACTACCAAATGGATAAAGAGTACTGCTTTGTCCACGAGTCATCAGAATCATCATATTCCCAAAGTTCATCACGGGAGCTTTAAAGACAAAAAAAATTAATCAATGTTTGTGACTTTTCTTTGGAACAAAACACAAGTGTCAGTTAGATTTCTAGGTTTAGACAGTGCAAAACCTTTCATATTATTTTTAAAGGTGAATATGTCTTATGGTGTGACAACAGAATAGCTTTAGTTTTGATAAAGCAAAAACATTGATAGAAAATGGACATAGCCATCGACAGATTCTACATAAAATGACAAATTGAACAAGTGTCTGGTTATTCAGCATTTGTAGTACATTTGTAGTCCAAGCTGTATTGACCAATCACATTTCAGCAGGTTTATACAGTAAAAAAAAGTCAGCATGGACAGTCAAAACAGGCGGAAAGTTATCTGCGCTAATGACCTATCTGGTTCCCATTGACAGTGATTTGTCTTAACAAACACACATCTCCATAAAGGTGAAGCTAACAATCTGTTCTACATTTAAACAAATTACACTTGAGCTACAAAACTGCTCGACTCCGTGTCACCAAGCCAATCCCTAACTACCTGAAATGCATCAGAAGTGATCGATCCAGCCTCCCTTCAACAAAAAGCATTTTAAAAGTTGTTTTATTCTCCTCTTGATGACAACCCAACAAAGCTTGATTCAAATCTGCACAATGATGTTGTCATTTTCGGGCTTCGCTGAGGTGAGCCAGAGACAAGCTGCTGTAATACTTACTTTAAATAAATCAACATACAAGCGGGCACGACATCAGGATGTTACTGACCAATAAATTATTGTGTTTACATTGCAGACGTAAAGCCTGTCGTTAGATTAACTGAAAGTTAGGCTCAGACAGTATTTCCAGCCTGGTGGCTGCTGCCGATGAGCCTCCGGAACCCCCTGCCGTAACAGATGACTTTTAATAATTACAGTCTATGGGTACACCCTGAACTGGTCCCCAGTCAATCACAGGGCTGACATATAGATAGAGACAATCAGCTACACTCACATTCACACCTACGCACAATTAAGACTCACCAATTAACCTAACGAGCATGTCTTTGGACTGTGGGAGGAAGCCGGAGTACACAGAGAGAACCCATGCATGCACAGGGAGAACATTAACGCTCCACACAGAGAGGCTCCTGTCCGATTGGGATTTGAACCAGGAACCTCCTCGCTGTGAGGTAACAGCGCTAACCACGTGCAGCCCTGTTCAATAAAATATGGCAAATAAAATTAGAGCTGAAGCTGACAAAGTACATCTAATTCCAATGAAGTATAAAATAGTCTTAAATTCCCTATAGTAGCACATCTACTTGGATAATGGTCTGAATTGAATGTAGTGTACAGTATATGCATGCAGAGCTTAGTTGTGGAAATATTACTAATGCAACCCTAACATAATAAAGCTTGTCTTACTAAGTCTGCCACAACAAAAATCGGCATCTTTTTGAGCAGTAAGGGGTCCTATTAAAACTGTAACACAACAGAAAGGTATCAAATGACTTGTATACTTTGACCCTTTGGATATAAACCTGTCATACAAACCTGGTTGCCAAACTCTGTGTATGGAAGGGCTGTGATAACTGCAGGAATATTTATCTTAGGGGATTTGAAGCCTTGTAATCTCCAGCTGAGGTAATAGAAAACTCAGAGGAGAGACTTGCTGGTAGCAGAGAAGGTCATTTTTCCTCGAAAAAAAGAACAGCATTCTCAGGTCTTCATATTGGAAAAGCAAAAAAGTGAATCGAAAACTTCCAGCTATGAAGAAGTCAAATGTGTTACTTGATCTAAAACAGTAGAAATAAGCTCTCTTCAAATGTGCTTTCATGATTTATGAAGTGAAACTACGCCTACAACAAAGGCATAACACATGATCTTCATCCCATGTTTTTCAACTACTATCTGGTACTGTGCTCATAAGGCCCAACTGAGGCTGTAAGAGTGGTTACAAGGTTTACAAAATCAGAGCATATCTTGCTAAAAATATGCTAGCAAGATACGGATAATGATTCCATTACGCATTCCTTTATGCTGCACAAATTGTACCAACAAATCCCCGAGCTAGGGTACAAATAATACAAGTCTTTCTATGTCAAAGTGAACGACTGGACATCAAAACCATCTGCTTTCGACGCCTAAATCCCCCCCTTAGATTTCACTCTGTTATAAGCAGCTGCTATTCAGTTGTTAGTGTTGCACTGTATTGAAACCCCGGGGTGCATCAGTAATTATGGGCTTTTTTTTAAAAAATAACTCCAAATCCGACAGCCCCGAGAAAAGAAAATCTCCACAAGAGGAAAAAGAAGCAGGGGGAGAGACAAACAGAGAGAGAAATTCCTACAGCTTTTATTGGGTGTTCATAAATACAACTTATATTTTAAAAGTCTTTCATAAGAGACTCTTCCAGATGGTGGAGATTGTTATTGCCTGCGAAAGCTCTTGAGGTTTCAGTCGTGGTTTTAGTACCAACTCTGAGGAATAGAATAGAAGCACTGAGTAATCAGTGAATACAAAGAACCAATTGCCGCACAAAATACAGTATACTGTATACGAATTCCAGCGTACCTCATCAGTGAGTACAAATAATAAAAACCCTGCACCTGGCCATTCTTGAGGCCACATTATGAGTAATCAAGCATTTCAACACCAGGCCTGAACTGCGACAAGCCTCTATAAAGTCTCTGAATAAGAGCCAAAGAGCGAGCGAGAGGGAGAGAGAGTGCAAGGAAAGCTCAAGAAGCCAGTGGGAGCGAGCAGCAGATGTTTCACACCCAAGAGGGTAAACAGCATTTGTAGGGCATGAAATTGATTCAAAGCTTTTTGATGGGGAAAAAAAGAGGAAAAGGAAGAGGAAAGAAACACTGAGGTAAAGGAAATCCACTGAAACTTCATTTCAGGCTAATTTAAAGAAAATTAAAACGATATAGCTCAGATTAAAAATCTATGTCTGTATTTACAGTACAAAGATTTTCCTCTAAAGAGTCAGTGCAGTGAGGATGGTGAGTGCAATGATGTAAGGTGATCCCAGAAGGGATCTCACCTCTCAGCGTAAGACCCGAGGCAAACTGCATGACACACTTATTGTGCAATTTTTTTTGTATAACGCCTTTGGTTTGAGGCGAGATGACATCCTCCTGAAATACTGAATTGTCGAGCCCGAGGCTGAGTAAGAATGGTTGCTACATATGTTGCAATGTTTGTTTATTTTTCTTTTTTTTCCCCCAGAATTATTGTGTGTGCTCTTATTTATCTGGCTGTCTATGGATTAATTCCCCTTAATCTTTAAAAAAAAAAAGAGGATAGCGCTGATTTGATTTAGAATAATTGACAAAACAATCAGCAAATCAAAACATAAAGAACACATTTGTTAAATGTTGAATATTGGGAGCGCAGATAGCCTAGCAGTTATGTTGTGCACCCAATGTACAGAGGCTATAGTCCTCGTCTCAGCAGCAGTGGGTCCGAATCCAACCTCGGCCTTTTGCTTCATGGCATCCCCTCCTCCTGACATTTCCTGTCTCTCTTCAGCTGTCCTATCCAATAAAGGCAAAAAAAAAAAAGCCCAAAAAATACCTCAAAAATGAATAAAAAAATAAATGTTGAATATTGTGATGTTGAGTAATATCTATCAGTAAATAATACAACCCATGTGGGGATTGTATGGTTCGCAGTGTACAGACTTTCAACACTATGAGTTCTGGCCAAAAGCACATTACACTTTTGCACAACAAAATGTAAAAGTATGTCAGTGCCAAGATAGTAATTAATAGTTTGGGGTTCACATTTGTTAAACGCTCAACGTAAAATTGTGTATTTTCTGGGACATAAGTGAATTTTTTTTAAGTTGTGTTGCCAAAGCATGATTTTCCAGACTTCCTGGGATGCTTCAAAAGTGATCCAACTGTTATTCAACAAAAAACATTTCAAACGTGGTTTGCTCGTCCTTACGCGGACAGACCTGCTGTTAATCCACAAAAAAAAGTTTCTTTGTCAGGTTCAGACTATTGTAAGCCAGAGTGTAGCCTCAGGTGGACTAAATCAAGGCAAATACTTTCTTTTCTCTTGGTATAAACCTACCTTTGGAGTACCAGACTAAACAACCTGGCTTTGTATATACTCAAATATTCTACAAAATCTGTTAGTTCGAAAACTGCCTGACTTCTCCTGAACAAATTTAGGCCAGTACAGATACTTTCTTCTGAACCTTAGTTCAACCTTTTTTCAGTCTCCTCAGTAAAATCGACAGCAGCATTACATTCAGAGGCCTGGACCACCTGAGGCTGCACCACCAGCTCTCGCAGGCCAACCAATTCAGTTCTCTCCTCAGCAGCCCCTGTGTAATCCCAGATCAAAGGTCTCAGAAAATCAGAACAGATTCTCTTGGGTAACAGCCACATGAGTGTGAGTTTATACCAGGAGCTAACCTACAGGAGCCAGATTAAAAAAAGAGCACACCACTTCATCAAATGCTTTTATATGCATGGGTATTTTAAGTATTTCTTAATTCCAAAGCTTTACATTTGCCAAATAAAATAGGAAATAGCTGCATCGCTAGATTTCTGCTCCTTCATCACAAAGTAAACAAAAGTAATACTGAGGCAAATACAGATTTTCTTCAGAGGTATAATCAGAGAGTATGCAGAACTTGTCATATTTGATTTGAGATTAGAAGACATTTTAAAGATGTTTTTCCCGTCTTTGTATGACAATAAAACGAGTCTACAGACAACAGTTCTGTGTGGCTGTATCTGGGCAAAGCTGTAATCCTACTTTAAGCTAAACAGTGGTCTTAGCATACTGACTTAAAATTCCATTGCTAAGACGTTAATGTTAAGCAGGGGAAATGCAAGGTCCTGTATGTTACAAATCTTGGTCCAGCACGTCAGCATTCTGTCATATCTGCACAGAAGTATATGCCGATCATTTCGGTAGATGCTGAGATGGTTGTCCGTCAAATTATTTAACGTCTTGTTTTTGTTTAGTCCTTTTATTTTAGTTTTATTGTCATTTCCTGTTTTATTTTGTACTTACCCATGTCTTCCAGATCCTGCTCCCTGTGTTTTCCTGCCTTGTGCTCCCCCGCCCTGATTGTTCTCACCTGCATCTCATTATCCCCTGATTGTTTTTGTATATAAACCTGTGTTTCATCCCTCATGTTGCCAGTTTGATGTGTGTTCCCCTCCTTGCGTCTCGTGCCAACATTCTTTCTTAGTGAGTTTTCCACTGAAGGACCATTGCCTGATTTTTGACCTTTGCCCTTTTTAGATTTGTTTGCTTTGCTTGCACTTTTTCATCCTGTATTCTATCCGGCTCTGATAGACTGTACCTGTGGAACCTTTGACCTGCCGTATGCAGTGGAGGGAAAGAGGAAGAAAACCTCTCATTTTGTGCTGAACTTTGAGGGCCAAATGTCTTATTTTCACTTTTTGCATACATTCATGCTGTAATCCTTTCAACCTACTATTTCAAAACATAATAAGAGCACCAGATATGTATGTTTATTTTAAAAGTCGTGTTCATCCTTTAATCTCTGTGAAGATTAGGGACATTTTTCAATAACACCATTAGAGAACAGATGAAACATTTTTGATCAAAAATGACTCATCCTGTCTCTGTGCGCTTGCAGCTCTCCCCATAACCAGCCTTTAGCAGATCAACCAACTGCAGTGTCAGTTTCACTTTGATTTTCTTTCAGTTTCAGCTTCGGACTGCATGGATTTGGTAAAAAAAAAAAAAGTATGTGGACAGTTGGAAGTTGGAAATGTTGAGTGGGTGGAGAGTGGTGGCAGTGCAGACAGCCTCATTTGGTTTCTCACAGGGTCCTTCTGTGGCTCTGAGCAGATGTGTGCCGTGCAGGAGCTGTATTTCTTAACTCAGGAAAAGTAATGTGAAGTCCTGCACAAGAAAATCCTGAGCTTGCCAAACACACAAACAAGCACCAAACACTCTCACACACATAGCACCAACCTACCACCCATAGCTTGTTGTGTTGTAAATCATTGCCCTCCCGCTGGTCTATTAAGATATGGAAAGCTCCACATGGGATTTATACAGTCAATCTATTTTACTGGTCTTTGGTCTCACTGCTTCCATCAGGTTTGTTCCTTAAGTGCCTTATCAGTTAAATGCAGCTGTGATGGACTGTGTGTTCGCTGCATATGTGAGTTTGACTTAAGTATGAAAAGAGAATAACGTATATTTACAGCATACCGTATATATATGTGCAAACATATAGTCTTATTTAAGGTCCAGTCTTGAGAGACTTATTGAAAAAGAAATGTATAATGCAAAAATGTTTTTAGTTAATTTTGTTTTGTTTTAGTCAAGGACTAGAGAACATTTTTTTTTTAAATTCACTGCTTATTTGGATTTCACGTTACCATTTTTAGATCAGGGTCATTCTGTGTCAATTTATGTGCAATGTGAAGCTAAGAGCTAACCAAAAATGTGCTAACATTGACCTGCTAACACAACAATGCAGGCCACGTGTAATTGCAGCACCAGTCTGCCTTTTGTGCTTGACTCCTTCGTGCGAACGCGAGGGGAGCGGGGTTGGAGGTGGATAGTTGAGGCTTCCGTAAGCCCAAACTGCAGTTTGTTTTGGTTACATGCTGGTGCTCAAGGGCGACATCTACTGGATCATAAAGTTGCACATTCTTCCTTTAAGCAAAATTTTGTACAGTTTTAACATTTACAATGTTATCTTAGCTTGTCTTTACATCACCTTTAACAGCTTCAATCTGCTGTCTTAGCCCAGATCATTCATCTATCCATGCCATCTTTATCAAATAATATTCCGGGGGAAACTTGATCCTGTGTGCCACATTGCATAAATGCTTCTGGATGTTTTTTTTCTCAGTCATTCAGATGTATTTTCTTCACTCAACAAATACGTTCAGGGTGTCAATATTTTAAGAATAAATGGATGAATAATGGAAGCAGATGATGTCCCCTTTCTTCCTCTGTTAGAAAGCTAATAGTTTCCACGCTGCATCAAAATGCAGCTGCAGTAATAAAGATTATGCCATGGCCTGGGCGAAAAAAAGCCTATTACACTCTGCTGTGCATTAGTAAAATATACAATAAAAGTGAAGGAAAAGGTACCAAAGCTAAATCTCATTTTGTGAAAGGGTGTTGCAGCAGTGGGTTGTGTATTTATAGTTCCCTTAGGTTCCCAAATTAACTGAGTAAATCCAATAGAGCAGAAGTGAGCATGCAGGATCAGTAAGAATTTAAGATGACTTTAAATAGATTACTGGGCATGAATACAACACCACAGCTGAAGTTTTTGAAAGTTTGAAGTGCCCCCAGGTGTCTGACAGCACATGAAAGAGTGTAGAGATGGATGTGAATGCTTTTTTTTATTTTTTTTAATAATTGACCAAATCAATATTCTAAAAATGTTGCAATTACTTGGTTCAGGGAGGGAACTTAGTGTCGCTTGGAGAATATGGAGTGCACGTTTTTATTTAGTTATACAACTCATTTAGGACAGTGGTTCCCAAAGTGGGGGTCGGGACCCCCTGGGGGGTTGTGAGACACTGAGAGGGGGGGGGTCGCGAGATTTCTTCTAAAAACATATTAGATAACATATCTTATCAATTATTGTGAAAATACAAACAAAAACATAGTTTGAGAGATTACATGGGTTCTGCTTCTAGCATTTCTGTTTGGGCTGTTGTGTTGTTTTGTGCTGTTCTAACGCCACTATTTGGATAGGCCTCATAGTGTGCCCGGCGATGTGCAACATTAAATGTTTCAACCACCTCCAGGGACAATGGGGGTCTCCAGTTGCTAGCAACGTTATTTTAGGGGTCACGGGCTGAAAAGTTTAGGAACCCCTGATTTAGGACATACTCAATCCAGGATGAAAACACAACTAGGCCAACCTAGAAGTTCCAAGGCATGCCAGAGTGCAATGCAATCTGGAGGTGAGCATTTCACAAAACGCTGCAGACATCACTGGTTCAATAAATAATGTCACCAAAAGCTGCTTTTTTCCCTCTGCCGCCTGCTCTGACCACAGCAGCGTTACTGAAGCATGACATTACAGTCTGTTTGGCTAACCGCTCTCCCTGACTCATACCAGCTCTGGTATTGTTCACTGCTTTTTGGACATCTTTCTCATTTTTAACACTTTTTTTTAACACGTCTTGAAGGAGACAGCTGATGTGCCTTTGAGATGTTTTTTTTTTTCTCTCACTCTATTTCAATTGAAGCACACAAGCACGGTTGCCAGAGGAAACTAAGCAAGCAATTGTATTACTGTGTGTTATGTAACTTTATTAAACATGCCTCACAAGCTTACATAAACGCAGCTCAGTCCAAGAAAAAGTCAGCTAGGATTTGAGAAGTTGATCCAAAAAGGGGAACTTGAGCTGTTAAACTGCCCACGGTTGAGCCTGCAGTATAGAACAGGAGTTCCAAAACTTTGTTGTGACAAGGATCCCCTTGTTATAAAATGTCGTCAATTGCCTGCACATTATGAAGGTATACATCAAAAATTTGAACTAGTTTAGTTCTGACTTAATCTTAGATTTCTGAGAAAAAGGTCAGAATTCTAAGATTAAAGTCAGAATTCTCAAAATTTAGATTTAAAAAAAAATCTAAATTCAGACTTTAATCTCAGATTTAAAAAAAAAGGTAAAACTAAACTAAAGACTGGCATAGAAAAAGAGCAGATATGTGAATATTCAGTGACATCTAAAAAGACCCATATTCAAATGTTATAGTCACAAATATTGATATTAGTTGATTTTTAAAGATTCATTTCTTGGGGCTTTTTATGCCTTTTTTATTTTAGAGACAGGGCAGTGGATAGAGTCAGAAACCGGGGAGACAGAGTGGGGAATGGCATGTGGGAAAGGAGCCACAGGTCGGACTGTAACCAGGTTCGTCCGCTTGGTGGATCGCAGCCCCTGCACTAACCACCAGGCTACCGGCGATCAAATGTTAGTTGATTCTAACCCTCACCCCCTTCCCTCCAAGTTTCTGTTACCCCCCCCCCCCCCCATTGGCGAACATTTCCCTTTCATCTTGAGCAACAAATTTAATATATGCTCAATGTATATGCATGTTGTGAAAACCTAAAAAGATAGTACTGAATGTGAGGCTGGACAAGAATAAGACTTCAGTATTTCATTGAAATACCTGCCGGCATTCAGCAAACTGTGTTTTTGTCACCCTTGTCCATCTGCCTTACAACTGGAGCTAACACCATTGTTTTTCCAAGTTTATTTAAAGGTTCTATGCATGCCAGCATGACGTCAATTGTCACTGAGTGCTAGCACGACTGTTTGCCACCCATTCTAAAAGCATACCTAGCAGAGCATAGACATGGCACAAGCATGAAATGGACGTGCAACAGATGAAAGGATCAAAGAAAGGGCAAAAGTCATACTGGATGGAATGATTTTGCTGAGGGTCGGTAGAACAGAAGAAAAGAATAGTGAAGGATAAAGCACAGTCGAAAGCAAAAAACAATAGGTGCAGTCCAACCTTCAGTAAAGAAGACATTTGACACTGTCGTTTTAGTTTTAGTTTAGTTTTTAAGTTGTATTTTTGTGACATTTAATCACAGAGAAAAGGATTACATATGCGCAATGAGATGAACCTGTTAAAAAAAAAATCCCAAAATATGCATGCAGTGGACTTAAGAGCCCCGTGAGACTGGATTTTGGGTCAGTTGCGTGCTTTGACCAGCTGGTATTCTATCCTTGGAGATGTGGGTGGCTTGCTGACTGATTCAAATCACGTTGATTTTTACTTTAGTGGATATTTTGTCTGAATTTGACAGTTGGCATCTGAGGTAAAAAACAAAACAAAACAATAACATGCCAGTGCCATGCAACAAAGGTCCCCACTTGCAAGATCTACTACTTGCATCTGTAGTTAAAGGTCACATCCTCCTTTTCAACCAGTGTAAATAAGTCTCAGAGCTCCTCAAAACATGTCTGTGAAGTTTGTTGTTATGAATCCACTCTGATCCTGTATTTTATCATGCCTATAAACCCCTCTACTTCAGCCCTGATCGGAACAGGCTGTTTCTGTGTCTGTAGCCAACAGAGGAGGGGTTACTGCCCTTTGTGATGTCATGAAGGGAAAAGCTCCAAACAGCCTGTTTGAGCACATACTTTTTCTGAAAAGTGGAGCAGGCAAAAGATGGAGAGGATGGACTTTTCTCATCATTATTGGGTTTGTATAGGGACACATATTAGTGTGAGAAAAACATGGTAAAGCGTATTTTGTATAATATGTGACCTTTAAGGAATGTTTGTGCACATAGTCAACGGAGGCATGCCAGGTTCGGTAAAATGTTGCATTTAAATGCTTAAATCAGTATTTTTCATTCAAAAGTTGTCCATTGCAGTTACAAACCCAGACCATTTTGACTTTAAACAATCCACATAAAGAACAATCACAAACAATGATTGTAAAATAACACCAACATTCTCAAAACCTCCTTCCCATCTTGCGTCAGCTGCTGAATTTGCTGCTCCATACTATTCTCAATTGTCAAGACATTTTTGCCTCTTCATCTTTTTGTTAACCTTTATTTACTTATTACGCATAAATATGTAATTTGTAGGCTCTTAAATGTATTTTGGTATCTGAAGTGTTCTGGTTTCAGTTTGTTTTCCAAGCAGCATTGTCCAAATAGTTTTTCAAAGCTAAACTGGCTGTGTTCAGGAGTAAAAGGGGCATAATGCAGCTATGAAATGCTATTCCGGCACCTGGACGTCATCAACTGATGACTTAATTCAAGTCCATGAATAGATACCTGGTTAGCCAACTCCAGTATCTTTAGTTGCTAGTCAGACTATAAACAATGACAAGGCACAGGTAAGGAAGTACCTTAAAGCTAACTGCTCAGGGCATGGAAAAGTTGTTGTGTAAATGATAGCTGATTGATTCCATGATTGCCTTTTTTTTGATCTATAAATGTATTTGCATACTTCCTTGATTTATGTGTAATGTAACACTAAATCTGTGTATTATGAATACACATTTTAAGCCTTTCTGTGAGACACCAACACGTTTGTGTATGCGCAATCGCTAAATATGAACGCTGATATAAAGAAGAGAAACAAAACCATCTCAAAGTCTCTATAACCTGAATGAAACACAGAAAATAATACTGGTAATTGAAGAGGAATATGGGGAAATCCTTACCTTTAGAAAAGGCGAATCATGATTCTTGAATTCAAATCCAATCATAATGTGATAAATATCCCCCAGGGAACATCACGTGATGTTGGAGCCATTGATCACATTCCTCAATTCTATGAAGTGAAACTTGAGCAAGTGTCTGTACATGTTCTCTCCTCAGATGATGAACTAGGCTGAGGACAAACAGAGCAGAGTGTGAATCGATACCTCCATTTACAACATGAAAATAACCCGTGAACAGAGAGGGAGAAGAAAAACAAACCGATAATCTTCCCTCTGCTTTCCCCTTGTGCACGGGAAAATCAATCACTGGTGGGATTTCATACAATGTGCACCTTGGAAATCACAGTCATACATCACAAAAGGTACATCTTGGTAGGAAAAAAAGGATGGTACAAATATAGCAACAACAGCTCACACACAATTACTATATTATTATTAGCTATTTCTTTCTTTTTTTCTAGCACCAAAAAATCTGGTATCTTCCCTTTCTCTGTAACACAGCCGTGGGCTCTGCGTTAAACTGGATAGGGAGTTTTATTTTTGTTTCTGATATTGAAAAAGATGTTTCAGCCTGAATATATTAGTGTTTATTTTGAATATTAAAAGAGGCTAGAATCTAATAAAAACGAGCAGGTGGAAAAATCCAGGGGAAAGTTGGATTTGAGAAATGTGGTTTGCCATGTAGCTGTCTTCAATTACCAGATCTGTTCCACTCTCTGCTGCATAATACTAACCATGTGTTCATGTTCTCATAAAATCCTTTTGCTGGACTATTTCACTGTAAATTAAGTTGCTTTTCAGGTTTTTGTCACAGGGCAAAGATACTGTTTTTAGGTTTAGTCTCAAATACAATTTGGTTTTAACAAGTATTGTAGGTATATAGGCTACGATAGGTTTCTTTTGTAAATGATTTAACAGAATGTCAACAATAACAATATTATGTAAAGGATAAAGGGTCTTTCAGATGGTATGCGGTCTGCGCTGCGCTCGCCTCAGAGGAGGGCGCAGAGCCAAAGAGGAGCGCACACAAGCAAAAAGCAACAGTGCACGTTGCTGGGTGACCGAAACAAGACTCTGGAAATTAGCTACTTTTTGGATGCACAGTATGTTTGTATCTGTCCACTATTCAGTAGAAAGCCCCGATCTTTCTACTGCTGAGGAGGAAGAAGAGAGGAGCAGCAAAGAAGGAGATGGTGTGTGTTCATGAAATCCTCAGGGTATGGCAGGATTTGAGGGAGTTTAGGCTCGTCCAGGAGCTGCAGCTCTATAACCACCGCATCACAATGACACACATTTCTGCTGCTGTTGTAAACACACCTACCAAACTGTTGGACATTTATTTTCAAACTAGCGCTTTCTCACCGATGTTCCGGTAGGTCTGTAAACAAGAGTTCAGGAAAGTGGGACACCGTTTGTTGTGATTTGATCTTCCCTCCTATGGACGCGCGGAGGTGATGTCATGGAGCGCTGCGCCCAAATTGAACATTTTTAACTTCAGCTCGGCAGGGCGCAGTTACGCTCTTGCGCAGAGCAACACATAACCAATGAATGGGCTTGACAGCGACGGGCAGCGCACACAGCATCCTATCTGAAAGGCCCTTACAGGGTGAGGGATCCGTTCCACCATAACAACCTGCTCACTTTTATATTTTTCCCATTTTTTACAAGACTACTTTAATAGGAAATCAATCATTTGAAACGGAATATTCATCATCATCTTTATTGACAGACTCCATTAGAGTCCATTAGAAATCAGATACAAACAAAAGAGCCTGACAAAACACCAGCAATGTTATAAAGACAGCTGTACCAGTGTCTCCACAGGGATGACTGGCATCGCACAAGGACTATGACTGGGATTTGTCAGCAGCTTAATAATGGAATTCTGAGAAACCATCAATCGACAGATACATTTGTAATAGGTTTCTCATAATAGCATGTTATGGATAGATTCCCAAGGAATCTAGGTCACAGGTTTCCTTGCTCGTCAGAAGCTATTGACTGCACCTGTGATGCTCTCCCCTCACCTGATGGCTGTTGACAATCAGCTGGGCTGGGAGGCTATATAGGGAGGTGGGATGCTGCTTTGCACAGTTGGTTGTGTGTATCCAGAGAGTCAACACCATCAGTTGGCTTTCTGCGCTTTGGTTTTTGAATGAAGATCTCATTTGTGTGTCTGTGTTTTGAAAATATATAATTTATTTCTTTCAGCCATTTGTGCCCCCCTTCCATTACCCCTCTGTTCTTTGACTCCCACTTGTTTGGACTCAAATGTTATGTTTGTCTTTCATTTAGATAGAATTAGTGGGTGTTTTTGAGGGGCTGTCTTCTTCTTCCACCTTAAAGAAACCCAAGGCCCACTTATGTGGGACCTTTTTGTAAAAAGGTCCCACATAATCATTACAATGAGCTGAACTCGCTCACATTAAACTGAACATTTCCACTGATGGTGGAGTGATACAAGATAAACAGATCTGCATGAATCAGTGCAGCACCTGAATACGTGTTTCTGCCTCGTCACTGCCGGAGTCTGATGACATTTACTTTTTCGTTCAGCAGTCTTTACAAACACTGTTTTATCCCACAGCACGTTCCGTTATGTGTTTACTTCATGTGCTATTTTCAGTTTGGCAGATTTCTCTGTCATAGCGTACAGATTGTGCGTCCTTTGGCCTCTGTTCTCCATTGTTGTCCTCTCTTTTTCACACAGTAAACAGACCAATGCCAAATTAAATGGAATTCTTTCCGCGTAATTATACGATTAAAGCTAGTTCTCCAGAGTCTGTGTTAAGAGCCACGTCCCTAGCAACGTTGTGCTTTTCTTAGTTACCACATGTTCTTCTTAATAATGGGTATCTAAAAGCAGATGGCAGACTGTTGGTATGCGTAACAAGTATTTCACACAGCTGTGTTGTAATTACTATTATTGAACTATGAATGTCAAGTTTTATGGACAAACAATTCTAAACATACAAATCCTTATTAGTCATGATGAGTTGAGGTCCTTTAACACAGTTAATTAGCTTAGTTAAGACAATAGGTTGTACGCTTGACACTGTAATGGGACATTGTGTTTCGATCCCTCATGTTTTGATTGGCTTTTCTCACAGCAACAACCTGCAATATTTTACACTTTCACTGTGCAGAATAATTACTCAGCCACAAGTCTGGTGCTCACATTTTAACACTCCATCCAGACGTGAAGTGTTCATTTTCTGTTTCTTCCTTTTATTTTGCTTTATTGTCATTTCCTTTTTTATTTTGTTACTTTCCCTGTCTCTGTCATCTAGATGGGGGCGGCTTTGGCTCAGTTACTGTAGTAGAGTTGGTCTTCTCTCAACCGGAAGGTCAGGGGTTTGATCCCCAACTCCTGCAGCAACATGTCCAATATGTCCTTGGGAAAGACACTTAACCCCAAATTGCTCCCACTGCTTCGTCGGCGGTGTGTGAGTGTTGGGGTTAGTTACTTCTGATGGTCACTCTACATAGCAACCTCTTCCATCAGTGTGTGAAAATGTGACATGTGGTTTAAAAGCGCTTTGAGTAGTCAGAAGATTAGAAAAGCGCTCACAAGTCGATTTACCATTTAGATCCTGTTCCTTGTGTTTCCTTTGGTCAGTTGAAGCTGTTTTTAAATGTGCTATACAAATAAACTTGACTTTCCTGCCTTCTGTGTCAGTCTCGCCCTGATTGACCAGCATCTAGTTATCCCCTGATTGTGTGTGTATTTAATGCCCGTGTGTCCTCCCTCATGTTGCCAGCTCCTTGTGGATTCCGTATGTAGCTCGATTTCATAGCAAGGTTTCTTGTGTATAACTATTGCCTGTTTTTTGACACTGCTTTTTGCCTGCTCCTGTTTTGTTCTGCCCTTGTACCGAACTGGACTGTAAACAAACCTGCCTTTACGTACTCTGCCCTGTGGAGTGTGCATGTGAATCCTTTCAGTGTCTTTGTGTCAACATTGAATGAATTCAATGACAATTCAATCAGGTTTATTCAAACAACAAAACATTAAGAATAAGAAATGACTATCATAATTAAACATAACATTGCAAAATAATTTATAAATTCAAACAAGGGAAAGTAGGAGAAAAAACAATATAGAGCCCCAGATTGCTGAAGCATGCAGAAAATATGGTGTGTAGTCTGCAGCAAAGTTAATTTTTACTTACGACAGTCTGTCACGTTGCAATTTTCGGCACCGCAAATAAAATATTACTCCATTCATATATGAGTACATGCACTCCAGTTTATGACAGGTCTTATCATTGCAGCCATGTGAGAACTGCTTAACCACAGGACGGCTCACCAATTAATCAGACACCATGACCCCTTTTAAACTCCAAATCAATCTACGAACAATATAGCCAAAATCCTAAAATGAATTGAGGATTACCAATCTGGGGTTAAAGCGGGGCTAAATCTGTTTCTGCCCCATGTTAATGTTTTGATTGGGAATATGAATACATTAAGTTTTCTGTACCCTGATTTTATGTTCATATGAACCATTTTTTTTTACACACAGTAGCCAACTTCTACTTTCAATTTGCTTCTTAACCCCAGCATTGCTTTGCCTCATGACCGAAATGATGTCTGTGTGTGTGTATTGGGGTCGATCTGTGTGTTGTGTGTGTGTGTGTGTGTGTTTGTGTGTGAGAGAGACACTGAGGAAGTAGAGATCTCATCTCTCTGTGGCCCTCTGCCCCATGACTCAGAGATGTCCAGTGTCAAGTCTTTGCCTCTGGGGCCGATGTCATCAGTGGAGCCGGGGGAATAGATCTGGCACGCCAGCATCATTCACCTCCCACTCAGAATGTTTTACTGCTATCTCATCTTAGCTTCCCTACGGATAACGACATACTCCTGTCTGGTTCACGTATGGATGCACATGTGTGAGTGCGCGCACACAGACAGAGAAAAAAGGAGACGGAGACGATGTGTAGTGGAAATCCATTAACGGCTGAATGAGAAGGATTAGACAGTTGTGCTTTGTAAACACCACATTAAAGTGTGCTCCTCCTGCTCCTGCTAAACCAGACAAGAAGCTTCCTCTTGGAGGATGGCTTACATTCTAGCACACAGTGATCAGATTTTTAAAGTCCTCCTCTAACAGCATATATGCCATTATTGGCTTTGGGGTACAAGCAAACAGTCCAAAATACAATACAGGGTCTCTTTAGATATTATCTTTTTAATATCATTAAACATTCAAATATAGTTGCATGCAAAAAGATGATTCATTAAAGCATTGAAGCAGTTTTTTCTCCAGTACATTTGAAAGACAAATATCGATTTTTGACTCCAATAAAATTCTAAGTTCTCGTTACTCGCTACTAGGGGTGGCTGTGGCCCAGTGGGTAGAGTCGTGTCCTAGCTGGAAGGTCGGGGGTTCGATCCCCAGCTCCTGCAGTCACATGTCTGATGTGTCCTTGGGCAAGACAATTAATCCCAATATGCTCCTGCTGCTTTTGCGGCCGCATATGAATGTGTGTGAAAAGGATTAGTTCATACTGATGGTCACTTTACATAGCAACCTCTGCCATCAGTGTGTGAATGGGTGTGAATGAGTAGGTGTGCCATGTGGTGTAAAAGCGCTTTGAGTAGTTTGAAGACTAGAAAAGCGCTATACAAGCTCAAGTCCATTTACTATTTACCATTACTTTTGCTCCGGAGTCAGCTGATGACTTTCTTTTTATTTTCTAAAATCTTATTGGAGAGACAATAAACTGTGGTGTACTCCTGCATTTGGTTTGTCTAAATGGTGTTGCCGTACCTATGTGTCATGCATCTCCATGGTTAAATGTAGAGCAGGATGGGTCATTCAAAACTCTTAAGCTGGAGACCATTTTTTCTTAAAGTTGTTAACAATCATTAACATTAACACCTGATCAAATACAACAATTGTATTACAGTCATTAGGCAGTTACTTTAAAGCTCCTGTAAGAAGTTTTTAGCTGTTTATGAAACAGACTGAAATGAAGGCTGATTCCTCTTTGAGAGCTACAAGGCAAAGGAGGCTGTCAGCATAACAAAGAACTACAGTAGTTCTTTATACAGTAGATAATTGTTGTGCTTAAAACTGCTGCTGTGGGGAAGGTGTTAGGTGTACAGTAAGGATTAACCGCGCGCTTGTAGTTACAGACACTTTTCCCTTTCTCCATGGCAGAGATTCTGGATGAGTGATACATTTGTATTCTTTAAATAAAATCAGCACAGATATAATTTGGCTGCTTTGTCCAAACGACGACACCAAAATCAACAAAAGTTTCTCCCGGGAGTTTTTACCAAAGGGGAATCAGACCAAAAGATGCTTTATTCTGGAGTGAGGGAGAGAGGGCTTCTGTCCGTCTCTTGGTCCGTCCCTCTGTCCGTCCCTCCCTACGACCAGTTTCTTGTACCCACATTTCCTTTTCCCCTGTTGCACACATACTTCCCGCCTTTTCTCTCCACAAACATGATTTAGATTTTACTGATGGTGTTTGTTGAACAAACACAGTGGCTCTGACTCTCAGCCTTTCTCTGACCTCTCCGTCTATTTTGTGTTTAACAAGGCAAGTTCGAGATATCCACTCCCCGCTGCGCTCGGAAAGCTGGGCCGAGGGAACGGTTCAGAGAAGACGATAAGATGACACGCGGGCTGGCAGAGCAGATGACAATGAAGATAGCATGTGTTGTGACAGTGAATAATTACATACAGATATGACAGAGCGCTGAGAAAACTGGTCTGCTCGCCTCTCTGTCATGGCCATGAGATTTCTTACAAAATGGGTTTATCAACAAGGGCATTTTGTATATAATGGAGATTACTTTGCTTTATCGTGACTTTTTTTTTTCTCATGAGCACTCCGTGACAAATCAGTTGTATAACACTTAAAAGATGCTTGTGGCTTAACATTTACAATGACATTTAAAGTTATTATGATGTAATCACAGTTGTATATTGTTGTTTATTGAGTTACAAATCAACAGCATGAGTCATTCCTGATGCTTAATAAGATTAATATTTGTGCTAAAATGTCATAGAATAAATTTAAAACTTCCTGTAGTGTAAGCTGAGAGGATAGCTCTGCACTTTGTAAACCACAGTGGTTGGTGAAAATGACTCCAAACTGTGACCCAGTATCAAAATGTGCATAACTACCTTCCAAGCAGTGTTTCAGATACATGCACTTCTCTGTTGTGCATGTTCAACAATGAGCTTATCTTTTGACATTAGCTTGTTGCTGTGTAAGTCAAGGGTGCATGACCTATGCAAGCAGGCATAGCTGCTAGCAACAAAAGTAATATGTTGCAGATATATTTTGAGTTTTTACAAAGGTTAAAGGTGCACTATGTAGATTTGATAGTCAAATTTGAAAGATTTTTTTATCTTGAAACAGTGTTCCAGGGACCAACTTTTCATTTGACAGTTTGTGTATAGAGTTATGAACATAGTGCACCCTTAAAGGTGGATCTCTGTTTTGTTTTCTGGTTTTATACTACTTCTTTAATCTACAAGTTGGAGTTATGAGTGAAGATGCTACAACAAAAGAGAGAAAAAAAAATATCTCTGCAACCAATTTGGAATATAAATAATTAAAAACTTGTTTTGAATTGTTTTGTAAGGAATCAAGTATCTTCACCAAGTTTGTTAAGCCTCAAGGATACACAGAATGTGTTTTGGTTTACAACAGCTAGATTGCAACATAATTTTTTTTTTTTGTTGACAATACAATACCCTGCAGCGCCTTGAAGCTGAGTTGTGTCATACTTTAATTGAATACTTCAATGTGGAGGACCTTCTAAGCAATCAAACAACTATAAGACATTTCTATAGAGGTAATAATGCTTTTTTTGCAGTTAAAAGGGGACGTGTTGAGCAGTACAATAGCTTCAGTCCTCATCAATAAGCAAGCTGCAAACATGGTTGCAATGAACAATGGTACAGATGTTCTTGTCCTTCCCAGGATGAATTGTAAAAATACCTTCAGTAATCTGGCAAGATTTATCCAGTGCGACAATCAGGCAAAAAAACTTTAAGTGTCCCAATATTTTGCATAGAATTCGGTGTATGCCAAAACACATAAACCAATGACCTGTCCGTTATCTTCAGCAGTACATTATATTAAGTGCAACCCGAAACATGCTAACATTTCAAAATGAAATTGTCAAACTTTGGAGATGCCTTAAAGCATACAATGCTGGATTCTGAAAGGAGCTGTGATATTGTATCCCTTCAGTAGTCATTCTGGAACAGTTAAAATATTCCACTGAGCAGTGCAATGGTTTTATAAAGACCAAATGAGGTGGTACTTTCTGCAAACTTCAAATTGTAAATGCCTGTAGACCCTGAAAACGAGTAAGAAATGATATGGCAGTGTGAGCTGCAAACTATATAAATACTCTTGCCAAGATTACTCTCTGGCTACTCTCTAAAACAGTCTTCTTATTAATACAAAATATCTAGGCAAGGTAAAGTGTTCCTTGGTATGTAAGTTCTCTGGTTTCCATTTGTAGTGGGTGTACTATTCCCCTTTGACTTTCTAGGGGACATTTGGCCTTTACACAGAAAATATCTGGTTTAAAGGGCAACAGAGGCAACGCAAATTAATCACAGAAACCGTGGCTACCACATGAGTTAGAATTAACTTTTTTTCAAATGTCTATACAGAGACATCTGTAAATTGTTCTGCCAAAAAGCCGCTCAAACAGGTCTCTATAAACTCGGCTTAACTCTTACGACACTGGACTGTAATCGATGAAAATCACATTTAAAAGGAAGTTCTTGCAACGGAATGCTTATATGCAAATAACTGCAGGCTACATCAACAGCCCCAAAAAACTCTGGACATACTGTATATGTATCATCAGATCGCTATCTGGCTGTCTTTTTGCTCGTTTGTCCTCAACTTGTTTACTACAAATAAATCTTTTTTCTACCAATATCCCCTTCTGGCTGCACGAGCACAACTTAAGTGCAGTGCTTGCACAACTGTACACAACTACTGTTATATATTTATTGTACTTTTGATAGATGTTATTATATTTTAAATGCATTTCATGTATAGATCTTGGCTTGAAATGTTCTCAAACATTTAACATCTCTTGTTTATGTTATATTTTAAAAGTTTGCTTATGTATTACCCTTGAGAGTTATTTTGTACGTTAAATGTATTTTGTGTAAAATGTGTTTTAGTCTGGGCTGAACAGATAAACCATAAAATCTCTTTACACATTGTACTATGCATAACTGTTTATGTGACTAATAGATCTCAAATTAAAATCTGAATTTAAACTCAGGTCATTGTTCTTTTCTTGACATTTTCTTCCATACATTATTAGTCACACAATCCACCCGTTCAAAGACACCATAGTAATAAAAACCCCTCTTATGTGAAAATGTAAACTCTGTAGCATCCAATGAACTATCCATTCCTGCACAGTTCATATTTCAGTCACTTACATCCCCATTAAGTCTTTTCCACATGGAGTTCTCTATCGAGCCGACTGGAAATGTCAAACAGGGTAAACTCTTCATGGGAAATGAGGAGAACTTCACAGCGACAGCAGAGAAAGCTTTCTGAAACAGAGGGAAGGTAAATGTCATGATTAATGCAAACGGTATTATGTCCTGACTGCATTCATCACTCCATCAATATCCTTTTTATCACTGACTTGCATCAAACAGCTCCTGTTAAAACAATCAGTTTTTTGTGTTTGTGGTCCTCATTGGCCCAGTGTCCACCTAACGTTTTTTCCGGGCAGAAATGCGCTTGCTGTGCGCTTGGGAGCGCTTGCACGAAGTGTTTGTGCGTTGAGAAGAAAAGCGCTGCACGTCCGTCCTGTCTCTCTTACAGCAGTCTGTTGACAATGGCCGCTGTATGACCAACACTGCTCCGTTACTTTTAACTATATGTTTTTTTTACGTCAGATTGTTTATTTCCCGATCAAACACGGAGCTAAGAGGATGAGGATTCAAGACACGTTCCGTAGGCAGAAAAAAACAATATCATATATTCGTAAAAGAGCGCCAGTGACGTCAACAGCGCCTTTCTAAAAAAGTTGAAAGATTTTCAACTTGAGCGCTCGGAGCAGCTGCACAAAAACAGCAGAGTGTTTGGAAAAAGGATGCTGGGTCTCCAGATTTCCTCTATCTGCTGTGAACGCTCTCTACTCATTGAAAACTATTGAAAATGGAGGCTGGCATGCTCGTGGACACGAGGCCTTTGTTTAATTTATGTTTTGGGTGTTGCTGTGTGAGTAAATCTAAAAGAATTGTGTGGATGTAAATAGATCTAACGAAAATAAATTCCCAGTTTTTTACTAGAAACAAAAATATAGAGACATCCTTGGAGACCTTTCTTTTCTTTAACAGCAAATCTTAAATAATGCACTTTTGATTTCATGTTTCTCTTTTATCTGCTTCTTTCACTCTATCATAAGCTAATTGACAGGCATCTACAGTATGTGCAATATGTGTTGCCCTTGGGAACAATCTTCAAATGCTGTCTTTGCATTTTTTTCTTGGGCTTTCTTGGAGGACAGTATTTCCCCTTTTACTGGACAACCATTAAACTTAAATCCAGCTTTACGCCATGTCCATTACTTCATTGATTTCTGCTAGCAGTGCTGGACAGTGGACATAGTGAGAGCTGAAACAAATCAGCTTTACAGTGTCCTTTAACTCATCCACATTTGCAGCATGCCAGGTATCAGCTTAAAGAGATGCTTGGTGTGATACACAGAAATTTGAATTACAAATATGCCTGCTTGCACTTACGCCTCAATTTATAATGTCATATTCAGCCAAACTGCCGCCCCCGCTGTTGTACTCAGACTATCTGAGGACTTTTAAAGGCCTAAATGGAGAGGGATGGGAGAGTTGATCATGTTTATTAAGTCTGCTTGGCTTCATGTACAGAATCGTGCTCATGCAACAGCCTACAGGAATGGTGTGGTGTGAAGCTGAGTAGATGTGAAATGTGGGCACAAGCTGTGGGCGAGATCCACTTCCTCTGTCTCCATAGAGATGACAGGGAGACAGGAAGGCCTTCTGCACGCTAGGCCGTCACTAATTCAAGATGGCAGCCACAGTCAGAGGAGCTGGCATCTAATGATAATGTGTCTGAGGAGGTCATTGCTGGTGACAACAGAGCAAAACATCTGTTTGTAGCACGATCTAAAATACCTTGTATCATTTTCTGCTTGATGGAACTTTGCTTGCTGCCATCTGCCCGTGATATAACATTTATCAGTGACACGGATCCTCCAGAAATAAACCATCTGCTTTTGAAAGAAGGTCATTTGCTATCCTTTCTTCTTCATGAAAATGGTTTCACTCTGCATTGATCTACTAAAAGTTTCTTAAAAGGTAAAAGAACAAATTTGTTCTTTTAAAACAATGTTTGCAGCTTTTTGGCGACTGGGCAACGCAATCTTCTGAGAATGATTGCGTTATATGTTTTGAGACTCCTGAACAAATATACCTTGTAGGAAAATCGTTTTTCCATTAACTGTCTTTACAGCTTGAGGGACAAATTGTTGTGGTTGTAATGTAAACATCGGCAACGAGGGTACAAGGGAGTGTGCACTCAACTGTCGCTATCTGCACATGCCAAGGTCAGACTCATAGAGACAGTAAGCTAAAAACTCCAGCTCTAACATGCTCATATAGTATATATATACAGCTCAGTGGTGTTTCGCTGTTGTGATGTGTCTGGTGTGGAAAGGAACAGATGTGATACCTGTTTCACTGTTCGTATAGCAGCTTTTTTGTTTCCCACAGCAAGCCAGCAAGAGCATTTAGTTCAGATAAAAAACATTGTCATGTCTGTCCTGTGAAACAGCTCCACAAGCTATCTCCTCTTCAAAGAGAAAAGGGTTGTCCACATAACAAAGGGTTTCAGCCCTTGACCAAATTATTTTTGATCATAATTGAAATATTAAAATGTTGATTAACGAATGTACTACAGACAAGTATTATTTAGGTCACACAATATAAAATGTGTTGTCAAGATCGCTCAAAACTCTTAGTATGACATGTCGATGAATGCTATGACTTATACCCCTTACCACCAACTTTTTGATGACAGTTAACTACATGAAACTGTACATTGCTGTCAACACTGCAGTTTGCAAATTGGACTTACATAAAGGTGCCAATTTTCTCTGAATATAAGCAAACTGTTTGTTTTTTTTAACAAACGTTTAACAGCAAATTTACAACCCAGTGCAGGTTTGGCTGCTTTTACCCTTTTGTGTGTGCTTCAAGGTTTAATTGTGTGTCTTTTACACAGTATACAAGTCACAAAAGCTTCACAATTTATTTTTGAATATGCTCTTTTGTGTTTCCGTGGTAAAACATTAAGTAGAGTGTTGTCTGTGCGTGACATGGTCCAGGTCATCTAAAGTTTACTCCAAACGGCAACTGGAGTGTAGGCGCCTTTGGAATTAGAGGGGAGACGTCTTCAAGAAATTCAACCAAGTGGTTGGTTCAGCTTAGCAGTAAAATCGCACTTATGTAGTACATAGCCCTTGAAGCGACGGCCATGAGGTTGACTTCCACCCACTGACATGTCATCCCCCTTTCATCCTTGTTTCTTACTCTATCCAACGTCATGTCCGCCCAATAAAGGTATGAAAAGCCCCAAAAAAATCCTGTAGCAGTTTTAGTTCAAACCTGGAGAGTGTTGTTAGTACTTAAAGGAGATCTATAATACGTCATCATTAATTATGTCAGTCTGGAACACTATTGAGTAGCATTTTGAGATGTGTAGCTCAAAAACCTCCTTTTTTATCTTTTACTTGTGTCAGTAAAATCCCTCATTTCGCCCCCACATACTCCGACAGCGCGCGCCAAACATGTTGCTCTGTCTTTCTTGCTCATTCGGAGCACGTTTTGACGTAATGTTAATAAAGTGATGAAAAATACGATTGCGAGTCCGTATATTGTGTTTCATTTTGAAATTGACCGGATGCTCTCTTTGTTTTCTTGTTTGACTTCCTGTACAGATCGTTCTATTCTGTCCAGCTTGACGCGTGCCTGCAGCGTACTCCATCGAAAATAGACTCGCAGCTTATTTGAACCGCAGCAGAGCGTAATGGCGCTGGTGGCACGCTCTAGAGGCGGACCGCAACGCTCGATGTGGAAAAACAATGATTTACTCAAGTTTTCTCTACATAAACCGCTGTTACTTTTCGTGTGTACAAATAGGCCTATACAACTTTTGACACCTTTTGATTAGAGACTCTGAGAGTGTATGCTTTTATAACATAGTCTCTGGTCAGTTTGAGAAGATAGAGAGTGATGGCGATACCTTTACATAATCAGCACTTTACTTTATCCACACCTCACCAACTTCAAAGAACAGCACTTCCTTATTCCTAATCACTTGGGAAAGAACAAAAAAAAAAAATCAAAGTTCATAGAATGACTAAGCCTAAGTTCAATGAGAGGTAAACCACAGGGTTGATTCAGTCGATTCTTGTCAGGGTATAGAAGATGTAAATAAAGATATTTAAGCGCAAATGTGCACTTTTTTCCCCAATTACATTTACTGAAATAAAGGTATTGACTTGTGAACCATACACTTTCATGCACAACTGCATCATCCATTACATTTGTGCTGATTATAAGGTGTTCACACTGGAAATTCCCTTGAATCCTTTTTTTACTAACCTTAAATGTGGGTTTCCTCAGGGCAAAACTTTTTCTTAGATGGTCCAAGAAATGGTTGTTAGTTTGTACATATTTGGCTTGTTTTTCTCATGAAGAGAAACACTTCACTGGGAGTTTTTAAAGGACCAATATGTAAGATATATACTGAATTAAATCATAAAATGACCTTACTATATCATCAGACATGCTATGTTGAGCTGCTGGCTCTCTGACAACAATGGTTTCAGAGTACCGTTAGCTTAAAAGAAACGGAAACTATAAATTACTGTATTCCCACTGCAATACGCATTTTAAACAAGGCCAGATAAACAATACTTTTTACCATGCTGTGCATATTTGTTCTTACCTATTTATGGAACTTTTTGAGTGATTTTATGACTTTATGTGAGTCTTATTGATGCCAAAGTTACTTGAGCCTCCACCAAAGGTAATTTTCTGTCACTATGTGATAACGTTTTTTGAATCTTGAATGCAGCAGCCAGAATGTCTTCCTAAGTTTTGATTCTTGTGCAGAATCGTCTGTTTTTGTCTTGACCAGAGAAGGGAGGCGTGTGTTAGGCACCCCCACGGGGTCGTCATGGACACCCTTCAGTTTACCAGGCAACAGCAAACCAACAACCTAAAAAGCCTCCGCATTTGTCTAATAAGCTCCTTGACCAGAAACTTTGTATACTAGGATACATATTGGAGATGCTTTTGAAAAATAGAGGGAGGATAAATACTGCAGCAACCTGAGTGCACATTGACTCTAGGGGAGGAGGGGTCGAGGGGAGACACCTCTTTGAATTTGGACTGCAGTACCCATTTTTAACCATAGATGTCAGAGTTTCATACTGCCCCTTTAAGGAACGTATCAGAGTGATTTTTTAAATTTATTTGACCGTCCACCTCAGAGTGATGGTCTGTGTTTTACTTTGTTTGCAGATAACAGCTTCCCATTTGATGTAAGTGATGTCAACTATTATCTTAGATGACGAAAATTACCTAATCATGAAAATTGAATTGTCAAAATGTTTTCAACTTATTTTATGTTTATTTCTTCAATAAATGGAAGAAAATATGCCCTATCCAATTACACCCTTTCAATTGAGCTGATTGGAGGGTTTCATTGGCATCAACTGCAGCCTAAGCTCCATTCGGGGAACAACAGACTGTAGTAGCAATAGTTTGCAAGCCTGACACTGTATTTTACGCTGAAGTATAGAAGAGTATGGCAGTCACAAGCATTGGAATGGTGTTAAATGTGTGGCACCTCGGCAGTCTATAAGCCTACTAACACTTTCGACTCACTTTTGCCCACTGATTCTTTGCGTGGTCGTTCTATATCAGGCAGCTTCTTCTTCTTTTTTTTCTGTATTGTAGCAAGCTGCTGTCTGGCTATTATCCAGTGCAAGCGTTTGTTTATGATCGAGCACAGACATCTGCAGTTTTTTATGAAGTGAGGCAATTATAGTGGCTAAACTGAACAAAGTTTTTTTGTTTGTTGTTCTTTCTTTTTTTTAACTTATGGCGTTTGGATTATTAAAAGCCAAGACTGGGTGCCTTCAGGAAACCATATAAGACAGAAGCTGCTAAAGAGAAAAAAAAAATCTTACATTTTGAGTTTAAAGTCATACATTTACAAATATAAAGTCGTAAATTTACGAGATTAAAGTCGTAAATTTCTCATATAAATGTGTTAAATTACAATATTAAATTCGTAAATCGATTTAAATTAGGCTATGGTTAAAATTATTATTCTGAAAGGCTGTATCAGACGAGCAGCCATCTGCCTGCATGAAGATGATGTAAGAGGAACAAAGCCATTTCCTCTGCCACGAAAGAGAAAATATCCTCTAAGTCAGTGTGGTTCTTTGTCCGGATAAGGCCCCGTTTCTTGCAGTATCTTTTCAGGGTCCTGATACTTCGTACTACATTTGAAAAAAAATGTTTTTGAAAGCATAAAATCATAGTTAGTGACAAGATACTCTGTAAAAAACAAACAACTCCATTAAAGTACTCAGATGTATAGATGTGATTTGTTTTTCCCTTGAGTCACTTTTTAGGATGGTCATATAGCCTGTCTTGCAAAGTATAAGGCAATGACCTATTTTTATTAGAGCTTGTTTATCTAAATGTACTATATAGTTTTTAGAGTGCAAATCTAATGTAATTGAAACAAGATGGAACCAAACTGATGAGACAGTAATGCAGTTTGCAATCTACATTGTTTCAGAGGGAATGTGCACCATTCACAGTCAGAGACCCTGCAGAGAATCTGGCTCATCATGGACCTGTGTTCAATGATAGGCCTCCTACTCTTACAAAAATGGGCTTTTCCACCCTCACTTGTCCTCTGCCAACTGTTCTACCACAGCTCTACTCATTTTTGTCTCCTGGCGTTAGAAGGCTGCAGTCTTCTTAATAAGAAAAGATCAGTAAGAGTATGAGTTGCTTTGATCGCAATGTGATTTCAGTGGGGAATAAAGCCTGGCCCTCTCGCTGCCTATCACGATGTCAGAGAAGTGTATATTTATGTGCTTGACCTTAATAGCTGTAATTGGCTAACCTCCATTTAGCCCTCTTCCAGCATCCTGTCAATAAGTCAAGAGAGAAAAGATAACGGTTCGACTGTTCTTGTCCAAAGAGGCCTCACCACCGGGAATAGAGGAAGGGAAAACGCTCTGTGAGTGACACGTCTTTTACAAATCCTTTTAGTCAAAAAGCGCTTTAAACATGAGTCATCAGAGTGCGTGACAGGCTCAGTCAATACACGGCCAACATCATTCACCTCCAACTGGTGGAGTCCCATTTTGTGATGCCACTCTTGCTCCTAAGCCAGTAAAAATACGGAGGAGGAAAGAGATAATTAGTGCAAATGAGGAAATAGAGATTGGTAGGAAACGAGAGAAAGGAAGAGAAGACAGAAGGATGGAGACGCAGAGATGCGGCAGCCGATTAAGTTATTTTTCTATTTTCTCTCTATTTATCTTCTAAGAAAATTAAAAAAAGACAAGACCACACAAACTCTGTTTTAATATCAAACAGAAAATCAAGGCTGAGGGTTTCTGATTCTCTGATATTTAATGATTAACTCAACAGTGTGCTTTTAATTAACTACCTGATTGGTGTGCTTGCAAAGACCTCCAAGAAATACAACCATTTTTGACAGATGTTCACTACTACCATGCTGTTTCTCGACTTGTTCCATGTTTATTTTTATGGTTCAAATACTTGTTTCTGAACTGATAATAATTATTTTGTCACAAACTGAAAGCTTTCCAAATCTGGAATAACATGGGCATCACGTTTGATGTGTGAGTGACAGGCTCACTCATTAGCAAGCAAAGTAGAATTTAGTTCTCTCACATGCACTAAGGCTCTGCTAGTTTTTGCCTGTTTTTTTTTATAGCACATAAACACACCTTTATTTTTAGTGGGGGGTATAACTGCTAGCTCCTTCAGATTATTCAGGCTGGGAAGATCCTCTGACTCTGTCAAACAGTTTGTGAATCTGTGTTTTTGTTATCTTCATGCCAGGGTTACACTGCTGGTTGCCTTAGTGATTGAGAAACCTGGATCTTTTTGTTTTTGTGGCATTTTTTAATGACTTTGTATACGTTTAGCCCATTTGAACTGTACTTGGTAACACTTAAAATTAAGGTCACAATATTCACCATTAACTAGTTGCTTATTAGCATGCTAATTGGTAGCATACTGTCTGCTTATTAGTCATTATTGAGTGCTTATTACTCTATTTGACCATATTCTATAGCTAATGATGACTAATAAGCAGACAGTATGCTACCAATTAGCATGCTAGTAAGCAACTAGTTAATGGTGAATATTGTGACCTTAATGGAAAGTGTTACCATTCACTTAAAGGCCCAGTATGAAGCCAGTGGCTCCCAATCAATACTACAATAACAAAAGGTGAAGTTGAGGCTGGGAATCATGGGAGTTCAATCTGCTACTTTGCTGTTATATTACAGACAAATGCTTCATGCTACATGGTGCTTGATTTTTTTGCATGAAGTTTCACCTTGTTTAAATTAAGTGCACACAATTTTTAAACATATACGATATGTTGTACTAATTATTTTGAGTTACCTGGCTGTTGGTAATTTCCTGGTTTGCACAAAGGCCTGAGAACACTCATGCTGCAGCCAGCTCATTGGAGCAGACCAAGTGCTCCATTGTCATGGGGAAACATTAGGTTTACTTTTTTTTCTTTATGTTTAGTTAAGCATGGCATCCACTTTGTTTAGCCCTTGAGTTAATTTAGTCTGGTCAAACCACTATATATACATTCCCTTTTGTTTTGAGTTCACACCTTGTTTTTCTTCTTTTTTATTAAGAGTATTATTAAGTTGACCACTTTTATAGACCTTTTATAGGCTCTTATCTTTGCTTGTAAATTTGGTTTTCATTGTTTCGGTGAAATAAAAATCCACCTTTTCTTCAGAAATTCTCCTGTTTCTTATGCCTTACTGCTTGGTCCCTGACACGAGGTTAACTGAATATTTTAGAAAAGTTCTCACGAAACCTTTGGAAAGCACACAGATGAGAACAATTAGGCTAGGACTCAGGCTCTTACAGAAAGGATACACACAATGCAGGAGTTGAAACTTCAACCATAAAATTCTATCGAAGCTTGATTTGATTTATATATTGGCAGGGTGTGATTTGTAATCTTGTAGGCCAAGCTGTTGCTCCCTGGTTAATTAAGCATGAATTCTTCCTGTCTAAAACATGAATCAAAGTGCAGAAACTTAAGGTGTGTGTCTTTTTTTCTCTCACTGTGGTATTTTTGTAGACCAAGTCAGAACTCTGTTGAACCAAATGTTTAAAACATCCAATGAATACATAGCCAGAGAGAGAGAGAGCGTGATAAAAGGACTCGCAGCAAAGAGCCTTTTTGTAAAGTGAATGCAATTGACTGACAAAATGAGGCGTTGCTCATGTTCAGACCTCCGAATTCCTGAGTGCATCTGTAGAAATGTAAGGTTCACTGTCATTTGAATTCCATTACTGCTGCATGCTGTGACCAGCATTTGTTGAAAATATTGTTAAAGAAGATTGGAAATGCAATTTAATGTCAGGACCTCGAATCAGGGATGTGCTCTTCCGTGTTGATAAGCAACAGGAGCCATGCGGAAAAAAACAGAGTGAGCGTGCACCATAAGGAAACCTTTCTCTTCTATCTGCCTTTATCCATTATTCCTGCACCCTCTCTCTCGCTGTTTCTCTGAAAAACACACTCTTTTTTTTTCTCCACGGAGAAGAACGAAGGAGCAGAGCACAGAGAGGAGGCCACACAGCGACATTTTTATCTGTGTTGTGCTGACTCGGCTGAACTCACCCTCTGAGAGGCTGATGAGGAGGAATGGCCTTGTGGAGGAACCAACCGAGTGCATCCATAGTTGTCATCATCATCTGAATCCAGGACTGCTGAATCTGCAGCTTTGGCCCCCTACATGGATGGGAAATGACCTGTCTGTGCTCGCCTGACACCCTCTCTGTCTACAGCGAAACCACTCATCCTCCAGCCTGAGCAACACAACCCAGCTCAACCCTGTCAGCTCGTGCAGCTGAGTTGTTTTTTAATGTACAGACTGACGCGGGGTCCTGCCTCAAACCTGTGACTACATTTTTCATCCATGTCAGTGCTTATCACAGAGCCCATTTGTCCATAGAAGGGAGGAACACAGGTTCTTAGAAGAGTTCCCCAGTGAAACAAACAGTGCATATCATAACCCTTCAAGAAAAAACAGCAGGTGTGTATTTTCTTCTTACAGTTAAAGATCATGTTCTGCTTTTGGAATTTCTTTGTTTATTTTTAATGATGAAACTTACAAGAAACAGAAATCTTTTATAGTTGTTACTACTTTAAAAAATGTCCCACAAGTGGTTGGTTGTGAGCTTGTACCCACAACCAATTTTCATCTGGTCAAAAAGATCTGAAATGTGTAGTAGAGGAAAATTATGTTCACTTGTCCATCACCCTTATAGGTGGGGGAATTGTCAGTGTCCTTGTCTGCCACCCTGCCATAGATTGCCAAGCACTGTTCGCCTTGGACTCTCCATGACAAAACCTTTAACCAGCTTAGTGAATTAGCCTCTGCACCTGGATGTTAGCCTAAGTGTCTTAGTCCAGCTAATGACCCAAAACAAATCTTCCTACCTGAAAATACAAAATCAATTAGCAGGAACTCTTGATTTGAGAAAGCAAGACATTACAACAACATACAACACCACTGCAATTTGTACATATTTTTCACATCAATACTGATACTGGGCGGCATAGACCTGCTAATGTGAGAAGCACTGTAGGAAAGTTTCCATGGTCTCAATAGGTGGCAGATGTTTTTGAGATGCATTTTCCCAAAAAATATTGATTGAATCACTTTGTAGTCGCTTCAGAAACCTGCTGCCCCTACCTCTCAACATATCCACTTGTATGGTGAAAACCCAGTTAGTGACTTTCTTTGATAGATTACCTTCCAGACCATTTTTGCAATTGTAAAAAAGCTGCTAGTGAGACATTTAGCAACTTGTTTTACATTATACAGAAATGTATTCAATGACATTATATAGTAGCTCATTGCCATGCGTACAGCTTTGA
This sequence comes from Tautogolabrus adspersus, assembly GCA_020745685.1. Taxonomy (NCBI): domain Eukaryota; kingdom Metazoa; phylum Chordata; class Actinopteri; order Labriformes; family Labridae; genus Tautogolabrus; species Tautogolabrus adspersus. The sequence continues at coordinate 8,139,803 of CM036549.1, read as the reverse complement.
GTAATCACAGCCCATAGGTGCATTTCTGTTTTCCTGTCCTCACACCCTGAAAATTGTCCCTCTCCGCCATGATGAAGACTCTACCAATTTCCCTATTTACAATTAGAAGTTGATCAGGTTGAAAATAAGCTTCTGAAGAAGCTTAGGGCGAGAATACAGAAAACCTTATGATGAAGAGTAGCTAAGGCATAAGGAAAAAGCATGAGTGAGGGAAACAGTGACACGCTTCAGTGTATATAAAGAATCTCATCACTCTTCTGTCAATCGAGTGGGGTCTCTTGCTATCTTCTTGACCCTTGTGCAGGCAGTCATTTGATAAGGCGGCAGGCAGGAGGACGTCATTCACCTGACTAACAGAGGAGAAAAGGCTAAATCTGGATACATTTTCATGGCTATTCAATGATTTGCCAAAGGTCAGCAATCATTGATGGGTTAGCTGTTAGAGTTTGTGATTTTACTAGTCAAATTGTACACACATGCAACACTACCTCCTGTGACAGACCACACTGTCAATCACAAATGCTCCATAACAGTTTGATCAATTGTGGTGTCCCTCACAGTGACTAGCCATGCAGGAAATGACAGAATGGATGTGAAAGCTGTAGGACCATGTGCTTGAAGAGGTATCATGCTGCAGCCATGGCAGGAGCCAATGGCATGACAGAAGCCTGTGGTGTTAAAGAAGTGAAGTATACATTTGCTTTTGTTTTTTAAGGAAACTAGACAGTGGTTGTGCTGACTATAGTCCTTTACTTCACATTAGCTAGCTTAAAAGCATGTTTACAGTACCATACAGACAGTGGTGGTTTTATTATAAACATTGTATATTTGATAACGTGAAATTAAAATCACCAGTAACATCTTGCAAAAATTGAAAATAATCAGACTTTATTGTTTTACTTATGCCTGCATCGGCAATAGGCTACAGTTACGTGAAAATAACAATGGAGCTAAAAAAAAGAGAGCTACATACCTTTGTTATGGAGCACACAGTCTCCCCTGCTAAAATGTAGATTATTTTATTAAATGTTGACGTCCAGGCCGAGAGGAAGGTGAACATTCCTCTCACTCAAGAGTCAATGTTTATCTAGAAATATGTGTAAATCATGGCTAATATGACTTTGACTAATTCATGAATTAAACTTGTTGTTTTTTTCTGTTTAAAGTTAAATATTTTTCACGTCATGTATTTCTTTAATATGTATGCTTTGTTTGGACTTCAGAAGGGAAAGTGTGGTATTTTTTTTTTTCATTTGTTCAATCATGCTTGAGTGTCGTTCACTCCACGAGAGCTGAGATTGATCACACCTGCAGTCAATCTGCCACTGATAACAGAGCTCCTCTCTGATTGGCCCAAGAGGACAGGTAACAGCTGGGCATTTAATGTGTGTGAGCTCAGCAGACTGGTTGATGCGTGTCACTTTTAAGAAGGCTTTGAGGAGAGCCAGTTTCTCTGTTTGCCAAGATTGTCCTGTTTGTGTCTGCAGATGACATTTGTGATGTCATGTTATGTTTGTAAAAAGTAAGCACACTTAACAATTACTTTCCCCCCCTGCATCATGTATTTGTTTATTTCAGAAAATGCTGGCACATACTTTATTTTTGAACAAGCCAGGGGCAGAGGCATATACAACATTTATCATTCATATATTCAGAAACGATAAACCACAAGTGTTTGTGCTGGCCTTTGGCCTGATGACGAGCTGAGGGAAGCTTGTTGATCATACTCGTGTTAAAAAACACCCTTTATTATAATGTGTAAGGACTTTCTGTGCAGTCACTCACAAAAGCACTGGTTTTTGTACACATTCATAACACAGTTGCCCGCACCTCCAGCTCTGAGGAACATATTGTGCACAAAGCTTTCCACTTATCATTCAGATATTTAGCACAATGTCTGCTCAGAACCCTCATCACTTCAATGCTGCAGCACTCTGAGGTTACAGACAGGTGAATTCATTGTTTTCTCCTCTTTACTCATGCATCTTTAATAACCACGTTCAAGGATCATACCACAGTTTTGGCATTCTCTGTCGTGTTTACTGCTTTGGATTTGAAAAGCATGCTGCCGGCTGCTCTGTCACTTGCTGACATTGCTTTTGTGCTGTGGTGCTTTTATTACCTTTCTGAACAACTAGCTTCCAGGATTCAAGGGGTTGGTTGCTGAATGGCAACTCTTTGAAACTCAAAGAAGCAAAAATCATACTTTTTTTTTCTTTGAAATGGCAGAAAAATAAGTTTCAGTTACAGTTTAAAAAGTTTGACATTCTGATAATAAACTTCCCTAAAGCTGTTCCAAAGCTGATACCTCAAAGCAATTGTGGATAAAATGACTTTGGTTCCAAATATGAATATGATATGCACAGCTCAAGGCTACATCCTTTACATTATCAGCTCCTTTTAATTTAAAAAGGCAGATAAACTGGGGTTACTTTGACTGCTCTTGCACAGGTATCTCCATACTTTTGCTTCTGATACTTCTTTTTTGATAAACCCGTTTGGAGTAAGCCAGTGGAAACAATTAGCTTCCATCTGCTGTCGACCTCCAAGCTGGCTGCTATACCTGAGATCTATTGGAAAGCATGGAAGGGTGAGAAAGCAGGTGGCTGCTTACTCACCTTTTATGAATATGTGTAAATGTGCATTTGGGTGTGAGCAAATGTGCATCTATGAATGAGTATATGTGTGTATCTGTGCCAGTGCTTTGTCTTGGACTGTGTGTTTGGGTGATGATATAACAGCTTATTCTGTGAAGAGGAAAAGCGTTGAACTAAAGTCTTGACTCATGGGAGGGTTAAACTAGTTCAGTAACCCATGTGCTCATGAGCAGAGAGTGTAGACTTTGTTGCTTGGCCTATTTACAGTACATATTGTTTGAAACTGGGAATTCTGACTTTTCTTAGGCAAAAAGCAGAGCAGATTTCAGCCAGGCCCTGTTTGAAACATGTAAACTTCAACTCCATGAGAAGTCCTGCAAATAAACATTGCACATGGGGATGCATTGAGAGCAATAAAATAAAATCAATGATTTGTGAAACCTTTGATTACAGTTTGAGTACTCTATCCATATTTATGGGGAGCTGTCAGCACTCCTTCCCTTCGGTATTTTCAGCAGAACTGTAAATCAAATCGTGTAATGTTGGAGCTCTTTGACAGAATGCTAAGTAAGTGAAAGGCTCCACATTTCATTGATCCCTGCTTCAATGATTGCAGATATTTTTAAATATGAAACACGGTTAGCAGTGTGCACCTTTAAAGCCACCCAAAGTGTTCAAACTTTTCCTGCCGAAAACATGCAATGAATAGTGAATTATTAAATTTGCTGCTCCGCCTGGCACCAGCGTGGAACGAGTGGTTGTTTGTGTGTCTCTCTGTCTTTCGACAGGAAGGCTCAAATATTACTGGTACTAATTAGCCTAAAATTGATGCCTGTGCCCTTAACAACCTTTTATGGTTGCAGTGATTCACACGTATTTACACGGCTGCTAATTTCTACTCGAAATACCCTTTTCATGCAAATGAATGCTATCAATTCTGAAATCAAATTTTGATTCAATTGATAATTCTATGTGATAGAGGATAATGCTCCCGTAGATAACACCAACCAAGTAGATGGGGCATGAACCTCCAAAGGATAGGATTTTGTTATCATTTTGTTGATTTTTTCCCCTGGTGTAATGATTTACTATTGATATAAGTTGTTAAATTATGCTTCACTCTTAATAATACTATAATGTAATATAGATACCGTATTTGCCAGTCATGCATATGAAAAATGACAAATTGAAAGTCTTATGGTGTTGATGATGATGATGATGATTCATTCGCATCAGACAAGATTTCTGAATTCTTCTTCTTTGCTTATTTGGTTGTTTGTTTAAAAAAATGATGTTATCTACCCCAAGGAACATGTTTTTAAAGATTGATTAATCACTTCATTCAATAAAAGCTAATCACAGTTAATTGCATTTTTAATTGCATGTTTGATATTCCATAATTTCTCAATTAAAAATAAAAATGATTAGGCTTTTATTTTGAATTATTTTGAATGTGTGTACTGTCTGAAGCTGAAAGTACTTTACATGCTGTTTGAATTCAACCCTGCTTTTATTTTGAAATAAACCAAGGACCAAGGCCTTGATCGAAGGTTAAGAGTTTACATGAGTTAAACTGAATATTGCAGCATTAGGCCTTGGTTATTAAAAAGGCTTAATGTTGGGTATATATGTATTGTGATTTTCCAAAATCAAAATTCACAAAGTGTTACCTGTCATCACTGAGCTTTATTCATATCCATTCCAATAGATCCTTTACCAGTTTAGATCCATTATTCAGAGCTTTACTTTAAGGAATAATTGCAGAGCTGGAAATGATATTGATCTCTGACTTCAATTACGCAGCAAATCCTTACATATCCTGATTAAACAGGCCCTGTGTCACAAAGTGTGTGTACAAAATGTGATTTTGAGACAGGGAGCACACTTTTGGACAGAGTCAGAGCATAAAAAAAATTGATATACAATAGTTTTTTCCTATAGCTTTATGAGTATTGTTAAGTTAATGCAGTATTCATTTAGTTTCACAATGGGTATGATAAGAGATGTATTATTCAAAGTTAGTGAGTGTTTAGGAAATGATGACTAAAAATTGAGTTATTTTTCAAAATCTTTCCCGGTGTCTTCAAGCTTAATACCCACTTGATTTTATGGTATGCAGTATAAGATGAAGAAAAATGATTTGCACCAGGGACAAAATAACAGAGTGTGCTTTTTTGGAAAATGAAATCGGATAAACTTTCACACAGTTAATTTGAAAGAACAGGTGATACACAAGTGTTCTACAGATGCGGCTTTGAAAAACAGAAAGAAAGAAATTCTAGCTGCATCTGATACAAAGAACAGAGCATTTGCTTTGGATTCCTCGAGCAAGAGAGATAAAGTATTTGTCATTGTTTGTGTTACATTCACACACAATACGCCACGGTTCATCTGCTACTACAACGTCAAGGAAGTATGAACCTATTGCTCCTGACAAAAACATACGCGAGCGAGGGCTGAGCAGCGCAGGGATGCTAGGGAGGCTTCACCTCAGATGTATGACGAAAAATAAAAACCATGACAGCCTTAGCCTGGGAGAACCCAGCGTAGACGCACAGACAGCGAGTCCTCATCAGTTTTTATTATTGTGGCATGCTTGCTCCGTGTTGTCTCCAGTGTTTGGATCAAGCTGCAGGGTAATTAATGGCCCGGGTCAGACAGGAGCAGACGAAGGCCGGCCAGATGAATAAAGGTGAGTGATTGTCTCTCTGACGCTGTGAGATCGAACTGGCTTAAACGGCTAGCAGCCCACAGATATTGATATGTTTCACCTGGGCACGACTGACGTGAGATGCTTTACTGAGAGCTGTATCCAAGGGAGGCACACAAAGATTTTGTGAGATTGGGGTTTTACAGACGCCGTTTAAAGATTCAACAAGATCAGAACTACGTATGCAACGCTAAAGCAAAAGAATGTGCATTACCTTTTTATGTTTTAACACCAAATAAAGGGGAAACCTGATAATTGTTCTCACTGAACCTGTCTGAGTAAATTAAGCCGTATGAGTCAGAAAGTGCTCTCAAAAAGCTGTCATTTCCACTTCACTATAATGGCAAGTCAGTTGCTTTCTGTGAAATATCATTCATGAAAAAATATACTCATTTTGCTGTCTTTGTTGCGCAGCTATCAGAGTCTGTGTCACACCTGCTTATAAGGGACAGCTTGCAAACTCAATTTGCTCACTCTGAAATTATGTAGTCCTTTTTTTTAGTAAGTATGACTGACGCTGGTGTGTTGGTAAACAAGAGATTGAAGAAGTGTGGTGTGAATGATGTGGTGTCAGTGAGGGAACTGCTTGAGGCCAGGACACTGTCAACAAATGGACGCCACGGTTGCTTATGATAAATGACAATCATATGAAACCAATCAATCTGGACTCATCTTTAACCAGTAAGCTCTCACAGACTGACCAGACAGCTCAATGATAGCATGGATGTCAATGGAGAGAAATACTCTTATAATTGACTGACTGGTGGGGGGCAGAACTCTTGTTATTGGTATAAAAAAAGCTAGCTAGGTTAATTTTTATAGCAATTAAAGCAACAAAAATAAATATCCCAGCTATTCTTTTGATCCTTCCATAGTGGTATATTTTCTCTGTACCAATTACTTACCTGCATTCTTGAATCAATGTTACAGGCCATTAGTTAATTATTCCAGTGGAGCCATCGAATTTCTGAAATGTTTCAGGTCACCACTTAAAATCAATGGCATGGAATTTGGAGCCATTATCGAAAGAGTTTTTATTTTCTCTTTTGGCTACAACAAAAGATGATGTGGAGTAAAAAGGGTCCACATATAAAGATTGGTACATTTTCCCATTTTCATAAATGAAGAAGAAGAAGAAGAACATAAACTATATTAATCCTGCGAGGGGAAATTCAGTTTTACACTCTGTTATTGAACATGCTACACACACATAGGCTGAAATACACACATGCACAAACAGGATCCTATGGACATGCACTAATGGAGAGATGTCAGAGTGAGGGGGCTGCCCACAGCGAGCACTCCTGAGCTGGTGGGGGGGTTTGGTGCATTGCTCAAGGGCACCTCGGCAGTGCTCAGGAAGTGCCTTGACATTTTTCCAATAAGCTCCACGACCAGTACCTTGGTCAAACTAGGATAAATATTGGAGATGCTTTTGAAAAATGGAGAGAAGTTAGAATGCAGAAAGGTTTCAAGACCAATGCAGAGCTGTTTAAGCTTCTGTGTCCACGACATGGCAACCTGTGTACACATCGACTCTAGGAAGGAGGGGGCGGGGGGAGACAGCTCTCGCCAACATTTGGAATTTGGACTTTGGAATTTGGACCCATTTTAAACGCTAGGTATCAGAGTTACATATTGATCCTTTGATAAAGGGAATCACTAGAGCTGTTGCATAAAGAAGGGTATTAAAATTCAAGCATTTGAATAACATAGACCACCTCAGTCCTGACACTGTCTGTATTTCACTTGCATGTACTGACTAGTAAGAAATGAACAATATGATTAATTAATGAACTATAAGGTGGACAGCCCAGTTTGTCAGCTTTTCTCTTTGTCCTTTGGTGCTTTGAAGTAATTGAAACAGATAAAGATGTGCGAGACTGAGAGAGAAAGTGTGTTAGGAGGGTTGGGATTTTAATGATGACAAAAAGAAACACGACGGCCATGACAGATGTAGAGACTAAGAAAAAGTCTCCCAGACGTGCATGCTGCAACAACAACACATTTTTTCCTGACTGCGAATACTGTTCTCCCTCATGTAAACATGTGGGAGGGAATCTAAGCAGAGGTGGCCAGAGCTGTGATGGTGTGAGGCTGCAGTAGAGGAGAGGAGAGGAGAGGAGAGGAGCAGATGGTGGAAAAAAAAATTCTCAGGGTTTATTTCAGGAGAGCTCAGCCTTTACGGCTCATATACTGACTTAATTATGAGACAGAGGGGAGAGTGAACCCCTGGAAGACGGATTTAAAGAGGCAGGGAAATCTTCATTAAGCCCGCAAGGAGAGAGCTGAACTCATTGAAATGACTTTGCCATATCATCTGCACAAAAGGAGTAGTAGCATAAGACATATGCATAGTGGTGGTAGTGGCAGTAGCAGTAATAGATCGATACAAATGAAATCTCTTTGTGCTCTTAAAAGCAAAATGTCCTATAAAAAGTGCAGGCAACAATTTCCTTAAATTAAATTCATATTGTTCAAGTTTGAATATTAAATATTCCTTTTTTAAAAATGACTTGAAATTCTGACTGAAACAGCTGTATAATAGGGCAAATTATAGGGATTTAGACACCCCATTTTTGGTTGACAGCCTGTCAGTAGCATGCTGTGCTTCGACTAAAGCATCTCATTCACATAAGAACAGAGGAAAAAAAAGTCTGGCAAGGCCTTAGAGACAAAAGACAAATCAAACTCGTGCTTTGTTCTCAGTGATTTTGTGGAAACAGAACTCTCAGGCATACAGACTTTAAAAGGGAAGAAAAAGCAGGAAAATAGCTTCAGTTAGACAGAGGATTCTGGAAGTTGAAAGAATGTTGTGTTAGTACAAGGTAAAGGTGAGGCAGGACCAGTAGACAAGGTCTCAATCAGAGGTTTGAGGAATTAAAGTTAGTTACAAGTGTGAGAGCAGAGAGATTGGATTGAACTGTTTGAGAAGTTCAATTAAGCAGGTCAGTCCAATCTGTGAGGATTCCCAAGGCACTTCAGGTAGCAACCTCTTTCATCTGGTAGAGATATTCTTGCTTCAAGAGATAAATCACTGCAATTTCATCATTTCCTAAACCCTGGATGATCTGAAAGGTTCAAAAACCATGGATACAGAACATAGGCCAATGCTTGAGGCTGCCCAAACTTAGCACTACCTGAAACCTTCTCAAGTGGAATTGTCAACCCCGACTGGCAATTTGATTGTCATCGCCATGTCCTATTGATAACAGCTCCTCCTCTATCCTCCCCTACAGAGTAGATGCTCTTTGGTTAGGTCATGAGGGAGGAAGTGAAGAAGCAGCCATGCTTCACAGACAGCATCTGCAATTTGATAATGCCACTGCCTTTTATATGGAGCAGTAAATAACCTCTTTGCAGCTTCCTTGTTTGTTAATGGATGATTGAACACTTGAAAGGGCTCTGCTGCAAACACTTGGAAAGACTTACACATTGGCAGCCACTGCTCCCACAAAGTTTTGTCCCAAGCAGAGGGCTTATGGAAATGTAGTCACAAACTGACTTTAAAGCAACAATATGTAGGAATTTGGCGTAGTGCGCTTTGGCGCCCACCAATGGTTTTTGAGTGCAACTGCACTGTGGTGAGGCACACAAACAGCTGTTACGCCTTCCCCTCTTAGACAACGTGCATTTGTTTGCAAGCAGATGGTGCGAAGCAGGCAAAGACTTTGCAATAAGCCAAAGAATCATGTCGACCAACAAGGTATAATTATAATACCGGGTTTCTAGCAAATATGACTCATCAAACATCAGCCCGTTATTTGCATGTGGATTATGTGTATGTGTATTCAACTGTTGCCATGATGTCTATGTGCTGTGGCTAAATGACTTCATTGGAGAGGGTATTTAATGATAGGTTTGTAAGGTTTCAAAAACATACTAACTAACTTTAACATTGACAAGGTAATTGTATTTATTTATGTATGCAAAATTGAGAAATAACTTGAGACATTTTCCAATCTGTTATGAATAATATCTGCAGGGATGTAAACTCCACTTCTTGCCCTGTCATTCTCTTTTTTCTCTTCTTTGCTTCATCTGTCACCATCCTTCTCCTTTTAGCCTCAGCCATTGTATCAAACAGTACAGGCTAACAGGCTTCTCTTTATAACTGAAGGCTTGTGTGTGAACTAGAGCTGAAAAGCCGTACACACTTCTTCCAAGATGACCTTGACCTACTGCCAAAGTTACATACTGCAGTAAATTCTTCCATTATTCCTGTTGAAAGTTATTATGCTATTAAAATGACCTTTGAAAATACTATTTTCAGGTGGAAACGTTTAGTTTGCATAACTGACTTAAAAGATGCTAGGAAAACTATTATTATCTCTTAACACAGGAACTTTGCTAAGTAAAAGTAATGATTGTGAAGCTTATTGTGTTAGTCAGTTAATGGCAATTGCCATTATGTGTTAGCATCGAGCAAACGAACTAGCCTGATGCTAGTCCCCCCACCCTGAGAATAATTAATCGGCTGCCATTTGTACAGTCCTGTGTACCTGCTGAATGTGCTAATCTACAGTAGATAAATAATCCTAATCAGTCCAATATTCAATAAATACAGTCATATTGATAGCTTTTTGGAATTAGTAATCTGTCACTGAATATGACACTTTACAATATGCAGGGTTCATGGTGTATGAAATCTATGCTCCTTAAAGCTGATATTTAACAGAATGCTTAAAGTCTATTCCATGGTACCTGTATTTACTTGAACCATTTCAACCTTAGAATACATTTTTAGCTGTGGGTCTCAAGCTCAGCGAATCTCATTATACAAACATAATACATTTCAAGACAGTGAGGTCAAAGTGGAATTGAATAGGTCGCAACCCTTTTTAATACAACAAAATATCAGATATCTTATTAAAGTCAAAATCAAGGTGTTTGTTCAGAGTGTCAGGTCAGAATATGCAAAATGTTTCTCCTTCCTTACACAGGCCTTGAGAACGTCGAATAATTACTGTATGTATATGACATGTTACCAAAAGTCACAATATTCCAGGCCTCTCCTGATGAAGGGCTGATGATGAAAGTTTTGATTCTGCAGTGTTGGTCGAGGCAGAAGTGTCAGCAGGTCTCTTGGTTACACAAACACTTTCCAGGTTTGCGGAGGGTTGGATCAAGTGCCCAGAGAGGAGGAGAGGCCAAATATTGATGCTATAGCAAACAAAATGCAGGGAGCAGGTGCAGGCTGAGTTGAAGAGGCCAAGCCAGCATTCATATGCTGAACAGAAGTTGGGCTAGCACTGAGGATTGGCATTTTGTTTAGGAACTTCTAAGTCTGGCTCTGCTGCTTCAGATCCTGGACACAAACTCAGAAGACGTCACCAAAACTAGCTTGAGATGTACACCAGGTTTCTGAACACTCAAATGTGTAATCATGGCACCTTCTTTCAGCCCGATAGATGTAGAAATTCTACCTATTCTACATTTGTCTATGCACTGTATCCTCCTCTTTACTTATCATTTGGAAAGAGATAAACCTTACTTAGTTTGTCATGTGATAGGGCCAGAAAGTGGTGTGATGAAGAGCTGGTGAACAGTTGTCTTAACTCTGCCATGCATGCCCTTCAACATGCCAATGTAACCTCCAGTGTCAATATAATTGTTTATAATCCTTCCTCATGGGAGTTCAATTCTCCAGATGCTCAACAGAGGTTGCGACCTGTATCTGAAAGGCCAGACACATGGTCAATCTCTGCTGAGTCCTCTTGATTCGCCAGTCTTGCTGTAGCCCATGAAACACTTGGACAAGAGTACAGAGGCTCCACAAAGACAAAACATTATTTCAAAAAGTGATTTACTGAAGACCACACAGCAGAGTACAGAGGATAACACCACATCAACCAGACACTGATCTAACAAAACATGTCTGATTATCAACTGATGAAGTAATCAGACAGCTAAGCCATTTTCTATATGCATTTCTTTGAATGTGTTCCAAACCTCTGCAATCTGCAAACTGAGCACCCACATTAAAATTAGGGGGTTGTGTAGGAAGTGGTTCCAACATCTGCTTGGAAATGATCACTATTTGCAAAACAGTTGAGTTGTTTCAGTTTGCATGCATACATTATTCATTGGCCCTTGAAAACTCTTGCAATTTCTGATTAGCAATCCAAACAAAAAGTCTGATGAAGCATTATACAGGACATTTTTAAATGGTGCAATGACACTGTGAGTAAAATGTTGATGTTTTCAGACTGAACCTAAATTTACCTTAAAGGTGCAATCTGTAGAATTGATTAGAATTTTACACTAAAATATCTAAATTAATAAAATATGGACTAAACCCATGTCGTATTTTTTTGTTGTTGAATACTTAAATTACCTAAAATATTTCCGACAGTCCTGAAAGCCAGAGAAATCCTTAATGTTAGAGGTTGTAACGGGGCGTGTCTTGTCTTGGCAGCCACCATTAAAGAGCCGTCATGCCATACACAACATGTTTATCGTTGCCATGGAAACAACAGATGTTATGTCAAATACCGTTACAGAGTCTAGTTTGATTATTATGAACAAGGACACTTTGAATGTATGCAAGCTTTGGTATTTTCTTCAATCTGGAAATGAAATATTTATTTGTCTAGTGTGGCGGCCATCTTGCTTTTGAAGCTGTCTATGAGTTGAATGCATCACTTTGTCATGATTTACGTATTTTCAATGCAAGCAAGCCTGATGTGTTATAAAGTACTATAGATTATGTGCATAATTTCAATTTAGTAACAAATCCATCTCACTGCCCTAAGGAAACTCTATTCCTCATGCTGTATATATTTTATCTATTTTTTCCCTCAGTTACTGACTCAATATTGCAGCTTTTAGGGAAGAATATGCTATTCTTTGCCAACAGGCACAATCAGTGATGGTACACACACAATCGCTAAATTCAATCCTCCTTCCCTCCACTCAAACTCAAGTGCACATAGCCGCTGGTCTTCTTTGCACATCCTGTCTACGTCAGCTGGCCTCCTAAAAGTGCTGAGCATGACTGCCTGAGACAATTACTGTAAGTTAACAATGAAGAGAAAAGGCTACCTTTAGAACATTTCAAAGATGTTATTAAGGACAAAAAGAAAAGAAGATTTAGCATATGAGACTTAACAGAAAGATAAGGTGGAACTTATTGGAGTAGTTAAAGTACTTTAACTTGGATGGTTTACAGATAGGGGGGTTGAACTGTGATGAAAGTGAATGGCAGCAGAGTTAGAGACATTACTGTAGCAGTATCAGACACTTTTGCATACAAACACAGATTCAATCACTCCTAGTATTGCTAATTATTGCCATCACAGCTCTGGCCAACTAGTACAGTGGTCCATAAAGGCAAATATATTTCCATAAAAAATAACAGGCTGAAATTTGAAAAACACAAAGTCAGAAACAAATACAACTAAATTTGCTGCAAATAAAGTAGGGTGCTGTAAAAAGGTGACACAAATTCATACACGGCAAACATCTGCTAATACATACATGATGCAATGTAAAAAGGTCAAATGTGGAAAGCCAATGCAAATAAATATATAATAGTACAGTAATAGTACAGTTAATAAACTCTTGTGCAGAATCCTGTGGTCCGTTGCACCAGCTTTGTGTCAGTTCTCTTTTAAGTTATGGTGTAATGTCCACTTTGGTTTTGGGCAATATTGGCAAAATAAACATGGTCTCTGCATTGAGCTTTGAAAATAAAAACAGTTTCAATTTTGCAATTTTATTGTGGGTGTCAGATTAATTATAGAATATAAAGGCGATGAACGCTGGTTGTCAGGGCCCCCTTTGAATTTTTGCCTAGGGCCAAACAGAATCGCCACTGGGATGGATGGATACACAGTGAAACACCACTCTGCTTAATGACAGAATTAGTCTTTTTAAAATAAAAGCTTATCTTATTATTCTAAGCGTTATATTGATATGTAAATGGGCTTCCAGTGACAAATTCTGATACCATAGAAAATATCTTATTGAAAATGTTTGCATCAAACAACACTAAACGATGATGTAAGTCATCGTGTGATGCAGACTGAAAAATGTTGCACTTTCAATTAAATAGTTTGCTCACATTAGACTGTTTCAAATTAATCTTTAATATGAATGATCATGCTCATTCATTTGAAAGATTCTTGATTGTTTTTAATGTTTAACATATGAGAATTTCAAGTGATTTGTTTTGATGGCATATTTAACAGGTGGTGACGAAATAACAGAGTCAATCAATTTCACCAACAATTATATCAGAAGGATAAAAAGTCAGCCACTGTAAAGCAATCTCCTCCTTTCCCACACGCATTCAGTGGAAAAGTATAATTAATTGTGTCATACACAGCAGCGCAGTCAAAATTAATAGTTCAGATTAATTTGCATCAGTCAGAATCAGCTCAGCTGAAGTTGATTATGTGCTGCTGTATTATAGAAAACCAAAATCACATTTCTATGCTATAGATCTGTTGTAAATCCTTAATTACACTAAAATATGACGATAAGTTCCCAGTTAACAGTGTTTCCAGCTTTCTAAGCACTTGATTTTTCCTGGGCCTTTGCAAGACTCATAATTTGTTTTCATTTAGCTCCTTTGATCAGAAGTTGGAAGTTAATCTAAATCTGGAATTTGGAACAAAATCTTGTGGTTTGCGCCAATCTGTTTGCCTGTCCAACAGTTTTGTTTTCTCCCATCTCTTGGTGTAACAGTTGCAGCTGCAGCAGGGCAAGTACAGCCAAGAATTCTTCCCTGGCAACTGATGTATAACTGGATATCCAGTACGAGCATGTTTTGCATAATTCTAGTGTGAATGGATGGGGGCGCCTTTGTAAGATGCTCATGCTCTCTATTTATCTTTGGCTGTTTTTTTACAGTGGAGGTCAATAATCCAAAATAAACTCACTGAGAGAGTCTTTATACAAACACAGCAGTGAGAGACATGCAGGCCATTTGTTTCCTCAAGAACTGGACTCGAATAATATATGTTATGTGAGGCAGCTTCTCCACACTGCTGACTTTAGTCTCTCTGAGGAATTCAAAAGATGTATGAGGGTTTGCTTTGTTAGCTGTAAAGAGCTGCAGTCCATTTAATAGTTACCAGAGGCACTTTTTCAGTCCTTGTAGTAGAATTAAAATTCTATTAATTCTTAAACTTTAATATTAAACTGGATTGAAGACTCCATCGTGTGTTTTCATTATACAATTTCATCCATCCATCCATTATGTATACAAACTTTCCCATTCCTGGTTACGGTGGGCTGGAGCCAACCCCAGCTGTCATTGGGTGAGAGGCGGGGTACACCCTGGACTGGTCGCCAGTCAATCAGGGCTGACATATAGAGACAGACGACCAGCAAAAAGCATGTCTTTGGATTGTGTGAGGAAGCTGGAGTACACAGGGAGAACATGCAAACTCCAAACAGACAGGCCCTGTCCAATAGGGATTCAAACCAAGGACCTCCTTGCTGTGAGATAACAGGGCTAACCACTGCACCACTGTGTAGCCCATTATATTAATGCATGTTAATTCTTACTATTGGTGCAGCCATCTATTCTTAAATGGTGCTAGCAATTCAAAAAAGGCGTATGTTTCAATAACTATAAGGCATGAAAGAGAGCTGTCTTTATTCAGTTTCAACAGTGCATGCAAACACTCGGCATCTATCTCAGAGACAGATTTTAATACATCATGTTCCACAGTAAAGGATGTAACGTCCTAATAGAAAAGGTCATTGAGGATCCACAAAGGCAGACCCGGTACAAGAGACCGTGAGAGGAAGAGATAGCAAAGCAAGTTCACTGCCCTTATCTGTGGGAGCTCAAATTCTGCTCCATTATTTATCAAGCTCAGCAGACAACAGTTACTCACCAAGATATGTCAGGTCGACTCTCTCTTTAACTTCAGCCCTAATGCTCTTCAACATGGCTGACTCTCTGTGAGAACTGAAGTGGACATTTGCTGTGCTGTATCTTTTCTTTCTCTCTCTGTCCATCTGTCCCGCTTGTGCATTCTGTCTCATTTACATGCTTTCATTTTTTAGCAATGCAGGGTCACGCAATGCACCCTCTGACTGTTATCTGTCTTGTTTGTGTCTTAAATTTTGAGAAGTAGGCTTGCTGTTTTTAACCGTTAAGTTGGGGAAAACCTGCAGTGCAGTATAGAAATTGCACACAGCATGCTCGCTTTGAAAAACTCTTCATTGGTAAAGTTACCACAGAGGCACGAAAGGCAAAATATCTGGGTTTACAATAGAACGTCCAGTTGTCTCTGAACTGAATGCCTGCTCTGAGATTTTCCACTCAGTTTGATAAGATAAGTGTTCAAACTCAACACCAGATTTTACAAAGTATTTTATCTGACAGGAGAGCAGTCAGGGGGGGCACCATTTCATCTTATTCACTTAGAAAGTAGTGAAGCCTTAAGATTGGTCTGACTTTCTGGTCCACAGCAAGATGGTTTGGCTACTGCTGGTCGGTTTACCGAGTCATTTCATATCTGATGGAGGGTAAAGCAATATTGACAATGATTTTGATGAGTTCTTTACCCTCCATCTAACAGCAATGATGTGTTGACTGATTTTTTGAGAGAGCTATAAAGCTAATGGCCATTAAATCAGCAACTGAATTATTTCTGAGCAGTATGATCCACAGAGAATATATTACATTGCATTATTGCTACATACCTAAAAATACAAATATGTACAAGCTACTGAGCATGATTTTGACTGATCAAAATTATACCTTCCTTTTCCATGATTACAATCATTTGGTATCTCATGGTCCAGCACATAGTCTGTACGTGGTGGTGATTAGCGTCATTGCTAACAGCTAGAAGGTTAGTGGTTAAAAATCCCTGGTCCAACAGGGAGTGAAGGATGCATGTTCTCTGAGCATGATTTTTACTGATCCCATTTATACCTTGCTCTTCCATGATTTCAGTCATTTGGTATCTCATGGTCCAACACATAGTCTGTACGGTTGTGCATTGGTTAGCATCATTGCTGACAGCAATAAGGTTACTGGTTCAAATCCCTGGTTGAAGAGGGAGTGAAGGTTGCATATTCTCCCCATTCATGCATGGAGTCCCCCTGGGTTCTCCAGCTTCCTACCACATTCCAAAGACTTGCTTGTTAGGATAAGTGGTAACCCTAAATATCCTGAAGGTGTGAGTGTGAATATTTCTTTGTCTTTATATGTTAGCCCTGTGATTAACTGGTGACCGGAGGTATTCTGTCTCTCACCCAATGACAGCTGGGATCAGTTGCCATCCTGAATGGGATAAGTCAGGCTTTCCAAACCTTTGGGGTCCCGACCCCAAGTGGGCTCGCATAGAATTCAAAGTAAGTCAACTGAAATTTTTAATTATTCATCAATAAAAACAATATTGTATATTTAAATATATTGAACACAGGCTACTGTGGGCCAATGCCAAAACAAGAAACTTGCAGAGCCCTTGTCTGTTTGTTATTCATTGTGCAGAAATGTCATCCCAGCCTTTCTTCCTCTGTCCACAATAATATGCACAAAAGCCTTAATGTGGTCTAAGTGAATGTTAACCTGCAACACAGTAGAAAAACTATTACATGATTGAAAACAGATGAATTCTAGCAAACTTTGGGGTCACCAGAGTTATGTGAAGTCAAAGCAGGGTCACGAGCCAAAAAAGTTTGGAAACCACTGGGATAAGCGTTATAGATAATGGATAGATGGATTGAATCTTCCTAATGCAAAGCCGGATTCCTTTTTACTTGCTAACTTACTGGATGCACGATACTTAAAGTAGGTAATCTATTGGCCACAAAAACAGAAAATGTGTATAATTTGAAGTGTTCAAGACCACAAGCAGCAGGAATAAAAGAGTGAGTAGTGTGACATTATCATAGAGCAACAGTCTGCAGGAATGAGGTCTGCGTTGAGGGATAGATTGGGCAGTAAAAGTCAGACTTTCACACGGGTCAAACGTTCTCAATTGTGTTTCAGCTAGACAGTCAATTTTAATCACTGCTAGGGTTGCTCCTTAAATTATTTTAACCCAAACCACAATACTTCCCTAACCTTGCCAAAGATGGTATCTTAGCTTTTAAAAAAGAGATGTCGCTTTCCCCAACAAAGTTTGTTTGTACATAAACATAGAAAAAGGAGGTAGTTATCACGTAGGTGCAGGGCAGTGCAAAATCAGCAGACTTAGGAAGAAGATATAAAGGCCTGCACACTTGCTCAAATGTCACAAAAAGTTTTAATTGATCACAGATGTCTTCTTCAGATGATAATTTTTCAAGGTGTGCATAAACATAACCAAAGCTTAACTATAGCTTTATCAGTTCATTAAAAGACTGAAGATTGAAGGATACTGTTTGGTTTTTTATCAATCATTGTTTTATAGTGTGAAATGTGTTGATTATTGCATTCTATAGGGACCAGTAGTATGGTTCATTATAAGATATTACTAAATAAATAAAAGACTCATTCAGGTAATGGCCATTTTAAAGGGATAACACATTATGAGATTAATATCAGAAAATAGGAAGGGGAAAAACTCTACCCATACCTACCCTTTCACAGCCATTCACACACTGATGGCCGGTGCTGCTACTGTATGTAAAGTGACCATCAGCAGTAACTAATCCCATTCATACACATTCATACGCCGCCGAGGAAGTGACAGGAGCAAATTGGGGTTAAAGAGGACATATTATAGCCCTTTTCCACCTTTTCAAACAGTCCCCTGTGGTCTAAATGAAACATCTGTGCTGTGCTTTGGTCAAACTATAACATGAATCAAGCACCAGAGGAGGTTTGTGACCCTGTATAAACCAGCTCCTTCAGAACGCTCCGTTTTGGTGTGTGTGTCTCTTTAAATGCAATGAGCTCCCCCTGAGTTTTCCCGTGAGACATCCCTCCTCTGTTGCAAGAATAAAAATGGTGGACCTGCCCAAAAAGTTTGCTCTAGGCTGGGGGTCGAGTCCATGGGTGGAGATACCAGGGGAGGGGAGGCAATTTTGTTTTACCAGAATCCCACTGTGACGTCACAAGGAGAGCAAATTTGAAACGGAGCATTTCTCTCTGTGTTGTAAGACTTATGCAGACCACAAACAAAGGACTGGATGGGTTTATGTCCCCTTTAAGAGTCTTGCCCATGGACACATCGGACATGTTGCTGCAGGAGCTGGGGATCCACCAGCGACCCTGCCGGAGAGACGACTGACTCTACAACTCAAGCCGCAGCCCTCAATACTATATCATTTATTTTTTAATATTTGATATGTAAGTTTGTTTGTTTTTTGTCAAAATACTGTACATCATATAACTTTTTTATCCTACTATGGCCTTACACTTTGGAACATTTTGGTTTGTTTTAGCCCATACTTGAAACTGTATCGGTGCTTATATATTCATATCAACATATTGAAAACGAACTACAGTCATATACTCAGTCTAGATAAAAGTTTGTACAGACAATTCTTTGAAAAGTGACTGACCTTATTTCACCTGTAAGACAAAAAAGGAACTGTTGACCTCAACAGTACACTATCTGATGTCCTGCTATCAGTTATCTGAAACTTGACAAAACACAATGTTGCCCTGATAGAAAGGGTGTGTGTGTGTGTGTGTGTGTGTGTGTGTGTGTGTGTGTGTGTGTGTGTGTGTGTGTGTGTGTGTGTGTGTGTGTGTGTGTGTGTGTGTGTGTGTGTGTGTGTGTGTGTGTGTGTGTGTGTGTGTGTGTGTGTGTGTGTGTGTGTGTGTGTGTGTGTGTGTGTGTGTGTGTGTGTGTGTGTGTGTGTGTGTGTGTGTGTGTGTGTGTGTGCGTGCGTGCGTGCGTGCGTGCGTGCGTGCGTGCGTGCGTGCGTGCGTGCGTGCGTGCGTGCGTGTGTGTGTATTTGTGTGCGCCTGTGTGTTAGCATTCTTTTCAATGACAGGGAGGGGCTGGCGGAGAGAATACTTCAAATGACTCATAACAAGACTCTTTATCCCAAGATAATATCTTTCAAACACATAATGCGTTATTTATCTATTGACTAGAGCGCTCATTGGGTTGGTATTTAGAATTCAAATCACTTTCAATGTGGTCTATTACCCTGGAATTGATATGGACTGAGCAAGCTGGGCAGAGTCATTAAATAAAGAAAAAGTCATTAAGCAAAATTAGCTTGCTGCTGTAAATATCACCGAATGAAATGCCACAAAGGGGTCGTTTTCACACAAAACAAATATAATGACTGGGTTAATGTTTTGCTGCACATGCACCTCATATATTCGCAAGGCTTTTATGAACCAGATTGACTAAAATCTTTGATGGCGTTACAGTGTTGTTGTATCATGAAAGACCATGGTTTCCCTTTGCTTGTGCACACACATGAGAAAATTATTTCTCTGAATTGCAGGTTGATAAGTCAGTGTCACCAAAGCACACCCTGTAATTCAACACAATTACAAAACACATGAATGGTTAAGACTCACTTCTTCTATGAAGGGCAACAACGCAGAGTCTTAAGTAGAGTAATGCATGCTTTTAACTGGAACCCTTTGGACACCTCTTACTGCAAGTGCGCCACACTTATTACCCAGGTAGTTACTGTTCAAGCATAAAACGTCTATCTAAGTACACTTGATTTGCACTTAGTGGGGATGATCAAGTTTACTCCCCATGACAACACTAAAAAATGCATGTTAACCACATTAAGGCTAATGGATCTAATGGACAAATATTTATTTTCCGTGCAAATGCAGTCTGTATTACTTTAAAATGTAATATTTTGTTCTCGTGCAGACAATGGTGGCATATTATAAAGCATCACAACATCACTTAGGTGTGAAGAGTGGTGCACAAGCTGGAAGTATTCCATTAAATTGTGACCTTGTTAGACCTTGAACAGAAATGAGTCTGCTACTCCCAAAAATAATGTGATGTCTTCAAAACAGTCGGAGTACATTTATCCACATCTCTGTTGTGGTTGATGAAATTTAAAAGTTGTACTGTAACTGGAGGATATACACAGGACTTTTTTAGATAACCTCCTTTAACCTGAACATTTGTCTAGGCTTTAATGGAACACAGGGTCATAGTAATCATAATAATAATAATAATAGCTGTATTTGTATAGCGCTTTTCAAACAATTTACAAAGCACTTTACATTCAGTTAAAAACCAATAGGCAACAGTTGATAGAACATAAAATATAGAAATAAAACAACAATAAAATCATAAAATCTCTGAAAAGCTAGTCTAAAATAGTGAGTTTTTAAAAGAAGACAGTGCGTTTGCTTCCCTGATCTCCTCCGGCAGGTCATTCCACAGCTTAGGGGCCTTGACAGAGAAGGCTCGGTCACCTTTAGTTTTAAGGTTGGTCCTAGGAATAGTGAGTGATGATCTACCGGAGGATCTAAGGTTGCATGGGGACTCGTAGGGGGTCAGGAGGTCAGCAATATAATCTGGAGCTGACCCTCTACAAGCTTTAAAAGTGATCACAAGAGTTTTAAAATCAATTCTAAAATGGACTGGGAGCCTGAAGTGATTTTAAAACCGGTGTGACGTGTTCTCCAGACTGTTTATAATCTCTCACACATTCATTCATTCATTCAACTTTGTCACTCCCTCTGTGTCCCTGCTTTGGTGATAAGCAGATTGTGGGTCTTTACTCTTGAAGTAATAAACCAACCAGATTATGTCACAACCTCTACTGACCGATCGTCCTTTCAGTTTGATTGCTGCGACGTTACTCCATCCCAGTCCACCTCCGTTCCCTCTCAACAGTGTTCAACTGTAACCAGCTCCTCTAAAGTCCCCTCCTCCATCACATGCGGCATACCTCCACCACCACCACAACCACCAGTGTATTGACTCCATCAGGAGGGTATCCTGCTGTTGGCCTCCCTTCCCCTCGAGCGCATGAAGGCATCATGACGGAGCCTAATTGCCAAAGACATTGCACATTTTATCTTTTCCTAAACTGTTAGCTAAATAATTGCTCACTCTTAATTAAGTCTCTCCTGATTGAAATGGTGTGCACTCATGCTTACCCTCTTTCTTACCTTAGCGCTTTGATGTTTCAGTTGGCATATTTGAGGCATCACAAAATGATGATCTCACCTTGTGTACGCAGTTCTCTCATAGTTCACAGAGAGTTGATCATGGTTTTCGGCAATAAGGTGAACATTCTATTAATTTAACTATTTGTATTCACTTGATTATGCTTTGTTGCTTAACCCAATAGTTAAAAACTCAGACTGAAGAATATTTATTTGCTGTTTCTGTACAGCCTTTCCTCTCATCACTTGCAGAAAGAGTGATTTAAGGACAGCAGATATAAACATTACGAAGCCATAGATCACAGTGTGAAAATATGATTTTGAGTTGTTGGCATTTACTGACATTCTCTAACCCCATTCATCATGCCACTCTGACACATGCTCTTTCCATGACTCTATTCAGTTTCATTTGTGATCACTTGAATTACACAGACATGTACTGATGTTGTTGTTTTATTGCAAAGGTAGATTTAGAGTTGTTACTGTACGCTTAGCGTGTTGATTTATTTGATCAGTGTTTTTTTTTGTTACTGTGTTTTTTAATTATAAACAGTCATTCATAATGATTGAATGCCCTGAAGAGCAATTTGCGTAATTCAACATAAGCCTTCATCTTCATTCCTCTTTAACATAAATCTTTACAATTATTGCACAAAATATATTCATTGCACATTAATTTCTTGGATGTGCTTCATGGTTATTTCAATTTTACAATAGGATGCAACAAGTTGTGTGATTTTTCTGCACTTCCAATGCTATCTTGTAATCAGTCTTTACAGGAAAACAGAACACTGATTGCCGTGATGGTGTAAATCAACCCTTCCTGTACATATTCACCTACGGCTAATAACAGCTGTTCTCTCAAGTAGACATCATCATGGCCTTATAATGTTGCCATAGCAACCAAACAACCAGACTCAAAGTTTCTGAGCTTCTGTGAGGCTGGTTATGTAAGAAGTGTTATATTGCAGGTAACGGCTTCCTTTTAGTGTGCATTTGTCTTGAAAACCTTGACATCTTTCAGTACAGTGGCAGTATGCAGAAGTAAAGGGAGGTATTCAGAGCCTTCACTTAAGTCAGAAAGGTTGCAGCAGTAAAATAATAAGTTTCGCTATAAACTCCAGGAAAACCTTTCTTAAGGGTTGATGTTGCTCTCACCTTAACATGAGCATTGTTCTTAATCCTCTGGCTAACTTTGCATCGATACGTAGTTGTTTAATTAGCCTTAGCGCCATTGCCAGAATCGATTTGTGATGTAATCAAAATATTGACAGCAACCTCGTAAAGAAGTTCAGGTCAGGGCCACTCTCAATGTGTGAGTCAGGCATTGAAATAGTTGACCCCTGGAGCTACTTAATAAACAGAATATTTATATGAGAGAATCTGTCGGTCTAAAGATTATGTTGCAATAAGTGCAACATGTGCAATAGGCTGTGTGTGTGTGTGTGTGTGTGTGTGTGTGTGTGTGTGTGTGTGTGTGTGTGTGTGTGTGTGTGTGTGTGTGTGTGTGTGTGTGTGTGTGTGTGTGTGTGTGTGTGTGTGTGTGTGTGTGTGTGTGTGTGTGTGTGTGTGTGCGTGTGAAAATAGCTCTTAAAGGATTTTATTGTTTTTATGTATAATATTTATATTTTATTTTTACTTTTTATTGCACCGCGGGAAGAGATCCCGTTCCAATCTCGTTGTTACACCTGTGTTCAATGACAATAAAGGATATTCTATTCTATTCTATTCTATCAAATGTTGTTTTCCAGGGTTTGCTGCTAATGCTATATTTTCCATACATTTTCCACTCTAGCATGGTATTTGCAGAAAATGTGTGGTTAAGATAAATGAAAGACAAGCTTTAGGAGTGGTAAAAGACTCAAATACTTACATTTGACGGTCGCCGTATAGCCTAGATGTTAAATTGTGCGCCTCACGACCACAGGTAATAGTCCTCATCACAGCGGCCGAGGGTTTGATCCTGACCTCTGCTGCATGTAATTCCCCACTCTCTCCTCCTAACATTTCATGTCTCTTTCCAGCTGTTCTTTTCGATAAAGTCAACACCCCCCCACAAAAAAAAGCAAGACATTCCAAAATGCATAATGCTAAGAAGCTTTACTTGCTTGCATTTAAATGTTTTAAAATTGCTACATGGCAAAAATGAGCCAACACCAGAAAAGAAACCCTATTTTTATGCAGACAAATGATGCTGTACTGATGTTGGGGTGTTCATGCCTATGTTTTATCCTGAGGAACCAGGCAGTTATAGTTAAACAAAATATAAAGGTTCACATTGGGTGTGTTCCTCTGACAGTCTGGAGGCAGGCCTGGCTGATGGCTCTCGCTCTCATCCTTCACCAGGAGGTCTGTGACAGAAGAGAAGAGAGGGAAGGCAGACAGCCCTCGGAGGCAGATCTCTCCGCGGCGTTCTTCTCCAAAGGTCACTTGTGCTTTCAGATAAATAAAACAACACCTGGCTCTAAGAGGAGCCGCCGGCTCCATGCCAATTCCTGCAGAGATACAGGGGTCCCAGGTGCCAAGCACAGCAACCACTTTTAGCTGCCAGAGGCTGAACATTACACCCTTTATCCGTAAGGTGGGCTCGCTGCACTCACATCTGACAGTAGCTTGGCTTTTTAGCTTTAAATGAAAACATACCATGAACAACAACAGTCCTATTGATGCACATACGGGTATGCGCTTAAAACAGTCTGCATTGGGCCCAAAACAAAAAGGAGACATTCTTCTATTTGCCAGTTAAAACTGCTTTTCATCACTGCAGAATGTCAAAGAAAAAGCACAGCTAACATGAATACACTTGATTATTCCAGTCATTATGTTTGCAAAGTTCTTTTGGGTACACCACCAAGGTTACAAGACGTAACTTAATGGATTTCAGCATTGCCCTAAGGAATGCTTTCAGCTGAAAAAAATTCAATTGAAACATTATGTTCAGCTCCCTTTCACATGTATTTACATTAATGACTCGAGTTACATTTAAATACTGGATGTGTGACCTTCTTTTAGCAACAGGGTCGTTCACAAAAAGCAGGCGAACGTAGAGAAAGAGAAAGAAATGAAACTGCAGATTGTGAAGACCTACTGAACCCAGGGTCTCACCTTGCTTAAAAAAAAAAATCCAAAATGGGCAAAAATCACACAGATGTGGGGCTTCAAAACAATTGACAGAGCAACAGACACAACTCAGTTATATCTTGTGTAGTGCATGATAGACAGATCCCTTTAGAAGTCCCAAAGTCAGATTATATTTCTGTCTTAGTTCTTCTAGCTCCGGCCACCCCATCCCCATAACCTTTGCCTTTTTTGTCAGACATGAAAAACCTCATGCTATGACTCTATAGGGGTTCAGTGTATGGTGTGAAGGCTCTCTTTGCCAAGTCCAAGCATGACTGTTATCACCTGATCTGACATTGGGACCATATGGTAAGACATGCTGTAAATCTTTGGTAGTTTGACCATGAAAGAAATAAGCCTGGGTTGTTCAATAGGAGATAAGGAAACCGAGCCTTTTAAGATAAACTCAACTGCCATTTGATAATGTTGTTTTACTTCATTTGTTTAAGTCACATGATAAATAGTTTCTTGTATGTTTGGTTGTTCTTTTTTGCAGATGGTGTATCCATCCTATAGATTTTTGCAGTTGACATATAGGTTTGGTACCAGTTGCTAGAAGGAGTTAACTTCCCTTGTTTATCATACTCAAATGTATAATTCAGGCAAAATGCCCTTGAAGCAGAAGCCCTAGGTTCATCTCCCACCCTCTGCCATTTATTGCAGGTCATCCCCTTCTCTCTCAGCCCTGTTTCACAATCCTGTCCACTGTCCAGTCCTCTCAAAAGGGCATGAAAGTCATTGTAAGCTGTCTTAACATGTGTATGTGTAGTATGTGGTTACCCTTAGATATAACATTTGAAAATTAGGCTATTTATTTATTGAGCCAAACCTAAGAATAACCTGAAAATACAGTAGCTATTTGGCTTTAACCTAGCACGTTTTGAGCACTTGTGATCCTCATTCAGCACCCACAACACTATTACAATCGCTTAAAATAGCAAAGTCGTGCCAGAACTTAACTTTTGATGATATTTATATAAATGTAGAAGAGAATCCTTCCGCGTACACAGCCATCAGGATGAAAGCCTTCAAAGTACAGACAGCTTTATGTGTTTTTCATGTGGTTGGGTTCATCATAGCATGCAGGAGCGCTTATATTAGCTAGTTAATGTTACTGAAAGTTTGTATCAGGATCACAGTCAGCTGACACTTTAACTCAATGTGTTAGTGCAGAAATGTTAGTTAAAAGGCAGTAATATTTTGCCTATAATCTGCCTGCCGGTATTATTGTTCATTCTCATACTATGTCACATGCACTCCTCCACGCATTTGTTAACTCTTCTCTTGTAATCATCAGCTGTTCACATCCAATAGTACTGCTACGCTCTCTCATTGTTAGCCTATCATATTTCTTTTCCTCCTGTTCATTCATGCCGTTGTTACGTTTGACACTCCACCTCACGATCAACACCAAGCCTTCGCAGTTTCATCCCCGTCTTCTTCCCATCAGCCTCAGATCACAGCATCATCTGGTCAACCACAGTCTTGGCAGTTTGGTCAGCCTCTTCATCTCCTCAGCCTCAGACGACATTTTCAGCTTTTTTTGTCAACCCCATTCTTCGGTTAGATCAGCCTCCAATGACATCCTCAACCATCTTCCCATCAACCCCAGTCTCCACAGTTTAATCAACTTCTTCATCCCATCAGCCCAGACGACATCATCAGCTAACGCCTCCACCAACAGTGTCTGGACTCCACAGGGGGGAAAGATCTTTCTGCTCAGGGCAGATATCTAATATCTTAAATCACCCTATCTCCCTGTAGAGTTCAAGCGCCATGCAAAGACAGTAATTCATTATCACATATGTAAAATAAATATTTACATTTGATTCATTAACTTGTCTCTCCTGATTGAACTCTCTTCCCCGTCTTTGGTAATAAAAGAAGGTTGAAACATCTATGTGGCATGAGTCTGGTAACTTCTCCATAGCGTGCAGCAGTAGAAAGTCTTCCTTGCCCGCCAGGTGGGTAATTCCATAAGTCACATCATGTTTAAAAGAAAGAATGGGTAGACTTGTACCAAACCATCCCATTTATTCATTCAGTACTCAACACTGACCTGAAGTTCACCCAGCTTTAAACACTGAACAGAGCTGTCAAAGCAGTTGGATTCTTTCTGAATGGCACAAAAACTCTCAGATGAGTCTCCTTTTTACCCTCACTTAAGCATCCCTGAACTTTAGATGTGATGTCAATTGGAAAACAGTCTCTAAGAATCAACAAAAGCAGCCCCAGTTTAGAATGCCAATTCCGTAACATCTTTTAAAAGTGTAGCTCCATGGACACAAAATAAAAGACACTGCACAAGTCTTTATTCTTTGGGTTTATTCAAAGAACTAGTTAAAAATGTCAACACATTTGGCTGATGGCCTACCTAAGAGAGCACAAAGCTTCAAATGTGTCCATGTTCATTGTGGAAAAAAAGGCTTTTAAGCCTTACTTTTTTTGTTCTTTGAAGAGTTCATGGGATTTAATTTTCTCTGAGTTTATTCTTTCAAGCTACAATACATGACATTGACAACTATTCATATGTGGTCTCTCAGCAAAAGAAAGAGTTTCTCGGAAATAATTCAGATTTTTATACCCACAAGACATTTTTTAGATAGCCTATTCATTATTGATGGCTATATGAATTCAGGGTCTTAAACTTTGTATTGGATTTTCAAACTAAGTTGAATGAATTTGCTTTCCATTAACTTAACAAAGAGGGCACTCACCAAGAGAGCCCCCTTGGATGTCAGGCTTTTGGTCAGATCTCTACAGCTAGGTGGTTGTATTAAAAAATGAGATGGATTACAGAAGTAATACAAAGTAATATGATATTCAGGAATCCATGCACATGGACAGTTTGAGCTGGTTACAAAGTGTTTCAGTCAGCAGTTTTGGGTGTTTGTACTTTGACATTTTATTTGGAGATGGTTGTTGTGAAATAGACTTCTGATTTGACACATGAGAAAATAAGCAGGAAAATTAGTGGAGAAAAAGTTTAACAGAGAGAGAGCTGCAGATAGAAGAAGAGCAGACACATGGATTTGACTCATGGTCTGTCAACCATGTCATTGGAGCTGCCACGCATGTAGCGCCATCATTCCTTTGTGCACAATCATTATTCTGGACAGGCTAAAGCAGTCAGGTAAAAAAATAATCAACAGCGTGCCAGGCAATGAATAGATAACAAGAAACAAAAACCAATAACAGCAAGCAGAGAGGGTGACCCAGCAGAATGGATCATGAAGGACAGTGTGTGTGTGTGTGCGTGTGTGTGTGTGTATGCGTGCGTGCGTGTGTGTGTGTAGATGTGTGTGTGTGTATGTGTGTGTGTGTGTGTGTAGGTGTGTGTGTGTGTGTGTGTAGGTGTGTGTGTGTGTGTGTGTGTAGGTGTGTGTGTGTGTGTGTGTGTGAATAGGAGTGATTTAGTGTGCACAGGATGGAGTGTGTGCATGTCTACGATGAAACCAGAAATAATGATTTGTATGTAAATAAGGTTCGTCATTTATTCGGAGAGGTTTGGTTTTATCAAAGAGCTTGAGGCATTTATGATTCATTTGATGGGAGGTCTTGAAAGGTCATAGATTTGATTGTCTATTCCCTTTTTACAAAAAAAATTATCGTATTGAAAAAATTTGATTTTTAAAATGTATTTTTATGAATTGTGATACCTTTGATTTGGGGATGAACTGATCTTTTTACACGTGAATGAAGTACTAGTGGAGGCCTATTTGGTTGGATGAATGTGTGTGTGCGTGCGTGTGTGCATGTGTGTGTGTAAAATTGGAGTATATCAGCACTCTAACAACAGTAGAGGAGGAGGTCAAGGACAACAAAAGGGAAAGGGAAGTCAGCCTGTATGCAGTACATTTGAGCGTTTGGCAGACCAGCGAGCTGCAGAGATGTTGACGATGTTGTGCACTGACAACCACATAAAACACACCTCAGACCCATGATAGTGCTGCAATCTCGGTAGACCTTCAGGTTTTATATGGCATGATGTGCGAGGACGAATCTGCACCCTAAAACTCTCAGCTGAGCACCCTCTGCGCCCTTTACTTTACATGGTTTATTTTCTTATTGTGCAGCCAGTTGCCTGTTTGATGCACTGAGCTACAACCAAAACAAGTGGGCTGCAATAAATCCTACATTCATGAGGCTTATTGTATTCGGTCTTTGTTTACTCTCTGTCACAGAGGTGTTGATTCAATTCCGTAGTCAAGTCTGTGGAGGCTGTTGAGTAATGTGGTGGACAGTTTTTATATCGGAGAAGGCTAATAAAATCACATGTGGAACAAACAATAGACAATGCCAATATACATACTGACACAGGGGCATAAAGCTGCACTCGCAGAATGGTCAGACAGAAGATGGAAATGAGTTTTGTGTCAATATACAGTAGAGCACATCTAATCTTAAACATTCAATTCTACAGTCCAGAGGAGCCGAGCAGTCAGATGATCTTGGAGAGATACAGCAGAAACTAAAGGGGTTCAAGGATCCGAGATATGTAAACAACAAACTTTGATTTTCCTTTAAGTCCAATTTTGGGTCTGAAAATCAATTCTGAAATGCACTGGAAGCCGTTAGAGAAAGGTTAACAGGGGATATCTCCCCTTACAAATGATTTTGGTTGAAACAAGAAGGAGTAAAAGATACAATCTCACATTTCTGTTATGAAGCCCAAGTCATAAAGTCAAATAAAAATCCTATCTTACAAATAGGAAGGGAGAAGGCTTGAAGTGTATATTGGCAAACAAGAGAAGGCAAAAATGTCCAATACTATGATGTTATGTCAACTGAATGATTCCCTCCCACTTTCTAAAAAAAAAACACACATTGGAAACACACTTGTCTACAAGGGTTTCTGATTGCAGCAGTGTCTACAGCTGCTGCTGCTGCTGCTGCCAATTAGCTCTTGGCTTGTACCACATGTACTCGATTTAAAGGGGTGTTGTTGTGTTGGGTTTTCTTTGTTCCCATCAAGTAAAGGTTAAACACCCTGTGTTATAATCCGTCACATGTAAGACTACTCTTGGATATGTAGCTTACATAAAAATGGGCTTTTAATATTTGCACATTTCCACAGGGTGTGAGGATCATTGGCTACGTTTACATGCACACCATATTCCTGTATTAATCGGAATAATGACAATATTCCGATTGCGTAGGAGTCATGTAAACACCTTATTCCAATTGTCATAACCCGATTAAGCTCATATTCCGATTATTAAAAACCCGAATAAGACCCCTGGCATATGCCTGTATCAACCCGAATATTAGGTCATGTAAACGCGTTAGTCGGAATATGCTCCTGAATATGCTACTTCAAGGATTTGTTATACAAGTAGCGTATGTCTGTCTGTGAAGGAGCTCAGTGCGCATGTGTGTGGGTGGTGGAGCGAGTGAGGAGAGAGAGAAAACGAGGCGAGTGTGTGTGTGTTCTGCAGATGTGTGCGAGAGGCGCGTTATGATGCCGGGGACCGGAGCAGAATTAGGCAGAGAGACGTTAAGCTCAATGGTACTGTTATACAAGTTCGGTGTGTGCGAAATAAACGGCCCGACACCTCAAGCTACCAGCCGGACTCTCCTGTGTGTTTTACAAGTTGCTGCACCCCAGTCAAAGTGACGGGGTTAGCCCCGAAGTTGAGAGATACTTCGGACCTGGAGCAGACAAATAAGTCTCCCCTGTGCGCTCTGACCACGGTCGGAACGCCGAAGCAGGACAGGTTAACAATTTGTTTACGCCCCTAGATGACGTCTTGTCATGACGCCACTACTAAGGTTTATTCGGAATATGCTGATTAACATGTAAACGGGAATATTCCAGTAGCTCAGCACTCTGCGGAGCATGTAAACACCTTTTTCGGAATATGGTGTGCATGTAAACGTAGTCAGTGGCTACGTTTACATGCACACCATATTCCGATTAAGGTCCATATTCTGGTTAAGGCAATATTCCGAAAAAGGTGTGTACATGCTCCGCAGAGTGCTGAGCTACTGGAATATTCCTGTTTACATGTTAATCAGCATATTCCGAATAAACCGTAGTAGTAGTAGTAGTAGCGTCATGAAAAGACGTCATCTAGGGGCGTAAACAAATTGTTAACCTGTCCTGCTTCGGCGTTCCGACCGTGGTCAGAGCGCACAGGGGAGACTTATTTGTCTGCTCCAGGGCCGAAGTATCTCTCAACTTCGGGGCTAACCCCCGTCACTTTTACAGGGGTAAAACATACACGGAGAGTCCGGCTGGTAGCTTGAGGTGTCGGGCCGTTTATTTCGCACGCACAGAACTTGTATAACAGTACCATTGAGCTTAACGTTTCTCTGCCTAATTCTGCTCCGGTCCCCGGCATCATAACGCGCCTCTCGCACACATCTGCAGAACACACACACTCGTCTCGTTTTCTCTCTCTCCTCACTCGCTCCACCACCCACACACATGCGCACTGAGCTCCTTCACAGACAGACATACGCTACTTGTATAACAAAATCCTTGAAGCAGCATATTCAGGAGCATATTCCGACTAAGGCGTTTACATGACCCAATATTCGGGTTGATACAGGCATATGCCAGGGGTCTTATTCGGGTTTTTAATAATCGGAATATGAGCTTAATCGGGTTATGACAATTGGAATAAGGTGTTTACATGACTCCTACGCAATCGGAATATTGTCATTATTCCGATTAATACAGGAATATGGTGTGCATGTAAACGTAGCCAGTGTTACATTGAAAGAAAAGGAGTAGATTTTGCAATTGGTACCATCACACAGACTAGAGGAGGAAACAACTACAGAATTATACATTTTGAGTGAAATATTCCATATATTTTAGCAGTGTTGGGGGTAACACGTTGCAATGCAACAGGTTAGAGCAGTGGTTCCCAAAGTGGGGGTTGGGACCCCCTGGGGGGTCGTGAGACGCTGAGAGGGGGGTTGCAAAATTGCCTATTTTACCCATTAGTGAAAATACATTAAAAAAGTAGTTGAATTTAACATAACACTGTAGTCTAAGATGTATGCTGAAATGAAAGTGATATGTGAAAAATAATTTAAATGTAAGCTTTCACATAAGTGCATAGCTGTCTGCTGCTCTCTACAAATAAAAATACAGACAATTCTACAATTCATTTAGCAAACAACACACCTGTGTATCTGTTTATTTAATGTTTTAAGTCCACTCAGTCCTACAGTTTATACATAGAGATTACTTGTGTTCTGCTTCTAGCCTTTCTTACAATACATTACTAAGTATGATTGTAGTATATATCAGTATTTTAATAGTAGTGTCACTTCTCTTCTTCACCTACCTCACTTTCTTTGCTTCACTTCCTGGTTTCTCCTTTCCTCTCCTTTCCCTTGATTGGTTGTTGGTTGCACACTGTCACTCGTTAGTTAGATATAATTCACCTGATCAATGCTTATTTAAAGACTGCACTCCCTTGCACTCCCTTTTTTTTGTTACTTTAACATGGGTTGGCAGTTCAGCACTGATGTTTAAAACACCCCATGTGTGTTTTCTTTTTTTTACCCCTTTATTCAACTCCTTTGAATTTAACCCAAAAAGTCTTGCAAACCATAACAGAACTTTCCGGACTAGATTGATGCATCCTGACCCTATACCCATGGTGATAGTTGCCCAACAAATGTAAACCCTTCCTAACAATGATATAAATATATGGGGACAGTGGGGGGGGGGTCCCCAGTCTCTAGCACAGTTATTTTGGGGATCCTGAGCTGAAACGTTTGGGCACCCCTGGGTAAGAGTGCTCCGATGACATTTTCGTTGCAACAAGAAACAACACGGTTAATTAGTGACTGTGTGTTTTCAAATAAGCAACCCATTACTTTTAAAATGTATACCTTGTTGAGTCGGATCAAAAACTCAGAAATCTTGGGAAGAACTTGGTGCCTGACTTACCCACTTGATGTTATATGTGTCATCACACGGGGGGCCAAAATATGTTTTGTTTATGTTAAGATACTTTTAATTAATTCACTTCTTGCACATCAACTTTTTGCTCAAATATAACTTGTAACAGAGACATTCCACACATCAACTTAGTTGATGTTTAACATGTTTTCATTGTTATTTGTATTCTACCTTGTATCCTAAGGCCCATTCTTCTAGTCTGTAATCCCCCCCATCCAGTTTCAGTCATGCAGATATTCAATATTTATTGCATTTTTTTCCAATCACAATGTTACAAGGTGCCAAAGAAATGATTAGAATTATTATTGACATACTTGATATAAGGCTTGCTCCTTGATTCCTACAGGTTATCCATTAATTGCTTTCAGTGACAGCTGTGACTGAAAACCTAAATGGCTGACTGTGAAAATCCCTGCTCCATCTTATCGAGCCCCAATTCCCTCGGCCTATAATGTACCGTGATACTGTAACACTAGCCTGGCCCTGGTGCAAAGAAACAGCCTCAGCAGCAGCAAGAGAAAGAGAAGAGGCAGTAATAGGTATGTCAATGGGGCCATAGTACCAGCTGGTTCACTTGGGATCCAGCTCGCTGCTCTCTAGTAGTACTTTCAGCTATTTGTGGAAAACGGCACAAACATATCATAAGACATTTTTAGTGCACAGTGTACAACAGCTTCCCAACAGACAAATATCCTTTAGGATGATGCATTCACGACACATGCAAAGATTTTATTTAGGCCAGGGTAGGCCAATGCTGAAACAAGCAGTGTAAATGGAAAGGTTACATTTTAATTTGTTTGCAATGATAGATGGTATACACAGAAGGCTTCTTGTACTGTACTGTTGTTACTGAAGAGAAAAATAACTAGGGTTGAAATGATCATACCCTCTACTTTATTAGCACACTGTTTTACTGAAGAATACTACATCATAAATAATTCACCCGAATTTTAACGATATGCAACTTCGCTACTGCCTTCCGGGCTTTGTGATTTATAGCTGAATCCAGAACCAGGCCCAAACCCCCTGCTAAAAACATAAGCTTTAATATAATAAGTCACAGTGAACTTAACAGAGATCTATGATGCACAGGGACACTGATGGTACTCCAAGGCCCAACAGACTCACTTTTTCTTCTGCAGGGGTTATAAATTCTCTTACCATAAACAACCACTGTCTGCTCTATCCACACATACACCAGTTTCCAATAATTAAAGCTACGGTGTAAGTGGAGATACGGAATGGAGCTAACTTCTTAACTCCCTCAGCTGTTAGCCTTAAAAATTCCAACTCTAATTGGTGTCCCACTTGCCCGGTGCCGAGATAATGTGGTTGGATATCCGAGACGTTTATCTACAGAATCTTCTTTTAAACATAAAGAAGAAAAGAGAAAAAAAACACAGTCGATATGTTTCAGGAAGTGATTCATTTTACCATGCAACCTTGTCCATCTAGCCTTTCAATGCCCCTTTCACTCTTTCATTATGTGCTTTACGCAACTATATTACACATGCTTTTTGCAATACCTGTGCAGAGGGAGTTCAATGTTGTGTCAGGTATACTTTTACTGGAAACCCTGCCCATCACTGAAAGTAATTGGTCACATTAAACATCTATGTGAACCCTATACATAACATGTCTTTGCTTTATATTTTTACATCCTGTGGGGATAAGCTACGGGGGAAAAAAGCAATAATGAGAGAATGTTCTTCCCCTCTTCATGAACTCTCTTGGATATATTTTACACTTTAGAATGCATGAGGACTGAAAAGCATGTAACAATGACATTCTTCCTTGGTATTATTATGTGTAATTTGTGGGTAAAAGTGACTGAGCCTTCATTTCTTAGAACCTGCTCTTGACAAAGCTGCTCTGTAGCTAGGCAACATTGAATAACATGAAAAATCGGTTTAACGCCATCGTGCCCAAATCCAGAAGAGCGCTTTCAAAGACCGTTCAAATTCTTCATGACACTGTTAATCATTTTTTGTTGTCTCGATAGCCGTTAAGTCCCCGAGCTAAAGATAAACAAAGCCAGTTCAGTACTTTTTGACCATAGCTGTTTTCACAAATGCACTCCTGAATCTTCTAGACATTTTCCGGATTTGTCTGTACCATGCACTCCTGTCTGAAAGCTAATCAAATAGCACTATGGACCCTCCCGAAGGTCAGTCCAGTCAACTGTTGGAAAATGTGCATTCTACAGTTATGGCTAAGGTTGAATCCATGTACTAAAGCACAATGTGTACCTTTGAAAATTAATCCACGAGTCCCCACAGCTGACTGACAGCAGAACTCAACCATAGCTCAACTGATGTATCGTGCACAAAATTCACACAATGGCAGCAAGGCCCAGGCCTCCAATTGGTAGAGCAGCACAGTGATGTAAAAGACACAAGTGACAACATCACAGTCTATAAATTGTTAGCTCAAACGTTCTGTAGTGTCAAATACTATGTATGACAAATAAATCCATTGGGATTTTTTTTTGTCAGTGGGGCTGAAGGGTTGACCTGACTGTTGTGCTCTGTGTGATTTGATCTCCCACAGAGCACAACAATCAACTCCACCCTCTCTGAATCCGACAATGATTTTATTTTTCACACCACTGAAAGGCTTCTCTAATCTGCATCTGCAGTGACAGTGATTTCCCCTGACAATCCACAATACACAGCAGAAAAGGAACCATGTGATTAGCAAAGACGAGGCAGCTGCCAGGACTTGAACTTCACGGAGAGGGAGGCAAGGCAGAGGCAAAGATGGCGGGTTTTTTTTCTTTTCCTTTTTTTCACATTTGTACTTTAAAATGCTTGGCAAATATGTCTAATCAAAAGATTAACATGGTACATTGTTTGCCTTTTTGTGATTGTTGAGGAAATTATCAAGACTTGACTTCACACAATCAGACTCTCATGGACTCAGATGGCTTACGTTGATGAAAGTTTATTCACAAGATGAATACTCGAGGAGACATGAATCAGCATCACACCTCTGGTTCAGTGTAATGCTCAAACATAACTGACGAATCCTTCCAAAGCCTTTGCATATATTAGAAAAGATATTACCATTATCAGGGTCGTGTCATATTGACCCAGCTAGACTAATCTGTGACGTCCAGGAGCTTGGAGCAAACAACAACAAGTTCTCCCAAACATCCTTGAAGATATCAGGAAGAACTGTTGAGACTCTCCAGCTGTCCTTGGTCTCTAAACAAGACTGAACTGTATCAGGTCTGACTGACATCAGGAACAATGAATTAACATAATGATTTTATACCCATTTAATGTAGTAATTATAGAAATTCCACCACAGTGATTACAGGGTAGATGCATCTACACGCTGGCTATGTTTTTATTGTTGTTGTTTTGTAGCGGCAGATGCAGTTTTGTGTTGGGACTGAAATCACAATTAAATAATTGCAAACTATATTGTGCCTTTGATTTTCCAAGATAGAGCCCATGTATCTAAGTACTATGTATTTAATGACAATATAATGATTAGAAGCTGTGTCGGTTGTGAAGCTATAGATGTTTGAAAAATGAAAAGTTCTTGCTATTAAAGGTGGATTTCTGGGGATTTATACAATGGACAATAAAAGACAGGGGTTTTGTTGTGGAGCGAGGGGTTAGGGGGTTCTTTTACAGAGATGATGGTCAGGGGTCACGTAGCATTATGACGGTGATGGTAGACAGGGTCAGTGCTGAGATGAAGTGTTTTCCTTGGCTGTACAGGACAGTACAGTCCTGCTGGGAAGTTTTATTTTGTGACTATGAGTCCTGAGGGAGCCCCAGTGGAGCAGAGCTGTGTTCAGGGCTAGTTGGCAGATCTCCCAAAGCTCCTGCATGGTTGATATAGGGCCAGCCTATCTTCTGTGACATCTCCTTATTAAAATCTAGTGCGTTTGTCCTTTTTCTCCCTCCCCTCATCTCTCCTTCTTCCTGTTTTTTTTTTCTCCCCCCTCTGTACCTTCCCACCTCAACAGTAGGGGGGTTGGGGGAATGGAGGAGGACATAAATTCACTGTGCCGCTCCAGGCAAGGTCTTCATCAGAAGCTCATTTCTCATCATTTTACATAAAGTCAGCAGTCTGCCTCTATAATTACACCAGGTTTTAGTGAATACATCTCAAGAAAGCGTGCGCCTGCTCTCCATTGTTGAGTTATTTTGCACAATAAATGGTTTCAAGGAGAAGAATCACTCAGTTAATCTGACAGAAGAACAGTGGTTGCAGAGGAAAACGAAAAAATGGAAGAAAAAAAACGCCTTCTTTGCATTAAACATGAAATAATGTCATTATGTAAAATTGTGATAAATTATGAAACTGGCATATATCTTCTCAGAATACGCTTTAAATACAGAATCTCATACCATTCGTGCATTTGTTCACCTGTCTCTTCAACTAAAAGGTAATGCACTGCACTCAGACTCATTTGTAGTATTTACAAATTGGAAATAAAAGCAGTCTTCTAAAGAATGAAAACTGATATATATGCATGAGCTTGCCCGTGTGGAGTAGATGACTTTGCACTCGCCTTTTGTCCTTGTTTCATTAGTAATCATGCAGCCGCTGAAATATTAATTTAGTATTTTTAACTAGCAGCCATTAGTGCTTTGGGGTATAATTTTCTGTCAAGAAGGTCAAATCAATTGAACAAATTCTAATCATGACCAAGAAAATGGGGCTATATATGTTTCACTGAATCAGCCCCTTGCTATAAAGCAGCAGCGCAGGCGTGTGTGTGTGTGTGTGTGTGTGTGTATGCTGAAGTGTGACTTTGCAGTGATTAATGTCCTGCGTCCCCGCTCTGTGAGAGGGAGATAATACAGGAGGCTGTGGCCTTTGTGTTCTCAGTTTGTGTTAATGCCTGCACCTATCATGAGATTTTAAAAGGCCTGAAGAATCACATTGGTCGGGATCTGTTCATGGATTGGCTCCTCTATGTGGGGCGCACATAATGAGAACAGAATTGAGGACTGATGCACAAAGAAAAAAGCATTTCCTTTAATTACCAGTACCTATAATGTTGTTGTTTTTTGTCCTGTCCAGTTACAGTTTTGTATGTTCATGTCATCATTACAAAGTATTTCTACTCAGCAAACAATGTTAGAATTATTTGACACTATTTCCTTCTGATCAAAAGTCTGATTTAACTAGTAATGATTCATTAAATCATGTTTACATCATTAGTTGATTGATGCTAATTAATTTGTTACATGTCACAGAGGGAAAGGCACAGGTCTGAAAAAAAAAAATCAGCTACTTGAACACGAGAATGGAGCCAAATTATAAGTAAAACTTCTGCTTTCATTTTCCAATATGGAGTATGTGTTCACAGCATTTAAACTCTTAAATAACGGATCTTTAAACATTTATGTGTCTCTTCAAAGTTGCATATTGCCCTGCAGGTATAGCCCCAATTTCCTCTTAGGAAAAGAAATGTGAACTTGACTCTGAATCTTCCCTCTTATGCAAATATTTAAGTTTTAAAGTGGGAAAATAGTTTTTTAACCTACCTTTGTATGATGTGATTATAATGATTCTGCATGCGCTCTAGGTCAGCCTGTTTAAGCTCCCAGCTCATCAAATATGACAGTTCAGACAATATGACACTCTAGCAACCCCTCTAGCATCATTTCCAGGCGCTTCACTCTTAGGCCTCTTGTCCGCCTAGCGTTTTTTTCTCAGCGCCAGCGTCTTTTTTGAGCTGTTTTCAATGGGTAGAGAGCGTTTGCAGCAGAAAGCGGCCGCCTTGATGAAAAGCACAGCATCCAGCATCTTTTGAACAAGCGCTCTGCCGTTTTTGTGCGGCCGCTCCGAGCGCTCAAGTTGAAAATCTTTCAACTTTTCAGAAAGGCGCTGTTGACGTCACCGGCGCTCTTTTCAAAATGTAGGATATTCCCCGTATTTTAGCCTCCTACGGATCCTATCTTGTACCCGCATCCTCTTTGCTCCGTGTCTGCTGGGGCAAAAAACATATAAGACATGCAGTAAAAAGTAACGGAGCCGTGTCGGTCATACAGCGGCCGTTGTCAACAAACTGTTGTCATAGAGACAGGACGGACGTGCAGCGCTTTCCTTCTGAGCAAACAAACGCTTCATGCACACACTCCTGAGCGCACAGCCAGCACTTTTCTGCCCAGAAGAAATGCTAGGTGGACACGGGGCCTTATTGGTTACTGTTTCCTCGTGTATATTATTATTGCATGTTATATTCATTCAACCCTCCACCTGGTCCTGTCTTTCTTCCTGCCTTCCTCTCTCTGAACTCTTCATCTGTATGGATTACTTACCTAGCTCTGGACCTGCAGCTTACTCAACTTCTTTGCCTGCTTT
Organism: Tautogolabrus adspersus; assembly: GCA_020745685.1. Lineage (NCBI taxonomy): Eukaryota > Metazoa > Chordata > Actinopteri > Labriformes > Labridae > Tautogolabrus > Tautogolabrus adspersus. The sequence continues at coordinate 8,101,110 of CM036549.1, read as the reverse complement.
TCCCTCTACTGAACTGCCCCTCGCTGTGAGACTGATATGACTACAAGCATTAATATGGGACTGAACTGTGTTTTCATTCTTACCTGTTTATCCATACTGTTCCTGCTGCAGTGACAATTTAAAGTTATTACCTTCCCTGCCAAACTGTATGCTGCCCTTGGGTCAGCTTCTGTTACAAACACTTGATTCAGACACTCAAACCAGATGTTGTTATGTATCATTGTGAATTTGGCCATAGTGCCATGCTAAGGAAAAACAGATGCTAGAGAGGTCACTTCATTGTTATACTTTGAAGCATAAAGCCTCTAACCAAGCTGCTGTTTGAAAGAGTAAGGAGCGAGAATGTGTTGCAAATGCACATTTATTAATAATGTGAATTTATTAAACAAGACAAATACATTGAAAAGGTTGTTACTTCTATATGTGCAAACTCCTGGTTGTGTTGGTGCTTTCTTTTACTATTGATAGACAGCCTGCACTTCCTCATTTCAGATTTCCGCCACAGTGCCAATGTGCAGCCGAAAAATCCCAAGGCCAGCTCTGCTTGGAGGAGGCGGTATTTCTTTTTTCTTGGTGTAAATTTCTTAGCACTTCCGCCCACTGAAAGCAAGCATTTCTGTTTGCCTGACAAATGTGCGAGAGGGGGGGGGGGGGAAACAAACAGGCAGCAGGACAATGCACACCAACAAAAAGGAAACATCCTCAGCACAGGAGACGAGGAAAAAAAATCCAATATACTCTCTGTATTTTCACCACCATTCACACAAGTATACTAGACCACTAGTGTGCTACTTAAACAGAGAGGACATTGTGAAGTACTCTGAACATGTGGAGGTACATTCCCTCGCTATGAATATTACATGAAGGCTGAATATCTTTCCTGTAACTAAAATAATAAGAGCATTTGAATTTATGAAACCACACATTGTAAGAAATGCAATTGTATTTCTTCAACTTACACTTACAGTCCAACATATGTCAGTCTAGATGTAAATATGAACAAAAAACCCCAAAATAATTTAGTCAGCATCACATGGCTTGTGAATGTGTCCTTTATCTGGACTAGCAGATTATTAAAGGACATGAAGCAGAAGAAGATGAAACAAAGTGGAACAATTTTGTTTAAACAAAATTAACATTTTGGCTCAAAGTGAACTGAGCGCACGAACATTTGCTGATTTCACAGAGGAGCAGTCCTGAGCGCTCCAGGACTTGACAGTTTCTCCTTTGTCAAAGTCCATAAGAGCGAACATTGGAACTGGCCAGAATAAATAAAGGCCATGGAGAAGTAAGAGTGAAAAGGGAGGAAAAAAACAGTAAGAGATGCAAAGAAAAAAGTAAGAAAAGGAAACTCAAAGTAGAGGAAGAAGAACTAAAAAGATGGGGATAAAACTGGGAAAGAAGACACATTAGAACTAAACAGAACAGAAGGACGGGAAAAGAAAAGGTTTCTAATGTTAGGAAGTTAAAGCGTAAGAACTACAATTATTTTCCAATTCAAACGGAGGAGAAGAAGAAAAGTGGGTTGAACGTCAAGGAGCAGAAAGGGAAAAATGTAGTTCCCCCAGGCTTTGGTCTCAGTGGTGAGCTGAATCTACAGTCTGCTAACACAGAAAAGTACTTCTCTCTTCATTTCTGAATGTTCTCCTGCAGGGGAACACACCAAAGTGTGTGTTGTTGTTTTTTTTACCTGAAACTTGCAAATAAATGCTACTTCAGTCAGAAGTGAATGCCATTCAAAGAGCCATCACAGCTCAGATTTGTTGAGTCTATATTTAAAGGGGACATATTATACCCCTTTTTCACCTTTTCAAACAGTCCTCTGTGGTCTAAATGAAACATCTGTGCTGTGCTTTGGTCAAAATATAACATGAATCAAGCACCAGAGGAGGTTTGTGACCCTGCATAAACCAGCTCTCTCAGAGCGCTCCGTTTTGGTGTGTGTCTCTTTAAATGCAATGAGCCCCCCTGAGTTTCACAGTAGACATCACTCCTCTGTAGCGAGAATAAAAATGGCGGACCTGTGCAAAAGTTTTGCTCTAGGCTGGGGCCGGAGTCCATGGGTGGAGATACCAGGGGAAAGGAGGGTATTTTTTTTTTTACCAGAATCCAGCTTGTGATGTCACAAACTGAGAAAATTTGAAACGGAGTACATTTCTCTGTGTGGTAAGACTTATGCAGACCACAAACAAAGGACTGGATGGATTTATTTGAAATTTTGTGGTTTTATAGACACTCAGGTTACCCAAAGATATGTTCAAAACACTGTAAAAGTGGATTTTCATAATATGTCCCCTTTAAGTGACAAATTAAGATCATAACTCCTACATCAAGTTCTGACATGTATATATAGTATTACATTATTAAACAGTCTAAATGAGATAAAGAACTACAAGCTTTTAACGGAGATTTGCTTTCCATATCCAAAACATGAAGTACAAAGAAAACCCATCAAATCTATTAATCAATCGATCAATCAATCAATCTTTACTTTAATAGCACCAATTCATGACAAATGTTATCTCAAGACACTTTACAAAAAGAAGGTAAAATACAATACATGTTATATGACATTACTAAAGAGCAGGTGAAAGACCTTACTCATTGTCAGTGGCGATTCTAGAGTCTGTTGGGGCCCTAGGTGAAAATCAATTGGGAGGCCCTCCAACCGGCATTCATTACCATTATGTCTGCCAGCCGACGCTTACTCCTCTTCGTTTTTTTTTCAATTTATTTTTTCTCTCCTATAAATGGATAATTCCTCTTCATTTCGTTGTTCACGAGAGTGAGTGCTGTCAGATGGGGCCCCATTAGGGAGTTTTCCTACTGTCATTGCAAAATTAGCACATCTTGAGCCACTGCTTAGGTTTTCAGTTTGTGGGCCCTCAGGGGCTCCCTACTAATCTGGGGCCCCAAGCAGTTGGCTGCCTTGCCTGTTGACATGCAGCACCTCTGCTCATTGTCATGTTACGAAAGAGAAGGTAAAAAACCTTACACATTGCTATATTATCTCCAAAGACTCAACATTAATCCATCATGAGCACAGCAATAAGCAACTTTTAGCCAAGTTACAGAAGGGGTTGGGGTCCATAACAGCAGGCCATCCACACCAACGATCCAGAGCAACCTTCAAGACAAGAGCTTAACTAGGAGCTGGTCCATACCGGCACCAGCCTTAACTATAAGCTTTATCAAAAAGGAAAGTTTTAAGCATATTCTTAAACGTACAGAGTGTGTCTGCCTCCCAGACCCTGATGATTCCAAAGGGATAGCTTGATTCCAAATCAAATCATTTATACTGTGGATTTACAATGTTTTCAGTACATGTGGTTTATTCAAGGCCTTTCAATCCACAAAGGTTCACTAAAGTTCAGCAAACTTTTTTCTAAATACAGAATTATGGAAACACAAAATGATCTGACTTAGTGGCATTCAAATGACCTACAAATGTAAAGAGTTGTTGCCGATGGGTGTCACAGAATTAGATTTTCCTGAAAAACCAATTGCCAAAAAAAGGTCAAAATATTTGTCAATGTTTTGCCCTGCAGCAGAACAGGCAGACACTGGGTGTGCTAGTTTTAAAGTTGTGTTCAAGTTGTATTTAAAGTCTCAAACTTGAAGAGAGTCGGGAGAAGCTTGAGCTGTGACATGTAGTTATATAACAGCAACACTTATTTTCTTCACACAATTTGCATGTACTGAACAGTATGTGCGCGCCAGTTATGGACAGAAAAATCCTTCGAGTTCTGTTCTATTTGATCAAGCAATAGACTGTCCTCTGCACATTTGCACACTTATGGAGATGAGTACGGCTTGGAGTACAATACCTAATAACTCAAATTATGTTGTTAGTTTAAAAGGTCAGCTTCAAGTGATTTCCATCCTTCACTTTTTCCATCCCACTGAGCAGCTGGAGTGTATTGTGGGACAAAATGTTCTGAGACAAAGCCTACCTCACTGTTTAACTCATCCGTTTTTTTGTGCTCTAGGAGTTTTACAAGAGAGATGATATAGAGTTATTATGTTTCACAAAACTAGAGCACAACAGCATGATGGTAAATGGACTTGAGCTTGTATAGCACATTTCTAGTCTTCTGACTATACCCAGAGCACTTTTACATCACAGGTCACACCTACCCATTAACACCCATTCACACACGGTGGCGATGGCAGAGGCTGCTTTGTAGTATGATGGCAATCAATATGAACTAATCCCATTCATAAACACTTATACACCGCAGATGAAGCAACTTGGTGTTAAGTGTCTTGGCCAAGGACACATCGACATGTGGCTGCAGAAGCTAGGGATCAAACCCCTGACCTTCCAGTTGAGAGAATACCGACTCCACCAACTTGAAACCAGTTCATGATATCTTATTTGACATCATCAGCACATCATGTTCATTAATTTTTAACTCCCGGACAATCTAGAGCCATTATGTACAGGGAGGATATGTTCTCCATGACACATGGATAAGCAGTTCAGCCACCACAGCTGGGATGAATACATTTCAAGTTTATATTTGAATTATTTGAATTTAGTCACTTCCCAAAGGCCTGCACAATGCTTACCACAGTACAAAATTGTGATGATAAAAAGTAACATCACCTCCATGAAGGTGGATCTGTATTAGCAGCAGCAATGTATGTAAGGCAGCAGTACAGGAGCAGTGGCAGGTTGAGTATATAAGTGGGTAGAAGTTTGAAAGCTCAAGCCTTATGGCAAGGTTGCTCTTAATATGTTTTATTATATGGAAAACAGCATCTCTAAAAGTAGAAAATAAATTCTAGTTATCTGAAATTCAGCAAGGCCTGCAAGCTAGTTGAAGAAATCAGATCGATTGCATCATCGTCATCTTCATCATCATCTTTCATCTTTCATGTGCATACCGACATTTAAAAGAAATAAAAAAGGGGGCCCAGTTTCTGCACTAGTGGCTTGATTTTTGCCATGTCATCTAAACCCCTGCAACAAATGTAGCATGTAATAACCTGTGCTTAAAGTTTGAAAGCGTGTACTACCATCAAACTTTGCGGTTAAGCTTCAACCCGATTACTGAACTCAGTCAAACATCCGTGATGTGCATGTTAGCACAAGCGGGAAATGGTTTTGGTGAAGTGAAGCAAAGATCCTGCTAGACTTTCTAAGTTCTCAAGACACCAATATTGCACACAAGCACACACAGAGGAAAAACCCAATGTCCTGCCCCCCGAAAGGAGATTGTTACCAACAGGTAAACAAACAGCTGGTCAACTCGGGATCATGATTGGGAAGGGCTTACAAAAAAAGTCTTCCCACTTGTTGGCAGGTGACCTTGATTGTGAATAACAGCATTGTTTGCAAATACGCAGAGGCATTGCAGGGAAAGAAAGCAGTGCAAGCGAGCAACAGAAGACCAAACTAGTAAGACAAATGTCTGCTACAGCTGGGATGTGAGCGCTCTAATCATCACCGTGATGGGAAAAAGCTTGTGCTCTGTTATCTATAGCTGCAATTCATCCATTATGCTGCCAGTGTGTCATTTGGTCACACTTAAAAATGTGCGATCTGTAATCATTTGCATTTGTTTGAAAGATGAAGAAATCACTTAGGTTGGGGTTCATGATCCTCAACATCTGACTAGAATGGATTGATTTGTGTTTCCAATTTAAATGAGGCTCTGGGCAGATGCAACAATTCCTTGATGATACATTATACAACAGAGGGGGATAAAAAGCTAAATCATTAGTCTGGAAAAAAGAGGGTGAGGCAGGGGGGAAATGGGAGAATATGTTTAGGAAGATGCTAATAGAATGGTAGGCCTATGACGATGTGAACAAGTGGAGGGGGGCAGTTACCGAATGAGAAATATAAATTGATCCTGACACACAAAGGCCTTTTGGGACAGAAGACAGAAGGAGAAATATAACTTGCAACAAAAAAGGAGAAAATTATAAAGTCATTCTCACAGGGTCGGTGAAGGCGAGGTTTATAAACCCCTGTCACACACTCCCAGTAGGCATAACCCCATTTTCATATACAACTAATTTAATCAAGGTGACTTCTCCATCCTGCCTCTCCCAGGATAAAGGCGGGAGTTTTCCATTCCCCTGTGCCCACAAGCCAACATATGCTAAGATTTGTGTCTGCGGTTCATCCGCCATATAAGCTCAGAGGGGTACAATCTAATCTGTTCTGTGGATAGCCTCTCCTTGCCCATAAACTCCTGGGGAACCTTGTTGTTTTAATGACTGCCCAGAAACCTTTCCACTGTCATGTCTAATATTTCCTGCATTTTGAAGGTCGGGAAATTAGTTTGTAGTTGTTCTACTTCACTTTCATATTTGAGCCTTTAAATTGATATATTGTTGAATTGAAATCAAGAGTATCTATATATATATTAGATTCATGACACATTATGGAGGAGAATGCAAACATCGTTTACAGGCATGTACATTGTACATGTAGAATTTTGGCATCACATTACGGACAGTAAACACTTTTGCAGTTAGTTACTTAATTCTTAGCTTAGCATTCTTAGAAGGGGCTGAACAAGGAGTGACCTCTGCACTCTGTCAGTGACCAAGTGTCCACATGAGGCTGGCTGCAAAAGGCCTGGAAGTCCCACAAGCCCCCTTTTAAAAATGTCAATTTTTGCAGCAGAAATAAATTATTTTATAGCCTGCTATGGTTAAAAAAACAACCGTGGTCTGAATAGCTTGTTTATTTAACGCACATCTTACAGGGGGTGGATTTTTTCATAACTTATTTATTTTGATTTTATGAAGGATAAGAGTTATTCATAATCAGGGGCGCGGCTGATCTGACTAATGGGCAGGCACGTTGTAGCTGTTTGTCAGGAGGCATAAGGCCTGCCTCAGCTCCAGCTCTTTCCCTATTACAAGGTTGACAGAAAGGATGTTTGAGAAGGCTACTGCATAGATTGGCTAAAATTCTGCTTCCGAAACCAATGGGTGAAGTCCCTGAGACTACAGACATGTTTTTATGCCATGGGACTGGTCCAGACTTTTTGGACCTGGGTGGCCTAATGTGTGGACACACATGTATGGATATATTTACCTTTTCTACTAATCATGTCGAACTGCTAACATTAAAGTACAATTTCTTGACTTTGAAACATATCATAACTCATTGTCAACACATATACCTCCTTAAGACTGATGGAGAAGATGTACAGTAGTAGCCACCAGGATGTTCCCCTCCAAAGCAGTAGCCAGTCAGCTGTCAGGCAGTTCCCCTGCAGTTCCCATGCAAAGAGAGAGCCCACTTCCTCGCATACATTCCACTGTAAACACGCCCATGTATCTAATTGCAGGGTGTCGCCAGTAGATGGCGCTTCCCTCACAGAAACACATCAGCCACAGTATTATTGAGCTGAACTTAGCGGTCATTCTAACTCAGACATTTATTAATGAATCCTGAATCACATCAGCTGCTGTTGTTCACAAAGTCATGTTGAATGTATTCTATGATTTTCTTCATGTCTTTAAACTATTCATTACTTCTCTACTCTACATAACTTGAATTTTAATGTGCAAACCCTTTACACATGTACTTCTTCTTTAGGGAGCATTGCTTACATGTCATTAAAATACATTTTGTTAAAATAAAAATGAAAGACGGATCAATAAATCCACTCACAGTCAACACGGGTAGCCTAATCTCAACCTTTTATGTGCAGCTCTCACACATTACATCATGATATTTGTCACAGCGGTGTCCTCAGTTTATTTTATGATGTAGGCTACTTTCTCCGCACTTGGTGCGGCTCCAGCCGTGCAGCGATCATGGTCGGGGCGCAGGAGTTGCTCTGTTATTGTACGAATTTCATTATAAAGTTGTATTTATCTTTGATCCAAAGTTCAAGTTACATTTTTACCTAACGAAAAAATGAAGCAGTCTTCTTGTACTGCTTGTTAACTGATGTGTCTTGTGTTTTTACTCAGCAGCAGACTGAGAGACAGAAACAGGTTCTGATAATGTGTGACAAAGTGGATGGAGCTAGGTGCTAGAAGTGATGGCCCATTCAGTTTAAACAAAAGACGCACTGTAATGCTAATGATTTGATTCCTGTTATCAATCAATTACTGATTTCTTGGGTCAGCCTCGTTACCCAAAATGTTTTAAGCAGCTGGCATGTGAATGGAATGTAACTGCGGCTTATTTTGAGTCACTTTAATCAGATACAGCCGTAAATTAACAAAGAATAATCTGGTCTTTAGGGTTGAAGCGTGCTTGGGCACGTACGGATTGCCAGTGTGACCGCACCCTAATAGGCTTTCTCCCTGCTCGTCTATAGGAAAACTAATGTTTTCGAATGTTTAAAAAGTCCAAACGAGGAAATGTATTCAAAAACATCATTCTAATCAAATCCAAAATTCAAATTACATTTTTACCTAACGAAAAAATGAAGCAGTGTTCTTGTACTGCTTGTTTACTCGTGTCATGCACTTTGTCTTTTGGAAATGAAATCACTTCTGTAAGCTCATCAAGGTTATAGCTTGAAAATAACCTGTATACTAACAGTAGCTAAAAATGATTATAAAAACAATAGCAACTTCAAAATATGACGTTTTTTTATTTAAAATGTTTTTATTTAAGCACAGCATGGAACCAACTGACAAAGACACAAAGTCACTTTCCACTCTGTGCTCCTCCGTTCTTCACCACAAGTTGCACTACTTTGATCAGGCCTGTTATCAGTCTATTGCAAGTTTTTTGGGTCAGCCTCGTGACCCAAAATCTCTCAATTGCTTCGACAAGCTCCTGCTTGGTGCCTGGTTTAGCCTCTATGCGGATAAAGTCTTTCATCATGTGCCAGACGAGTTCGATGGGGTTCAAACCCGGAGACTCTGGCGGAGTTTTCACCCTGTTGATGCCCATAGACGCAATAAAAGCTGCAGAAGCGGTGTGTTTCGGATCATTATCTTGAAAGAAGCGGTGGTTCGAACCAAATCGTTCCTTGATATATGGTGATGCATGTTCTTCGATGATGTGTTTCTGAAAATAGAATCTGTCCATAATTCCTTCGAAGATGAACATAGGACCGGCACCTTTTCGGGAAATCAACCCCCACACGTGAAGCTTTAAGGGATGTTTGGTTGTCGGCTTGGCAACTGTGTGGTCTTTTTTGTGGAAACTTAGCCTGGCATAGTGTTCCAGGGCAACAGTTGTTTCATCTGTAAATAACACATCGTGCCATGTCTCTGAAGTCTCCAGCCACTGCAGCCCCTGCATTAGTCGTGCGTCCTTGTTTTTTTCTCTAAGCATCGGAGAGAACCGGGTCTTTCCAAACTTCCATCCAAGTTTTCTGCGGGCTCGGCGTATCGTTGTCAGACCCAGTTTAACTCCAAGTTCCGCTTCTACCTTCTGCTGTAAAGCGCTGGCTGTCAACTCATCATTAGCCTTTGTCTCCTCATCAATGAGAGCCACGATATTGCTGTGGAACACAAAGGCAAAAACATAACGTAAGCAAACTAAATAGAGAGCGCAGCGTGGATCCAGACAAAGACAAGCTTTTATTAACGCGCTGTGTGGGTCACTAGGATGGTCTATTGGGTGCAGATAAATGATTAACTCAGATGTTAATGAGAGGCTCAAAAGGTGAAAATATGTGTACATTGTCAGTCGCATTCTGAGCATCTATTTGAATGTACAGTAGCGGGAGGCTTGGCAATTTTGATTCTTGCGCACAGCCAGGACGTTCATTCGCTCATTTTATTCTGGATCGGTGCCTTGTATCAGCTGTTTGGGGGGTTTAAATCAGTAAACCTGGAATAAAAAATGTATGAATAAGTAGGCTAATATAGGCTACAAGATGTGTGAAGAATGATAAATTAACAACCTTGTATAATGGGACACTGTTGCTTGAAAATCAATGCACTTTAATATCGGGTAAATTTACCGCTGCTTTGCAGAGCTGCTTTCGGGACTCTAGCTGAACAGTTGGGAATATAATTATTGTTAAGTTAATCTCAGACCAAGAACAGATTTAAAACCTATTCACATGTATTTTAACATGCAGAAAACACACTGGGATGAAGGGTTTGAGCGATGAGGAGATAAAATATTCCGTCGTCATGATTAAACACTCCACGTCCAAATAGCAGAGGCAAAATACACGTTTACATTTAGGATTACTTTTAAGAGGGTGTTGATACAGTAGACTACTTCTCACAGAGAGAGAGACCAAGGCGTGCTAGACTATCGCATACAGTATGAAGCGCAGCTGTTTTCAAATGCAGTAATCACTCAAGCTTCCATAATCACTGCTCCTCCTGGTGGTTAGATTAACGATTGCAACTTGTTTTCACAAGGGGCGTTACAAGTCCGCCCGCGTCGACTACGTCATCGACTACGACTACGTCATCGCGGGGGATCTTGGAACTTGCTACGTAGCAGGGGCACGGTCCGTAGCAGGGGCACGGTCCGTGCGAGGTACGTAGCAGGAAATGGTGGGACATTTTTTTGGCTTTATCTGTATGTCCAAAGTCACAATTTAAAGTACCGACTGAATGTGCCATATTAAAATGAAAAATAAAGAAAGCTAGTTAATTAGAGTTTAGGATTTGGGTGGGCCAATCAGATTTTAAAGGGGGCCACCCCTGGATAATTCCCTGATGCTAATTGATTATGGGCAACTGTATTATATTGCTGATTGCCAAGATTTACCTTCAGGTCTTGTTGAAATTCCTAGTTAACTTTTAGTTTAACCTTAAACATTTTTCAAAGATATGAAGACAGATGAACACAGCTGTGTCCTTGTAAGCTTTGTTTCAAATCCAACCAATGTCATCCATATAAACACACAAAATAATTCATGAATTATTCCATCAGTTCCACTGATTTTCATGTCAGTGTTTTCCTTTGCAGATCTTCAAAGACCTATTTTAGGACATGAATTAGCTGTGACAGAGTCAATCATGTGACTGAGAAGAGCTAAAATAAAATCAAAGTCGGCTGTGTCGGTGGGTGTCGTGATGGGGTTTGAGGTTTAGTACAATTAGTCTGGTAAACAGCTGCTACTCACACATCAAAGAACCAGCAGCACCAGGGTGAAGAATGCTTGTTTGGGTGAAGGATCTAATTCTTTATCCTGAACTTACCCTGCCAATGGTGAGAAAATAAAGCAAAGTTATGGCAGATTTATGAGGTAGCAACCAATGCCCTTCCACAGCAAAGGTATGAATGTGTGTATTGATTTATTCTCTGCTAGGGAAGTGGAAATAAAAATGGATTCCTAAACCGGTGTGACACTTAATCCCAGACATGGAGGATTATGATTTATAAATCTGCAATGGGTAACTGAGGTCGCATGTCTCATAAGTCCAAAATGATTATTGATTGTTAGCTACTAGGCCCAAATTAATTTGCAAATCTAGCTCATATGCTGCTTTTTTAGCCATTCTAGCTGAATGACTCCATGGACTGCAACATTGATTTTTTCCTGTCAGTCTGTCAATTGGTCCAATACTTTGTTTTATTACATAATACCTTTTCATCAGCAAATGAACCTTGTTTATTGCTAATCAGCAAATGTTTGCATAATGACATGCTTAATTAAGATTGGCCAGCCTGGGTCACAGAGGTAAACATTAGCATATTAGCATTGTCCTCATGAGTGTAAGGGTGTCAACATTTTGGATACTTGGATATTTTTCGATACAAGGTGCTATATGACATATGTTTTGAGGATTGGTAATATTGAAAAGTTTCCAATATGTAAAACAAACGTCCATTTCACAAGAAAGTGTGTAGGAGATAAATGAGTCCATCAGAAAAGTGCATGCAAACGCTTGCACACTGCACACATTGCACAAATACATTGGTAACATTTTGGTACTGATTCGGTCCATCTTTTTTCACATTACTGTGGCAGCATTAAGGGGGCTAAATTGTGTTGCAACAAAAGCGACACAATTGCACGATATTAACACTATGAATATGAAAAAAATATTAAGTATAACTTTCTCAAAAGCAGAAGATCACTGTGTGCACAGTTGAAATGTGGTCTATTACCACTACATATTGAAACAGGAAGATATAAAGGTGTGTCTGAGGATGAAAGAATCTGTGAATACCAAAAGCTGAATGAAGTGGAAATAAGAAAATATTTAAATTTCATATTGTCCCCCGTATCACAATTTACGATCTGTTCATGTCCCTGACTTAGACCTGATTTATGGATAATGGTTCTTTAATGGAAATTCTCTTTGATAATGATATCTGCTTTAAAGCGTGGGAAAGGAGGATTTCAGAATCGATCGATTCATTATGCAATGTGTTGGTCTATGAACTGGACTACATGTAAACTGTTTGGAAGTGATTAACTAAGAAGAGGTCGATGTATTTAAATTTTTTCTTTTTATATTTGTGTATAGCGCACTATGTCGCGGGACTGTGTTGGTATTGGTTGTATTTTACCTCAGGGAGTGTTATTAGTTTGTGGATGGTTCATGTTTATGGTGCTGTTTTGATGTTGGCTAAATGACATCCTGGAATATTGAATTGATTTTTAGCTAATTTGTCTCTGAATAACTCCATGTGAGATGGGTCATGTAAATGAACAGACACAATATAAACTAATCACGCATTCATTAATTCATATTCATTCATGCAATTTATAAAAAACAATGCATTCAATTTGGAGGTTAATTGCACCGCCAAAAACAAGTTAATGTTGACAGCCACATTAAATTAGATAGTGTGCAAGGGTTTGCTTGCAATTTTTGGTAAATAAAACATGGAATTACCCAATATTGGATGCCAAACATCGTGGTATCGAAACAGGTATCGTTTGATTTGTATCCACATTTAAAATAATGCTATTGTGACAACCCTATATTGGTGTTAGCGTCTATCCACTGTGCCTTCTAACAGCCTCACAGAGCCTTAAGTGTGGCTGTAGTCTTGTTTGGTTTTTAGCGAAAGGCCACGTAAATAACTGTTAAATTAGAACAAACTCTTAAGAGAGTAAAGTACCATAATTTGTTGCCCAGTTTCAAAATATTGAGAAAGGTCAAGCACAAAATGACTCAGTTCTAATTTACATTTCTAAAAACCTTCATGGCTGAGACTCCAATGTGTTATTTTTATTGAAAGGTTACTATTTATCTGAAAAGAAAGAAGATGGCTAAGTGGAACAACTGTCTCCGAGGGACATTTCCTCATAAACAGAAACCAAGGATCACTTTCTAACAGTGAATTTAGCATTTAGCATAATTTAGAATATTTATTTGCTCAGTATGTTTGAGTAAATGAACAATTAAAAGGACAACATGAATACTAAATAGCTACAGTTATAGATGGAAAATAAGTCTTAGGGTGGTTTGCGTGAGGTAAGAGCAGACATTACCATAGTAGAGCTCATAAAGATAGCTTTATTGAAGAGAGATGCCAGACACTTGAACCAGATCATTGCAAGTGTTCCCTACATGTTTGCAGATCACACGACTACATAAGAGGGAATGAGTCATCTGAATGTCTTTCAATTCATCCTAACTTTTGTTTGAAGGCAAAATGCAACAATAGCATGCTTTATTTTCTGGCTTGGTTTGTAACAGAGCAAAGATCAGTGTGTTATCTTTAGATGATGGAACACTGATGAAATACATTGCAGTTGCAACCATAACATACTTGAATGCTGGAGAGTAGTTTACCTAAAAAAAGGCAAGAGGTACTTAATACCTATCATCTTAAATCTGTGACAAGGAAAAGTCATCTTAAGGTTTAGATGTCTTGCCATCACATTGCAGCACTAAGGAATCAGCTTATATACTCAACACCATGTGGGCTAGATCAAGTTGTTTTTTTGTTTGTTTTTGTATGCTTGAAAATGACATAAAAATGTACAGAATGCACAGTGTGTTATTTCAATTAGTGAGCTATTAAAGGACATGCCTTTTCCCACCTGGTTGTCTTAGATGGAAACAAAGTAAAAAAATAAATTGAGAGGCTCTCCAGGGTCATTTTCCATGATAAGTGCCATGAAGTGTTATGAAGGGTACTCATAATGAGAATTTTATATCATCCATAGAAAATTAATGATGAGTAATTTTATCCCCAGAAGAGAAATGATAAACCTCTGCTAAAAATCGGTTTCCTCCTCTAGGACAAAGTAGCAGCTCCTGCACACAGTCAGAAATGGACACCAATGGACACCAATGGACATCAACACCAATTGGTGCTTCATTTGTCATGTGTTAAAACATGTAAGTGCTTTACTTTTCTGTAGCCCTCTATAAAGCTTACAGAAAATATGAAGGATATTATTTAATTTATCATTTTCATTAGATTCCCCTCTTAATTTTAACATGAAACATGTTTCCAATTATCTCTCATTTGAAAACATGTTGATATAGTTTGGCATTTCTGTGCTTTTGTTTATCTTTGTAGGTCCATATAATACTAGGGTGCATACTGTATCTTCACAGAGGCAGGTGCAAACTCATCTGTAACTATTTGTACATCCATGGGATGTTTTGAGACTGGTAAAATGACCAGAGCTAGCTTACTACTACAGTCTGCTCAGCTGGTGATTATGAGTGCTGCTCAGTGTGATCAACCTTCATAACTTTGTCTGCTGTTACCTTATCTGTTTTGCAATCCTCTTCTGCTTTCAGGAGTAATGTAACCATCAACACTTTTCTTTATTAGCCAGGCTTTTTTTTATAGCTGCATTCATTTTTGTCATAGTTTTCATCATTTTCCGCACAAAAAGTGCCTGACGATAGATTCTGCATTTGTTTTGTGCGAGTGGGGCGTAACATAGGCAAAGAGGATGGTGACATGTTGGCGAGCCCTCGACCCCACCTGTGTGCTTATTGATGACCACGACACAGGCAACCATGATAGCGTTCTCTTGCTTTATACACAACCACTTGGGGAAAAGCCAAGTTTTAGAAACTCAACTGTGATTGTATAGTGCTTTGTTTTGCTCATGATAATCAGCTCTGTTCAACATTGTTACAGCTTATCAAATTAAACTAATGCTTCATCCGTGCTCCCCTAGTCATATACATTATCTGACTTACATACATGTGTGTAAGTAAGTCAATAACCTGAGGAGCTCTGAAAATGGCATGTCACAAATTTAGCCTATTAGCTGTTCAGATATGCATTCATATGCCTCAAGAAAGTGTTGACTGTTGTTGATGTTTTGCCATATTTGCATTTAAGGCATTCAAACCTCCGTGAATACTGGAGATGATTCACTAGAAATGAGATGAAACCAAGAAGCACTGATTTTTAGAGAAAACTATAAGAACCAAGACCTAAAAAAAAAATAACATTCTGTATCTTCAAACTCTGAAAATGCCATCAGAACTCAAACCCATCTTCCCCACTGCCTGCATCCCAAACCACCACAACAGTGACATCCACATGACTTCAGAGCTAAAGAGCTTCTGAGGGGAGTCTGCTTGAACACGTGTGTTTACACAGCCAGGTTTAGTACTGAAGATTCTTTGAAACTCACATCAGTCTGAGGACTACATGACTGTGTTCTCATATGAAAAAGAGTCAGAACTGGGAGAAACTCCCGATGCTGTTTCTGAGTCTCACTGCACACCATGGTGCATGGAAATGATTTCATCTCATTGCCTGAGAAAAACAGATGCAAATAGTAATGCTAATAGAATTGCTTTGAATAATTTTGGAACTTTTTGATAATTTTGGAGGGTGCGGCTGTGGATCAGTGGTAGAGTCGGTTGTCTCTCGGGGGGGGGTTGATCCACAGCTCCTGCGGTCACATGTCCGATGTGTCCTTGTGCAAGGCACATAACCCCAGTTGCTCCTGCTGCTTCGTCTGCGAAGTATGTATGAATGGATTAGTTAATACTGATGGACACTTTACATTGCAGCCTCTGCCATCAGTGTGTGAATGGGTAGGTGTTACCTTTGGTGTAAAAAACACTTTGAGTAGTCAGAGACTAAAAAAGCATTTACCTTGGAAATAGTCAAAATTGCTTCTGACACTTCCATGCAAACAGCCTTTGAATGGAAATTGGCTGAGAAAACGTTTCAAACCTTGCTGCCATTTGGGAAAGGTCTGATCCTGCATAAGAACAAAAAGCACCACAAAGTCTGGTGCATCTGGGCCTAGTATTTCTCCAGAGGCTCCTTCACCATGCCCAGCTGAATTCAAGTGAAACAGTGTGACTTGTGATTGGGAAGTAGGGAAGTTTTTGCTGCATTGTTTAAAACGGTATTGAGGAGATTCTTAGGTCCTAAGAAGGGATTTCCTTGTGTTAAAATTAGGATGTCAAATCCAAATATCCCCTGTAGCTGGGAACATATCCCTTTGCTGCAGAACAAAGCTGTTCAGGAATTTTGCTGATTAATTTTAAATTGTTGATCCACTTATTTTCCATCCTTTGTAACAAGTTAATTTTATAGGATTATGGTTATCTGGCCCAAGGATGTCATTATTCTGAAACCTTGTTATTGTTGCGCTCAGTAGTAGATTCATCCAGACTGCTTTTGGTAATAAATTCAACATTTATTGTTTATCACTGTTTTTCTTGCTTTTCTTCATGTATTTATCAATTTATTTAAATTACATTTTTTTTCCCGTAAGGGATCTTTGGATACACTGAATTCATCTCCAATATGTCTCTAATATATTTAAGGTGGTCGTGTATGTTTTATTTCTTATCTTTATGATTAGTTATTCACTTCCCGTTAATTAGTAAGTTCTTGAATATTCTAATATACCTTTTAATTCTATGTGGAAATGAAAGCTAATGGTCACTTAACAACAATAAGTCTTTGGCAGCTTTTAGAGCGATGTTTCATCAATACATTTTTCAAATTTCCTTTTTCCAAAAAGAAGGAAGTGCTCTGAGTTGGACTTACTGTTACTTAAATCCTTTTATTGAATATATGATCATAAGGGAAATCTGCCCCTAACTCTTAACAAAGTAAAGTGTTTCAGATGCACCACTGAGGTCATGCCAGTCACAGTTATGTCATTGAGAACCAAATAGTTGGCACATGGAGGAAAAATATCACACATGCACTTCTGAAATCTCTGGAAAATGTCGGGCAGACTGCACCTGGAATCTTCTGAGTCGGTTGTTAACAGATGCACCTCACAGCGTGAGACTATCACAGTTGGACGGGGACGGGGGACGAGGCAGGACATGATGTCAAAAGAACATAGAAGTGGCAGATGAAGCAACACAGTTTAACGCTGTAATGATCATTTTTGCCTGGATATCAATGCTACGTGTGTTTATAAAATTCAAAATGTCAACAAAATAGCATAGAAGAAAATAGTGCAAACAGAGAAGCAGTTCATCACATGCACGGAGATTGCACCGGTAGAATGAATACTGTCTTTGGTCATGTGCTGGTAGCAGGATATAAATCCCATCCTGTGAATTTTTCTGAATATCTCCTCGTGTGTTCTCACATCAGCTCACCCGACTTCACTCGGAAAATTTAAAAGGGGGGTTGGCAGGCGATTTGTTTTTACACCATAGAGTGTAAATACTGCAGGGGGCTTTGGAATCCCATCGATGGTTATCAACATGCTGGAAATGCTTTCTCACTTAACTTTATGTTACAATCAAAAAAATTTACCCCCACTTCAGTGTGTGCCAATCCAGACATGAGCAAATCAGACCTATTTCCTTTTTCAACCAAGCTGTGAACATTTCATTATACTGTAAAAACAGGCTTTTTTGAATGAGGTTTGTATGTGACTTCCCGTGCTTCTGCAGCACTTCTGCACTGGTTTAATTGTTCAACACCAGAAGTCCTCACTTGGTTCACACGTGCAGCTTATCCTAAAAAATTCAGGACATTTTCAGAAATTCTGCTTTAACTGTGAAAGCACCATAAGGCAGCGATTTCAGTGACAACTTGACGTATTCAAATATCCGATTTAAATAACTATAAAGAAATTGTAGTATACTGAGAGCCATCCTTTTCTCATCATCACTTTTTCCCTTATCTCCCAGTGACACTTTGTCAGATACCATGACACAGAAGGATAGACAGCCAGCCTGGAAGACTGACTGTCGGAAAGATTAAAGGAAAGAAATAAATTATGTGCATAAAATCACTGGCTTACGACACTCAAGTTTTTATGCTTCCTCCCAGAGGAAAGTGAGGACAAGTGATTTCAGATTAGAGGCTTCCAACACTCTGATGTTGTTTCACCTCAAGGGACCTTATTAGTCAATGGGTCACTTCACACTGTAGCCCTAACAAACACACGTCTGTGCCCATGCCAGTGCTTGTCTTGATTAATTATCAACACATGCTTTATCCAGCTGCTACAGGCAGGGAGAAAGCAGAAAGACGAATTAAAACATAACTACTACAACATGCTTCCCCTCCAAACTAGTTTTCAAAAATGATTCACATTAGAGAAACCAAAATGCAAAAATCTTTTTCTTTTTTTTTTCTCAGTTTGGTACACATTCTTTCATGCAGTTTGAATAAATAACAATATAATTGATAACACTTTTTATTAAGGTTTCCATAATTCTCCATTAACTAGATGCTTGTTAGCTTGCTAATTAGTAGCACACTGGCTGCTAATATATATAGTCATTATTAAGCACATACTGTATTAGTACCTTATTCTGCATGACCATAGTCAATCAAATTAATCAAAATGTATTTATATAGCACCTTTCAGACAAATGAAATTGCAGTTCAAAGTGCTTTACAAGAGTGCAGAAAAAGAGATTGACACCAATAAGAATGTAATAAAATAAAAATAAAAAGACGGATAAAAAAGTAATAAAAAGACAAGACTTAAAAGCAATAAGATAATACAATGAATACACACAAGAAACATTTCAAATTGTACTAAGATAAACAATGAATAAATTATAGCCATAAAATGATAAAGCACTAGGCCTATATAAAAGCCAGACTGAATAAATGAGTTTTAAGACTGCGTTTTAAAAATCTCAATATTCTCGGCTCCTCTCAGACCCTCTGGCATGTTGTGAAATTGTAGGTGAATTAGTTATGAACAAGACCTGACTTTAGAATGGGGAAAATATTCTCAGTAACAAAGACTTAATTAATTAGGAGTTATTTGGACATAACTAAGACAAGACGCTTTTTAAATGAGAATAGACCGAACTTAATGAGACTTTAAAAGGGAGAATAACTGTGACTGTAATACTTCTACCTTATAGGGTATTATTAAGAGCATAGTTCATGTACAACAACCTCCTGATTTACTATCAATAAGCAGTAATACGGAGGATATTGAGGGAAACTCTATATTCTAGTAGCTATAAAAGATGGTCATGCAGAATAAGGTACTAATAAGTGCTAATTAACGATTAATAAGCAGATAGAATGTGACTAATTATGGTGAATATAAAGTGTCACCATATAATGTTTTGCCTGTTCTTGTTAAAGCAGCAATATGTAACTTCTCAGTTGTGGTGCGCTTTGGCGCCAACAGCAGGTCTCTGACCGGACTGCACTGTCGTAAAACGGTTACGTCTCCCTCTCTGAGCCAGCGTACATTTGTTGACAAGCCGAGAGTGAGGAAGCCGGCAAATACGCTGTGAGAAGTTGAAGAACCATGTCGACTGAAAAGGTACAGTAATATTACCAGATTTTGATCAAACCTAAACACCTGCAGCCCGTTGTTTATTATATGTATGTGTATTCAACTGTTACCATGATATCTGTAGCCGTGGCTAAATGGCTACATGTCAACATGCTAGTTGTAGATCGGTTTGTAAGGTTACAAACTTTTATGAGACAACGTAAGATGGATACATTTATTTATATGTTTGCAAACCGGAGACATAACTTGTGATGACTTTCTGCTCCCGGTAAAGCTGCTAAACGTGAGACAACAATGACACCGGTAATGATGCAGCCTAACGTTACGACTCAGTCTGTTATCAATAATATCTGCAGGGATGTTTATTCTGCCATCTAATAGCTTTCCCGTTAGCAGTGAAACAGATCATAATACTGACTTGTTGGGCAATAATATAACTACTTTGCAACCTTGTATATGTCATAAGTTGCGTTATAATGGTCTGTTTATGCGTTGATAACTGTGTCCGAGGTTTATGTTTTTCAATATCAGTTTTCCTTTTATTCCAGGATTCAACCTCAACTTCATTTCTCCATCCATGATGAGCAGGAGCCGGGGGGGGGGGGGGGGGGCATCGTCATGAATCAAAGCTGCTGCGTCTGGAAGATCAGAGAAGCTTTCTCAAGAGGACAGTACCCTGGCTTCAGGGTGCGCTGCCTTGTGTCAACATGTCTTATAGACGTAAATACCTGTTTTGGCGTAGCTTTCCGTATTTTTGTGTAATTTCAAGTTGAGTTTGTTGAGTTCACTAAAGTTATTTGTTTTGACCATTGTTTGCAAAATAAAACAGACATCTTTTTCTTACTCTCTTGTTATGATGTCATTTAAAAACTGTAATTGTTCTGAGCTGGTTATAACAGTAATTGTGTGCATTGCCCACTGATTTTTAGTTCTGTCTTCTTATTTTTATTTACATAATAACAAAAACTTTATCCAGGTTTCAAGATTCAAGAGATTGACATTGGGCAGAACGATCTCCCTGAGCGTTGTCATGCAGAATACACCAAAGGTAATAAGAAAACAGGAGAATATAATATGAAGGAAAAGCTACAGAGATCAAGATCAAATAGTTATTTATTAGAAAAACACTGATTTCCATATAAATACAATCAAAAGCACTTTTTGGCACTCATTTACACATTCAGCTGCTTGAGGGGGGGGGGGGGTCTACACCATCCTAGAGATTTGTTATGATGGACCTGAGGGAGGGGGGGGTCTACACCATCCTGGAGCTTTGTTATGATGGAGCTGCAGCAACTTCAGAACCTTGGACAATAATATAATTTAGTATTAGAGTTGTTTCATATTTTCAAAACTGTATATGTATATATATTATTAGCTAACGTTACTCCATGAAAACACACCTGTCGCGGTCTGACTCTGGACTCTTGCAGGGATGGAGGTTGCATTTGTTGCTGGAGATGATGCTGAGCTCCTCTTTAGAAAGCTGGAATAAAGTTTGAAGTCAGTATGTTAGTTTATACAGCTGTGCAGAGTATAGTAACGTTAGTTTCTATAGCAACATGAGGGCGAAACTTTTGACCAGCGAGAAAGTTTGCACTTAGCACTGCTCAGATAAGTAGCAACCGGAGCTAACGTAACAATATACTGTTTGTATTATCATGCTACGGGCTGAACTTCTGCTAACATGGACCGACTTGGCATACGAACAACCGCTAACGGGTCGACATCTTTTGTTGCCGTGCATCAGTCAAAGTCAGCCCAATTATCTCCGACACATAGGTTAGCATGCTAGCGTAGCTAAATCAGAGGACCCTAACGTTATTCTGCTATTCTGGTCGTTATATGATAACGTCATCTACCTGTCGACATAGACTGAATGTTTTTTGGTGAAACGACTCTATAACTATGATGCAAAGAAACAAGACACAAAGTTTGAAACGAGCTACTCACCAGTTACAAGCCCAGCGTCGGACTTGCAGCCCACTGTTTCTTGAAGCTCTCTCCAACGTGTAAAAGCCTGTCCAATATTTCCTCTGGTCCGGTCACGCTCACTTTTTCTCTTCATATCTTCATTAGTCACTGTACTTTTGCTCTTAGCCTCAGCCATTGTTTCAAACAGCACAAACACGGGCTAACTAACTGGCCGCTTCATTGCGTACTCTGTTGACTGCAGTAGTGCCGTAAAGCGATGCGTACTTCTCGCGAGATAACCCCGGGACGCGGTTAAAAAGTTACATACCCCAGTTTTGAGCGAGAGGACCGCTGTGCGGACCTTAGACAGTCAACATTCTCTCTGCTGAGAGCTGTTGAGCTCTTAGATCAATTTTGAAACGACATATACTATAGGTGGAAAAGTTACATATTGTTGCTTTAAGACAATGTTCCCTAAAAGAAAATAAGCCTGCATAAAAATGTAAAAGGTAATTTCTGGCTCTTATAAATTAGCAGGAACGATATATGCGCGTTGTGTCTGCAGTGTCTACTTTAAGGGGGAGCAAAGCACATAATTACATTTAGGTCAAACTGCATGTTTATAATAAGTTTAATCTTCCAACACCAAATCTGTCACCCAAAAAAAGACACTGGACTATCTTTGCTTTTGTTCATTGCTTGGCCATGCCCCTGAAATTAGGGGTCCGTAATTAATTTCACTCTTATCCACTGTCTTTATCTATGTCTGCTCATCTCATAGAAAGCCTCTCTATCAGAGCCTGAGCCTTTCATCTATCTGAGACTAAACCTTCGACTCTTTTTTCCAACTCTGCCCATGGACCTGTTCCCTGTCGTTACCCTGGGCTAATTAGCTCCTCAGTCAGGTTGTTTCAGTTTCCGGGACCCAGCTCGACAGTTTGTATATTTCTGATAAACTTCCCCTGACCCTGAAACTTGGTTTAAGAAATAAAGTCTTGGGTGAAAGCCATCCTTCCCATACCCAAGTGCCAGTGGTTGTCCAGTTGGGTTCTCCAGTTTGGAAAGAAGCATCAAATCTTAAAGAAGATTGATCGCCCTGCTCTGTGTGAACACCAGGAGCTCTCTACCTCCTCCATTCTGCAGGATGTATCCCCAAGTGGGGCTGCTGACCCAGCTTGACATCCTCCTTGCCGCAGGCTGCACTGTCACTTCCCTTCAATCCTCTCCTCCAAGTCTGCTTCCTCACCCTACCCTCTGCTCCCTCTCTTTATCACTGATCATCAGTGGCTGTATTGCCAGAATGATCAGCCGTCAAAAAGGATTTATCTTACTTTCTGGACACATACTTCTGAGTTCATAACATGTCAGCAGAAATCATAAATATGCTGCCTTCTTTGGTTTTGATTATTGGCAAATGGGTATTTATTTGACATCAAATCCACATTTTTGGAGGTATCAACTCTTGGCTGTTTTTTGGAGGATATGTAGGGCTACTTCTCAGTTCCCTTAAAAGGATCTATGCATCCCTCACTTGCCTTCTTAGTCACTCCCACCAGAGATGCATGGAGAGAAACTAGGGAACGAAGCGATGGAGCGAGGAAAAGAGAAAATATGCTTGCTTGCTTGCTTTCCACCAAAGCATCACCAAAAGATGTCCGTTTGTAGTGATGACTTCAGCTGATAACCACTGAGCTGTCAGTCAGCTTTAACAGCTGTTTGAGTCTGCACACATGTGTATTAATTCTAATAAAATGCAAATGAGCGACAACCTGCAGTCTGCTAAAAGAAAAATATGGGCCATTTCTACTGGCTATAAGCTTTAATATTAAATTATGTATTCATTATTTGTATTTGTTTTTACTGATGATCTGATAGTGAACTGTATTTCATAAACACATATACTTAATGTTGTCTAGAAAATGCTAAATTGGTAAAAAAAAAAACTATAGTAATCCCTTGGGCCCAAACTCAAGGATCTGTGGATGAATCTCAATGCAACAGTTTTTGTTTTTCTTATGTGACTTTGCCATGACTATTCAACATTGGTATAACCCACTTCTTCCAGGATCACCTCTCATCCCAAAATATCAGCGAAGATTTGCTCTTGAGAAGTACACAACATTTAACCACTATGCTTGGCACACAACGAAATGAACGACCTGCATATCTTCCAAAAAAAACAGCCGAGAGGTGATGCCTCCAAAAATATCTGCAAATACTGATGATCTGAAACCTTCACAAAACCCTTTTCTAAGGGTTTACAATGTGTGTTTCAAAACAGGAGCACTTGCAATCGTATTTGTTTTTGATGTAAGCACAGATTGATTGATTTTCCATTTATCAGTGATAGTTGTTGAATTAGAACTTGTGGTAGAGATGTGCTTGTGTGTGTTATATCACTTTTGCCAGTTGCTCTGTTGGTCTGCATGCCTTTTCTTATTGAAGCACCGCTCACTTTATACAGGGTTAATCAGTTACACAACTGGTGGTCTCAAATGGCCTGAAGTCAGCTCTGTATCTTTTATAGGTGCATCCCAAGCAGCGTGAAAAGACTTAGCTGAGACTTATCCTCAAGGCTATCAACATAAATGCAAATTCCGATGGAGTGGATGAGTAAGAAGTAGACGGTGCTTCCATACAGTTCAGTAAGAGTGTAAAGCAAGAAACAGACTGGAGACAGAAAAGGTCTCTTTATACTTATGCATATAAGCTCAGAATGGCAAATGCATCCCTAGCTGGATTCGTATTTTGCACAGGATTGGAGCTGACAAAATGGTTTCAAACTGTTTGACCTTTGTTGTTCTCATTGCATGTGTTATATATTGGTGTTCCACATCACACTGACTAAACCCCCATTTTCAATAACTTGTGGCTCCTCTTTGATTTCCTCTGAGAGCTTTGCTATTCTGGAAACAGCAGCAGCAGATGGATATGTTTTTATTTTTTTTAACCTGATATATTTGCTTCCCAAAAGCATTGTCATTTACAATGACGTATTTGATCCCAGCAGACATAATTGCCAAGCAAATAAGAGCCATTACTGTATGTGCTGAGGTTGCTTGTAGGTGCACTCTGTATGCATGCTTAGAGAGAGACTGACCTAAGCCATTACATTCCTCTCTGGAGGACAGTTCAGCAAGATTGAGGTTGCCTCATGCTAAAGCAGGCCGAATTAAATTGTGGGCTCTGAAACTCGGCCTGACAGGCAGAGTAGTGTCTATCAGGTGAAATTGTTGGAAACATCCTTCCAGGACCTACAGAGCTGCCTCAGGCAATAAAAAGATTAATAATTGAATAAATATACATGCATAATAAAAAGGCCATTAGTTTCAATGGAGGGATAATTAAATTATTCACAAGAAACGGCGGAATAGAAAAGGCTGGATTTAAAGCAAAGTATCTTAAGTATTTTGTTTTGTATAGCGTGAAATCAGACATAGTACTGTTTATTTAAATTTGAAGGCCAAACTTTTTCAAGGTATTATTTTGAATAGAATTAATGTCAGATTTAAAGCTTTATGATGAAACACATGGAGTCAAGTTGATGAATATTCATTTTTTTTTAACTTCTATGGTTTACATCTTTATGTTTTAATTTCACCAATAATGAGGGGTTATTCTAGAGTCTGTTGGGGCCCTAGGCAAAAATCAATGGGGGGGGGGGCGCCGCCTCAAACCATCATTCATCATTATTATGACTGCCAGTGTCCTGACGCTTACTCCCCATCCTCTTTTTTTCTCTCCTATAGATGGATAATTCCTTGGCTTTTACAGCTGGGCAACGAGAATGATTGCTGTTAGATGGGGCCACCTTAGGGAGGTTTCCTACTCTCATTGCTTCTTTGGTTTAAAGTCTGTGGGCCCACAGGGGCCCTCTACATGGTCTGGGGCCCCAAGCAGTTGCCTGCCTTGCCTGTTGACAAGCAGTGCCTATCCCTATAATTAAACAGGAGGCTAAAGTTTTTGTAGCATCAATGCAAACAACTGCCAAAAAACCGGACAACATCATTTAGAAGTATACTGAATTAAGTCATGGCAAAAGTTTGCATAAATCCGTCCATCATGTGAATACATTTCAATCTTCTACATTATGTCACCCCCTGTTAAAACGTCAAATACGGCTTTTAGGCCATTTTAAGATTTTTTTTTTCTGTAACCTGCAGTGCCCAGGATGGATACACATGGTTGTGTCTCTTTCCTGGTTAAACAACTGGTTTTGTAGAAAAGTGTCAAGAGCATGTGTGCTCTAAATGGGACCAAAATTGATCGAATAAAGATAATGCTTTATTGAGGGAGATTTGAAACCATCAGTACAAACCATGAAATGAAACTACAAAATGGGACCAAAAGTCAACTGAGAAATGAAGTCATTTTCTGTTGTTTTCTGGTATCAGACTTTTTTGAAATCAGTCCAGTCTTCCCTTGCTGGCTGTTATGCAGAACCACAACCACAACCACCGCCTGACGCCCAGCCACCACTATCAGACTGTGTCGTCCAACAACCACCACCTGATGCCCAACCCCCATCCGACTGTGTCGTCCCAAATCCACCGCCTGACGCCCAGCCACCGTCATCGGACTTTGTCGTCACCACAACCAACGCCGTCCTCATTCCTGCTCCGACCTCCACCTCAGCGGCAAGGAAGTGTGGACAACAGGAATGCGAGGAATACAAAGGAGAAATCCTTCCTGCATATTCAGGGACTGTGTTTTATTTTGCCTCTTTTTATGAAACATTTTTAGAATGTAAATTAAATTAGTTGCAATAGAATCTATTTTTTGAATGGCTCGAGGGCTGTTATCTCTTTTAATTTGCTAGATGCAAATGCTGCTTATTCATTTTAATCGGGCGTAAGGACATTTGTTTAGACCCTCCCAAATTCATCACTAATGTAATAATCATTCTCTAAAAATAATAAGCCTTCGGGATACCTTAAGGCAAGGTAAGATATAATAAGGTTTTATTATGTTTTAGCGACTAATCAAACTGTAGCCCTTTGCAAAGGGAACTGGTTCAGTCAGCACATAATGATTTGCTCTGCAGTGTTGTTGGGGCTATAAGTACTCTTAACTGCGTGCCTGAGGCCTATAATTAGCTGCCCATGGTGTGCTTTAACATTGTGCATTTTCTCTAACACTTCCAGTGAAATCCTCTGTAAATTATAGAACCAACAACACTCCTGGCGGACACGTCGAATTACTCATGGACTGCAGCACAATCAATGGGACGAGTTAATGTCATTATTGGACAGCACTGGAAGAAACGGTTTGTCATATACAGTATATGTAATTAAATATAACACTGTTGACCTTCAAAAGAGCAAAAAGATGCTGTAGAAATCCCCGGTTCCACCGCATAACCCCGAGGAAGTTTCTAACTCCAAACATATTTGCCTCAGGAATAGAAATGCTGTAACAGAATTCTGCCCTCTGACACTACCTGCTGAGTAACTATTAGAGCAACACAGCCTCCTGAGGTTGGCTCCAGTAGAGAGGTGAGCAGCCAGGGAGTGAGTCATCAGAGATTCCTCAGTTTGAGTGTGGGTTCACTGTAGAAAAGTTCAGAGGCATCCTAGGTGTGTGCCCAAGGGTGGTGGATGGAGGTCTTGAGGGGGATCCTCCACGCAATGTTCAGCATGTCTGATCTCAGCGGGAGGACCTTGTATAAACATGTGTTTGTCTGCAGGGGGACGCAGGCAGGGAGGAGAGGGAGGAAGAGCAGATGCAAACCTTCATTATGCTAAGAGTGGGGTATGTTGATGAGAACAACAGAGCCAAACAACCAGTGACGGTCCCTGGATGTCACAGACCACCCAGCTCGTCATATTTCAAAGCCTGCTCTCCTCTGGGTGCTGATGGGACGCTGGGACAGTCTGGTAAAAGGCAACATAATCAATCAAAGCAGGCAGTCTGACATTCAACATAGGAGAACATTTCAAAGGGGAAATCACAGCCAGAACATCTTTTTTTCTTATTCCATCTGATTTGCACCGGTGCACAGCAAACATAGCAGTTACTTTCTTTCAATAGCTGGCCCATAACCTAAAGGCAGGCTCTCTCTGCAAAGCTTCAGACAGATCTAGCATTTGAAATTGCTGTCAAAAACAGCACTTGCGTTTCCAATATCCTGTGAGCAGACGAAATTCAATGTCATTGCAAAAAAATGTGATATCCAATGAGTTTTTTTGTTGTTGTATTTTTTCATTTGAAATATGTTAAAACAGCAGGTTTTTGAGGCCTTGGGACATCCAGTACATCTTCAACTATTCTTGTTGTTGTCCATTGCCACCCTCAACATCTACGGAAAATGTGGCATGTGTGGTGTTTGTTTGAACAGATTGTAATGTTTGCTATAAATGCCAAAGCAAGAACATATGTGAAGAAGTAAGCATTGTAGTTGACTTACCTTTACCATATGGTTGCAGATTGGAAAAGAACACTTATGTTAGTAATTTGAAAAGGCTTTGACAAATGACCTACTTCGTTAAAAAAATGATAGCAAAATACCGACTCATAAGTATAGAAAACATGCTTCAACATGCACACTGCTGGATTGCTGGAGGGAAGCACACACGCTCTGTCTGCGGAAACAGCTGTGCTGTGTTACTTTTAGTCTTGTGAGTAATTAGCACAGTTGAAAATATATCACATGCATGCCCAGTTGAGTTCAAGAAATTGGATTTCCTATGTTTATTATGATAAGTAATGCAGACCTCCTGAATCACTGCAAGAAAAACTCAGCCTTAAACCATGTTTGAGTCATAAAGATTGAGAAATGGACACAGAGCTGGGACACTAACTGCTGCCTGAGAGAGAGGATGGGCGGAAATAACAAAACCCTATATTTCATCCTCTCCATATCGCAGAAATTGCGAAACTCAAGGCAATTGAATGGAGAAGGCAAGATAGAGAGAGGGATGAAAGAAAAATATTAAATGTATTTCTTCCCCAAAGGAAATTCATAGACCCGTTTTGATTGTGTGAAAAGCCATTACAAGGGAATTTATAGTCCTTCCTGCCCATCATAGTTTTTTTATCAGCTCCAAAATGGCTCACACACAAGGCATCGCTTACTGTTTATAAGTAACAGAAGACAAAAACTGAATACCAACTACAGTTTTTTTTAATTAAGCCCCTCTCACAAATGAGTTCTGAACTTTTTCCATATAATTTCCATGTACTGCACAATGTCTGAGTTGACTTGCACAACTTGAAATGCTCCATGGGGTTAAGACAAAGGGGGCTTCTAAGTAGAGAAGGCAGAAGGAGGAGGAGTCTTTCATTATTGTAAATGTTTCTGGGTTAATATCACTCAGACATGTCTAAGGACGCATCCACGACAAGATCGTAATACTAGAAAACATAAGCAACTGAGGTTGGTAGTAGAAAGCTGAGAAACTTTGCCCAATGTAAATCACATATCACACTATTACCTGCTGCAGTCACAAATCAGCCCACACAGACTTTCCACAAATATTTCTGAAAAGGAATTGGCAGGAAAAAATCTGCTTAAAGAGTAACTTAACCTCCAGACAACTTTTTTCAGCTAAAAACACCTGTAGGCCTACATGGGTATTTAGTAGTGTTGTTGATCAATCCGGGTCCAAATCTCGACATTTGAGTTCAAAATATTTAAGTTACATTTATTGTGTTTGAAATATGCATAGCGTTTTCCCTCTACAGGTTTAAACCTGAATACTGCGATCACATTTTTCTATTGGTTGATCTGGTGTTTGGTGATGTATGCGGTACCACCTTTCGTAACCATACCCTATGAAAATTACGTAACCCAATTCAGCAAACTATACGGAGTCAATGGGATTGAGAGAATTGCACGGATTGATTAAAACTGAAATCTATGTGGCTTGCTGTGAAATATGGCGATTGTAAAGTGCAAAAACAGGGCTATTAAATAAAAAATTGTTGTGGCCTACAGTAGACTCTGGAGGAGAGAAGTGTCATTGCTGCTTCTCGAGTCATTACTCATGGCTAAATAACCTCGCTAAATGTGCTAATCAGTTTGTTTGTGTGTGTGTGTGCGTGCGTGTGTGTGTGTGTGTGTGTGTGTGTGTTGCATACTGTAAGATGTTGTGGCTGATAGTAAAATTCCAGTGTAGATGCAGTTTAGACCAAACTCTGGGGTTTAGTTACCCTTTAAAGTCAGGGTGAATAGATTCAGACTTTTGTGTTCACTCAACCAAGCCAGAAATGTCTTACTTTCAGGAGTGCAGTGTATGTGTATAGTAACAGGCTTCACATAATTCCAATCAAAGTAAGCCTAACAGGCACTTAAAGTATATTATTTTATCCGTAAAATATTATATTTCTGCTAAGTACGTCAATAAGCAAGCAAAAGTGTTGCGCCTCTGTTTGCTTGTTTGTTCACGTCTTTGTTTGTAGACCTCGGGCTTCTTTTGCTGTGTCCTCCGCTCGACTGACAGCTGTTCAGCCCAGCAGGCCCCCGAGGCGGAACACAAGGCTCCATCTGATGTCAGTTTGTCTGGTGTCAGCAGGGCAAGGCGCCTTGTTTTTCCATCAGCATCTACACCTCTGTGTCAAGAGCATCTTTTTTCTTCTCTTTCTTTGGGGGGGGGCAGGACTTCAACACCAGTAATGAGACATACTGCATGGGGAGAGTCATGCACGACAAGTTTAACAAGTCCATAAAGACAGTCACACAAATCTTCACCCTCCCATGTGGCAGAGACATTCTCTGTATTTCTAGCGCAGAGAAATTGCCATTGACGGCAAGGATTAATGAGTCCCTCCAACAGAAAGTGTAGGTGTACTTATCGGTGACACTGTCCAGGCAGTAAGTGTTCCTGTCAAATGGCACACAATTCTGTCACATATCGCAGTCTTTAATTATAGTCGAAGCTCTCCACACTTTCCAAGTTTGTCCAAATTGAAAAGTAGGTCTTTGTGTTGAAATGAGGTCTGAAAAAGTGTTAGAGCAGGAGTTGATGATGTGAATGCTGATAGCTTCAACTTATTCCCAAGAGACTGGACTGAACTTTACATGCCTCTTGCGATGTCCTCCTACAAGGCTTGTGCTGATAGCCATATGGCAAGGCCAGCCCACTCTTTCTTGACATAGTCAGTTTAGTACTTCATGGGCAAAGGAGTGCATGACTCACTTCTGACACTCTGTTCCTACACACCCTGGTCTACCAAACTACTGCGACTTACTGTACAACTCTGGTGTCATTTGGTTTGGAATCCCAGAATGAGATACCCATGCACAGTTATGAGTTCATCCATTACTGTAATCTTTTTTCAATTTAGCATTTGAACTCTAGGTAGTAATTATTAAGTAAACTGAAGGAATTCAATGGTATTTTTATGATTTAACTAATAGTTCAAACTGTTTAGTGCAAAGGTTCAAAAATAACTAACCAGTTTTATTTAGATTACCTTGGATTAATTTTGGTATGTTTTTCTTAACATGTTTTTTTCTGTCTTTTTTCCATTCAAATTATGGGCTGATGCTCTCTGGGATTTACTACAACTATAGGCATTTATTTAATCTTTAGAACTCTGGGAGAAACAACTCTGAAAATGTTGCCGCCATGAATGACAAGACGTTTTTTAATGGTCTGAAGATCTGTAGACACTCTGTAAATCTTGCA
Organism: Tautogolabrus adspersus; assembly: GCA_020745685.1. Classification (NCBI taxonomy): domain Eukaryota; kingdom Metazoa; phylum Chordata; class Actinopteri; order Labriformes; family Labridae; genus Tautogolabrus; species Tautogolabrus adspersus. Next base: position 8,070,020 of record CM036549.1, on the reverse strand, counting down.
AAACAGCTGGCGTCGTCCGATGGCTTAGTGGTTAAGATACATTCCCTTTTCTGTGCTGTGATTGCAGAGAACTCATTCAAGCTTGTTATCTATGTTGTGCACGTGCAGTTTCTCCTCTTCTCTAACAAAATCAAGGCATATTAATTTGCAATTGGTGAGAGTTGGGCTGTTTAAGGTGCCCCTGCGGAGGGTATCTGAAAGTCTAAGCCAGCCTGTGTGCATTGACTCAACACAGAAGGAGCAAACTGTGAGCCTGAATCCTCTGGAAGATGTTCTGGGGTGGATTGTTAAACAGAATCCATTTCGATTAGGTGAGACCAGCAGGAGAATCTGTGTCCGGTTAGACAGTAAGACTCTGTGGTCAGCGACTTCAGAGCAATGGGTTCTTGTGTTTCTTTTTCCCTTGTATTGATGCTTTTGACGTCTTGTGAGAAGCACTTTGAATTGCCTTTTTGCTGAAATTTGCAATGTAAATAAACTTGACTTGACTTAACTTCTCAAACTCTTCAATTTCTGTCTGTGTTGCTCGGCCAATGCTGACTAACTTGCCAAAAGTTGAACTTGTTAGTCTGTATTTTCTATCCCGTGTAAGAAGTTGTGGAAAAACAGTAGGTAGGCCTAACAGTGTGGTAGCAGTAACAAAAACTGTGTTGATGTTGGAGGCTCTAAAAATTAGCTTTATGAGATTTTTGATTTTATGAGTGATGACTTCATTGAGGACCATTGCACGCGACTGTGATGATGACTGACATGTCTTGTAGCCGATGAAATCCTCAAAACATCAACATTTTCTGCTTCTTTCAATACTTCGGGGTGATTTCTTTATGCACACACTAAGGAGATTGATTTAAAGTATTAGTGATTTTCAGAACTGCATTAAAGGTATTAATATGGTGATATGTATACCAAGATAGGCTATGAGCCATGAATTACTTGGAGAAAACAGGCAAATCTATGTAAAATTAGACTTTAAACACCCCCATATAGCTGGAATGGAATGATACTTGTGCTCAACTGTGAGACTGACAGTCGACTGAGGCTCTGAGGAACAAAAAACATTTCATTGACTTTCACTGACTGCTTGTGAAGATTCTCTAACAGAGTGTAGTTTTTTTTTCTGAACTGTGGGCTGCTTTCCTGATAAGCACATTCACAGATTCCATACGAGCCTGGAGCAAGGATTACGTCGTTATGATTAGAATCCTTGACACGAATCCCTCGTCCTTTTTTTGAAGTTGCAGACCCTCTCTCATTATTGCCTGCCTTTTTTTTTTTTTAAGATTTTAGGTGTTTGGTCATGATGCAACCTCAGGGATATGAAAAAAACATGGATACAGAGATGGAAATGTAGGAGACCCCCATCTCATTGTGTGGTGGAACTAAGCATCCATTTTAATGTACAGTAATATGCCTTGCTGCTAACTGCCAGTAGTGCCAATTTTCCTAGCTTTAATGTAACCATCCTGATGGATGGATGGATGTATGGATGGATGGATGGATGGAAACATTGAGACATCTACTGACATCTGCTGCCCACTGATGTTTGTATCCATACAGTTCAATGAATAAAGGGCCTTAAGTACAGCTTAAGCATTCAAATATCTAAATGTAAAATTCATATTAATTGGTTTATGACAGCGGAAAGAAGTTCTCCTTGGGAAGTGAAATGGTGTTAGTCAGTAACATAAATATGCTGTAGGAGGATACCGTTGGACATCAGCAAGGTCATGAAACACCGTCTTTGCACAAGTAATGATCCCAGCCACGCCCTTACAAATGATGCTGGCAGCACAGAGAAAATGGTTCAGGATCACAGAACTTCTTGTTCAGTCCTCAGAGGTGTGATGGTTGGAGCTTACTGATAATGCCAACACCATGTTTTACTCTCAAGCATCATTTTCCCCATGTACATTGAAGCCAGGAACCTTGGATTGGGAAATACAGTATTATGCTATGCGCTTTGGCGATGCAATTTTGCTTTGTAATGTATAAAAATGCGTCTTTGTGTTGGGATGAATAGGGGCCATTACTAAAGGGATCAGAGAGAATGTGGCCGCCGCTGTAAGGATGCTTTCCCCTTAATGTCCCCAACACAGCCATTAAAGTTCACACAACTCAGCCCAGCCTGTATCTTCCAGGTCTGATGGCTCCTCTGGGATCATTTATCAGTCAGCAAATGTTAGAGCCAGGAAATACAAGGGCAACTCGGGTGAGGGACAACTTGGTGGCGAAATAATTTGTTATCTCTGCCAAACTTTGTGCACAAGAAACTTAGATGGAAAAAATGTTGGACGCCAGCACATATATATTTATAGACTGTCACTGAGAGTATTCTCATTAACTGAGATAGTATTTCATCTTGACTAATAAAGACACAATCATGAAAGTGTCACATGAAGTGAGTTAAATAAAGATAGCCTGTTTTGAAAAGCAAGACTACGCATGTGCGCAGGCACGCAGACAGTTGTTATGTTGTAACCTGTCAATAAAGTTTTGGGAGCCGAGCAGATGCATGTCCGTCATTCATATCACTGACAAGAATATTGATTCATCGAGCGTATGAAAACGCCACAGAAAGCAGATATGGTCAAGGCCAAAGGAGGGTAAAGCAACCTGTTTTAAGTGTTTATATATTTACCGTAAATTCCAGAATATAAGTCGCACAAGTTTATAAGTCACAGTCAGTTTTGCGAGGTCTTCCTGCATGATTACCATTATCATTGCATTGATGTAAACTTTGTGTTCATGTGTAGCTCTTTTTGTTCCATCTGTTTTCACTTTATGGAGTTTGCACTTCTGCAAGCTAGAGTAGGGTAGTTGAGCTCACAGCCAACGGTGAAAGATCTGCAGCCACAGCCCGCGAGTTGTGCTGCCCACCTCCGCTGGTCACCCATTATGACTTCCATTGAGGAGTCTTTCAATCAAACCAACACTCCACAAGGTTTATTTACTGAACAATATACCACCGTTTTCTTTTCATGTATGATAATGACCTAATGAGGGAGAAAAGTGGTGCCAGCCTGGTCTGTATATCTCTGCTTGCAATACAATACATATAAATGGGGCAAATTTTCAGTCACGTAACGTCGTGTTGTGTGATGATGTCGGCTGAGCATTTTGTACTTGTACATTGGTCATGCTAGTATATCAGACACAGTTCACTTTTTAGATCAAAAAAGATATTTAAAGCGGGTCATTTACTGTACTCCAGATTTTACAGTTTATTGTTATTCTTCTTTCATGTGTAAATTAGCAATTAACGTTTTACTGCTTAAAGTCAGAGAAATGAATTATGTGACAGCTGTGTGTTGTTCCCAGTGCTGTTTGTCTCTTCTCCCCTTCAGTTGTCTCCAGCTCTGCCCAGGTGAAGCCACTGATCACTCAACAAGTCACACCTGGCCTCAGTGTTTAAAAACCCAAGAGCTTACTTTAGAAGCTTCAGAAGGCAGAGGCATTTGGAGTGGGGACTGCTGCCGTTCAGAAAGAGATTTAGTGTGGTGTCTTGTTGCTTTACTCCTTTTATGACCTTAGTTAACTATTTAATTCTTTATGTGTCTTATAATAAATCTTCTTTGAAGGGTTTTGGGGGGTCAATTTGTTGGTCGTTGTTAGCCCCATAAGGCCTCCTCATGGTTGGGTGTAACAATTCCTATTCATTTGTCACTTTGTTGCTTCTTCATTTAAATGGCTCATTACCCTCTGGTGTCAGTGTGTGATGTGTTTTAGGGGGGCATCATTACTAACATTGTGAGAAATTGTATCTACAGTATGCAAATGTGCTGAACAACCCATAACCTGAATCTGAACCTGTGGGGAGGTGTTCTCCCTGAAATGTACACTTACATATTGTATTGGCATAAAATAATTTTCTGTTATTGTTAATGTCTTATCCCAGAGTTTCCAAAAGCATTATTTTTTTAATACATATTTAAGTTTGCATTCATTACACGTTACTGATTACAGAGCCAGGAATAAGACAAGTCAAACAAAGTCACCCTGAGGAGTTTTTTCTCGTAAAGAATTAAAGTAATATTGTCATTTATTGTTACGTTAATGTTGGATGCATTTCATTCCTTAAATATTTGTAACGCCTGGTTCTTTCAACCTGACACCTGGGCCCGTATTCACAAACATTCTGAGAATCCTCTTGGAGAGCTCCTAATTTAGCTTAAAAAAATCCTAGCAAGGAGTCCTAGTTTAAGAGTGATTTAGGAACATTCTTAGGGTCTTTTTCAAACCAGCCACTACACCCTCCCCCTCCGTGACAGAGTGCACTCCGTTAGAAGTCACACTCGCAGCTGAATGAAGTCCCCTTCATCAAGAGGTGGGGTAGAAATACAGCGGCAGGCTTTGGGAAAAACTTCACTCTCTCAGGCGGAAACAGGAAATGTGTGTTACCATGGTTTCTCAGCATATTTTTCTTATTCTTCTCCAGTAAATTATATTAGTGTACACTAATAACACAACTATCAGATGGAGCCTACATTCTTCATTGTAATTTATAATTTAATGTTCAGTTAATTTATTGTAATTTCATAGAACAGGTTGTCTTAATGAATGCACAGACAATATACTGTTAAACATCAGAGCAGCTAAACTTGTATTTGTTGTTGTAAGTTAAGTTTTTATTGAGATTTGACAAAGACATCAAAAGTAGAAAATTAAGAAATAAATATGAACAGAGAGAAGTTGTCTGCAACATGATTTAATATTCTATAGTTTTTGCAACAGTACCTGTAAATATAAAACACTTTACAATGAATAAACACCTCAACTGAAGGAAGAAAGAAGAGTAAGCTTATATTTGATCCTCATTTGAAGTTGTTAATGTTTGTATGACGATATTAAATGTCTATCTTAGTTTGAGCAGTGTTTGCAGGCACGTTCACGGTACTTACATTTGCATAGGTTGCTTTTTCTATAACGACTGGACACAATAGGCGTTGCACGCAATCCGAAAGTCGGCATCGGTGCATCAGACTCGCTAGTGGAGCGTTTTAAAACCCACTACCACTCCCCGCTAATTGGTTTGGGACGGACTTAATATGGCGGACCCTCCGCGTGGCCGCGCAAACGGAGGGGTAGTGGGTAGGGAGAGGGTGTAGTGGCTGGTTTGAAAAAGACCCTTAGAGCAACTCTGAGCAAGGAATGGACAGAAACTTTTATCTTAGTGAGGAGGCGTGGTTGAGCCCGTTGCTAGGTATGACACATTTTTTCAGAAGCTGTGATTGGTTAATCTAAAAAAGTTGAGAAAAAAAGTCAAACATAGAATCTAGTCAGACATTGTGTAATTATGAACACTTTGAAATCAGCATCTGTGTGATAATTTGTAAGACATACTTTAAAAGTATATAGCCTACAAGATGTTTGAAATAACATGCCCACTTGTGCAGCTGCCTCTTCACCTGCTGATTGTTACATCAGCAATTAAAGGGCCTTAATCAGTGATTGGATGCACCTGCGGAGCTGACCACATGAAGAAAAAAACAACATTCATGTCTCACTTTGCACTGAAAAAAGTCAGAGATGGATTGAAATGTCTGCACAAATCATTTGTGTCTGTTCTGCCCAACTATGAGTCAAAAATATTCTTCATGAAGTGTTTGAAGAACATTTCTCTCTACTTAAGAAACTCTTAAACCTGTTAAAAAGTCCTCCTCACTACTCCTAATGGTTTAACACTGTAGGAGCTCTTTTAAGGGCTAAGACACTATGTGAATAACTTTCATCTTTACAAGGATCTAGTCTTAACTTTGAGGGGAAAATCTTAGAAAATGTCCTGATTCTAAGGATTTTCTTAGAATTTTGTCACTAGGAGCAACTCTTAGTACTTAGGAGGCTTCGTGAATTCGTCCCCAGAGCAGTGTTAAAAACCATAAGCTGGACTGACATCGCTTCATACCCCTAACAGTGGCTTCAAATGAAATTATCAATACAAATATTTGAATGTCTAATTACTGCTAGTTAAATTTTAAATTTTTAAAGATTTATTTTTGGGCTTTTTGTGCCTTTATTGGAGAGACAGGACAGTGGATAGAGATGGAAATCAGGGAGAGAGAGTGGGGAATTGACATGCAGGAAAGGAGCCACAGGTTGGATTCAAACCTGGGCCGCCCGCGTTGAGAGCTACAGCCTCCATACATGGGATGTGCACACTAACCACTGCGCCACCAGCACCCTGTAGAATTTTTAATTTAATCACCTGCAACGTCCTTTCAATTTGTGCATGTTTTGCTTTTAGAATTATTTCAATATAATTAGATTTATTCTGGGAAACAAACAATCTTTAACATCAAGGCTGAGTACTTTGTCCATGTAATTTGTCCCGGATCTCAGAGAACAATCAGAGTAACACAGATTTGATTTGTTCCCAAGGCAAAATAACCTCATTGTGCCGCTTCCAAGCGAAGCCCTAAACAAGCCTGATGACACAAAATAGATGCACCTGTGAACCACCTGCACAAAATCAACATTTTTCCTCTTAAGGCGGGCATACAATGTGCGATTTTTTCCCTATTTTGGGCCGATTTCTGAGTCGTGCGAGAATTTTTGGAGTCGGGCCGAATTTCAGCTTAATCGTGAGTCGTGTAGTATACAGGGGGCAACGAGCACCGATATACCCCTCCCGACCAGCTCCCGACCGGCAATCGGCTGGTCGCATGAAAATCAAACCTGTTTAATATTTTGGTCGCCCCTCGTGAGGGTGTCGCACAGTTGAAGCAGAGCTACGAGCCGATTCACCTGAGATCAGTGGGTTTCCCCTCATTGCGCCTGCGTGAAAAATGTAAACATTACCACGTCCAGAAGAAGAAGCATGTCGTCATGTCGATGCCGCTGCAGCCTGTGGTTTGGACTCAGGACATGGAGGCCAGACTTGTTGAGCAGTGCTTAATTTGTGCCGGATCCTGCCAGAACAAGATCCGGCACCTACCAGATTGGGACCGGCACCTGTTTGTTTGGATCCAGCCCATTTGTCACTATCCAAATCTCTCATTACATTTGGCGCAATATAATATTATCTGTTCTGACATTCTTTTTTGTATTTAAATAACTGGGAATGTTATTCTCTGCTGTGCTGCTGTGTCGTGTTGATAATTGTTTAGAAGAGTGGCGAGCGTGATGATGAAATTGTTGCTGTTTGTGCCGGGACACGGGAAGTAGGCAGCGCCCCCTAAATCAGGCACAATTAAAACTATCAGGTTATTAAAACATTTAAACTTACTAACTAATAGTTTCTGCAGAGTGACAGGCCCACAACTCCCAGCTGGTCAGAGCTTCTATATCGTTGCGCACACGTTGAAGTGTCGCGGAGAAGTTTTCAACATAATCAAAGAAACCAAAGACGTTTGATCATCCTGTTAGACAGAGCAGCAACTAGATGCTATCCTAGATTTTGGAGTTTTAGTTGATTATTATTTTAATAACTGCAGAACAACCTCTGAAAGGGAGTGAGCTCATACAGATAAGCGCGAGTGTGCCATTACGCACAGAGGTGGAGAGACTTGAAACAGAAACTTCAATCGATCATCAGTTCTAATGTACAGTAAATCAATTTAGCACATAATAGTGGGATCTACACTGCAGACTGTAGTCTCTGTTAACAGACGCTGAAGCTGCTCAAACAGCTCCAACGTGCAATAAGTGCGCACTGATGTCCGTGTGTCCGCTCGTCTTCCTGCCGCGCCGGAACAGCACTTTCTCTGTGCCCCGGGACCTCAGGGTTTATAAATTAAGCACTGTTGTTGAGATGTGGCAGGCACACTCGTGCCTTTACTGTCGTTTCAGCTCATAGAATGGCACAAATGGCCAAGGCAGCATGTTTCTTCTTCGTGAGCATCTCTCCAGTCCTCTTCCGGATTTGGGGACCCCGACGTGTTTATTTCGCTCTTATAGTGTGAGCAATCAGGTCGCAGCCGAGCATCGGACCGCACAGTGTGCGCACATACATCGTGAGCTTTGGCTTTTTATCGCATGCGATTTACTCGTGCAGTTTGAGTCTGAGATTTTCAAAACGATCGAAAACATCGCACAGTGTCTGCCCGCCTTTAGGTTCCCCCTCTGTTCTGTCTGCATGACTATCTGCTCGAAAAACACAAAACAGTGCATGCATGCATCTCTCTGTGTGATAGATGTTTCACCTACACCTCTGGCCCTTAATGTATAATGCTGTTGTACACACAAAGACTGAATATGCGTACATTACAGTGTGAGCTGCCTGTGAATGTTAGTGTGATGGTTGGCTAGTGTTCCAGGTAAGAGTGGTGTAGGTGGCAGGAGTTGTGTTTGCTGTTGAGTGGGAGTGAAGGAGGGCGCTGAGTGTCAGAATTCACTGACACATCTGTTACCTTTCCCTGTTACCTGCGTGCTTGATGGCTGATGAATAATGGTGCGTCATGTGATTGCCCTGCAGGTGTTATGATGGTGCCGTCCATTAAAAAACAGTTTGAATTATTTTGAGATCCACATGTAGCGTGCTAAATGATTAAGGAATTAAAGGGGAATTTTTAATCACAGAGTGTGCGTGATATGTGATTTTTAATATTATTTTCTTCTCCAGTGCCTTTGCATGTTGATAGACACAGACTCTGTATATCTGACCAAAAAGAAACTGCCATCAGCAGAGAAACTGACCTGGTCACTGATTGAGCGCTATAGCTAGACTAAAATCTCGACAATTGACATTTAAAATTTCATCTGGGTGACCCCACATTTCTTGCCAGATTTCTAGCATGGCCCTGCCTCCTGCATGTTACACAGTGTATCCCTTCCTTACCCACTAATTGGTGCAAGTCAAATGAAATGACTTGGAAAACAACAAATGTTTCCTGTGAATGTCCCTGGTGCCCTTTCTAATATTTTAAGATAGCTGTTCTAACAAGCCAAAACTGCCATTTGTACACAAGAGAGCACTATTATCTGTTTCCCTGCACATTCGGGGGAGGAGGGGGGGGGGGGGGGGGGGTCACTCAAAATATTGTTGTGTTCTGTATTTTAGATGACCACATACAGTACTTACATCAACTGCATTAAAACATCAACAAATCAGTATTCTAATTGTCAAATTCTGATGTCGCTTAAAGTTAATAAATAGATTTTTTTAACGTATCTTTAGTTTTCTTTCTTTGACTTAAGTCTCTTCAAACCAAACAGGGATACAAAGTTGATGAATTCCAGGCAGTTGAATTAAAGTGTTTTCTTTATCTGTTAAGCCTCTAGAGGTTGAAACATCATCAAACATTATTTTTCATATAAGGTAAGAAAGTCAGATTTTGTTTTGTCTTTTATCTTTATTTACTTTTTATCTTTGTGATTCAGCAGAGTTTTTTTGTGTTTGTTTTCAACGTTTTATTTTCTGTGAAAGTTCGCAGTCATCCGGGTCATGCTAGATCAAAGTTGAATCTAAAAGGCAACTGGACTTGGTTGAAGTATATACTTCAGCCAAGTCCAGTTACCTTTTGGATTGAACTTTAAACTTTTGTTTTTTTCTTTTTATTTCCAAAGGCGATTCAACTGTGAACAAGAAACCTTGTGAAAAAACTGCAAAATAATTCCATCCACATTTACAAAGTAGGACAAAATTCAATCAATCAATAAAACAATCAAATAAATCAAGAACGCACATAAAAAAAACAGCAAGAGCTGACCAAACGGGACCAAAGAGCAGTGCCATCAAATTAAATTAATTGCAGTCCATTGTCAGATATGTTAGGAGCAAGATTAAAAAAAGGAACAGATTAACGGCTGTGGCTCAGTTGGTAGAGTCGGTCGTCTCTTAACTGGAAGGTTGGTGGTTCCATCCCTAGCTCCTGTAGCCACATGTCTGATGTGCCCTTGGGCAAGATGCTTAACCCTAAGTTGCCCTCGCTGTGTATGAATGTGTGTGAATGCGATTAGTTACTTCTGTACATAGCAACCTCTGCCATCAGTGTGTGAATGGGTAGATGTGACCTGGGGTGTAAAAGCACTTTGAGTAGTCAAATACTATAAAAGCGCTTTACAAGCTCAAAACCGTTTATCATTTAAAACCTTGGCATTTTTGGAAAAACTATGCTATATCATGACCACAATTTACTTGCACAAGTCTGGAAATTGGTCTGGTAGCTGGAGAGGTGCCAGTCCACTTCCTGAGCACTGCCGAGGTGCCCTTGAGGAAAGCACCGAACCCCCCCACCAGCTCAGGAGCGCTCGCTGTGGGCATCCCCCTCACTCTGACATCTCTCCATTAGTGCATGTCCATAGGATCCTGTTTGTGCATCTGTGTATTTCAGCCTATGTGTGTGTAGCATGTTCAATATAACGGAGTGTAAACCAGAATTTCCCCTCGCAGGATTAATAAAGTCTAAATTATAATAAAAGCCTTATTGAACATAGGCAGACCAAGGATGGATGAGACATGCAGAAATGCCCTTTATTAAAGAGGTTGTATTCACTCATTCGTGGTTTTTATTGTGAGTGATAACCTCAGTAAGTGTCCTCATATGAACACAAACCAACACTAAGGGCAGTGTACAGAAACAAAGAGGCCATATAAATGAAAGCAGCAAATCCCCATCATACTTATTGTGCACGCTCACAAGGCTCCATTTTGTTTTCCCTGGAATGGCTCAATGGTTCAGGGGCAATCATCAATTTCAATCCGTCTCTTTTCGGCTCAGGTGGTCCGCAGCGCCTCCATCACTCCGTCTGCAAACATCCTGACAAATATGGAAAGATCAAGTGAGGTTTTATCATTATCATCCCAGGCAATGTCATACAGATATGTGGCTTCCTCTGCGAGGCCATTAACAGTAAATCAAATGGAACATAAGCACACTAATGAATGGAACTGTGAACACTATTTATACGGCCTATCTGGTATGACATGCTGACTGAATGCTTCCCAATATCCTTTTGGAAGGCCATTTATCTCATTGGAGTTTATGTTCAGAATATGTTTAACCCCTTGCAGTGCAGAATCTCCACATGTAAGAATTTTTAGAGACACTGCATGGATGTTATTGTGTTTCTCTGTCCTCTCAAAGGAAACCTAAAAACAAGCCTTTTAGAGTCAAGATATCAGCCCAATAGTTCAAATACATTAAATTTCCAACAAAGACAGACCACCCTTGGCCTCTCACTGTATCCCTGCTGAAGCTTTCCTCAGCTCTCGCCTTAATCTGACAAAAAGATCCCAGCCAAGCACTTTACTATGGGGTTAATTGTATGTGACATCCATAATACAGCTGTGGTCAATGGTTATCTTCACTTGGGTGGAGAGCACATTGTTTCACTCCTGCTAGAAGCTCTTGAATGCTCTATTTCTTCTCTAAAAAAAAACCGTCCTCATTATGAGGATTGTTCTGAGAAAAGTTCAAATGGCCAATTAATTTAACAGAGGAAGAATTGATTAAGTTGACCTTTGGAGTGTGGTTACAATCGCGAAAAACGATGAGAAGCTATAAACACAGTTGTGATTAATGCTGATTATAAATGTTTAACATAAAAGCGTCATAATATTTCTTGACATTTATTTGTTTATTGGGTGGAAAAAAGTGCTCCAAGGAAGGAAAATGTTTTATTTTTCCAGAGCTTAATGGTTTCTGCACATATATTGGCATCATATATCACTCCAATGAGGACTTTAAAGAAAGAGCTGCTTCTTAAACAGTATCTGTTCGATTAAAATAAGTAGGTGATGCTGCATTGGGCACCATATTGTGCTGCTTGACTGAATAGCAGCACTAATGATCAGGCTCAGGAAGGCGAAGTCCCTCGGCTGTCTATGTCCCTTTTATTAAGATGGAGGGGGGTAGACGACTGCGTTGGGGAGAGAAACTGATGGGTTAAGCATCTTCCTCCAGAGGAACTTCATCTGCAGCTGAGGCCTCGGCAGTAAATTTTAATTACTCTCACTCACACACACACTCCAATATGTATGCAAACCAGTGGTACACACCTGTTTTCTACCTTTGTGGCTATTTTTCACTCTCTTTTTTTTTTGTTTTAATTCCAAGAGGATCATGGTGTGCTACAGTTTCGGGTTGGAGATTTTTCCTCGAGAAGTTGGGAACATAATTGGGTCAGTCTTATACTCCTGGTCACTGTGGCTGCTCTGTAAACCTGAAGTATTACTCCCATTAGCTGCAGTTCTGTTCCCTTGGGCCATGGGGGACACATAGAAGGTAATTACAGAACATAATGTTATTAATTACTCCGAGCACTCATGCTGCCGTCGGATCTGAACTCTCTGTAGATGAGGTTCTCTGAGCCAGGCGGGGCCGCAGCACAATGCCTAAGGTTAAGTGACCCACTCGTCTTTGTTAAACAGTGCTGGGAATTGCTGCAACTTCTTTTGTTCAGCTGAGATTCTGGGTGTACGGACTGTTTTCCTGCTGCTGTTGCTGCCAAGCTAAAAAAAGAAACAAGAAAGATCTATCCACAGCGGTCCCCTGCAGTCATCGGTGTCCTTACAAGGCAAGCAGAGGGGGAAAAACAATCACGTCAGAAGCAGATGTCACTGTGAGATTATGTTTGAAAAAAAAAACAAATCAAAACGGGTTTAACCAAGCAAACGTGGAGAATTGTTTTTATTATTATTATGATTATGATTATTATTACAGACTGATTTGTCGTGGTGGGTAATGAGACTCCCCTTGCATGTCAGTATTGTCATTAAGCAAACTGCCTCGCGATTATGGGTGTGAAATCTCCCACCTTCAGCATGAGCTCCCCATGATCTCCTCCTACATGTGGAGTTTATATATAGTACAATTTAATCTCATTTGCTCAGTGAGGCATATGCTTCTCTGTAATGATAAAAGCACAAAAGTAGGTGTTATGTTTTGGTACTGTGCAATTTAGAGACTTCAAGCTGACTCAGACTTGTTTGTCAGTTATTCACACATTATTTATATTTGTCATGTACTAAGAGGGATAATGCCTAATGGGGTGTCCATTATCAGGAATTGATAGACAAACAGGAGGCCAAAACCAGCCGTTCCACAGTCCATAAATTCCAGTTATAAGTTACCTCGAAGGGCATTATTCCGCTTACTGTGGTAACTCGCTAAAGGACATAAATTAAGCACATTCATTTATCTTTTCATGTATTTTGCTGACAAAAGCAAAACATTCGTGCAAGCCATATCTATGTTACCTTGGTAACGCCTAAGGGTCAGACTAATACATGAAAAAATCATTACCATTCCACAGGGTTCCAATGCAATGGAAATGTTAGTGCTCTAATGAATGGACACATTAGAAATGGCTTGGCAACAGGCTACATTTGTAGTCCTTACAACTCAAGACACTTTTGCTTCGCTATAAGGCAGAAAGCTAACAGTATGCTAACGAGAAGGGTAAATTACCTTTTCGACTGTCGACATGAAGGAAGATGTTATTTTTACAGTATAAACCCTTTCACATATGACATTTTCTTTATGATAATCAGAAACATTAAGGTCTGGAGATTTTCTGAAGCTGCCTTTCATGCATGTTCTTCACAGAAGTAGGTTTTCATAGTCGGACAATAGCGTCTGAAGATCATTTGAAATACTTGTTTAGTTTTGGTGAAGGAGCTGCCTATAGGTAGTGCATGCTTGGGGAGGAGGATGAAGTCTTCAGTAATGGTTGCTGCGTCTAGGTTAATTTCCCTACAACATGTATACAGACGTTTAACAATGTTTAAAACAATTTACAGGCAAATGAGGCAAACTGTAAAAAGTTTTAAGCAGTGAAGCTCCACTGAACATCATGACCATGCCCTCTCACTCGTGGTGAGTGATCCAGTCCATCACATGCTGTGTTCACACATCTGCATACCTGTACTTCATACTAACTTATTTCAGACAGACATAGTCTGCTGTTTGAGTTCACACATGAAGCCCGTCTGGACAATCTCGGGAACATTTCAGGAGTGTAGTGCATGTGTAAAAGTGGTTTAAGCTGGACAAGAAGACTACCTAAACAACAAGCCATGCCATTGTCACCAAATCAACATAAATATTTTCCACTAAAAATGATTGTCCACTGTGTCTACTGTTGGTCAACTGTACTTCCATCTACGAATGTGCTGTAGAGCTTTAAAAAGAAAAGTTAATTTCCTTCTTTTAAATGTCTCTCCTCCGCTTCATTTAAGTTTCAGTTATGAAAAAAGGTTGAATGAAAATATTTCAATTACTTAGGAAAACAGGCACCATCACAACTTACTACACAGAGGGTGTCTATTGACAGACTCTAAGGGGGGGTGTGGCTGCTTATAATGAGTTTTTATTGTTTGCTCATTTTATCTTTAATTTAACCCAGGTAACTTTTACTACTTTATAATAAAGCAATGTTGCAGCTTATAATGAAAAACACACATACACACACTTCTTACAATACATTGGGTCCCAAAGGGTAATATCCATCCAATTAAGGCAACAGCTCCATTTGATTAAGCCATAGCATGCAGATCGTCTAAAACAAACAATGGTATTGAACCAGAATTACCTATAATACCTTTGTAAATGTCACTGTTTGATTTAATGCATAGAGTGAAGACATACAGTAATGTGGGTTTTCTAGCTAAACTCTCAACTCTATGGTGCGTAAGGTTATACATGGCTTCTGTAAACAGGCTTATTTAATGCCATCAATTAGTCAATAACCCTATCGACTTAGAATATGATGAAATACATTTTGAATGTGCCTGACACCCTACATACTGTACATGCCATTTGAAAGGAAAAATGTTCTGCATTTTATACATAAATACAGCAGAAATCAAGTATATCCTCTGTAAATGTCTCTCTGAGTCATGACTGTCTACAATGAGTGAGAAGTGTGAGTCCGCCAGCTGTATTTGTGTTGCAGCCTTGTTTACATGGAAGGGACGTCCTGGCTTATAAAGCTGTCTTAGTCAAGGACCAGAGAAAGACTTACTCACTGCTAATTTGGATGGCCTTTAGATCACGGTATTTTCTTGTCAATTTATGTGCAATATGAAGCTGTGCCAAAGTGTGCTAACATTAGCCTGCTAACACAACAATTTCGCCGCATGCTTATGGTGCGTTCTAATTGATAGACTCCTTTGTGCGAACGTGAGTGGAGAGGGGTTGGAGGTGTGCCACTGGAGGAGAGCGGAGGCCTCAGAATGGCAGGAGTGTCGCCAAACAGCAGTTTGTTTTGGTTTAATGCTAGTTCTCAAGGGCGACATCTACCGGATCAAAAGGTTGCACATTCTTCTTTTAGGCAAGACATTGATATCCTAAATATGCAGAGTTTCACAGAGTTTACACAGATGTTATATTAAAAGCTGAAGAACAGAATCATATAATCAACAGTTTATCTTTGCAGATGTTTTGTTTAAGAAAAAAAACCTGTGAAGGTCCTCAAGGAGGAGGGAGTGATTCCCCCCCTTTGTTCCCATGAGACTATTTGACAGTTATGATACATTTACTTACTCACCTGAACAGAAATCATTTTCTTTCATCTGTTCATGCTTTACGGAGGATCAGTGAGATGCATCTCTACCCGTTTGAAGTACTGTTACCTGGAGACACGCTGCTGGGCCGCCACACTGAGCTTATTTGATAAACTGAATTTTATGTCAACTGTGGCAAGCCACTCTATGCATCATGTCTCGTTTCAAGCACAGGGAGAGGATATAAGAACATGATAGTGCTATTCCTTAAAGCTAGCTGCTGGACTACCTATTGTTATGATGTATTGTTATGGAGGTAGTTGACTGTATGAACAGTTGGCCTGCAGGTGCTGGGGACTGAGAGAGATAAGGCGCACATAAGAATACCATCACTCAAAGCAGCATTACATTGTGACTTTGAACATCTGAACAGCACTCAAAAATGTCTTATCATTAACAGACAAATGGAAGTACAAAATAAAACAAGCTGTGACATGTTGGTCGCCCATACATGTACAGTTATTGTTGCAAATTGAGTTACCGTATTTTCCGGACTATAAGTCACACTTTTTTTTCATAGTTTGGCTGGTCCTGCGACTTATAGTCAGGTGCGACTTATATATCAAAATATAGGCTACGTGCATACTGACTGACATGAACCAAGGAGTAAACATTACCGTCTACAGCCGCGAGAGGGCGCTCTAGGCTTGTGACAACTATATAGCCCCGCAGAAGAAGAGACGGCGCTTCATCTTCTTCCGGAGTTGACGTAGTTGTTCAGAAGCGACACCGAAGATGAAGACTTTAGTGGATTCAGTGATGTGGAATGAGATTGAGAGCTTGGTGGACTCGCTGGCTTGTTATGTTAATTGAGCCTATTGTTGGTCTGTTCTTTATGCTATTGTGTAGCTGAATAACTGTACATGTGTTATGTTAGCATACCGGACACCTGATAAGCCTGTTGTTCTGTGTGCTATTGTGTAGTTGAATAACTTGCCTTTCCAGATTAACTGTCTGTTCTTGGTCTTGGATTTTGTGAAATACATTTCTAAATAAATGCGACTTATAGTCAGGTGCGACTTATATATGTTTTTTTCCTCTTCATGACGCATTTTTTGACTGATGCGACTTATACTCCGGAGCGACTTATAGTCCGGAAAATACGGTACTTGCCTGACACTATCCTCTTACGCTCCACACTTTATAAACCGATGGGGGAATTGTCAAAGTTTATAAAAATAATGCCAATAAGCTTATAGTAGTATTGTAGTACTACAAAGACCGGTCTCGGGACCACTTTTTTTTTTTGAAGGTCTCCTCTTGGAATCAAATGCATTATTACTTGTTCTTGTCCTGATCTTAGACGGGGGGGGACTCTGGATTTTAAATTAAGACCACCTATTTTCCATGTCATTGTGAGGGAGCTCACACTGGTCACTCACTGAGTGTGGGGAGGTAATCAAGTCAGAGCAGCGTCAGGTGTGTGTGTGACTGATTGGCCCTGATTTGGTCCAGGTGTGTTAAGGTTATATATACCCTTGAGTTGCAGCACTCTGTGCTGGCTCATTGTCTCACCTTCAGAGATAGTGAGGTTCTCTGTGTTTCTTGTGTCCTTTAGAAGTGTGTGATTTTGCATAAGCACCACTTGACTGTCCTCAGTGTGTTTACTTACAGTTTCCAGCTGATCTAGTGTAGTTTGTTGGTGCTGGGAATTTCTGACCCAGCCTGTTCGTGTCAGCTGTTTATGGGGTCTCCCCTTTAATCTAGTTTCTCGTCAGCTGCTCGGCAGCGGTGGTTTGGTTCCTAGTCTTGGTTTTATTTAGAAAAGAGAGCCTTGTTGTTTGGCTAGTAGCTTTTTGTTCTTTTTGTCCCCTCCAATTAATCGCTTGCGATTTTAGCAGTTATCCCTCTGGGATAACTTTCAGATACCCTGGGTCCGCATTTGCATCCCACTTTCCCAAACCCTTACAGTCATTACTGTAGAAGGAAAAGGCCTCCTTTGTTTACCACAAATGTCGATGTTATTGATGTTTTCGGCTTCTCACTGTCACCCCCATGTTAAAATATATAAGCTTCATGCGATTTCTACAATTATGTTTATTTCTCTGTTGAAGCCCACTTATTTTAAACTTGTTTGTGTATGTTAATCTTTTTTGCTCTCTCTTAGTTGTTTTGTCTGATTTCTTTTGTTTTCCAACAGTAAACAATTGGACGTCAGATTTAAAGGACTTCTTGGTGTGTTTTAATTTGATAAGAGATAGCCCTCCTAAGTCTATGAGTAAAGCATTTTCCCTATAGCAATGGTCTGTTCTTCATAACAATGGTCTAATATAGAGAATAAGCCGGGCCAATCAGAACTGCATTCAACAACACCATGTAATAATTATGGATAAAATAATACATTCCCTCTCCTTCATGTTTTTTGAAAATAATTGATCAAATAATACGTGGATGTACAGATGATAATGCTTTTTTTTTAAAAGGACACTTGAGCTGAACTTAAATCAAAGCCTTAGCCAGCAGAGGACACAGCACTTTTTTTAAGGTTTATTTTTGGGCTTTTTGTACCTTTTATCTTGAGACAGGACAGTGGAGTCAGAAACCAGGGAGAGAGAGAGAGATGGGGAATGACATGCGGGAAAGGAGCCACAGGTCAGACCAGAACCCGGGCTGCCCGCCAGCCTCCATACATGGGGTGCGTACCAATCACGAGGCCTCAGGACACTGCACTTTTGAAGAGATTTGATTTTAAGTTTGAAACTTGAACTATGGGGCGCAGATGGCCTAGCGATTAGGTCGCGCCCCATTTACGGAGGCTGTAGTCCTCCAAGCAGGCGGCCCAGGTTCAAGTCTGACCTGTGGCTCCTTTCCTGCATGTCATTCCCCACTCTCTCTCCATGATGTCCTACTCTATCTACTGCCCTATCAAACAAAGGCAAAAACTTTATTTAACTTCCTCTAAATTTTGCAAAATGTATTTCAGCTTATTTAATTTCTCGATCTATGGTGTGACTATATCCTGAAACCTTATTGGCCAATTTCTTGTCCCCTTTGGGTTAAAAGAAAAAAAATCTGCCTACACAATCCTAGCGTATTACCGCATTATCGAGCTGATTTTGGTGGCTTGTAAGAAACAGTTGCTTTTTTTTCCACAACAAGTACACAAAGCACTGTTGGACTCTATTCTGAGTGTTCCTAACCAGCTGACAAATTCCGTCTCATTTTTGGCTCTGTATTTGTCTCAACCAGCTCCCGAGGGAAATAAAATGCCTTCTAGCTGGTGAATGCTCGACTTTTTTTTTTACCGGTACAATTTGTCGGACGGCAGGGAGCCCTGCTTTAAATACCAGATTTAAATCCATTAAAGAAGGTGTGCTTTTCAGGTGGTATTAGCTCATTTATTATAAAAAAAATCTATGATACCTTTCTCTCTCTCTCTCAATTCAATTCAAATGAGCTTTATTGACATGACAGATCAATAATAAAGTCTCTCTCTCTCTCTCTCTCTCTCTCTCTCTCTCTCTCTCTCTCTCTCTCACTGATTATACTGATTTTACCCATAGGTTTCCATTTTTTTTAAATGTATGTAAATAATTAATCAGTCTAAAGCATCTTCTTCATCGGTTGCTTGAACACTTCTTCCCTAATCTCCCTCTTCCTGATACCAAACATATCTTTTACTCAACAGTAAAAAATCAGGACTTAGCCTGAATCCCAAGTGATTAGCTCACAAAATGTGAGTTTTTTTTCTGTCTTTCATAATCATGCATTTTCCTGTGAATGGCATGTTAATCCTCTGGAGAAAGACTTTACAAGATTATAATCCACCAATTGTTCATCTGAGCCGCTAACAGGTGAGAGCGGGTTTAATGTCTCATAGTAGCACTTCATTCCTGTGCAATCAAAGTGTCACACATTATTGTCTTCCGCGCCTGGCTGTTTGCAAACATTGTTCTTGTGCTATAATACCTGGTAGCACTGAATTGTTCCCCAGGGGCTTGTTGTGTACCACCTCTTCACAGGCTTTTTGTTGTTGTTGCTAACAAAGATGGGTGTTTAATAGGGTGAAAAAGAAGGATGAAAGACAACTGTGAAGATGATTGTAACACACTCAAGAACAGAGGGTCCTTAAATTGGATTCTTAAGAGGGTTCTCTATCAGCAAAGGATGTTTTACACAGTTTCCAGACTAAGGCTCTGGAAGAATAACAGTGTCAGATATCCTTTTTTAAAAATTGCAAGGCTACAGGCTGCAAGGTCAGGCAATTCAAAGGAAGCTGTTAAGGTGCACCATCTCATTTTCATTTGTTACACAACCTGGCCCATTTCACACCCGTCATGGATCTTAGGAGTCAATATTGCCTGCATATTCGTAAATAAAAGCTTTGCTCTACACTCCGAGCCATTATTGGCATTGCAAGTCCACTTGTGAGAACTGAGTCTCCAAAGGTCATTCTGCTCTTGAGCTTTGTACCTCACTTTTCTGGCAGGTTTATTCTCCCACAAAGGGCCAAGGGGAGAGTAGAGCGCTCTCGGTGCGAGCCAATTAGGGCTTGTTTATTTTCCTCTGCTGTCTAATAAACGTCACTTTCTCCCTTTAATGGCTTGGAGAGAGTGTGTGATTAAAATTTAGGCCTGTAGTGTGACCGAACGTGAAACAGAGCCACGTCTTGTACACAGGCCCCCTTTATCACATGGAATGGCTCTCAGCACGGCAGTGTTGTTGGAGGTTATGATAATAGAAATATTTATTACACCCTTCTGACCTCTGTGTTCAAGTACAACAGCCACCATGAGGGCAGCACTCCCAACAAATAAAAGCCCTAGAATAAACAAACACATTACCTCTAGGAACTAATCCAATTGCATTATTCATTCAAACTGCAATCCAAAAAAAAGTTGAATATTAAATGAGTTACTGTTTCAATTTCTACATTTTCCCTTCCAGCTTTCAAACAACTGCCTTTGCTACCAATTGCCATGTCTTGATTCGCCATTTTCATCAATCAAACATGACAAGCATACTTAAAACAGCTAACACTTTAAATAAGTTTAGATTGTGATAACAGTAGTAAAATAATTCTAGTATAATGTCAACCATTTAACATAACAACTTACCTGCATTTAATAATTCTCACATGACTCTCCTCTTTTTTTTCCTTGCTTGAAGCGTTGCATTCCAGGCTCATTATAATCGTGTTGTTGTTTTTTCATCCGTGACATTTAAAAATGTCAATCGGATGCAGAGCACCTAAAACATATGATAATTCAGCAGACACTTGGCTCACACTTATTGGGAGTTCTCGATCCCTCAGCAGTTTACTTTATCATAATGTTTGACTAAGTTGCCAACTTGAAAAAAAGGTGTCTATAAATCACATCACAGGACCCCCCCCCCTTCTTTATGAATTGAAAAAAACACTTCTAAATACATTGGATATTTGTGCTTTCAGAAACTGGACAAAGAACCTTCCATAAACCTGAAGAAGAATTACACAGCATGAGAGACCAGTGGTTCTCTTTTCGGCTGGCGCAGGTATGGACCAGCTCCTAGTTATGCTGCTATACGCTTAGACTGTCGGGGGGAACTGGCACCTTGATCTCTCCCTCTCTCTCTCTCTCTATGTGCATTCACATCATAATACTGCATGCATGGCACTATCTGTAAATCTTCGTGTACTATTTAATTTACTCATCACATATTTTCCCGGGCGCTCCTGAGCCCTCGTAGGTTCCTCTGGATCGTTGGTGGGGACGGCCTGCTGCTATGGACACCCAAGTGTGTCGCACAAGTGTATAACGGCTGTGGGCAAAGTTATATGTTTCACTGGCTCTGTCTCTGGCACCTTGATTTCTGGGGTCGCGAGCTAAAAAGATAACTTCAGAGGTGAGACAATGTTCGTGTTTATTGTTGTCACAAGTCCCAATATGAGATCCCAGGTGAAGTCCACATCCTTGGTCCTGTGATTTGATTCCTGAAGAGAAGACAAATGTGATGCCAATTAGAATATTTGAGCAGGATGTGAATGAGTGAATCAGTTTTGCAGAAACAATAGATTATTTTTCAAATGTGCTACTTCAAACTCATTTCAGAACACTTCAATAGAAAATCATGAAGTCTCTTGGAAGTACTGTTTCTGTGTCTAGTACTTGGACTTCTTTTTTTACCACTTATGAATTCTTCATTGAATCCATTTGTCTTCAGCTTTCAACATGCAACATCAGTAACACGTTCAATCAAAACTGAAAGCCAAAGATGTGATGGAATTCAGAACTTTCATTGGTCTGATTAAGGCAGAAAAGTTTCAGCAGAAGTGTAAATGCTCAGAAGTTAAGTAGGAGCAGAAATGATTAAGTACTACTTTCATTTGTTCCAGACAAATTGATCAATAAAAACTAGAGGACAAGGAAGATGATCACTTTGAAACGCTGATGATATGAAAATGCATCATAGAGATTAAGACAGATACATTGATGTGGAGCTGTTAGAATATTTCCATAATAAAAAATTGGCCATTAGAGTTTTATTAAATAAACCAATCTTGGAAGGGTCGAGTCAAGTTACAAACACCATTATCTACTTTTAGCAGTCAAATGATGCTACAGAGTGATGTTTCCTCTACCTCAAAAATGATCATAAATTAAGGCCAGATAAAAAACTAAACAGCTTAAAGTTTCATTTTGGGGGGGCGTCGTTATATTGCACACCTTAGTACAGAGGCTATTGTCCTCAAAGCAGGCAGCCCGGGTTTGATGCAGACTGGGCACTTAGCTGCATATCAGTGCCCACTCTCTCTTGCCCTGTTTTCTAATCTACCCACCCCAAAGCCCATAAAAATACTCTAAAAATGGGTTCCATTTAACGCCATACAAGTTCTTACCTGAATGTTTTACTGTCTGAACATATTATTTTTACTTGCATTGTTCCTTGATGCCTATACAATGGCAGAATGATTAAAGCACAATTGTTGCCAAGACAAAAATGACGAATGAAGACATGAATAAATGCAAGTTTAACACTTACAACAGTCCAAAATGAACATCCATCCATCCATCCTTTTTTCTTTTACCACTTTTCCTTTGGTTGCGGAGGGCTGGAGCCGATCCCCGCTGTCATTGTGCGAGAGGCGGGGTACACTCTGGACTGTTCGCCAGTCAATCACAGGGCTGACATATAGAGACAGACAACCAGCCACACTCACATTCACACCTACTGGCAATTTAGAGTCACCAATTAACCTAACGAGCATGTCTTTGGACTGTGGGAGGAAGCCGGAGTACCCGGAAGGAACAGGGAGAACATGCAAACTCCACACAGAGAGGTCCTGTCAGAAGGGGATTCGAGCCAGGAACCTCCTCACTGTGAGGCAACAGCGCTAACCACAGCACCACTGTGCAGCCCCAAAATGGACATGTAAAATTAATATTATACCCTTTTTCCACCTTTTCAAACAGTCCCCTTTGGTCTAAATGAAACATCTATGCTGTGCTTTGGTCAAAATATAACATGAATCAAGCACCAGAGGAGGTTTGTGACCCTGTATAAACCAGCTCTCTCAGAATGCTCCGTGTTGGTGTGTGTGTCTCTTTAAATGCAATGAGCCCCCCCTGAGTTTTCCCAGTAGACATCACTCCTCTGTGGCGAGAATAAAAATGGCAGACCTGCACTAAAGTTTTGCTCTAGGCTGGGGTTGTAGTCAATGGGTGGAGATACCAGGGGAGGGGAGGGTATTTTTTTACCACAATCCAACTTGTCATGTCACAAGTTGAGAAAATTTGAAACGGAGCATTTTTCTTAGTGTAGTAAGACTTATGCAGACCACAAACAGAGGACTGGATGGATTTATTTCAAATGTTGTGGGTTGATAGACACTCAGGTTACCCAATTAAATGTTCAAAAACACTGTCAAAGTGGATTTTTCATAATATGTCCCCTTTAAAACATTAGGCAGGGAACTTACTGCTCCCCAGAAAAAGGCTGAACTGCTCCTCATAAGGACTAAAATGTCAGTTGTCACTATATTATTTGGTTTTGTTTATTAAAAAAAGTCAAAACCTGTGTGTAAAAATTAGGAAAATAGAGACACGTTTTGCAGAATGTATAGCCTACAACAGCAATGTGATAAATTCTCCTGTGACTGTTTGGACAAGAAAAAGAAAGAAAGGAAGCTAGTAACATCTTGGGAAGCTTTTTAGCCGGTGCCCACACTGAGAAGGCCCAATTAGCCTTCTATTCAGCCTGAACTCTGAAAAGACTCACAGTCATGGCCAGAGATGTCCAGCTGTGATTTAGGAGATGAAAATGCCAGAAATACAACAAAAAGACAGTGAAGAACAAGCGCTGTGGTGATCAATAAAATCTTAACATTAGGTCTAAAATGTACTGGCAAGTGTTGTACTGTGGAAAAGCAAGAAAAGGTCCAATGAGGTCACATCTTTTAGATTGAGATAAAAGCCGAGTTCAGTCCAGTTAATGTGAACGGCTTAATTTCTGTGATTAAACGAGGCTCACTAAAACAGATTCCAAGAGCTGTTATCCATAACAATGAGCTGGTGATGTACTATCTGCAAAATTAAATCATGCTATTGTAAGGCAGAGTGAAAATGACCTCAAAGTCAGAGCCAGAGCACTGCTGAATGTTTAATTAGGCAGTTAGTGTTGGCAAGCTTGCAGCCTAAATAATGGCGGTGGTGTGGATCCAAAACAGGAGCAAACATTTTGCAGAGCTTTCAGCTGTAAACCACGCCGAGGCTGCCAAAGGGCTTTGTGTACCAAAGAGTCCGACTGCTGTTACTGTACCACCCCCGTACTGACTAACTGTCTCCCTCTCTCTGTCTCCCTCTTTCAACTCAAATCAGTTCAATAGAGCTTTATCAACATGATGCTTCAATTAAAAAGAATATAAACAAAGCAAATGCAGACTATTTTCAATAAATTCTGAATAATTATAAACAAGAAATGTAACTAATGCAGATGCTCCCACGCAGGGCACCAGGGTCAGTGAATGGTTGAAAATGAAAAAGATGAAAACCAACAAAACAAGGGTTACAAATAATTGGCATCACAAAGCTAGGTTTCATTTGTTTCAATCATTTGTTGGTTTTCTAACCAATTTCGAAACCAGCCTCATAGGTATAGAACAACTGTAAATTTTAAGCCATAGCCTCTTTACCCTGTCTGACTTTAACATCAAATGATTTAACAGATAACCCACTGTGAAATGTGCAAATGGGGCTGCAGTAGCTCAGTGTGTAGGTACGTGGGTTGGAAACAGGTCCATGACAAGTTGGTCTAGTAGCAATTTTGGGTTCAGAGTTTTGACTAAGGAAACTTCGACATGTGACTACATGAGCTAGAGATCAAACTCACGACCTTCGGGTTGAGAGAAACAACCACCTCATGTTTCTTGTGGAATTTTGTCTTGCTTACTAGTGTTTTCTCATGACATCTTGTGTTTGTAGGATTTTTGTTTTTGTGTTAGATCTTTTTTTTATATATATATATATATTTTTGGGCCTTTTAGTCTTTATTGGATGTGGCAGCTGAAGAAAGAAAGGAAATGTTAGGAGGAGAGAGTGGAAGTGACATGAGGCAAAGGGCCAAGGTTGTATTCGAACCCACGGCCACTGTCACGTGGACTATAGCCTCTGTCAATGGGGCGCACAGCATAAGCGTTAAGCTATACCTCGCCCCATGTTGGATCTTTTTGTTGGACACTTATTCCCTGCTCTTTGAAAAGAGTAAGATTTGTTTTTTGCTTTTTACATTTGTGTTGTTGACATTTTTTTGTCTGCACCTGGGTCCTATATCTGATTATTCCAAAACCTGACAATTAAGAGTGTGGTCTTGGAATGTTCAAACTAAAAAAAACTTAATGACACTGGAAATCTTGAATTAGACCCAGAGAAAGTTTGTGAACCCCTTTGCTTTTGCTACTTTAAGTTCTTCTCCATTTTATAAATAAAACACTCGATGAGGGGTTATCTTTTGGTGGAATGGTGGTTCCATCTGTTTTGGAAGAACACTTTGTTTACACATTCCATTTGATTTCTACCAAGCATATTTTTTATTCTTCTGCTAGATCTGCCAAATAAATATTTTTTTTCCAAAGTTTTCTCTGTCTGAGCTCAATTATATAATTATCTGTTTCAACTTTCTCTAAGTTTGCATTTTCAGTGTTAGGGGACATAACCAGGCAGGGGCAGACTGGGATAATAATTCAGGCAGAGAGTTTGACTCCATCCCAGGCCACCCTGGCCACATGGACCACAAATTGTGAAGGCTAACTGTGTCCCTATAGTTCTATATTTCACATTCAGTCCAAACAGTCGCTATCTGCTACTGATTCATTAATTAGATGTAGGCTACAGTATGTTTGCACTTTCATTGACTTAGCTGTTTTGAACTGGTTGAAACATACTGCCTTCAATGTTATATGATCGCTCTGTTGCTCTCATTGGGCCTCATTCACTAACAGTGCGTACGCACAAATATGTGCTTAAACCGTGCGTACGAACTTTTGAAGCACAAATCTGTGATTCATCAATATATTCTTACTTGAATTTGTTCTACTCTGCGAACACACTTTAGAACCTCCTGAGACCATGCGTACGCACAAATGATTGACCAGCTTTCTCAGATAATGTACACTCTTAACTAAATGCATGACATATTAAACATACATTCAGTAAAAAATAATATAGGCCTATATAAAAATGTATTTTTATTTTTGAAAAGACAAGAATTAAAAACATGATTTTTTTTTTTTTTTTTTCTATTTGTCTGCATTTTTTCTCATCGTTTAACACCACAAAGGGGGGTGTCAACTTTTTATGAGATTGAGGCATATTTTAGTCTTGCAGCCAAATATTTTCATATTTAGTGCGTGTGCGTGACCATCACCGGCCCTCTCTGGAAGCTAAGTTGACATTCTTTATTAGATTTCCCTATTATGTGCCAGGGAGGGCAGTGCTGCACCGCAGTGATCTGAGGGGGAAACAAAGGCTGGACAGGACGAGACAAGGCGAACAGGGGAGGGAATAGGGAGGCAGTGCTATCAGAATCGAAGAGTGCTGTGTTATTTCTAACCACCAGCTCCACATCTAAAAAGAAACAAGACAAGACAAAAAACAGAGAATCAGACCCAAAAAAGAAGTTGTGTCAGACGCCATTATTGTGGATGCCCTGAAAGTATAGAGTAGGCCGCCCGAGGATACAGGTGAGAAGAGGGCATGTGTTTAGTGTAGGGTCTCTGGGGAGAGACTCAGCACATTCTGGAGGGTCCCAACTTTTCTCGGCAATGGGACTCAACAGGAGCTAGTAAGCCCTGATCAACATGCAAGTGTGATGAACTCCAAAGCCTAGAGCAGCCATCACAGCACAGCAGGGCCAGGCGGGCAGAGCGCGCACCCCCCCGCGGATCACAGGAGCACCCAGGAGGTATCCCCAGAGAACCACCAGAGCAACCGAGAGCCACGCGGGCCCGGGGAACAAGAGGGGCAGCGACCGCCACACCCAGCGCGCCAGGACAGGCCCAAGCGGCATGGGGCACGAGGGCAAACCCATCACCCAACACCCATCCCCCCCACCCCAGCACCCCCCAGTACCCCAGCACCCCCCACCCGCCCACACCACGCCCAATCCCCCACCCCCGAGAAGGCAGGAGGCCCCACGCAGGCCAGGAGGCCAGATGCAGGAGCCGAGCGCCCCCCCGCAGGGAGGGCAACCAGCCCAGCGCCAAACACGCTGCCACCGGGTGTCGGCATGAGGAAATCGAAGTCAGGACCCAAAGCAAGCCCAGAGGGCAAATGTGGACGGGGCAGCAGGTGCTGGCGCCGCAAGAGGGGAGGCGCCCCGCATACCTCCCGTACCACCCCCCAGGGGGAGCGCGGCGTGCCCAGGGCCCCCGCACCCCAAGATGCGCCCCGACCCCCAACCAGAACCAAGCCACCACACACTGCCAGCCCGCGCCACAGCGCCCACCAGGCCAACCGATCCAGCCCCCGCAGCCCACCGAGAGTCACCGCACCAGCAGGGACCGAACAGGCACGCATGAGAACCCCCCCCCAGGCCACCAACCCCAAGTCCCAGGGGCCCCCAGCCGCAGTAACACAGATGATGGTCCACCCTCACTGCTCCATGCCAGGGAGGGCCGGGCCCCCCCAGCAAGGCCTTGTGTATGCTGGTGGGAGAAGAGAAAAACATGAATTAACTAATGCATTGACTAAATGCATTAAGTAATCATGAAATGCCTTTTCATCCTTTAATCTAAAATCTTGAATCTAATCATCGACCTCTCTCACTAATACTGCCATGAAATATCGCATCTGTAACTAAAACCAGCTGATTAATTGGAGCCTATTTAAGAGCATGAAGGGAAAATACATGGGTGTGATTTACGTCTTAAAGTGTAAAGATCCAGCCTTGCTGAAAGATATTGCAGCCGGTGCCCTCAGAAGAGAGCGCATCAGACCGTCACAACATGTTGGAAGAGTGTGACGAGTGACTGATCAGCTGATTCCGGATGCCAATGCACGTACAGAATTGCTGCAACTATGTGGACACAGCGCTCTTTTTTACCTTTTGGGGCCGTCTCTTGCAACTTCTACGTGTCTCCACGTCGCCTCTCTCGTCCTGATACACCAATCGGATGTCCTTATATGGGGAGATGGGGGCGTGGTAGTATGCTGATTGCAGGTTGCGGGCACGCGCCTGACGATTTAGAATGATTCTGATTCACTAACATAGGCATGGTGGTGAGAACAAAATTGGCTGGTACGCACGTGTCATGAATCCGACGGTGATTTTGCGCATGCACTTATTTTATGCGCAGAGTAAGAACATTTCTACGCACATATTAGTGAATGAGGCCCATTATTGCTAAGATTTAATTCCTCCACAGAGAGACGTGCTCACTGTCAAGCCCATGGGCCGTTATTTCATTCTATTATTAGCCAAACTACTTAGCTAGCCATGCTGGATGTGTGTAGAGTAACCTAGTCCTTTACTGGCAAACATGTCATTTATTTTGAAGCATTTTGTTGCCTTTCTCTTTCTTTTTCTCTCCCTCTCTGCTCCACCTATCTTTTTTCTTGTGATCGTCTTTTTCACCTGGCAATAATGTAGACGGTTGCCATGTACTGTATATCGCTAGGCGTGCATGACATAATTTTTTTGCAGATGGTGGCCGTGATCAACCCCGAGAGTTGCAATCGCATATGATGATGCATGGATTCAGAGAGGTATATTCACTCATTCGTGCTGTTCACATTGACTGCTCACAGCAGGCCTAATAGACCCTCAGAGAAAGACCCGGTAATTACAACGTACAAGCCGTGCCTGTAGGCAGAACTCCAGAAAAGATTACAGACCAATACACAATCACAGACAATCTTAAAAAGACACCAAGTACTGTCTTAAAATTTCATGTACCTCAAATTTCCTTCGCAGTTGCATTTAGCATGATTACTTCTGGCTTAATTTACACATGTGTAACTTGTGCCAGTATGTCCTCCTTCTAAGTTTCGATTCCCTTGCGGGATGGTCTGAATTTTGTATTTTATGTTTTGACCTGTATTTTTCATGGCACCCCCACAGAGTCTTTTAGATGCCCCTCAATTTGCCAGGCACACGACAAACCAACAGGTATTGCAGCGATGGAAGAGGGCAAGTGAACTGGTTCAGATATAAGTTGTTCTAACTGACGTAAAAAGCCTCTGCATTTTTTATTAAGCTTCACAATCAGAACATGGTCATTTTAGGATAAATATTGGAGATGCTTTTGAAAAATGGAAAGAGGTTAGAACGGGGGGCGGCTGTGGCTCAGTTGGTAGAGTCGTCGTCTCTCAAACGGAAGGTCGAGAGTTCGATCCCCAGCTGAGCAACATGTCCGATGTGTCCTTGGACACTTAACCCTGAGATGCTCCCGCTGCTTCGGTGGCGGTGTATGAATGGATTAGTTACTTCTGATGGATGATACTACATAGCAACCTCTGCCATCAGTGTGTGAAAGGGTAGGTGTGACATGCAGTGTTAAAGCGCTTTGAGTAGTCAGAAGAAAGGCGCTATATAAGCTCAAGTCCATTTACCATTTAACGCAGAAAGATTTCAAAATTGATAGATAGATAGATAGATAGATAGATAGATAGATAGATAGATAGATAGATACTTTATTGATCCCGAGGGAAATTCAAGGCATTTAGTAGCAGTATACAAACATGCAAGACACATAGCAATTGTTACATAAACACCCCCTGTCCCCCTCCCATACATATATTACCCGACAACAAAGATTTAAGGAGCCCCTATATATAAGAATAAAAAAAAACTTAAAATTAAACCTGTGCAATTAAAAATAGACCTATACAACTTATATAATGAAATGTACAAAACGTGTGCAGGAATAGAAATATATGTGCAATTTAAAAGAAACCTATAAACAGTTAAAGAGCATCTGTAATTAGACCTGCACATAAGAGATGAAGAGTGTTGACCTTCTGAAGGTATGTGTTGTTGTACAGTAGTATTTAAGATGGAGGTAGTGCAAGAAGTCTGAAAACAGAATTAAACAGTCAGTGCAGACATTAAAGGTGCAAAAAATAAAAGTGATTGTCAAATGTGAAAAGCAAAAATATGTGAAAACAGACATTAAACAGTCATTAAACAGTCAGTGCAAACATTAAAGTGATTGTCAGCATTAAAGTGTCCAACTAGAGGCTGACTCTTAGGACAGCAGTACAGATGAAAAAATGAGTCCAGGAGTCACTGAGTGCTTTATCCCTGCCGTGACAGTGAGATGTTGTACAGTCTTATGGCCAGGGGGACAAAAGAGTTCTTAAGCCTGTCCGTGGAGCACGCTTGTGACAGCAGTCTGCCACTGAACATGCTCCTCTGCCTGGTGAAGGTGCTGTGCAGAGGGTGGTGGGTGTCCAGTCCAGTTTGTCATCCAACTGCAGCCCCAGATATCTGTAGGTCCTGACCACATCCACGTTGACCCCCCCGATGGAAACAGGTTGCAGATGTGGCTTGTTCCTTCTGAAGTCCACCACCATCTCCTCGGTCTTGGAGGTGTTCAGCTGCAGATGGTTGGAACTGCACCACGTCACAAAGTCCTCAATCAGGCTCCTGTACTCCTCCTCCTGTCCATCCCTGACACAACCAACTATCGCAGTGTCATCCGAGTGCATGTGGCAGAGCTCAGAGTTATACTGGAAGTCAGAGGTATACAGGGTGAACAAGACAGGAGAGAGCACAGTCCCCTGTGGCGCACCGTTGCTGCTGACCACAGTGTCAGATGTGCAGTCCTTCAGTCTGACGTACTGTGGTCTCTCTGTGAGGTAGTCAGTGATCCATCTCACCAGGTACGAGCCCACCCTCATCTCGGTTAGCTTGTCTCTCAGAAGGGAGGGGGTGGATGGTGTCAAAGGTGCTTGAGAAATCAAAGAACATGATTCTCATCGCGCTGCTCCCCTTGTCCAGATGAGAGTACGCCCTGATAGTTAAACACTGAAGCTTCAGAGCCCACGACATGGCAACCTGCGTGAGCATCGACTCTGGGAGGAAGGGGATGGGGTAGATAGCTCTCTTCAATGTTTTGAATTTGGACTGCAGTACCAATTTTAAACGCTATGTGTCAGAGTTACATATCGTCCTTTAAATCTATGATGTTTTAAAGGATTAAAATACTTGTTTTGTTAACCGTTTCTCCACAGTTGCAAATATAGTTTTGACAACTAAAAGGGACAAACTATGTTGATCTTTTCACTTGTAAACTAAGTCAAAGTAAAGCTGGTGTAGAAAAAAAGTAATATATAGACTACAAATGTGTGTATGCCTTTATAGCTGAGCTTATTTTTACAACCTACATGCTCTGGGGAGCACTCCTCAATATGTTTTTTAGTGAGCCTCTGTCAGCTGGCTGGAGCCTCCAGATAAGAGCTGTTATGTGTTGTGTAGTTAGTGGTTAAGTATTGGTGTTCTCCACAGCTCCCCGTGTCACTGTGTTATCTGAAGGGTCCCAGCGAGCTCCTCAGGCTCGGCTCTCCAGGTCGCAGTAATGAGAGAGGATAATTACCGATCACAATTTGCAAATGGAACAGCAGGATGATAGAGGGCGTCTAATGAAGCCCACCGTTCCCCCCCCCCCCCCCCCACATCATATAAATACCAACACTGTTAAGAGCATGATAATGACAATGACTAACACAAGTGCAGGTGTCATTGGACCTTATGAACAGGAGCCTCGCAGCTTAATGTGCTACAGAACTTGATGTGTGTCTTGGAGTTCAATCTCTCCTTAACCTTTTACCCAGAATAATCTTGACAGGAACAGAGACAATAGACAAAAAAACATGGTAGTTTGCATAGGAGAAATAATTTTTGATAATGAACAATATTCTAATTTCTAGAGAACTGCTTAGATAACTTATATCACAAACCTGGCTCCTATTTAATTTGCATAATACAAATGTTATTTCTCTAACTTTTACGTAACAGTTCAGGAAAGAAAGTGGTTTTGGTGAGATTTAAATAGGAGGTCTAATTTCTCAGATCACTGATGACTTTCTCTTATACATAGCTACACAAAATAATACTGTTGTTTTCACTATTAGTGGATTGTGTTTGGAAAAAGGGCATATTTTGGCAGAAAGCAGAATCAACAAATGTGTTGATATAAGGATGTACATGAAATATAATTCCGTTTTCAATATGTTTCCTTCAGAACCAATTTGCAAGAAGAAATAACTTCTGAAGGAAACGTAATGCAGACAGATTTACATTTTATTTTAATGTTTTAAAAAGTTTATGATATTAAAATTAAATTTTAAGGAGATAAGGCTGATATATTTAAATGTTCATGGGGCTTCCACTTAATAATATAGCTAATTTATATGCATCAATATCTTTACATGAATAGAAACAGGTTTATTACATCAGTCAACAAAAATAATAACAGTTTTATAGAGAATCAGTCGTGTTGGCAGGTGCCCATTTTCAGAGATAAAAGTGTACACAACTTCAGAAAAGATTTTCAGACCAAAACAAATACTCTCTTCAGGCACACCACTTTCATCCCTCAGCTCCCCACTTTTTCTACTGTCCTTCCCTACCCCCCCTGTACTCAGTCATACAATATCTGTGAGGCAGAGGGAGCAGCAGGTGATTTCCAATAAACAACAAGATTCTGCGATCAATTTCAAGTAACAATATGCATCTCATAGTTGTTTCAGATATTTTTTGTCTTTTGAGGGCAATAAAAGGTCTCACCATTGGTTTGAAAAGACTGCTATATCTCTTTCAGTTGTGTTCATTTAAAGAGACTCTATGATATCCAAGTGTATCCCCCACATGGTGGCAGGGCTGACCGTTGGAGAAAGAGGGGTGAAAGGTGAAAAAAAACATATTAAAGGAAGAATGTGCAACTTTTTGATCCAGTAGACGTCGCCCTTGAGCACCAGCATGAAACCAAAACAAACAACACCTCCGCCATACTGAAGCCTCTGCTCTCCTCCAGCCACACACCTCCCACACTCCTCCACTTGCATTCACACCAAAGAGTTAAGCACAAGCGGCGGACAAATTTGTCCTTGGCTTGAGCTGCAATTTCCTGTGGCCTGCATTGCTGTGCTAGCAGGCTAATAGTAACTCACTAGTTTGTAGCTTCACATTGCATATAAATTTACACGGAATGACCGTGATATAAATTGTTACATTACATCCAAAAAAGCAGTAAATATGTTATTCTTCTTGTCTCTTGTCCTAGACTAAAACAGCTTTTGTACTTAAGGAGGAGCCGATCGTCCCGTCAATGTAAACTTGATTTAAACACGGATTTGACAACACAGCCGGAGGGACTCGTGCTTCTCACTCATTGTAGACTGTCATGACTCAGAGAATTGACAGAGTATAAACTTGACTTCTGCTGTAGTTGTACAGTGTATGTGTTAAATATCGCACATTCTTCCTTCAAACATGTTTGAACCTCTGAGCGAAACTTAAACAAGCTGAAGGAAGCCACGTCTTGTCCATGTGAACACAGGGCTCAGAACGACAAATCCAGAGGGAGTTTTATACTTCACTCTTTTAGGAAGTCATTACTTACAACATTCTGTTCTCAATGTGTGTGTCTGTACAAATCAGCAGATAGCTAACAGACTTTAGGAGAAAGTCAGAGGCTGGAGTCAATTCAAATGCTCTTTACTATTGTCGTCGTTATCATGAAGGTTCATTCATTGTAAAAAAAAAAGAGGAATGCTTTCCAAGACACAAAAGAGGGAAAGAAAGTAAGAAAAGCTGGCTTTAGCTGCAGGTTGATCACGTGGAAAAAACGTAAGCCTTCCCTAATTAGAAGTCTAAGAACTGTGACACAGCCAAGTCACATGACTAAACTGACCAATCAGAAAGTATAGCAAGAAATAAATAGCAAAAATGAAATGCTCTCAAATGACCAGCAGGGGGAAACAGGAACGGAATTAATTAAAACATTCATGCTTTACATTTCACAATATATATTTACAAAGGGTTTATTTGATGTCACATATTATACCTTTTAAGGAGACACACTAAGTGTAATTGTCATATAAGTAGAAGTGAAGTGACAGCATAAACACAACTGAGCTTGTTTAAAAGCTTGTCAATAACATTTGCTATGCACCATTGACTCTGTTGTGTAGCTCTCTTAACACAAGACATGATGTCCAAAGCTTTGGAAATAGCTTTGGCCATCACCCAGGACATAAAAACCTGAATTTCACTTCAGGGATTAATTTCAAATAGTGGACTGTTTTACAAGCAGTGACTCCCCAAAGCCGCTTCTCCCAGTAATTAAGTTGGTGAGAAAAAATATGATGATAGCAAAAACTCTGATAAGTAGCCCCCGGTTGTAAAAAAAAAAAAAAAATTCAATTCCTCTAAGTGAAGTCTCATCTCATTACTTTTAATTGATAATCACAAATGTTAATAAAGAACGAGATTGAAAACGACCTCTTTGACCTTGTGTTCTGATCACACCTACACCCTCATCTCCGTCTCCTCCACCTCTAAGTTGAGGACAAACACTGGACCCAGCCAGAGAAAACAAAGGCAGAAAGGAGACGGAGCACTTTGTCAGATCAGCTAATTGAGTATTTGGCCCAAAGCAGGAGCCATTTATAAGACGCCCTCCTCTCTCTCCAGGCCTGCCCAACTGACTCCCATTCCTTTACCCCTGTCCAGCTGTGTGCTGTTGTGACACAGGGCTTTGTCACCCCTGTTCCTGTAGACCCCCCTGCCTCCTACTCATTCATCACAGCAGAGTGATTCCCAGCTTTAAGGGAAAGTGATGAAGATGCTTGCAGGCTCACTGTGGACACAGCAGGACCCTCCAGGCTAAAGTGCCCTGATCAGTCAAAAGCTCTTCTGGGTCAAAATGCCCTTCACAGTCGAGGAAACAGGTGCATAACATGACAGAAAACTAGTAAAAACACAAACATTTAAAGCTCACTTTCCCACACACAATGCTGCACAAAAACAATTTACCTCCCTCAGGTTTGTCACTGTAATCCCACTTGTTGTACCCAATTTGGCCAACTCAACTCTTTTATTATGGTGCAGCACTTCATCTTTGTTGAGGATGACAATTAGGAGGCCACCAATGTGTAATCAGAGTGAGTGTCGCAGAATCATAATAAGTGTCTGCACCGTCTCCCACTCTTTCCCATTTGAACAGCTGCGACTCCAGCAGTGCTCTTGGCAAGCTTCATCCCCAGTTGCCTCATTTACTTGCAGTCTCGGAAGTATTTGTTTGGAAAAGTGTGTGCCTCATACAACTGGAGATATTTGTACTCTTGTTTCTAAAAGTTGGCTTCCAAATATTGCAATTTTGACAACAACATAAAAACGTTCCGCTTGACCCGGGTTATCTAAAGCTGCATTGGAGTTATTTCTTAAAGGGTTTTTGAGTGTAAGAAAATATGAAATCCATCATGTTATCCATGCACCCAAGTACCTTTATGATGGTATAATATAACATTTAGCTTATTCTGCGGTAATATTTTAATATGAAATAGACTAACCAGGCTCAGATTTGGTTAGCTACATAACTAACTGTGTTTAATATGTAATGTTTTAGAGTTTCCTAAATATCAAACGCACATCGGTATACTTTTTTAAAATCCAAATGATTATCTTTTTTCTTTACCTTATTAGGTAGTTTGCTTGCTGACCTGCTGTATCCATTGTGCAACATAAAAATACACATTTTGAAGCATCTTGTAAACTAAACATTGCGTATCTGTTTTTGCTAACTTGACTGCTTTCATTTGGAGGTTAAGTCAAACTTTGCATAATTATTGTAGCTCACATGACTGTGGAGCCCTGCCCATGCCAAACTGACACCAGAGTGAAGCCACTGACCAAGCTACCTACCAAAACTTTGCAGGTCAAATGATAGTCAATCTATTGTCTTTATAAGGGATAATGTCTGGTCAGCAGGTCGTTATACCAGAATTGAACCCGGACAGAGTGAGCAGGATCCCAAAACCCAAAGCTCACCCTTAAGGGTTTCTTCCAATTTCTACAGCTACTTCCTTTAGAAGTCAGTAATTTGACTCCAAATATTGGTTTTTAAATGACACGTCTTCTGCTTCACAAATAGTCTGCTTGGATCTACAGTAAGAGCTTGATCCATAGCAACTGTTAACTGTTTATCAAGACTATTGAACGACCTGCCTGAGGGGGTCAGATCAGCCCAATCAGTCATCTCTTTTAAGTCCCTTCTTAAGACACACTTTTACCGGCGAGTCTTTCCTGATTTTGATTGGATTTAAATTGTTACTTGGATTTCACTTTTTAAAATTCTTTTACAAGAATTGTAGGTCTTTTACAGTTTTGGTTGCCTGTTTTTTACATTAGTTTTTGCTGTCCTTGTAAAGCACTTTGTATCTTGTTTTTTGAAAAGTGCTCTTTAAATAAATATTATTATTATTATTATAATTAACTCTGTAGCATTCTTAAAAAGGAAAAAAAATAGCTTTTATTACTCAGATTGAAAAGATTTTTTTTTTTAATGAGCTAGGCTTGCTGTTTTGACTTACATTAAACAGAACATTTCCTAAAAGGAGCTAACCATGAATCAGTGCGGCAGGTGATTGAGTTTTACTGCCTCTTCTCTGTGGGAGTGTTTGACTTTTTCTTTTTCTTTCACCAGTTGTTGAAAAACCCCACCGTATCCCATACGCTCTTTAGATGCCTGTTATAAGTGCCATCTTTGCTTCTGGAGATTTCTCTGTCATACTGTAGCAGACATTTTCTGCATCTTTTATCCTGTTTTCACCACTTCTTCTGTCTCCTTTAACCTTTTCCCACAAAACAAAAACAGACCCAGATCTAATTAACCCAACTTCTTTCCGCCGATTGATATGACAGTTAGTTGTCCAGATTGTGTGATAAGAACCACAACCGTTGAAACTTTATGTTCTCATTAATTCCCTTTGCGCATGCGCAGTTCGACTATTCCAACAATGTCACTTATGACCCGAGAGAGGCTATATCTTCCGGTGTCATCACAGGTTCTGTTCCTATTTTCTTACCACGTGCAGTTTGTATTAACTTACAAAGCATTAGCGGAAGCTTATTGCATTAACTTACTTAAAAACTGTAGACTACTAAATCTTCTAAGTCACGTCGCTAGAAGCCTTGTGACTGTGTCGGTCAGAGCAGCAAAGTTTTGGCTCCCGAGGGCCGCTACGGCCGGCCACCGCTCTTTAGGGAACGGTTTGTACTTGACACCGGTATGGTAGCACTTCACTCCACTCTCCGGACCTCAGGAACGTGACTCATTTGATTTCATTCTCCTGGCATTAGTTAACGTTACTTTGTATCAAGTTAATGGCTATGTTTCGCCAAAGCTGACTAGTCAAAGTTAAGTTACAGGGCCCATATTCACAAACATTCTGAGAATCCTCTGAAAGAGCTCCTAACTTAGCTTAAAAATTCCTAGCACGGAGTCTTAGCTTAAGAGTGATTTAGGAACATTCTCTGAGCAAGGAAGAGACAGAAACTTTTATCTTAGTGAGGAGGCGTGGTTGAGCCCGTTGCTAGGTATGACACATTTTTTCAGAAGCTGTGATTGGTTAATCTAAAAAAATGTAGAAAAAAAGTCAAACATAGAATCTAGTCAGACATTGTGTAATTATGAACACTTTGAAATTAGCATCTGTGTGATAATTTGTAAGACATACTTTAAAAGTATATAGCCTACAAGATGTTTGAAATAACATGCCCACTTGTGCAGCTGCCTCTTCACCTGCTGATTGTTACATCAGCAAGTAAAGAGCTTTAATTAGTGATTGGATGCACCTGTGGCGGTAACCACATGAAGAAAAACACAACATGCATGTCTCACTTTGCACTGAAAAAAGTCAGTGATG
This sequence comes from Tautogolabrus adspersus, assembly GCA_020745685.1. Classification (NCBI taxonomy): domain Eukaryota; kingdom Metazoa; phylum Chordata; class Actinopteri; order Labriformes; family Labridae; genus Tautogolabrus; species Tautogolabrus adspersus. Next base: position 8,032,232 of record CM036549.1, on the reverse strand, counting down.
GATTGAAATGTCTGCACAAATCATTTGTGTCTGTTCTGCCCAACTTTGAGTCAAAAATATTCTTCATGTAGTGTTTGAAGTACATTTCTCTCAGCTTAAGAAACTTTTAAACCTGTTAGAAGTCCTTCTCACTACTCCTAACAGTTTTTCACCTTAGGGGCTCTTTTAAGGGCTAAGACACTTTGTGAATAACTTTTACCTTTACAAGGATCTAGTCTGAACTTTGAAGGGACATTTTTAGAAAATGTCTGATTCTAAGAATTTTCTTGGAATTTTGTCACTAGGAGCAACTTTTAGTACTTAGGAGGCTTCGTGAATACGGGCCCAGGTGTTTGCAACCCTTGACGGTGAATGCAGCGTTTGCGCTTCACGCTCCAGGTACTGGATTGTACTTCAATCAGGAGAGACAAGTGAATTTAAGAAAATTATTTATTACAATGAATAACATGGAAATGTGACTTGACAGAAAGACTTTGGCGCTTGGACTCTATGGGGTGGTTGATGTATTTGGAGAATGAAAATTCTGAGCGTAAACGGAATAAATCCCCCCATGGAGTCCAGACACTGGTAGTGGTGAAGCTGATGACTTGATGAGGCCGGATGGGTGAAGAATTGATGGATGATGAATCTGCTGATGAAGATGGGCGGTGATGGGGAGGTGGAGGGGCACGAAACATCAGCAAGAAGGAACTAAGGCAGAGAAAGAATCATATTTAAAAGGGGAGCAGAACGATGATAGGCTGAAAATGAGGGAGGAACGCCAAGCGATTGGTTAGATGAGCTACGCTGACGAGACAGCTGATTACCCAATGACAGCCCATAACTGACAGCTCAAGAATGACAGCGGAAACGTGAGTGAGCGCGCAAAAAGGGATGAATGAGAAAGACCCGATCGTGAAGGCAATTATAGTGTTCCTGACTGAACTTACACTAGAGCTTCATTTTGGTTATTTTTTAACTGTTCTAAGAAGAAAGCGATCGATCTAGTTATCCAGATCCTTTGATAAGAACCACAACCATTGAAATGGTATGCTTTTCATAGTAGCTGTTTGTAACGGTGTGCTATGGAAAGCAGACCTTTGCTATACAGAACTGAACAATTGGGGGAAGATATGGCTCTGTGGTAGTCGTTTGTCTCGAATGCGGAAAGTTGGGGGTTTGATCTCCAGCTCCTGCAGTCACATGTTGAAGTTTCCTTGGGCATAGCTACACTGAACTCCTAATTTATCCCAGCTACGCCTGGCGGCATGTGAATGGGTTTGTTCTGTTGGGCACTTAACGCGGCAGGGTGTGAGTGGGCGACTATGACATACTTAAAACTATGAATGTGTTTTTTAGTGTACATTTTCTGTATAGCAGAAATGATTACCAGGTTGATAAAATAATAGCCACAAATGACAACAATATGTTAAAGCTATAATACTTTCATTAAATAAAATATAGGCTACTGAATCTCATAAAATGATTTGCTGTTGTCAGTTTGCCCGGCATTAATTATCCCTGTCATTTAAGGGCATGCTTTTCCCTCCCTGCTCTGCAGGCTCACAATTCAAACATTCAACCATCACCTGACTCCCACACCAGCTTGCACACCTGTTTGCAATCCTCTAATCAGGTCCCAAGCATATACATGGGCCCTTTTACCTCTGTCAGCCATCATATAATCAATTACAGCTTCTGTTCTAGAAGCTGGTTACACCAGAAAGTAGCACAGCAACAGTAGCTGACAAGCTACCTGCTAACATACCAACACTATAGTGTCGGTTACAAATGCTCATAGAACTTTTGTGCATTTTATTTGAACTGAGCTGCTATGCTAACCTGTCTGATATTTAGTTCCTGGGTTTGCACATTACTCACTTTACACAAAAGATAAGGCTTACACAGGCTTTAAAGCAGTTGCAGTTTCAAAGCTAGTTAGCTCAGGTGCTAACCAGGCCAAAAAACCCAGTTATTTTCTAGAACAGCATTTTCACAGACAACTGTTTGACAAAAAGATACATACCACATTTGAAGGACAATAAAGATTTTTTCTTTTCTATACTTCTCCTGTTTTTCAGAACAGAACAGATTTTTTTTTCTCACCACCATGAGGACAAAAACGTATTGTGGTTATCCCACAAACTAATTTAGCACAGTGTACGTAACTTTGGTGTTATCCAGACTTAAGTGTCCAGCCTTCTTGTTGCCTGCCTGCATTTTAGGACTTTCTGCCTCCTTCCTTGCCACTTGCTTTGTTGGATTACTGACAAAGAAGACTTTGATTCCATTCAATCTGCCTGCCTCTGCCTCTGCCATGCCCTTGATTCATTACTTGGAACACTTAGCCTTTACAGAAAGCAGAAGCAAACTTTGTGTAGTCTTGTTTTTCTCAGTGGTTTTCCTTTGCTGGGACTGAAGAAATCAATGTAGATGATTGCTAAGTTTGGATGCTTTGAGACAACTCGATGTATGGATTCCATTTTAAACATAGTACTGTTAAAATCATTGCACATTGCTTGAATGCATACAGATCTTGAAGAGTTTTCTTTAATTTAAGGTAATTCTTTCTGAGTCCACCCTAAGAAGTTACATTGAATAGAAACTTTCTTTCACAGTTTCAGACTCTTTTCATCAAAATGGGTCCCGCTGAACATGTCTTCACAAAAAGTTTTCCATTGTCATTTTTTTTGTATAAAGACTGCACTATAGTCAATAGTGAGGGCTGGAGAAGAGCTGATCAGCATAATAGATGTCTGTAGAGGTATAATATTTCTGCTGAGTGCAGCACCATGTCCAAACCAGTTAAAGTGATTTCCAGTATCCCTTTTCATTGTACCACTCACTATCTATCTTCCTTTTCACTTCTGCTGGAATAACTGGTACTATTCCCAGTTTTTACATCGTATATTAAGACCCTACAATTGATTGCCAATTATTTTACCTGCTAGTGAAGCATTTATACCATTATACAGGTTCATTCAGTTGCATGCAAAGAAAAGTACCATGTGTGTTTAATTTTATTACATTAATCAGCCATGCTTAACTGGGTCCCAATGGCTGATGGATAGTTTCAAATGTGGTTGTACATTTTGTTTTCCAAGCCCTCAGTCCACTTCACAGGCCAAATCTCAAACATCATCTGACAAAAGAGTCTGTGATCTCAGCAGGAAGATGCAGTGACTGCTCAGAGGGATCAGGGTAAGACAATGTCTTCTGTCCCCTCATCTGTGCTGTCTTTCGTCGATAAAGCATCTTACGCCCCTGCAATCTGCGTCTGTGTCATGACGTCAGCGTGGCAGCAACTCTGCTTCATTTTCAGTGAGAGACTCACAAAACAGAAATTTAAATGGCTTTTGATTAACATGTTGTTTCACTGATCTTGAAATGTTTTACTTTTAGCATCCCTGTAATAATGTGCACTTATATATCACCTACACTGCAATTTGCACCTCTTCTTAATAATATGGATACATTTGAGTGCATTGCTAGATCTAGTCTCATTGCTTAATGCCGTCCATAGGAATGTGGTCCAAAGAATCAAGAGGATACATTAAGATGGATATTCACTTCCATAAACAATTACCAAGCGTATCTGATAATATTCTGTAGATGAGGCTTGAAAAGTCCAACAATTTATGGCCATGTTAAGCCGAGTTGGGGAGGCTGAGGTGACCTTGAGCAAGGCCCTGAACCCCTGTTTGGTTGGATGCTCTTTCATGTGCTGCCCCCTCACTCTGACTTCTCTCCATAGGATCCTGTGCATGTGTGTAATCCGGCCAATATGTGTGAAGCATGTCTCAAAAACAAAGTGATTGAACAAACAAATTGAATTTCGCCCTCGGGGGGGCGGGGGGGGGGGGATATTTAAGTATGTCTTTTTCTTTTATGTGCATTTTGATTGAAATTAGTATCGATGTTGTAAAGCAGAGCAAACAAATTCCTCCAATGGAAGATAATTAATGAGGCCAAATTAAAATGTTCGGGGAAGAAATTACAGATATTTGTATTAAAATAAAAAAAATTGTGAGAAAATCAAATGCTCATGTACCGATACCTCAAACATCGGCTACATATACACAAGAAGCATTTGCACTTTTTCACTCCCAATCTCTGATACCCAATCAACGCAGTGTTTACTTATATAATCACATTCTAAACTTGCTGCAAAACAAAAACAAAAACTTTCTGCCTGACCTATCTTACTTTGAAATGTAAAAGGAAATGTGGTATATTTTTACATATCAGCATATTAAAACATTGGTTGCAGTTAATCCGTTGTCGGGAAAAAGAAGAATTAAAAAAGGCCCCAAGGACAGAGATTTATGAAAACGGAGGGTTACAAGTAATTGAACAAAACTAATGACATTTCTGTTTGTTTGTACCGGCATCTGACATTGGGGTTTTCAAATAAATATATAAAATAATTCCACATTCTTCCCTCGCTGCTGAGCACGAGGTCTATCTGCAAAGAGAGGGCAGTAGCATTTTCTCATCTCATTAACAACTACTAGCAGATGTCTTTGCAGGCCAGAAATCAGTGAGTGGGCCAGTGGAAGAAGAAAGCCTTCTTCTCCTTGAGAACCCTGAGGACCTCCCGTCTAATGAAATGCTGTCAAGGTCCAGTGAGCTGAGCTGCCAGAAGAAAGCTACACAATGGAGAAAAGCCCGACAACCGGCACAAAGCGAGAGGCAGATAGCAACCCCAACTCCTCATACACTTATTACATTTTGGGAAGCACTCAGGCAGATAACAGCGGGAAGCTGCCTCGTGCACACAACCTGAAATCTGTTGCTTCTCTTCCGCCAAACACATTATTTACTGTATATTGTAACCCCACTGCTGACAACTGTAATTCATTTAGATAAAGGGAATTCCTTCAAGGAAAATATTTTGTCCAACAAATGGTTGTATAGTTACAGAGAATAGAATCCCAAGAGATAAATGAAAACTGTATAGCGTTGGATGTGCAGCAGTACTGCAAGTCTGTGCTTTATACATGAGTACTCCCAGGCACCATCAATTCTAACCAGAGAGGAAAGTAGCATGAAAGATAAACAGTATTAATTGGTTGAACCTTGTATATAATATTAAAAAAATTCTCCAGGGGAGGAAAACTGGTGGCCCTGGCTATCTGGATCTCATTCAAACAAACCACCTCCACATTGAAGCGTGAGGGCTGTATTTCACGAGCTCCACGCCTCACGCTGACTTTTCCAGTTAATTAAACAAGAAGCCGAGGCAGACAGAGAAAGATGAAAACTGCAAGTGGAAAACCATCCTGCAGCTGGTGCAACAGGGAGAAGAAAAAGACAAAATATGCGTCTGTCTTAAAAAAGAGAGAAGAAAAGATATGGTGCTGTTATTTATAACACTGTTTTAATCTCTTGCAGTTATCTGGACAGCATTTTCTTTCTTATTACAGAAAAGCTCTAAACTGAGACAGCCAAGGCCACTGTTGAAGCTGTTTTTTTTATTCCAACAGCACTGTTCACTGTTCCTCTCTGCGCCCCTGTGACTGTCAGCCATTTCCACTGTTATGTTTTTCTATTTCAGGTTGAACAGATTAGAGAATAGCACGGTGTGAGGGGGCCTGTGGTGCAATCAGTTTCATGGTTGGGCTGCAAAAAAAAAAATCGCACAAAGGAGGCACACATGAAAGCTGTTGTTTCACCCACAGTAGGTAATGATAATTGTGCAAGTCTGCCCCCCCTCCCCCCCACGAGCCTGTTATGACAAAAGGGGGAAAAAAACAACATTCAGAGTGTTCATTTGAAAGGCTGAATAGGGAGATAGACATTGTGAATTAAAAGGGGTATTTGTGTATTGTCACATTGAATGAAAACACTGTGTGACAACTGGGTTAGTCTGATGATTCCAACTTTCTCTCTCTCAGGAGACTGTCCTGTCATGGTTGGAAAAGGACCAAAAGAAGTTTTGTTTTTTTCTTTTATTTTTTTATTTTTCTTTTATTTTATTTCATTCCCTTGCGTATAAAATTTGTTTAAGTGATGGACTAGAGAAAAGAAGAATAACATACTGTACCTGGCTGCTTATTTGAATGTCACGTAAGCACTTTTAGATCATGGTCATTTTGTGTAAATTTACATGCAATGTGAAGCTACGAGCAAACTAAAGAGCGCTACCATTAGCCTGCTAACACAACCATGCAGCTCGAGTTGTTTAGGTTTCATGCTGGTGCTCAAGGGCGACATCTACTGGATCAAAAAGTCGCATATTCTTCCTTTAAGTCTCGATTGGCTGACACGGGGGGAGGGGATTATTTGATAACTCATCTGTTTTGATTTTATGAAGGATAAGCGAGACAGGCGGGCAAGGTGTAACATTTTGGCAAGAGGCTTAAAACCCACCACAGCTCCAGTTCTTAGCCTGTTGTTAGGTTGACTGAAAATTAGATTGAGGCAGCATGTCCAGCATGACAACCTCAATCAATGGGACTCCAGAGCCCCCTGGACTAACAGACGGGTGACATCACTCAGGCTTCGTCCATTAATATTTAGTCTATGGTAATACCTGAATCCCATATGTATCGACCAACTGATTAATTATTTCAGTTTCAGAGTTTAACTTAACTTAACAAGACCTTGTATTAGATGTGTGTATTCTGTGTTGTTTGCATTAGGCTGTATGGGAATGATTACTTGGAGCCCCTAATCTGGCTGACAGAGGGCATAATCTCAGGGGAAATCTGTGATATGTGGTTTTGGTGTGCTTTATGATCCCAACTGATTTGGCTTGTTATTAAGTAGGCTAATAAATACATATTCTTCCAATCCCACCACTGAACTCCAAGCTTACAAAATTACACTTGACATGTTGTATAGCGCTTTTCTAGTCTTCTTAATGAAGCACTTTTACTCCACACATACTCATTCACACCTAATCACACACTGATGTCTCTGATGGTTGCTATGTAAAATGTCCATCAGTATTAACTAATCAAATTCATACAAATTCAAATTGGCGCCAATGAAGCAGGGGGATCCAATTTAAAACTCTGCCGCTCGCTTACAAAACAGCGACAAAAACAGCTCCTCCTTACCTAAACTCTATAATCCAGGTCTACATTCCCGCATGCCCACTACGCTCTGATCCAACCTTCACTACAGGGTACTAAGATGCTAACTAGATTCTTCTTCTCTGTCACCCCCCGGTGGTGATACAAACTTCCAAACTCCATTCCATCTGAAGAGTCCCTTTGCACCTTTAAGAAAAAAAGAAAAAGACCCAGCTCTTTCATGAATACCTACAACCTTAAAGGTCCCATATTATGCTTTTTCTGGTTTTATATGCTCTTTAGTGTGTTTTCCAGGTGTCTTGTGCATGTTTAGGCACATCTATTTGCAAAAATTCAAAGTCCGCGGAAACGCGGCTTCTCCTACCTCCTCCTGTTAGCAGTAGCAGTAGCTTCATGTAACGCTCGGTTCTAGCCCCCCTCGTTTAAAAGTGCAGTGTGATATCACACTGCGATGATGTTACTGATCCAAGCCAATTGGCTGGTTGTGGCAAGCACAAGCTCATGCTGCACATTAGCTGAATTCCAAATATGGTTAAAGGGGCGTAACATTTCCGAGAATTGTCCGAACAACTGACCAATTACAACAGAGCAGATCGGCCAACCAATCAGGTCAGACTTGGCACACGTGGGGACCCTGCCCTGGGGGGATTCAGAGCGTAACAAACACAGGCAGATGAGACGGGCTGCATCGATCGTCAGTACATGAAAACAGACACTTTTTTCGAATATTAGCGATTGTGAACGTACTTTAGTAGGCACATACATTAGATATATGAACCCCAAAAAGGGGTTGCTTGTGTTGTACTTACTCTCTGATGTAGGTCGCTTTGGATAAAAGCGTCTGCTAAATGAATTGTAGAATTGTAGGGGGAGCAACTTGGTTTTAAGTGTCTTGGCCAAGGACAAATCAGACATGGGGCTGCAGGAACTATAGGGTCCGAACACCCAACCTTCCAATTGATAGACGACCGACCGCTGGAATTTGGTGTCTCTGTTTTAGATTTCCATACGAGATTGTACTGTAGTATCTCTTTTGATGTGAGTAATCTATTAAAGCAAATGTTTGTGCAAACCTTTATTCTTTGATAACTAAAAAGAAATACCATCTAAAACTGTATTTTCTACCTCCCAGAATTGTCCATTTCTCCTGGAAGTGTCATGTTGTGATTAAAAATGAATATTTAAATGACGTGTGGTCAAATTTAAAGAAATTCAGTTCAGGCGATTTTGTTCAAGGCAGGACAGCAGGGACCACTCAGCCCCAGATGGTCTCACTTAAACCCAAACCGTGACATCCCCTAAAACCCCCCTGGTGTGCGTGCATAACTTTTTTTTTGTTGGAACAGTGGGTTACTTTAAAATAACACAGACATTTTTATTTTTTTGGCATAGCGACTTGCTGAGGTGAGCTTCCATTCCTTTCTCTGACCGACTGCTGGTTGACATAACTAAAAAGTTTCTGTAGATTGAAGACACTAACAGGATAAATTACTCCTGAGTAGTGCAATTAACATGTGTGAAACATCTGGATCAATCAGTTACATGATGGTACAGCCCTCATCGTCTACAATTCTACAATTCTACAATTCACTTAGCAGAAGCTTTTATCCAAAGCGACGTACATCAGAGAGTAAGAACAACACAAGCAAGGATCAAGGAAAAATAAAGGAACAATGTCAGTAAGGACGAACGATCAGCTTTGAGTCCGATTGGACACACAGGTGCTGGAAGGCATTGCCCAGAGGCAAGGCACAACATTAACTGCCGGTCTGAGACTCTAATCAGTATATAAACCATCTTATACGTCGTCGTTTTCAAGCAAAAACAAAAAATCATCAACATTACCATCATTACATCAATACTATCAAGATCATCATCATTAAGTTAGGTTAGTAGGTATTCCTGAAAGAGCTGGGTCTTTAGCTTTTTCTTAAAGGTACAGAGGGACTCTGCAGATCGAATGGAGTTTGGAAGTTCATTCCACCACCGGGGGGTGACAGAGGAGAAGAGTCTAGTCCTCGTCTTTGGACCCTGTTGTGATGGTTGGATCAAACGCCTTTCATTGGCAGAGCGTAGTGGACGGGAGGGAGTGTAGACCTGAAATAGAGAGTTAAAGTAAGGAGGAGCCGTTTTTGTTGCTGTTTTGTAGGCGAGCAGCAGAGTTTTAAATTGAATGCGAGCAGTGACTGGGAGCCAGTGTAAGGAGATGAACAGCGGAGTCACATGAGCTCAAGAAGAGCGTCAAGAAAAGAAAGTATTACAAAAAATAGCAATGCACAGTGCAGAAAGAGCAGTTCTACTTTCAAATTCATGAGAAAGGCTGAGGGCATTGCCAGTAGGCATAATAGATTGTTATTAGATTCTATACATTGAGAAATGAAGGCACAGATTGTGTCAGTAAAATAATTGGTTTGACTAAACTCTACCAGAAATGCAAAATGAGATCAAATTCAAAGCCTGGAGATGACAAGCATGGTACATGTTGTCGAGTTCTGTGATTAAGACTGCAACACTAAACCCCGGAGGAGTGGATGGTGTCTTCATCTTCCAGTCGTCTTCGTTAGCTGGATTGTCTGGTTCAGTGCATAGGATGATTACAGCTCTCATTAAGGATGGACTGGGACTGTGTAAATCCCGGGACAGTCCTGTGAACAAGGAGCAGAACTGACAGAGCATGTTGCCATGATACATACTGTCTGTCCAATCTGTCTCTAGAGTTTACTGCAATGGGGAAGACACACTCTGGTAAGCTTTGAATACACTGCCGTTGTGCACGTGTGATTCACTGTGGGTTCTTTGGCCACTTAAAATAAGAATTATACGTAATAAGTATATTTCTAAATCATATCACATAGCTTTTAAGGACCAATATGTAACACATCTACTGAATTAAATCATGAAATGACCTTACTTTGTCATCAGACATTAAGAAGACATGCTATGATAAAATACTGGCTTCTCTCACAACAATGTAGCAGTATGTCCTCCTTCTAATTTTAGATCTGGTCCGGAATTTTCTGTATTTATTTTGGCCAGAGAAGGTAGGTGGTTTTAAGGCCCCCCCCCCACATTGCCCTTTTGCCCCTCGCCCCTCGGTTTGTCAGGCAAACGGCAAACCAAAAGGGTGTTACAACGATGGAAGTAGAGAAGCAAACTGATTCTACACAACCTTAAAAGCCTCAGCATGTTTTAATAAGCTCCACGAGCAGAAAGGTGGTAAAACTAGGATAAATATTTGAGATGCTTTTGAAAAATGGATAGAAGACAGAACGTAGAAAGGTTAAAAGAGCGATGCAGAGCTGGCTAAACACTGAAAATGTCGTCCATGTTTTTAAGGAAAAGTACTTGCAGGTTTTTCTGTTCTGAAATAAAAAATTAAAAAAACAGGCAACTAATTGGAGAGAAAGTATGGGGAGAAGGTACGGGCATTTAAGACAATCTTGGAAGAAGAGTCTCTGGCCCACCTTGACTTCCACCCTGCTGTGTCAGAGGGGACATGTTGGGCCCTCATAGTGACAGTCCATCTGTCCATCAGATCTCATTAACAGTTTAATTGTCTGCAGGGAATCAGTACTACTCAGGGGAGAGAATACCTGGCTGGAATGACAATTAGCATAGAAAGCAAACACAATACAAACAGAAGTTGTAGTGGAAAAAGAATCCAGAAGTATGGAAGTCATTGCAGACTAAATGCGACTTTATTCCAGCACACAGTGTTCAAAGAAGGATGAACAACATGACAATGCCATACAATATACAAAGCATACATCTTTTGAAGAAAAATAGTGTTGACCTTGACAGGTCATTTCCACCATAAGTTGTGTGTTAGACTAAGCCTCTTTAATGTAGTTGTTTGTGCTGAATCATTGCACATGGTCCAATTTGCTAAAAACCTGCTTTCCGAAAAATAAGAATTAAAAACAGATTTGTAAGAAATCTATGTAATTTGTAAACATATACAAGCAAAAAGTCTGAAAAATATCTACTGTTGGTCAGAACACCAAAATATGGAAATATATTGTGTAGTAAAGCGGACTACTATGTAGGAGTGAAGATAAGACACATCCGTCTTTTTGGATCATCTTTCAGGTTCAAGATTAAGTTCTTTGTTGTGTTTGGTGCTTAAGAAGAGATAATGCTTACAAATGAAAGGACATCAATGAGTAACAGTAACATTAGGTTACACATGTCCTGTATTTATGTCTGATCCACCTCTTTGTCTATGTTTCACCAGGTTGAGGGGGTTTCAATGCTATTTTTACGGATTTAAAATGTACCAAAATAATCCAAAGACTTGATCTCTCTGGAGGAGGAATGGTTTTGTTGAATGGAGGCGTGTTTACCTGACTTCAATTCTTCAGTGACTGATAGACATATTCACAAAGCCAAAGCTTCTTAAAAGTTGTCAGCCTGCAAACCTGTTGGCGTCGCTCATTCTGGCAGCATCCAGACACAGAAACAACCGAGGTAACCAGAGTGCGCATGATGGATGATATTGACTAGTCATTAGAAACTTGGGAGTTAGGGAGCAGTGGTGGCATCAAATGTCTGCTAGACTTTTTGACCTTTGCAAAAGGTAATGACCAGCCATCAATTGTAGCTCTCAGCCTACAGACACTCAAGGGTACAAAATGTCCAGAACACTGTTGGTTGAATTATTAGAAATCAATCTCAAATACTTCAGGGGAAAAAATCAGGACATTTTTAGTTTGTGGATTGAACATCTTGAATTTGTGGCTTGTACATCTGAGCAAGATCCTTGATAGTGTGACGGTTTGTCCAAAGCTCACAAGGTCACTGGATCTGTGAGGTACAAAAATACACATATAAAGCCCATCATCGAGAAATAAACCATCTGAAAGCAAAATCTTTCACATACACAATTTGAGTTATAACACTGGCTTGACTTCTTATTTTTGTAAGATTTATTATGGGGCTTTTTTGCCTTTACAAAGACAGCAAAGTGGATAGAGTCAGAAACTGAGGAGAGAGAGAGAGAGAGTAATGGCATGCTGGAAAGGAGCAACAGGTGGGACTGTAAACTTGGGCTGCCCAGCCTGAGGATCATAGCATCTACACAAATCTGGGTGCCCAACACTGGCTTGACTTTCTGTAACTTTTTGCATTTTCTAAAATGTGTCTGTTTAACAATTAACAGATGTTTTCAAGCAGTAAACAAAGCCATATGTTTTCTACTCCTTCCAGCCATCCTGCAAATTCATCTCATGCACAGCTGCAACCAAATGGTAATGGTCAGCCTGTCACCGAAGGAAAACCCATCTTACTTTTGTCAATTAAGCAATTAGGAGTTCATCTGAGAGACATCTCAGTCACATCCTTTTAAACATGTTAGACTTGCCCTGAAAATTGATACAATTATGTGTTTTTTTCCTCCCTCAAATTTGTAAGCACATATGTTATCTTGGCAATTACTCTACAGCGCTTCACCCCTCTTATTTCATCATTGAAAATTACTAATAATACTGTGGATGGCACTGATGCAGATGGTGGAGATTTTGTTATTTATGTGTCAAGCACTTCTTATGGAGCTCAGCGTAAGTTCAAGCAGGAAGACTGGTTATATTCTCTTACACATTTCAATCATCCTGCCGTGGTGGCGGATGGTGGCCATAAACCTGTTCTCTCTCTTCCACACTCAGTTTGTCATTTCAGTGCGATCGCTGCGACCCTCTTCCTTCCCAGTCACCTCCATCCCAGCTCAGCAGAGTTCAGATACAGCCTCAGAAACCCACTCCTCCTCACATCCTGCATTCTTCTATCATCACCACCACCACCACCACCAGTGTCTAGACTCCATATGGGGGTATCCTGCTGTCTGCCTCATTACCCTTCCTAGCACATGAAGTCGACATCATGGAGTCTAATCCCCAAAGACTTTGCACATTTATTTCCTATATTGTTAAATAAATAATTGTTCATACTTAATTAAGTCTCTCCTGATTTAATATCATCAGCTGACACTGTATCCGATGTAGCCTATACCTACTTCATTTACAGTTTCTAAACTGCCACACATCATGCACAAAGAAGATGAAAACATTCATTTTAATCGTGGTAATATGAACATAGAGGATGGAAATATGTTCATTGAGAATGTAAATATGATGTACTTTATGAAAACATTTCAAAGGAAGTAAATGCATTCATAAGAGAGTCTCTCAAAGAGGATCTAGCTACAGCAATAAAGTCTTCAAGATATTGAATATAAGGTTACAAGTGGATGTTAAGAATGCCCTCATGGTAGAGAGGAGCCTAACAGGATAATTTGCTGTAATGGGCATAAAGGGTGCTCCAAGGAAAAGAAGGGAACGCTTTAACCACATCACAGGGTCTTAACATTACTCTGACTTCAAAGTGATATGGTCTAACCTCTTAAGAATCATAAAACTATAATCAGAAGAAGAGGAATCAAAGTGGGTTTTTTACGCTAAAGGCTTCTGATAAAATTAGAACTTTTTGTCCTTGCATATGATATGCTCTGCCAGAGTTCACAGAGGGTACAGAGTCATTTGTCTTTCTCATTTCTTCTGGCCCGACTTATTATTGTGTCATGTCGGGCTGATTTTCTGAATGAAATATGGAGTTAGGCAAATCATGCATCTTTCTTGATTTGGTAACCTTTAGGAGAAGTTCAGAAATACGTACAGGATAATGGATGGATTATGTTGTACATTTTTAATGAGACAAAAACTTTAGGGAAGATAAATTCAAATGAGCAAACAAAATGTAATGAATTCTGCTAGACAAACAATCCTCTTCAAAAGTATTTTTTCAAAATAATACATCTGCCACCATACCTAAGTGATAAAGCCTTCATGTGAGGATAATGATGCAGTGAAGTGCGGCTTCATCAGCGTGCATGGAAATGACTTATTTCAAATAAAATGACTCTACAGGATATTTTAGGTCATGCCAACTTTAATCTTAACATAGTAGTGGATTTCAAGAAGAGGGCCAGGCTGATCTATAGAACACGGCCTGGACACTAAAGACATTATAGACCGTGACAAATAAAAGGAGGAAACAACCATAGACTGTAAATATTAACGGACGAAGCCTGAGTGACGTCACAAATCTGTTGCTGCAGGGGGCTTTGGAGTGACATCGATGGCTGTCGCCATGCTGGAAATGCTGTCTGAACCTAACTTTCAGTCAACCTAACAACAGGCTGAGAGCTGAGGCGGGTTTTAAGCTTCTTGATAAACAGCTGCATTGTGGCCGCATGTCAATCAGGTCAGCTATACGCTTTTTTGTGAATAACGCTCTTCCTTTATAAAACCCAAACGGATGAGTTGTGAAAAAATTCACAGCGTGTACAGAGTGTTCTTTCAAGAAATAAGCTAAACAGACCGATTTCGTTTTTTGAACCAGCCTGTAAACTTGTTTATCCATCGGCTTCATTTTTCAACACAGGAGGTTGCCACTTGGAAACAACATAAGAGCCCTATTGAAACAATCTAAAGCGCATGGTGCAAGATCCTGGGAGCACAAAGAACACAAAGAGGCCACTGAATGAAATAAGTTGTAATGCAGATTAAAGTTTTATCCACTACGGCAAAGTGTCTTTTGAGAGAGTGAACATTCAAACACATAGAACACACAGATTTTTTAAATCTCCAGACATAGCCACGAAATTGGACAGGATCATAGTTAACTGCCATAAAATCTGCTGTACAAAGCACACTTTTAATCCCCATCTAAAAAGTGGGCTCCAACCAGTATATTAGTAAAGCATGCTGACATATGCGCTGTCAAAGGCAGCTGCCACGATTACCCACTGCACACAACCTTGTGTGATTGAAAATTCGAGCATGCTGAGATAGGGCAACACAACACGATACTGGTAGAGCTACTTTTTTTAAGGCTTTTTTCCCTTATTAGGTCTTAATCATGCAAATAAAACATGGTACCCTGTTTAGGAGTGCTGGTTTAAACAAGAAGTTTAAGTCAGTTTAAGATAACAAGTGACCATGCTTAAGTGGGCAGTGCGACTGAGGGCAAATTGGTGGCGGGCTGTCAGTCCGTACACAACAATTAATGTTACTGCTGAACTACCGTACTGGTAGCTAGCTGGATTGCAAACTCCACATGGGGATAACAGATGGTACCAGAAAGGGCTACACAGCTGCACAGGAACAACGCGTTGCAGACTATGCTGAACGTGCTAGAAATCATCATGTGACCTATATTCCAGAGTTCACTGTAACTAGCAGGTGCTAGACATCACAGAAAAGTGGGCAGCAAATCTAAATGTACATGTTTTTGCTGCTGAAATCCATGACAACATTATATGCTGTGACACTGGAAAGTCTGTAAATACTTTGTGGGCATGATCGTCAGTGGTGCTGGTAGTTGTTTTTTAAGGATCATAATGAAGTTACCCCTTATTTGCATGTGAGCGTGAGTGTGTATGTTTGTGTGGGTATTACAGAGAATGCTCATCAGCGTGAGTGCACATAATGGAGAGCTTGGGGTTGGTATTAGACTTGAGATTTTGGCTTGTGCAGAGCTCGAGCAAGAATCTCTGGGCTGAAGCAGTCGGGTAAGAGGTGGCAGTGAGCATGCCCTTGTCTTCTGGCATCATCTGCCTCACGCTGAAAAGAGTATTATGATGCCAGGAGAGAGGGGAAACCAAAAGCTTGCCGTCCTCAAGTCTTCTGTCCCATAAACAACTCAATTTTACAGTATAAGTCAATGCACTGATAGTAAAGAAAGAAGAAGAAGTGCTGCTGTGCCTCTGTTTGTTTAAGCATGTGTATCCCCCATAGGGAACTCTAATGGAAAGAAAGAAACATACTTTAAGAGATATTCCTTATTTGGTGTTTTGAATATGCTGGTCGAGAGGGACATGTTTCCAATAGGTGTTCAGTTGGATTTAGATCTAGTGACTGGGAAGGCCATAGCAAAATGCCCACTTTTCTTGCCCATTAAACCATTTAGTGACCCTTGTTCCTTATGGATTGGAGCAATCTCAGTCTTTTAAGACAACTCTTGACTGGGTAGAAATGTTCTTTAATGAGATGATAAAGTCGATCACTCTAAACAGCTTTGCATTGATTTGTAAACCGTCAATCTAAGGAGGAAAGTGGACAAAGTGAACATGCAAGCAGAATAATCGCACAGAGAAACAGAAGCACCAGGTCATGTATTGGTGGCACTCAGGTTTTACTTACACTTTGTTGTCTGTTTAAGAAGTGGTTTGTTCTTTTCCATGTCTTTTAAATTGAGTCTTACCACATCAAGTAAAGGTTCAACACTGGTTACATTCATACTTCACTAAGAGAGGAGGTCTGTGGTGATCAGGTCTTGCTTCTGATCTTCACTTAATTTTAAATAAGGGCCAAATTCAATTAAATGGATTCTGGCTTCAAGGTCAGTAGTTATGCAGTATATAATTTCAATGAAAATGCACACCTCCAAGGGTAATGGTGGAATGTATTTCAATATATGAAAACCAGGCATAAATGCCTAAAGTGTAGATTTACTTCAGTTAACTGCCATTTAATTTTTCTAGAGAAAACAGGATGTATGCTTCTCAGTATGTAAAGATCCTTTTCCGACGTTTCATTTTGTGTGTCTTAAGGCTTAACTAATGGTACAAGCTACTTCACTAAGTGAAACCAACCCTGAATGAATTATTCTTGATATTGGAAAACAGCCCTTTGCCCTTAATTTGTCACCTTTTTAGAACAGAAAATTGATTAGATTGCTCCCAGAATAATGACTTTCACTGCTGCTGCCAACCCAGAATCTAGATGTAAACTTTAATTCATTTACTAGCATTCAATTGAGTGAGAGATTTCAGTCTTCCCTTCTCACATTGTGATCTTTCTTTTTTCTTTTTCTTTGGGGCTGAAGGACTAATTATTTCCAGGATAAGCGGGGGTGGACTATTAGAGAAGAGATGAGTAGAAGCGTTTTATTTTCTATTATGATGACAAAGAGGGAAATCTCAGGTGTAATGACTCACTGTTAAAGCAAACTTTTACATCCTATAGGACTGACTTATTGATGCATTACTCCCACTCTGTTTATTTCTTACAGCATATTTATTAAGTGAAAGTGCATGTTGATGTTAGCTCTCAGCTCTTTTGTTCACACTGAGTGAAAAGATGTGATTTCAAGGTTGGGTTCTGTGCAATAGGGCATACAGAGATAATCTTCTTAGGCTAAATTTGGTTGTGTGTCTATTCAGTTAGCTATTAGAATCTTTCGGGTTTATTAGCTTCTACACGTGTTACAAAGTTCTAAAGTGATAAAGTATGGTGACATCAAGCTGTGTGACCTCATCTGGTATGTACATTTTCTTGGGACTAGAGAATATCTTTGCAAAGGCTTCCTTTCAAGACAAAAAAGAACAATATTTATTCAAGGTTCAATAGAAGTATTTTCTTTTCCCGCTATTAAGTTTGATATTTGCTTGATTTAAGACCCATCAGAGCCTAAAAGAGAAAACAGAAGCACCGAAGTCTGTCTAGTCTAACATACGTATTAGTTGTTTACTTACATGTTATATCAATATCAGTATTTAAACTACCAAACTATGGCATAATTCTTCAACTCAAAAGTTTGAAACTGGCAGCTCTGTGAGGCTGTACCTAGTGATATACTTTTAGCTAGATGCTAACTCTACTAAGCTAATCCCTTTCTCACTTTGCTAGCGAGGCATGCCATTTTGATGCACTGGAAAAGCCCTCTTCCCCACTCTCATACCAAATAAAGGATGTCCTGTCCTTTATGAAATTAGGAAACATGTTATACTCTCTTAGAGATCTTCATGCACAATTTACCAAAATGTGGCTACACTTCATGGAGCATATCAGATCACTCCAATTGGAAGCTCTACGCGTTGACTGAGTGACCCCTGTAACCTCTTGTACTTCACCAACATTACTCACATCCGGGTCTAGTGCTGTTCTCGCTATGCTAGTAGCACATGGTATGTATAGTATGTAACATGTTACTGTCTTCAAATATCCTTGACAGCCCTTTCCTTCTTTTTTGTTGTTACACAGTTTTAGTAGACAACAAATACACAGTTGATGAATAATCTCTGAACCAAATTGGTGGACCATCTGCATGCTGCTTGCAGACAGACACACAAAAAAAGAAATACAGTGATTACTTCTTTATTAAAAAAATGTAGGCTTGGATCTGTTTGTTAAAACCAGCGCCTAAGTCTGTTAAAAAGTGTTTCAATGTGCATCAGTTTGTAATATTTTATACTTTGCAAGAGCACCATCTGTGTATCTGGTATTGCTACAGCAACTCTGATATTCAAAGAAAAGACAGTCGACAACATCAGCCTTTCAGTGATACCAGATCATTCTGTCATTTGACGATAATAAGGATCCTGTAATGAAAGTCTTGAAATTGGGCTTCATGGTATTTTTGCCATTTGTGCCCTGAACTTCATCAAGACACGCATGGATAAATGAATGAAATTAGCATAAAGTGAAAAAAGGAGACTGTATTTCATTAATATCTGATCCCTCAGTTCAAGCTCAAACTGGAGTGAGTTTTCCCTGAATTATGTTGAAGAAGGAGAACATTTGTCAGTATTTTTGTCAGTTTGCATTTGGGTTATATCAATAAGATGATGTTTATCTGCAGCTGTAGTGGTCAGCTGATCCATTTTCTACTAACTTTAAGATGATGAACAAAGGCTATAACCTACAGTATGTCGTACTAATAATTCTACCTCCATCTTTAGATAGTTTAGCTGTAATAAACCCCTAATTTCTGGCAAAACAGACAGAATTATCAGCCCAACTTCTTCAAAACAGTAAAAAATCAAATCTAAAATGTTCATTTTGATATGGTAGATCTTGTTGCAGATCCAATCTCAACTAAATATTTCACACTTTTCTGACAAGACCACCAAAGCCAACGAGAGCAAAAGGAGGAAAGGAGACATATATTGATGGTGTTTCCAAGCAACAATATTCCTTCTGGCCCTAAAGCTATCTCAGTACAATGTACTCTACAGTTTTGCTGAAGGTTACGCAACCAGTGTTGGCTTCACATAAACTTTCTCTTCCAGACTTTATCTCACAGCAGAGCATTAATACATCAGACTGTAGCATAGACTGTATGAAACATGGACTTAGTCTCAGTGACGTCAGCCTTTGATTTCTGAAGCACAGTTTTGATGCCCTCCCATCAATGGCGGTTGCCATATTAAAATGCTGTCTCAGTAACTTTTGGTCAACCCAGTAAGAGAAAAAAAGGCAGAGCTGAGGCAGGTCTTAAGACTCCTGGCTAATAGCTACAATGTGCTCCCTTGTCAGTCAGATCAGCCAGGCCCCTAAACATCCATAACTCTTAGCCTTTAATATAGTGAAGACAGATGAGCTATACAACATTCACTTCTTGTACAGTGTGGATCAATAAAGAAATTAAATATTCACACCAAATTGTTTTTAGACTGTCAACGTTTTCATTTCTGCTGTTAAAAATGTGCTTTTTAATATGGGTGTGAATGGGACTTCTGAGGCTTTTGCAGCCAGCCTCAAGTGGACACTGAAGGAACTGCAGTTTTTTTTACCCTTTCTGCATTGGCTTCATTTTTTAACACAGGACTCTTGATGGATGATCAAGAATGATCTGATTCATCAGTACGTAATCTTTTGATATAATACATAATGATATAATATATGAAGTTTGATATATATGTGCCATTTGTGTCTCAACCCTGTAAGGCCAAACATTTTTAATAATTGTCAAGAATTGTCATTCTTTGAATCTGGGTGCACTCACATTAGGCAAAGTTGCCGTGTACCATGCTTAAGCACAATTGCCCCCCCTCCCAATTCCCCCGCTGTCCTGTACTCACACTGCTCCAGGACTAACTGGGTCTTGTACATACCATCGTGTGCTTAGTTTACAAGACAGTCTGACTCGAAATTAAAAGAGGACTTTTAAAAAATAAAAAGGGACGCGTGGTTGAGTCCGCGTCTGCACATCGGAGAACACAGAAAACTTGACAGCTACTTTACTGACTTTGAGGCTTATTTTGAGTCATTTTAGTCAGATACAACAATAACACTTTCAGGTTCAGGATTTCTCGATAATGAAGGCTGTCCATGTTGTGAACCCACATGCATGTGCTCATGCATGAACTGTACCGTGCCGAAACACACCTCTTCCAAGTGTGCCAGGGCCTAGGAAGTGAACCGTGAGCACGGATCACTCACACTGGTCAAACAAACTGGACTTTAGGGGTTAAAGTGTGCTTGGCCACGGTACGGATTGCCTTAGTGTGAGTGCTCCAAATAAAAAGAAACTAAAACACACATGGCAGGCTTTATGAGTTTTGTTTGATACATCAGGCGTTAACTTTTTCAATAAGCTGACAAAAAACTAAAAAACTTACTCAGTACCTTTTTTTTCATACTCAGGGGAAATTTACATCCAAATAAAGTAACATAATATGTGGCCAGTTACAAAGAAAACAGAATGTAGAGAAAGAAAGGAGTATAGATGGTCAAGTATGTTGGTTAATAACAACATGGAAATAGCAAATAAAAGGCTGATATACAGTCAGGCATCCACCAATAGCTCCACAATTTATATGATCAAGTTTATACATATACATAAGTTGTATTTTATAGTATAAAATGCTGTAATATAGGAGCATTCAGAGACACACAGCTGTCGAGAACATGGAATCCTCATGAAGCTACTAAAAGAGAAAGATGGGAAAGAGAGGAAATAAAGATTATTTGAAGTGGTTGTTCTCTGTTATTGAGGACAAGCAATACTATTATATGAAAAAGAGAGACAACAGGAGCGCTTCTGGTATCCGTCAAACCACCGGTGCTCATGGAAGAGAAAACTTCAAAAGAGTGGAGGAAGACTGAAGACCAAAAAACGTTGCTATAAATAATCCAGGTGTATCATATGACAGATACATTTTGACATTTAAAACCTGCTGTATTAAACTTGATACACACATATTCAACACGATACTGCAGATAATATAAGCCACATTATATGACTGATTTGTTCACAGTGTGTATCTAGTTGTATTCATCTGGGTTTTTAGGGGGAAATAATTATCTCACTGAGGATGAAGAGGTGTCAAAAATGTGTGAATTAAATGTAATTAATTTGGCCTTATTGGGTTAATATCTTTATTATATGCGTATCCAAATTTGTGTGACAGTTCACTGTCCAACACTAGAAACATTAATTGGTCACACGCAGAGCGGGTAGGTGGGCATCAAGTGGAGACAAATTAAACTCAGACTTTCCCTGAAGAGGTGATGAGGGGTGGAAAAGTTGAAGTGCAAACATCGATTTATCTGGTGAGAGGGGTCACTTGTCCTTCCCTGGGCTCGACTAATGTCCACAGAGAAGTGTAAAAAAAAAAAAATTAAGCACACCATCTCACCTAAATGATACAGCATATTGATTGGCCTGCAGGTAGGTTGTTCTTCAATGTAATGTTGCAGAGCTGACCTTGCTGTTTGTATAACAGGTTCTTGCCACAGGCAGACGCTCTCAACACATAGGTAATTTTTACTTCAAGTTTACTCAAGGGGCTGCATCGCACACTGCTAACCACTTCTATACACAAATCACATTTCTAAATGTGGTCAGCTTTGGTTCAGAATGTTATGGCAAGATACTGATAAGGATTTAAAGCTACGTAATAATCACTTCCACTTATTTCCTGATTCTTTGACATCAGAATGATTGAGTTCAACATTTCATTATCTTCTTGACCACAAAGGTTTATATGCAGCTCTAGTTTCCCTGATGGATTGAGACTGCTGCAAAATCACTTTTCAACCACGGTTCTTTAGTGAGTTTGACAATATTTGTAGAACTTTATAATTACACATCACATTTAAATATCTGAATATTACATTTTAAATAAATATAATCTACCTGGTTTTGTTGTATAAAAGATGATTAACCAAGAGTCTGCTGCTAAGCCTCATTGACTACGTTTACATGCACACCATTTTCCGATTAAGGTCCATATTCTGGTTAAGGCAATATTCCGAACAAGGTGTTTACATGCTCCGCACAGTGCTGAGCTACTGGAATATTCTCGTTTACATGTTAATCAGCATATTCCGAAAAAAACGTAGTAGTAGTAGTAGTAGCGTCATGACAAGACTTAATCTAGGGGCGTAAACAAATCCTTGAAGTAGCATATTCAGGAGCTTATTCCGACTAACGCGTTTACATGACCCAATATTCGGTTGATACAGGCATATGCCAGAGGTCTTATTCGGGTTTTTAATAATCGGAAAATGATCTTAATCGGGTTATGACAATTGGAATAAGGTGTTTACATGACTCCTACGCAATCAGAATATTGACATTTTTCCGATTAATACAGGAATATGGTGTGCATGTAAACGTAGTCAGTGAGACTAAGGCCGGTTTCACATTAGGGACCCGGGCCTGGATCCAAGTCCGCTTGACCCCAGTCCAGTTCATTTGTGTGAACACAAATGTACCATGGTCGTATCGTACTTGGGTACTGTGCCTTGAGTCAGCTTGAAGAGGTGATCCACGTTTCATGTGTACTCGAGTACGGTCCGCAGGACATGTGAACGTGACCATGCCCAAACAAGGAAGTGGACCGTTATATGACGTAATTCTAAACGGCCCCTGTCGCTTCAAAAGCCGTCGTATCAGCACAACAAGGGCCCATTTTAAGAGGGTCATTGCTGGCGTCTCAGAAATAATAAAAACATCCACAGTTAGCAGGAGGGACTGAGCCTGTGAGTGGTTGCCATGGTTGCTTCTTCTTTATGTTTCTGGCGGATTTGCAAACCAACTTTGTGCATCCTGCCACCTGCTGTATCCAGCTGAGAGGGGAGGGGGAGCGATTTAAAAAAAAAAACATTTGAAAACAAATATTCACTCACATATAATGTATGTACTGTTGGCACATTCAGGTAGCATTTTTGCAATATTGATCAATGTCATGAACAAAAACTCATTAAGACAAAAGAGCTGAGGCATATGGACATTTTGCTAAATTTGAAAACCTTCATGCAAAATCAAAACACCAAATTTTGATCATATTCAAATTTTTAAAAGAAAGTGGTAAGGGGAGCAATTCAGTGCATGCTTTTGGGGACATGAAATGTCTACAGAGGCATCAGACAGAAACTCAGTCTGGAAAAGAGTCTTGTTAATGCTCTATCTGTGAACAAAAGGTTAGGATATGAATAAAAAGTGCACAAGCAAACTGCAGAAGAGTGATTCAGTGCAGCAAGACATTCCTGTATTCATTCAGTGTATCTGAAAATCGGACAGTTGTGTTAAATATTTCCAAATGTCAAAATGATTTGCATTTAACAATCTTCCAATTAAGCTAACTCAGCTAATATTGATTACGGCCACTGGCTCTTGACAAAAACACCAGAATGCTAATTTTTTAGAAAATAAAGTATATCAAAAACACTAAATCCAGGGGTGCTGGTGGCCTAGTGGTTAGTCCTCCTGGGGCTCCTTTCCCGCCTGTCATTTCCCAATCCCTCTCTCCTGGACTCAACTCTTTCCACAGTTCTATCTCTAAAAATAAAGGCACACAAGTCAAAAAATGAATCTCTAAAAAAAAAAAAACACAAAATACAGTCGAGCTCAAAATGAGTCTGCAAAATAGGTACTGATAAAATGAAATGTCCACCTACCTTTCCAACTCAAGAAGCCAGAGACCGGCCTCAGACCAGTATTGCGTATGTGCAGTCCGAAGCATCTCAGTCTTCTTCTGTTGTTTAACTATACTGCCACCTTCCAGATTTCAGAAGTATTTCATATCGAATTGGCAAATGAAATGTTTTGTGTTAAAGCAACACAAAAAAAATGTGTGCAGAAAACAACCGACAAAATTACGTTTGTTTTATTAGAAAAAAACATAATGTAACGTCATAAAAACATACATTTTATGTAAAGAAATAATTTGCTGAACCTTTCCTCTAAAACTTCACTATGCGTACAAATGACATAAGATTTGGACATGTATTTAACACACAGTAGTTTCTTTCTCTTCTCAACTAGCTGGCAGCACACCAGTTGGCTGCGTCCAAACTAATCTGCATACTGCAATACAGCATGCCTGCATTCAATGCCGGCTGTGGGAGACTGTTTTTTTTTTTCTTCTTCACAAGATGATATGTACTCATCTCACAAGATGATACGGTTCAGAAGACTTGTTGCACTTCCTCTAAAATGAAAACACAGCATTTTTGCAGTCTCTGATATGAGATAGAGAGAGAACAAACAGGAGCCACTTCATGAAAGAGAGGAGTTTAATGTTCTGTAAATAATATTTAATTTTCAGCCCCTTTCTATGTCATATTCTGAATGTTTTACTGTAACTGCAATGGTGCCTCTCATAGGCATACAGCTTGTGTGCACAATGACAGAGTAATGTGTTTGGTCAGAGTTACACTGACAGACTAATCCTTTTGATTTCAAAGCAAAAGATTGCCATGACGACAGAAAATATGAGATAAAGGGTCAATCTGTCAACCTGATTTCATGGAATCCTCAAGAGAAGCCAGTAAGTCAAGGGTTATATTTGCCTGTTGACACAATTACGTGAGGAGCTATAGTGCAGGAAGTGCTCGGTTGACTCTGTGGAAAAACATTATTTGCTTCTTGTCTGATTTAACGTAGTGTCCTTATCAAATAAATGGATTTCATTATATGCAATTGAACTCTCATCAAACTTGTCCTGTTTGAACTTTATTGCTTCTTTATTGGTAACCATTAAAAGAAACCATGCACAATTACCATCACTGACAAGAACCATACTTTGTATGCATATGTGTGCATGAAATTTTAAAGTACAATGTAGTGAAGGACAAAGGGAAAAATGAAAATAAAACCCAACAAACCATTCCTGATTATATCATTCACATGTTCTGATCAATTTCACCCCGTGTTACATTTCCCTTTTTTTGGAATCCCCTTCTTTCTGTTCAGTCCAGATAGCTGAAACTCATTAAACTGCTGGATAAAACACAAGCAGAGGAGGTCACGGTTTGTGTAACGGCGCGATTATCAGAGGCAGACCACCCTCGTATAACTTATCACAGGCAGGATACCTTTCTATGAAAGGCAAAACAAACAATCAGAGCAAGATCCAGCAGTGCAATAAGGCGGAGCTCTTCAATGTCCAGATGTCTTTCGTTTCTGCGTACAGAGGCTGTGGCACTGTGAAAGCTTTGATAAGCCACAAAGAAAGAAAAAACTGAACATTTAATTAGATCCGCTGCTGGCATTTTTCAATATATGACTTTACAGCCAGCGAAAAACAAAAACAGTTAGTCACTGTGGTCTTAAGCAGCATGGACACAGAAGTAAAAAAAACAAGACTCTTCTTTCAAAATGCAAACAGATACTAATGGGACGATAAATGAATCCCTGCACCAACAAATGTGCTACCAAAGAGTCGTTTGTGCCTGGGGATTATCTATTGTTTTAATTAAGAATAAGGCCGCTAAATGCAATTCCCAGTAGAAGACAACTAGCCAAGACATTGTAATAAGCCCATTGGGAGCGACCATGGTACTCCAAAGCTTGATACTCTTAAGAAGCAGAGTTATTAAGTATCTATCATCGAAACAAATAGAAATTAAAACAACCAATTTAAAATACCCAATGTAGCTTTAATGAGATACGCAGCAATGCTTTTGATGGGTAAAGTGTCTGTTTTAGTTGCCGTGCTCACCTTTTCAATTCCCAGTAAACTTTGACATACACTACATATTAAGAATGTAACTATGGGTTAATTTTCTAAAGTACTTTTCCTGTTTTATTTCGAAATCTAACATCTCCTGTCCTTTCCTGTTCCTGCCTGCATGTGCTCACAAGTCCCTTGATTACCAGCACCTGTCCTCGCTTCTCACCTGCTCATGATTATCTCATTAGTCAGCCACTTCATATACTCCTCTGTTTTCCCACCTCAGTTGCTAGATTGACTTTGTTACCCTAGTTTGTGCATCACTTTCAAATATTTCTTAGTTTTGGATATTCACTGTTTTTACAGATTCTGATTTTTGCCTTTGTTGTTATTAGATTTATTTGCGTTGTTGGACTGCTATCAAGTGTATGACCTTTTTTTTTAGTCTAGTAAAGCCCAAGCCACTTTGCTGAACTATTTTGTGTCCTGTTCGATTCGGCTTCCGGGTCGCCAAGTGTCTGGTACCATTACAAAGAATGGACTAGACATATCGCCCAGCCCTAGACACGGGTCATAATATAATATCAAATTGCACGTCAGATACATTTTTCTCAAACCCCATATTCTCATTATAGTTATTATCAAGCCATTTTGTCTTCAAGTAATCTTTTTTGTTGTTATATGATCTAAAAACGATATGAAATGCCATTAATGACAGCCCTGTTGACAAATGCGGCTCCTGCATCATTGTATGCACTTGATTAGCAGAGCGCAACAGAAACAACAAGGGACTACCTAACGAACACTAAACACAAGAGCCATTCAAGTTTGTTAACTTTAAGTGTCTGCTTTAAACCCACACAAGAATCTGTTCCACTGTGGATTAGTACCAACCCGAGAGATCTTTGACGTTTTATTGACAAGTTAAATGTTTGTTTTCCTTAGTGGAAGCAGCATTACAACAAAACCGCTGCTTTCAGCCAATCCCTACTGTGCTCCTGCTGTGTTATGCTTCCACAACACCGAAACACAATGTAAATTCCCAGACTAGGACAACAATTTTACGCCGGCGCAGGATCAATATGAATGTACAAAGACGTGATGATGGCTGAACTTAGTTACGGCAGTTTTACGAAAACAGCAGTCTCAAAAGGGCTGGTGATATTCTGGCTTCATCCAGTTCAACAGAAGGAGGCTGAGGAACACTGTCCACTAGTGAATACAGTCCTTTGACCCCAGCCTTGTTTTATGTGAGTTGACCTACTATAGTTGTCTCTATAAACTTCTTTCCTTTACTTCTGGCAGTTGTTTTTATTCGTTTTGTGTCTCGATAGTGATTGGTCTCATCCGAACACACTGCTGCTTTTCTGCCAAGAGAACAATCTTGCAAACTGGCAGTGCTGCAAGACATACTCAGTCAAAGTCAAAGTACCACCAGAAAAATTGGAAAGCACCCATTTTAGCAATGAAATGTCTGCAACAACAGCATACAAGAGGTGCAACTTGACAATTAAAGAGTCATCTGTTTAAGAAAATCAAAATCTGTTTTTTTGTAGAATGAAAAAGAACACATTGAAACCACATTATGATAAAGTAGGGTTACTAACACTTACTTACATACACCCAAAATGCATTTTTATTATTCCAGTCCCATC
Organism: Tautogolabrus adspersus; assembly: GCA_020745685.1. NCBI lineage: Eukaryota > Metazoa > Chordata > Actinopteri > Labriformes > Labridae > Tautogolabrus > Tautogolabrus adspersus. Next base: position 8,004,879 of record CM036549.1, on the reverse strand, counting down.
TGAGGACTTCTACAACCCCTGTGTCCTTCATTTCCAATTAGTCCAATTTTTCTCATTTCTTTTTATATCCCAATGCCAGTTTGCTGTTCAAACAGCATCTGTCTTGCAGCGCCTTCGTCTCCTCAAGGCTTAAGCCTATTCCTAATTAATCTGTCCCTCTAACAGTAGAGAGTGGAGGTCAGAAAACAGGCTGAAGGTGACTCAGATTGGGTCTACATCTGTTTTCATATGAAACATATTTCATCTTTGGGGAAAGAAGAGCAAAATTATATTATTGAGTTCATCCATAGTTTATATCGTTATTCCTGCTTTAATTTAACCATGTTTAAAAGTGTGGCAGAATAAAATCAGATATTTAAGACTTGTACTGACATCTCAGTTCCCAGTTCACACCATAACATCAGATTAGGAATGCTCAAAATCTACATTTCTTTACACAGAAATCAAGTGTCATCAGTACTAACAGATAAGTCGTCAAATTTACAAAACACACCTTTAGAAGCAGAGTCTAGCAGAAGATTCTAAACAAAGCCCTGCCATCATCATATACCACTTAAAAAAATCATACTAGGATGAAAAATGATGGGGGCTCTTGGAAGTAGAAAAAGAGAAGAAGATTCTCACGATGCAGACTATGATGGTGACCATGGAAACAAATGGTCCATTGGAAAACTGCACTTCACCAGCCATGGATGACCACGGCTGAGGGGCATGACGAGTAAATCACTGAGATGAAACCAACAGTATAACACCAGACAGATTCATAACGAGAAGATCAATACACATCTTTGATCCGAGGCTTTGTCACGTATAATGGTCTCAAGACAGAGAGTGGATACGTGTGATGGACCAAGAGAATGTTGAGGACCCATTACTTAGAAACAGCATTCAACATGCACCGGGGATGATTGACACTTCTTTTAAGTTGTGACTGCAAGCAGAAATATTTTGAAACGAAAGGACAGAATGAGGTTTGAAAGACACATTACAGACTGATTCTTGATGGATGTTGTGGAGGGGGTCTAGTGTTGTTTTTCATCTCTTAGTACATCCCTAATGGATTGAAAAATAAAAATAGATGAGCGCATCTGGAAAAGAGACAGGGCTTGCGGCAATGTTGCGTCTAGAAAGTCATGATCTTTTCTCTCTATTTAAGACATCTGTCAATGCAAACGGCCAAGGCAATTATACATTTCTGTTCAGATTGAGAGGTACATCCATTTTATTGGCTTCACTAAACCTAAAAGGCACTGAGGTGAGATTCCTCATCCCAGCCACCCTCTGCTACTAATGTATAACACACAATAGCATAATCGCCCTTTCCACAAACACCTTGGCACACGCCCAAATCGTCACAGTCACGTCCCATGCAGGGTCTGGATGATCAGAGACCTCCATCACCTTGGCTGTAAACAAGAAGTAATTAACACACAGGAGAGCTGGCTGCTCCCAAACAGACACGGCCATGTCGAGGACTTTTACCTGACACCAGGGTGATGATGCAGGCTGTTCAGGGGCCCAGATGGTGGATACCCACATGAGCCAGATGGTGGCCTTTCCTGGGTCTTATCTAAAGGAACTTTAACATAAATACTGTACAGATCATCTGTCTATGGCTAAAATCGACTCTTTGTTTATTTACTGTTACCTTATATACTGTGATTAGTTTACACCATTATGTGTTGCAAAATTGAGATTCTGGACACCACAATAATTTTAGGAGCTCTGACAGGTAAAAGTTATTCCTACTGGATTTGCAGTAAATTGTAGTGTGCATGCTGAAGGTAATCATTAAATAAATTGTATAAAAAGCCAATGAATTTCACATTTCAAATGTAGTCTTTACCACCAGAGATAACACAATCAGCACAGGTATCGTCTAGATTTAAGTTTCTACAATTGACAGGATTTTAATGAATCATAATATTACAAAGCAATATGAGAAATGCCAAGTCAATTTCCCAGTAACAGACGTATGATAACTTTAGGACCAGCACTCTCCATCACTTTTATTCCTGTGCTTTCAGTCTTCCAAAGTCATCTTTGGATGGATGGATGGAGAGAGGGAGGGATGGATGGAGGGATGGAGAGAGGGAGGGATGGATTAAGGGTTGGATGGAGGGAGAGAGGGAGAGATGGATTAAGGGATGGATGGAGAGAGGGAGGGAGGGATTAAGGGATGGAGGGAGGGAGGGATTAAGGAATGGAGAGAGGGAGGGATGGATTAAGGGTTGGATGGAGAGAGGGAGGGATGTATTAAGGGGTGGAGGGAGGGAGGGATTTAGGAATGGAGAGAGGGAGGGATGGATTAAGGGTTGGATGGATGATGGGAGGGAGGGATGGATTAAGGGATGGAGGGAGGGAGGGATTTAGGAATGGAGAGAGGGAGGGATGGATTAAGGGTTGGATGGATGATGGGAGGGAGGGATGGATTAAGGGATGGAGGGAGGGAGGGATTAAGGAATGGAGAGAGGGAGGGATGGATTAAGGGTTGGATGGATGGAGGGATGGATGGAGAGAGGGAGGGAGGGATGGATTAAGGAATGGTTGGAGAGATGGAGGGATGTATTAAGGGATGGAGGGAGGGAGAGATGGAGGGATGGATGGAGAAAGGGAGGGAGGGATGGATTAAGGGTTGGATGGATGGAGGGAGGGAGGAATGAATGAAGGGATGGATGGATTACTTTATTAATCCCCAGGGGGGATTGTGTTGTTGTAGCAGCAATAACTAGAAATTACCTTAATGGACAACAAGAGGAAATAGCACACAAGACTATAAGATACAATATTTGATAGTTAATTGGAAGATAGTTAAGGATGGGATATAGTATCATACACCAATCCTTTCAGAAGAAATTTGCAAAAATAACATCCTTCTAATCTTTTTTTGTTTTCTTTGAATTTAATTCTAAACTAGCGACTGCAGTGTTTTAATTAAAGAGTGTTTTTCATGGTTTTATTTTAGTATAAACTTTGATTTTGCAAAGTAGCCTTCAGATGTGGCGGAGTTTCACAATTTTTTTCTAAATGCTATATCCATCTATTATAGAACTTCATGTAATTACTTCAATGAGGAGAATTGTTTGCCTTGGAGAACTGCCAGAAACAGCTGACATGAGTGAATTCCTTTTTTTTTGTAATGGTACAGTAGTTCAAAAAACAGCAACTTTTCCTTCCAACAAACGTGGACTTGAATCAGTAAGTTGCCTTACGTCAGTGGTGAATGATCCAACAAAGCAGTTCATTTTCTCAGAATGTCTCTATTGATCTGAGGCCTGCTTTCTGAGTGATTTTGTGGAGGATAGCTAGGTTGACTGAGTAGCTGGTAACAATTTGTCCCCAATTTTCATGACAACAATATTTGTGTCTAATGTCAATACCCATTAGCGGTCTCGCCTTGACGGCAGCTCTGCAGACACAATCTAGTTGCAAAACTAGAAAATGTTGGAAACAAAGTATAGTGGGGCAGTCTGACCTTTTCAAGCCTGAAGAATGACTCACACATGTGTTTATTGCATACTCTGAAAGGATTATTTTTACTAAAAGCTTTGTAAATAACATCACTCATAGGGACACATTGCACCGCTGTAATGGCATCCTGTAACCCAGAAGCACTCATCAAACTACAATCTAATTAATATATTCCATTTGGCTACCTGGTGACTCAAGTGAAAATTAGGCAATTGCTGGAAATTCTTGATCCCCACAGAGTGCAACTGAGGTGCCGATATTGTGCAGAGAAACGGCACCCCTAAAGTCCAGTTCTTTGACTAGTGTGAGTGTTCCGATCCTCGCTCAAGCACGGTTCACTTCCTTGGCCCTGGCACGCTTGGAAGAGGTGTGCTTCGGCACGGCACAGTTCATGAACGAGCACAAGAATGGGTACACAACGTGGACAGACTTCATTATTGAGAAATCCTGGAGCGTTATGGCTGTATCTGACTAAAATGACTTACACAAGACAAAAAGTCAGTAAAGTAGCTGCCTTGTTCAAAGATGTGGGGACGCAGTCTCGACCGCGTGTCCCTTTTATTTATTATTTCCGAGTCCTCTCATCTTGTAAACTAAGCAAGCTTAATAATTACGGGCTAATGAAACTCATTGTAACTGAATTTTTTTTGCCAGTGGACCTTTATTACTATCCGCTGGCTACTACAGGAAGCCTTAAAAATGTTGCTGCTGCTTCGAAAGGCTATAACTTTGTCAGACTACAGCTGATTGGTTTTAAGATAGCACAGGAGGTGACACAAATGTCATTACTGATTGAATATCTGTGTTTGGAGTATATGTGGGACAGATTAACATAAAAGTATGGGGTTGGTAATTTTCTCCAGATACACTTTTAGGTCCTGACAGAAATTAATAACTCATTTGCTATGAAAAAGGAACAAAGAAAATCCATCATCTGTAGCAGTTGTAAGCCTGTAAAAATTCGACCAATGTCTGCACTTGGTTCGAGTTTTATAAACCAATCATGCCTCCCTGTCTCCCTGCTTGTTCTCTACCCTATGCATGCACGAGCCCACACTCAAAGCATGAGCTGAAATCCGCTTCTGGACTAATGGTGCTTGTGCATGTAAGTGAGGGGCGTGGCTTTTGAGGGAGCACAGAGGGGAGGGGGTGGGTGCAGACGGAGCACTGAGGGAATGCTAGTTTCAAAATCATGCTAGTTGTATAATATATGCCATGGTGTGTTTGACCTTCTGTAGTGATTATATTGGTTATTTTGTTCATTACACATTTCTGAGATGTTCTACCTTCCTTGTTGTATTTTGCATGAAAGACTGACTGAAATCATCAGAGAATACAACTTCAAGACATCACTCATCTAATCTTTCAATTGACTTGATGCAGCATGTGAAAGCTCAACATTAATATGGATGTCGTGTTAATCCTCCTCAGTGTAACGACACTGTTCTGCTGCAAGGATATCAGGATGACACATAAGAAGGTGTGCTGAAGTTTTTTTTCCCTCATTATTGTGTGTCCCTGAACAGTATAATTGCTGCAACCAAGGGAGCAAAAGCCAACTTCTGTCACTAGGAGTTCATCTACTCATATGAATGTTACAGCTCATGGGTACCTGCTGCTATCCTTTCATATCTAATTCATGGTATTAATATTGCTGGAGGCCAACTCTGGGGAACCTCATGACAAAGAGTGTAATGGACTTCTCTCTCTCAAACAAAAAGAATGGGTGTAGAATATTAATGAAGCCTGTATTACTTCATCACAAGGCGAATAATAATCAAAGATTGTTATTCTAATTGTTTTCTGTCTTCCGCAACACATGATTGAATGTGCTATTTCACCCAGAATTCAGATAATATCTGGGCGAAGCCTTTTGATGTAACCATTCTGAAAGCCAAAACGAAACTTCAATTAACCTAATAAAAGAATGATGGTCCCTTTGAAGTCCATGTGCAGAGATATCGGAGAGCTCTGGCTCAAGATGAGGCAGATGCTTGTTTGTGTTTTGATCTCGGTGTTCCAAAAAAAATCCTCTTAGTGGAGCGAAAGCAACCTTTACTAATTTCAGCAACAACAAAATAAAAACATTTATTCAGTCAAAATAAACAGATTTCTCTCAGAATACTTGATATGTGCTGGGTAATAGGTTTTATATTCTGTGTTCACAAGAAAGAAAGGAAAAGAGAATTTCAGTTCTAATAAAATTACTATTATTTTATTTGTTCTATTCCCAAACCTATTATTGTATAAATGTTTACTGCAAATTGCACAGGAAAGGAGGCACAGGTCGGATTAGAACCCGGCCGCCCGCCCGCTTGGAGGACCTCAGCCTCCGTACATGGGTGCTCCCTACTGGTGCCCTAAATTGCATATTCTTAAATAACATTTATTCGATTGTATTTCAAATTATGAGCTATAATCATCAAGGCTGATAATATATAAAAAATAAGGTCAAAAAATATTATTTTGGTTCAATCTCAAGTTGTGTTTGTAATTTCTGTTACAAAAGAAACAACCAGAGAGATGGCAGGTACCAGGAGAGTCGCCTTTCGTTGGTTACACCAACCAGGCACAGAGTGCTCTGGCTGCCTTTAAAGGTCACATATTATGTAAAATATACTTGACCATATTTTCCCAACACTAATATTTGTCCCTAGTCTGTATACAAACTCCCCAAATTATGAGAAAAGTCCATCCTCTTCGTCTTTTGCCTGCTCCACTTTTCTGAAAATATGTGCTCAAACAGGCCGTTTGGAGATTTTCCCTTCATGACATCACAAAGGGCAGTAACCCCTCCCACAGCTAGGTATTACTTCTGCCCTCTGAGTCTGCATTCTCACCCTAAACAAAAGGGCATGGAGCGAGAAGCATGAGCCACCCAAGCCATTCCAGAGAGGGGTGTGGTCAAACACAGCTCATTTGCATTTAAAGCTACAGACACAGAAACAGCCTGTTCTGAGCAGGGCTGAAATAAAGGGGTTTATAGGCATGCTTAACTACAGGATCAGGGTGTATGTTTGCCAAGAAACTGCACAGACATGTTTTGGGGAGCTCTGAGACTTATTTCAACTTGGTTAAAATGAGTATAATATGTGACCTTTAAAACTTACTTGCTCTTGGAGTAAAAGCAAATATATATTGCTTATAATTGATTTTTTTTTTTACTGGAATAGCATCAGTAATGAGGTGATTTGAAAACTAGTGAGTTACCAAAGAAATACTTTTTGACTCTGGAAAAGAGCGGAAGCAAGGAAGGGTGATGAGTCAGAGATAAATAACACTGCACAGACTCATGCAGGAGTAAATGATGAATTGAAAGGGCACCTTCAAAAACATCTAAGGGAGGTGAGAATTACATGAAGTCACTGATGACAGAAAATGACACGTATGGAGGATCAGTATAAAGGGGGCCCGCTCTGATCAGGACTTTTAAAATTAATTCAAGCTATTCAAATGCAGAAAAATCCCATCTGCTGTATTTCAGCTGAGCTATAAATGAAACTCAGGATGATTTCATGATGACGTCTGGGTGGAGCAGAGAACTATTAATCTGCTATAGAAAGCCAAAGGCTCAGCCCACCTGCAGAGTAGGTTTTATACTTTAGCACCTGGTTTAACTTGTGACTTAGGCTCCAAAATCTACTGGAAAACCTCTCACAGCCGACTGAGATGCTATTAAGTGGCTGTGGAAATTTAGGGATGTGACTATGGGAACTTGAGTTCTCGCAGGGAGACTCGACTTGCACACCAATTTTCAATTACCATCACAATGCAGCTGATTATTTCACACAGCTTAAAGTCACACTGTACCTCTGGCTTAGCAGACTCTTGTCATTAAAGAACATGCCCCCCCTCCCCACCAGAACCACCAGAACCACCAGAAGGCTGATTTACAGAATTTCACACTTTAAGTTTCTTGCCAATCCAATGCAAAAAAAAAAAGAAAGTTATCTGTGCCAAACCACAGGAGGGCTGTTTACTTTGTCGCTTCTGTCTGGATTTTGCAATTCTTTGGGGCTTAAACACTTTGCCTTGTAGAAGATGCAATATTGTAACGCTTCAGGCTACAACATCTTCTAGTCTTTCGGGAGCAGGTTTTGAGACTGTCCTTCCAAGAAAACAACAAATGGCAAAAACAGCACATCACTATAGAATCCTGTCTCTCACTTTCTGGTTCCTACAACCGGTAAACATTGGTTTCTGTGAACGATGATATTATTTAAAGAAGAACTTGTGTGTCATTCTAAAGGGTAGCTATTGTTAATGTATTTTGTTTTATTTAGAAAAAACATTTTTCTTGCCTCTTGATCTTGAGTTCCTATATTGTGTGTTGTATTTTGAATTTGACCGAACGCTCTGTGCGTTTCCTTGTCTGACTTCCTGTTCGGGTTGTTCTATTCTGTCCAACTTGAGCGTGCCTGCAGCAAGATTCGCAGCGTGTTTGAAACAGAGCAGAGAGTAGTGGCGCTGCTGTCACGGTCCTGAGACTGCGGCGTTGCTGTGGAAACACAATAGTTGACTAGAGAGGCAGCGAACGGCGGTGTAGTGCGCAGCGCCAACGGCCCGGGGCTTGCACGGGGTATGTGGAATTTGGGACCTTTATTGTTCAGTTTTCTGATGTGTTCTCGTATCTCTCTAGTCTAATTTCTTTGTGTATTTTTTATTATTATAAAACTCACATTTGGTGAAAAGGAATAGCATTACTTTTAATTTTTATTTAATTTTTTAATTTTTCTGAATTTCCCTGAGGGAACCTTCCCAAGGGATTAATAAAGTTCCTATCTATCTATCTATCTATCTATCTATCTATCTATCTATCTATCTATCTATCTATCTATCTATCTATCTATCTATCTATCTATCTATCTATCTATCTATCTATCTATCTATCTATCTATCTATCTATCTATCTATCTATCTATCTATCTATCTATCTATCTATCTATCTATCTACTGTTTTGTGTAATAGACTCTGGAATTTTTTTGCAAGATATTTACCATTTTTAGTATGAACACAAAACACAGTCAGAAAAAAACCCAGACTTAGTTTGGAGAAAGGATGAAAGACACAGGAGGAATCAGGGATTGTACATGTTGTTGCTTTCACAGTGACTTAACATATTTGGGGTTTTTTTATATGAAAAGTGAAAGGACCAAAAAATAAATAATTAAAGCAGAGGTGAAAAAAATGAAACACTTGTTTTGCCTGTTACTACTTTGCAATGTTAAAAGGCGTTATATGTATAGATCACTAAAATCTGTCTCACAGGGCGAAGATGTCGCCCTCCATGGGGGTGTCCCAGGTTCGATTCTGAACTGTGGCCACTTTCCCGCGTGTCACTCCCTACTCTCTCATCCCTGTGTCCGACTCTTTCCACTGTCCTCCTCAATAATCAAAGCATTAAAAAAGTCCCAAAATAAATCTTTAAACTAAAAAATCCATCTCATATCAAATGATCTGGCTGTGGTCCATGTCACAGCAGGGCAGAAGGCATGACTGGCCGACATGCTGAACAGATGCCTCCATTTGAGATTGTGGAGCTCCTCAACTTCAAAACAGCGGAGCACATTTTCAGTTTGATGTTTGTTTTCCTGAAACTGTAAATATTCATGACCTGCAACATTAATTTACTTCCCCAAAAACTTCAATAAGTGAATTAAGTGATGAAATAGTGACCGAATATCAATAAAAAGACTCGATAGCTTGCCTCCTCCTCTTCTAAAATTTGGGAGGGAGAGAGAGTGGGGAACACAGCAACACAGAGGAGATTCTCAGGAAATGCCTGCTTAGGAAGCTCAATTCCTTTGGAGTCAGCAAGAACATCCTCCTTACTTTCTACTACTCCTTCATCGAGAGCATCATTACATTCTCCATAACCTGCTGGTTCCACTCCACCAGCCTCCAGAACAGAAACCACCTGCAGAGCACGGTCAAAGTCTGCTCTAAGATTATTGGACTTCCTGTAAGGACTCTGTCTACCATCTACGAGCAGCAGACACTCAGGTTAGCAGGTCGGATTATGAAGGACCCCTCACACGCTCTCTTCCCAGCGTTCGAGTGGCTCCTCTCAGGACGCCGGCATCGCTGTCCCTGCTGCAGGACACAGAGGAGAAGAGCAACCTTTGTCCCCATGGCTTTCCAGCTCCTCAACCCGTATTGTCGTTCATTTACTGCTCTGTGTGCCCTTGAATTGCCCCCCGGGGACAAATAAAGTTTTTTGAATTGAATTGAAAAGACACACAGGAAAGGAGCCACAGGTGGGATTAGAACCCGGGCCGCCCACATTAAGGACTGTAGACTCCATACATGGAGGCGCACTAACCACAAGGCTACCAGGGCCCCAAAGGTGGAGAGTTGAGCAGTTTGATAAGTGGGCTTTTTTTTTTTTTAAAGGTGTGACTTATAAATGATTGTGTGCTGTTAACGATAAATAACAAAGTAACTTAAAAAAGCATGGTAGAAGGAAACTCTTGCGCTTCAGCCTCTCCACAAATGGAGGTCAGTGCTCTCAGAGAAGGACTTTAGACGTTCAAAATAATTCAGTGGACTCCTTCTCACATTTCGACGCACTGTCTTGCGCCTAAATTTGCCTTAAGTTATTTGTGTTTCCTAGTACTTTCTTTGGATCCTGCCTGCAGAGAAGAAGGAGTCCACCGAATTATTTTGAACAAAAAATGCATATTGTAACAATACATTTTAACTGGGTGTTGTGAATGATAGACAGTAGTGATTATCTCATCACTTGATATTTCATCACACTATTTTTCAATGAACGCAAATTAAACACTTGGTTTTTCAATCCACGTGTATTTAATCAATCAATCAATCAATCAATCAATCAATCAATCAATCAATCTTTATTTATATAACACTTTTAAAACAACCTTTGTTTACCAAAGTGCTGTACAAGCATAAAAAACACAATGTGAAAAACAACAAATAAAATAAAATAACGAATGAAACACAATTGAAATACAATAAATAGGAGCATGAATAAAACATTTCAAAATGTCAAGCTCAACTTGTATTTAAAGCCAGAGCAAAGAGGTGAGTTTTAAGCAGATATTTGAATTTGTTAATGGTCTGAGCAGTTCTTATATTAACAGGTAGGCTGTTCCACAGATTACGAGCAGCCACAGCAAAAGCTCTGTCACCTCGGGTTTTCTGCCCTGCACCTTGGGACATCAAAGAGCATCTGGTATGATGACCACATCGCTCTGACTGGAGCATGGAGGTGCAACAACTCGGACACATAGTCAAAACAAATAATAGAATCTTAAACTGGATCCTAAAACCAACAGGAAGCCGGTGAAGAGAAGCCAGAACAGGTGTGATATGATCACAACGTCTCTTCCCTGTCAGAAGACGTGCAGCCGCGTTTTGAACCAGCTGCAGGCGGCGAAGCAAACAATGGTCAATCCCAAAGTACAAAGAATTACAGTAATCCAAACGAGTTATGAACATGTGGATGACTCTTTCAAATTAATGTGTAGGGAGATAGGCCTTTACCTTCACCAGGAGACGCAACTGAAAAAAGCTTGTCTTCACAACTGAGCTGATCTGTTTGTTAAATTTAAAACAGCTGTCGAAAATAACTCCCAGATTTTTTACAGAAGGGCGGCTGTAAGAGGCTAGGGGACCGAGAACACTATCAAGCCCATCCAGGAGTTCAGAATGGCCAAACACAATTATTTCTGTTTTGTTTTTGTTTAGAGTCAGGAAGTTTAGTTCCATCCAGGATTTGACATCTTTCAAACAGTTTAGCATGTCATTCCAGGATTCTGTATTAGTTTTTAAGGGTAGGTAGACTGCAAGTCATCTGCAAAACAATGGAAAGAAATGTTGTACTTTTTAAATATGGACCCCAGAGGAAGCACGTATAAAGAAAAAAGAATGGGGCCTAAAATGGAGCCTTGAGGGATCCCACAGGCTAGTGGGGCCGCAGCTGAAGAGTAATGGCCTAAATGAACAGAAAAGGTCCTCTCTGAGAGTTATGTTCTAAACCAATTTAGGACATCACCTTTAATGCCAACACACAGTTCAAGGCGAGATAAAAGAATCTGGTGATCAACTGTCAAATGCAGCAGTCAAATCTAACAGCACCAACACAGCAGACTTCCCAGAATCAACAGTTAAGAGAAGATCATTAAAGACTCTTAAAAGTGCGGTTTCAGTGCAGTTTTTAATCACCCCTTTCTTCATCACCTCCATTTTTATTTTCAAATTTTGCTAATCCTACACTTGAGGCACATTTATTCTGAAATGATAAATATAAGACAAGGACAAATAATTAAATGTGGCTCTATTTTAATCAAACACAACTTTTACTTTAAATTGACCACAAATTAATGAAATTGTTTAATAATTTATCACTTTCATTTTCAGTTCAGATGTGTTTCAGTCACCTCCACTTTTATCATATAACTTTTCTTATTTTCACACCTCATACATTTTTCACCAATATTACAAACGATGAGGGCTGACAGTGTTCAGCTTCAGTTTTACTCATATTGCACAACACCACAGTGTTAAATATCTGTATTATGTACTTATTCACAGATAAATGAACATGCAGACAGATATGTAGGAAACCCAAAACTGCCTCCCCGTGAGGCTTGTTTTAAAACACTCCAATCTGTGTAATATTTCAGCTGAGCCCAAATGCTAGAAGGAAGAAGTGGAAGTTCTGTATTTCCAGATATAATAATGAATACACAAAGAGCTGACACAGCCAGTAGCAAAGCAAATGAGACACCTTATGGTGAATTTTCCACTCCTGTGTTTGTTCAAAAGCACAGAGATAGAGTTGGAAACAAAGTCATTTTGCTTCATATAAAGAATGGATACAGAGTAAAGACAAAACATAGAATCTATTGGTATAAAGATGTCAGACTCTGGTTATTTATCTGTGTTTTTGTATAACCTGAATGACAATGTGGTCTGAGTAAAATGTGTGAGCTACAAAGTTGAGACTCTTGTTTCTGTTTTAGAGTACAAGTAGTTTGTTAGCACTTGTTAGCTTGTTAAGATTAACCAGTCGTCCTCTGGTTAACCTAAACAGTTAACCACGTATAGCACATTTTGCTCTGTAATGGGATACAATAAGAAGTGGATGAAGAGAAAAGGGTTTTTATTTATGGTTTGTTTTGGACATCGTCAACCCCCCAACAATGCTCTGGACCTTGTTCAGATTAGCATCCAACAACCAAAAGAAAACTACTGAGGCTTTGGCTAAAATGTGAGGAATTAAAAAATCCACAAAACCTCATTTTGAGCTTAATTTTGTTCATGTTTAAAACTGCAGTGATTCAAGCCGTTGAGGTTGGTTAATGCACTCAGTGGCTCATATTCTCACAGTATCCAAATAGCCTCAACATTTTTGTATTGAAAGCCTAAGAGAAGAGATGTGGTATTGTTTAAATATGGGGATAACACATATTCACACCAAGAGGTTTCTTATAGTGTTGCTTCTCATTTTTCATAAAAAATGGACTGAAAAAGTCTTGAAAATATTAAAATGAAGCAGGATAGAGTTCATCAAGGGCTCCTTTCTTTAACAAGGAAGCACGTCTTTCAAGTGCATTGGTTCCCAACCTGGGGTTTGTAGCTGAGTACATCAGTAGAATAAGTCTTAGTAAAGTCATCTGGTCTCAGCAAAGTCATCAGCCACCACCACTTCCACCACCACCACCAGTGTCTGGACTTAATGGGGATATTTACTCCTGCTGCTTGGAGCAGATACCTGCCCATCACAAAATCTCCAGGTAGTGTCCAGGCGCCAAAGATCTTCTTTGAAGACACATTACCATATTATCTGTTCTAACAATTCTATTTGATTAACTTCTCTCTCCTGATTGAGATTGTCATCTTAGTTCAGCATGAAGCATGGTAATGTAGTACTACTTCATAGACGAGAAACCCAGAATAGCTTCCAACCGAGCTCAGTTCATTCATATTAAAGCTGCGCGGTTGCAAAACATTTCTGAACTCATCTTCTTCTCATCAGGAGGCCCGCAGAGTGAGGGCATGCAGTGAATCTTTTAACCATGCCCCCCACTTCGAGGCTATGATGCACTCTGGCTACTAAAATAACTGGATTTCATTATAATGCAGATTTACAGACATTATCTGCATGATATCGTAGAAGGGGAAGTCTTTTGGGCACCAGTGTGAATCCCATGATGGCCAAGTAATTGCAATAACAGAGTTTGGCCTCTTAAGTTAGATAGATTCCAAAGCCTGGTGCACCCCTGGGGGCTTGTAGTAAACATTGATCAGCTGAGGCTGATGGGAATGTTTGTGTTTAGCCGCTCAACCAAAGGAGTGAACACATTATGTATCTGACCTGGTCGGTGGCACTACATTCTGTTCGTTCTGCCTGTTCTGAGCTGCATGTCCTATATCATATTATGCTTTTGAAATTCAGATGAAAACCCCTAAATTAGCTCCATTAAACAGCTCGGTTTGAACTTTAATCATGGAGGAATAAACAAGTTAACAATCCATATTAGAGATTTTTATGCACTGAAAAGCTCCGTCATCCTAATGCTCTGTAATGAACAGCGGGGGAGTGATGCCATGCGGCCCTCTGGCCAGAAACAACAGACAGAAAAAGAAAAACGGGTGCAAGATCCTTTTGCCCTCAAACAGTAAGCTGCCTTTGTGAATTTAGATGCTGCTCTGCTTATGCACCTCCACACGCTAGCATCTCCCCGACATCAAAAAGACTGGCAGCCTTCCCACACTTCTCATGGTGCTCATCATATCGTCAAACACCTCAGTGAGCAAAGAGGGAAGGGGAAAAAAAATCTGCATGAAATCATCAGTATGGCAGGTTATGATCCGGTGTCGAGAAAAGACAAAAAGGAAGTTTGTCTCAGTTGAACTCAGGGCGCCTCATTATGTGGTTTATAGAGAGGAATTTGGACTGCATAACTAATGTGTAAATTAGTGCACAGAGTATTCCACAGCCACATGATTCTGCCCACAGGATGTAAACTCTGTTGTGGAAAGAAAAGCCGCCATATATGCAAACTAAATGAAAGCAAACATAATGTTGTATTCTCCCCCCCCCCCCTGGTTTCAGTGCTTTGATGTCTCTGTGTCTAGCCATGCCCACCTCATACACACAGCCTCAGACCATCTACAGATTATGGGAACATTTTGTGCCCTCAATTAACCACACTAAATAATTTAAACTGTGCTGAATTCTGAGAGGCCAGATTTGCTTGGGAGGAGTTGGATAAAGGTATGGACTTTAGGAGCTGCATCATTAAATTACTAATTAGATGTATCTCTCTGTATGTCTCAATTAGACAAATACAAATATAACAATTTAAAAATGTGGCATGTGAAGCATGTTAAATACTTCAGGGCTTTTCTTGACAATATTTTGTTGTTCTGGGTGCCTTATGTGCACAAACATAACCCCAAGATTCCTTGACCTCCTAACCTTTTGTACTCAGAATAAAAAAAGTGCCCCCATAGCTGGTGTGAGTTCACCATTAACATATTTAAATTATTTTTAATACGGGAAATCATCACTAAAGTAGTCACTCCTGTATTGAGTTTTTAAAGCTACTGTGAGGAGTGTTTAGCTGGTAATAAAACACACTGAAATGTATACTGATGCATCTATATGACCTCCAAAGAAAAAAAAAGACCATCAGGGAAGAAGAATGACTGTTTATATTTTTTTATTTTTAATACTTAAAATCACTGCCTGTAGTATTCTGAGTATTTCTGATTCTGAGGGTAGGTGTCAGATAAAGTGATTAGTGTGCCATAAAGAAATATATATACTGTATATATAATAATTTTACTGCAAAGATCTAGCTGAGGGATACATTTGACTGTTAAAATAAAAAAAGTCGAGATTGTCAGTAAATGCTACTTAAGCGAGTACAGAACAAGTTCAGCAAAGAGATGCAATGCATTGCTTTGTCCAACCGGAGCGCCAAAATTGATTCAAAAGGATCCTCACAGGAGCTTTAATCTGAAGTCAAATTGCTGTTCCTAAATTGGCTTAGCTGCATGTTTTACCAAGCATGGAATTTTTGCAACAGTGTCGTTAAGGTGTGAAGACACAGCCATGTTAAAAAAGAACTATTGTGATTGTTTCAGTTTGATGATTCTGGCCTGAAAAAAATGTTTTAGAAATAAGTTCTTCAAACACGTCAAATAGGCACGATATGAAGGGTTTATTTTTCCATTGTTATTTTTGATTTTTTAAATACAGAATGGCAATACAGCATAAGGGTCTGTGGGGGGGGTCGGACTGCCCCCAAATATGTCAGACAATCCTCAGCTATAGCTCCTGCTAAAATACAATGCCCAAATGTAAGATATATTATGGGTCAAATATGACTTTTATCTAATCCATAACCCAGTTTTTTTGTCTCTTGACAAAATTGAAACTTATTGAGACTGAATTTCTACTACTACAACATACACTGTCACTACAACCACTATTACTGCTTCCTCTTCTATATCTTTAACTACTTCAACTATGACAGAAGTACTAGTGTTACCCATTGCTGGCCTATTCCCAGAAACGAAAATGTAAAAAAATTCAATTAAAAAAATGCAATAACTAAGTCATCTCAGTTCCATTTTTCTCCCCATGTTTTTTTTTCTTTCTCCTTTGTATCTTGTAACTCCCACTCTTTTCTCCTCTCCCATCTTTTACTCTAACCATGCCTTTACAAGACAATCTGTCTTACACCAAAGGGAAACACAACAGCCCTCTATCTGACGAGACAGCAACGGGAACATGTCCAGTGAAAATTGGGTGCAATTAGTGTCTAGGAGATGGAACAACAACGGCAGGACAGAAACATTCTTCAGAGCTTATCCTCCGAAGCCTGAACACTACAAATCTAAAAAAGCCCTTCGGAAAGTATTAACTAGTAGTGCTATTGCTGCACACAAAAAAAACCACAACATTGTGATTATGTAGACGTACGTGGATAGACGTGACAAACAAGAGCTCAGGTACTTGTTAGCACTGTCTTCCTTGAGCTGTTAAGACTGTTCTGTGTGAAAAATGAAGTCAGCACTCGCTGTGACAGAATCCATTCCATATAGTTCTTAAAGAGGAAAAAAGTAGATGAACGTGCCACTTCACAGACAGCATGGAGACAGAAAGTACAATGAACTGTGAAAGCACAGCTTGGAATTAGAAGTTAAAAGCCTGGGCTTGGAAAAAGAAAAAGCCTCCACTTTGAGATGAAAAAAGAGCCGAGACCTGAGATATAAGGATACTCTGAGTCAAGATGGAACATTCATTGACAGCATGAAATGTACACTTTTACTATTTTGGATCTTCCTAGTTCTAGGGTAAATTAATTTTTTACAGACCTCTCGTATAAATTTCCAAATTTAAATGCACAGGAAATAAATTCGGCCACCAGGGGGCTCTCAATCAAATAAATATCCCAGTTGACTGTTAAGGCAGAGAATGTGCTTACCGACGAGCTAATGTATCCACATTTACATGATGTTTCACAGCAGCACATACAGCAACAGTACGGCAGCTTTCAGTAGCAGCCCCCGCTTCCTTACGTACCGTAGTGGTCTTTGACGTAACATCCGTTGTTTCCATAGCAACGATAAACATGTCGTGTAGGTCATGGCAGCTCTGTTATGGCGGCCGTCGTGACAAGGCATGTCCTGTTATAACTGAAATCAAGTATTTCTCTGGCTTTGATAACTGTTGGAAATATAAGATAAGATAATCCTTTATTGATCCCCAGTGGGGAAAGTGTTGCAGCAGTAAAGGCAAAAATAAAAGCATGCATATTAGTACAAATAAAATTAGAATATATAGGAATAAAAAACATAAAAACATATTTGAGGTTAGAACAAAAATACATATTTATAACACAGGTTTAGTCCATTTTGAATGATTTTAGATATTCCAGTGTACAAATTCTACATAGTTTATCTCTAACATTTGTGACAGCATATTATACTTCAATGTTATCCGTCATTGGAAAGAATTGGTGCTTTTTCACTTTCACAGGCACAGTAATTATGCAGCTTTCATTTAGATAATAGCAATCACTGATGCCATAAACAGAGAAGGATGTAAAGTATAAGTGTGTATTTCATTGATATCCCCCAGTTCTGTTCTGCTCAGCCCAGCTCAGAAGTAAGCTCAAAGGATTCTTTTGGTAGAATAAAAATCAGCCATGATGTGACTTAAGTAGCTGAGAACCTCCCCCCCCTGCATAATGTGGCTCTTATTAAAAAGAAGACTCAAAAGCCTAACTGTCTGTGCACTTGCATCACAATTTTGGTCACCAGAGACCCTGCTGTTGAATGTACTGTTGTATTACAGCCTGTTACTAGAAGAATCTGTTTTAAATTAAGCAAGACCAAAAAAAAGAAACCTGCTAATGATAAGGCCTTGGCCCGCACTTTATTAACTCATTTAGTTACTAAAAGCTCATTGTCCTATTACCTTTTTTCGATTAAAATGGTTGGCGTAATGGCAGCCTTCCAGAGGAGTACTACGTAATGCCTAGCATAAAACATATAGGAATGGATATTTTGCATAATGTATTTGAATCTAATTAACTTTAATTACTATCCATATACAGTTTCCGATGTGCAGAAGTTCTTTTGGTGTTTAGGGAACATTTAATAAAACAGAACACATCAAATCCTGACATACTAAAGCATGTAAATGCATTAACGCAGCAATTAGAAATCTTTAATTAAAATTCAGTTGTATGAGAGAGATTGCAAACGTGACTGTTGTTAGTAAGTAGACACCAAAATAAAGCCTTTAAAGCACAACTGGAGACCTGCACTACAGGTGGGGGCGGCGGTAGCTCAGTCTGTAGGGACTTGGGTTAAAGTCCCGGTAAAGTATGAAACTTGTTTTTTGGTGGCTGGAGAGGTGACAGGTCACTTCCCGAGTACCTCAGAGGTGTAAGCAAGAGAACCAAACCCCCAACAGATCCGGCGTGCTCCCTGTGTAGCAATGTGAAGCAGCGCCACTCTGACATCTCTCCATTAATGCATGTCCACAGGGCCTGTCTGTGCATGTGTGTGTTTCGGGGCCTATGTGTCTGAAAGCATGTCTCTCAATAGCAGAATGTGAATCAAGATTTCCCCCTCAGGAATCAAATTAAACAATTATCTATTTATTATTTGACTTTGTAACCTAACAAAGGAGACAACACCGAGTGGTGACAGGACGCTTGATCTCAACTTGGTAAGTCAGGGTTTCTATGAGTGTGTGCGCACATATGGGGCAGAATTAACAGTACATAAATTAAACACATAATCCAAAATAAAACCTATATTTGCCTTCACTAACTGGAGGAAGAATCCATATTAAGACACATATTTACACTTTCCCATCATTAGTGCACAGCAGATCTGATTATAACAACATCCCAGTTGTATGACTCACTCTTTCAGCTGCAGCCCCCACGGTATCCAATGACTTATGGAGCTTTATAAAATGAATATAAAAACATGAGTCAAAGCCATATGTACGCTAACATCCCATATTTGATTACACAAATGTACAAGGCTCGAGCTCTTTGATCAGTCCCTGTTGATGGAAGATATCAGTATAAAAAAATAAAAGGATTATTTTCCATAAATATTATACATGAATATCATCCGGGAAAGCCTTGTAAAGTGTTTTTCCAGTCTTTCTCTCTCAACCTTCTTTTGGTCAGCAAACAAAGCTCCGAGGTGAAGAGGTATGATTGGTCGGCTGGTGGGTTTGGTGTTCATCCAAATCTTTTGCGGAGGCTGTGGCTCAGTGGTAGAGAAGTGTCCCTTAGCAAGACACTGCTTTTGTGTATGAACAGGATGATGTAATATTGCTGGGCACTTTCGGTATCAACCTCTGCCATCAGTGCGGGAATGTGACATGTAGTTTAAAAGCAGCTTTGAGTATCCAAGTCCTTCAATGTTGGCATGAGGCCGGCTGCACACTCATTCCAACAAGCCTGTTTTTACAGCAAAAAAAAAAGAAAAAGGTCTGATTAGCTCATGTCTTGATCGGCACACACTGTACGTGAGGTAAGTTTTTGGATAACTTGCCCTTTTTGATTTTCTTAAAGATGAGAGTTATTCACAATAAGGTGTGTAGCTGACCTGACTGATAGGCAGGCGCGATGTAACAGTTTCTCAAGAGGCTTGAAACCCACTTCAGCTCGACGTCTCAGCCTGCCGTTAGGTTGACTGAAAGTTAGGGTGAGACAGCTTTTCCAGACGGCAGCCATCGATGGGACTCCAAAGCCCCCTGCAGTAACAGATGGGTGACGTCACTCAGGCTCTGTCCATTAATGTTTACAGCTAATGATTAGGATGCATCACGATTGGTTGCATCCTCAGTTTTTTATATTTCTACACATGGCTCCTTTTTCATCAATGATAACAAGCTGTCAGATAAATATGAACTTCCTTTTTTATTAATTGGAAAGTGCTTTTAAAATAAATGCCTTTTCATCGTAAACCAAAGTAAATAAATGATAGAGGTCCAGCCGGGACGGGAAAATCTGCATGCAAGGGCAGTACGCAATAATCGATTATGATCTGTCACTGCATTGATGCAGAATCATCGACGTCTGCGTCGCAATGTATCAGAGAAGCAAGTTGGTAGTCTCCCAACCGGAAGGTCGGGGGTTCGATACCAGCTACTTCAGCCACATGTCGGATGTGTCCTTGGGCAAGACACTTAACCCTAAGTGACTCCCAGGGGAGTATGAATGTGTATGAATGTGATTAGTTACTTCTGGTGGTCATTTTACTTAGCAGCCTCTACCATCAGTGTGTAAATGGGTAGGTGTGACCTGCGGTGTAAAAGCGCTTTGGGTGGTAAGAAGACTAGAAAATCACTATAGAAGCTCAAGTTCATTTACCATTTAAGATCCTCTACTGATCATATCAGCTTGTCGAAGATTTGCTTGTTCTATGTAATCATGTCCTCATTACTAAAAAATCTTATTTCTGAGGCTTTCAAGTGTATAAAGGTTAGACATGACTTCAAACAAAGATCCAGTCCTCATTTAAGAGCTTTTCAGTGCACTGGGTTAATAAACCTGCAGGTAACTGCAGCTTTAAAAAAATAAAATAAAAAAGAGTCAGAACATATTCCAAATGTTGAACAGAAACGGTGCATGAAAGGAACATGACTACTGTCAGGAAAGCTTGATTGTTCACAGGTAGTTGGAAACACCAGTAATTCAGCTTTGGCACGGAGCAGAGATTGATCTGACCTTTTCGCATGTGTGTGATAGAAGATCAACAAAGAACTTCAAGTAAATTTCAGGACAAATACAAATCTCTCCTGCTGAATCAATCTTTATTGAATCTTTCTTGCTGCTGCTCTGCTCCAAAGAGAACTGCCCCCGATGCTGTGTATTACAGAATGTGGTATTATGAATGGGTTTATTTTGACAGTTTAAAACAGATTCAACCATCACACTGACAAATGTGACCTTCATGTCAGGCTCCTGAAAAACTGGATCTGTAAACAAAGTGAACCTGTTGTGCAGAAACTTTCAAGTTTAAAAAAAGTTTTTGGATTTGCTCTTGAGATTAAAGTTGTGCAGCGTTAGAGAATGAAGCACTGCACATAAGTGAGACGCAATGCAGTAGAATGGTAAACAACAATGACATTGATGGAGTAACCGCTTTGACTGAGTTGATGACACTGTAGAGTGAGTGATCTAACAAATTTCTCCATTCAGCTATGTCCTATCAGCAGCCAGATGATAGAGATGCACAGACACAAGTCTGACAATTTTATAAAACTGAAATGGAAAAACAAACTCTGGTTGTTCATCTGAGGACTATGTTCATGGCTATTTGTCCAGTACTACAGTAGAGGGCACCCATAACATGCACTATCCTGTTTTGGATCTTTGGATTTCAGGGGGATTTGTATGTCTGTATTTTTATTTTATTTTATTTGACAAACAACAACAACAAAGCACAAACAAACAGACAAACAAAAACAATCTGACAGTTGGACAGAGAAAAACAAAATAGAATACATTAAATTATTAGGATCCCTTCAGTATTCATAAATTCAACAAACCATTTTCAATCCCAGTACAGTTTAAATACAACTCTACATGACATGCTGAGCTTGCCCCCAGCAAGACCCGTCAGCCCCCTAGT
The DNA here is from genome assembly GCA_020745685.1 of Tautogolabrus adspersus. Classification (NCBI taxonomy): domain Eukaryota; kingdom Metazoa; phylum Chordata; class Actinopteri; order Labriformes; family Labridae; genus Tautogolabrus; species Tautogolabrus adspersus. The sequence goes on along the minus strand of CM036549.1, from coordinate 7,983,254 downwards.
CAATCCACCGCCAATACCTCAGTCACAGGACCCCCCTCTCCCTCTTAAGCTTGATGAAGGACCCGTGCACGAACACCTGACTCCGTCCAACCAAGGACACTGGCCAGGACCCAAGTGTGCCGAACCCTCCCATCTGACCTTACTCTTTAATTTTTGGTAACTTAGCATCCATCATTCATAAATGCAGAAAATGTGTCCCATTTCGCATTATGAAGTTCTACTTTATACTGATTTATAGCAATTATTTTTTCCAATAGATATTGTTTTAGCACTGTATTTTTGAAGAAACTTAAATTCAAACTGTTCCTTGATTGAGCTTTAAAAATGAAAAGGACCATCTTCATCCAAAACCCCTAACAGGATGTTTATGGGTTCAAATTTAAAGCAGACATGATGCAGTCTTAGCCAACTTTGTATATTGGTCCACAAACTTACAACATATGGACAATAGAAAAACAAATGCATCTGATCTTCCTCCTACTCTTTACAAAATCTACACAATGATGATTCTTCAATGTTATACCTGTGAAGTTGCTTTTTTGTTGCCGTGATTTAATAAAATATCTTCAATTGAAACATTCTAGAGTATGAGTCAATTGTTGTTTTATATATTGTTGTAAAGAATCGTTTCCAAGGTATTAAGTATTGTATGTCTGTATTGTCGAGACAGAACATTAGAGTTGGAAATCAAGGAGAGAGAGAGTAGGGAAAGTGTGGGAAAGGAGCCACAGGTCTGATTTAAACCCGGGCTGCTTGCTTAGAGGACTGTAGCCTCTGTACGTGGGGCGGCGCGTACACTACAATGCTACCGGCACCCCCAGCGGTCAGATTAATGAATAGTTTCAGATTATTGGGAGTGTTACCATGCAGGTAGCCAAACAACTATAGGGAAAAACAAACACCAAGTATGTGGTAGTAGGATGCAAATAGCTCAGCATTATTAAAAAGCAAGTAATTTGTGTTTTTTTGTGGTTCTGTCCAAAATCTCACCCCCATTCACTGCTCCCTGCTCTCAACATAAGGAGTTGTCTGTCATAGACAGAAAGTTCTGTCTCAATTAAAGTATGTGTAAATTGGATTGCAATACAAAATCTACTATTTATTCAACACTATGTACACTATATTGCCAAAAGTATTCGCTCACCTGCCTTGACTCGCATATCAACTTAGGTGACATCCCATTCTTAATCTATAGGGTTTAATATGACGTCGGTCACCCCTTTGCAGCTATAACAGCTTCAACTTTCTGGGAAGGCTGTCCACAAGGTTTAGGAGTGTGTTTATGGGAATTTTTGACCATTCTTCCAGAAACGCATTTGTGAGGTTACACACTGATGTTGGACGAAAAGAACTGGCTCTCAGCCCCCGCTCTAATTCATCCCAAAGGTGTTCTATCGGGTTGAGGTCAGGACTCTGTGCAGGCCAGTCAAGTCCATCCACACCAAACTCTCTCATCCATGTCTTTATGGACCTTGCTTTGTGCACTGGTACACAGTCATGTTGGAACTGGAAGGGGCCATCCCCAAACTTATCCCACAAAGTTGGGGGCATGGAATTGTCCAAAATCTCTTGGTATCCTGACGCATTCAGAGTTCCTTTCACTGGAACTAAGGGGCCAAGCCCAGCTCCTGAAAAACAAGCCCACACCATAATCCCCCCTCCACCAAACTTTACACTTGGCACAATGGAGTCAGACAAGTACCGTTCTCCTGGCAACTGCCAAACCCAGACTCGTCCATCAGATCGCCAGATGGTGAAGCGCGATTCGTCACTCCAGAGAACGCGTCTCCACTGCTCTAGAGTCCAGTGGGAGCGTGCTTTAGACCACTGCATCTGACGCTTTGCCTTGTAATTGGTGATGTATGGCTTGGATGCAGCTGCTCGGCCATGGAAACCCATTCCATGAAGCTCTCTATGCACTGTTCTTGAGCTAATCTGAAGGCAACATGAAGTTTGGAGGTCTGTAGCGATTGACTCTGCAGAAAGTTGTCGACCTCTGCGCACTATGCGCCTCAGCATCCCCTGACCCCGCGCCGTCTTTTTACGTGGCTTACCACTTCGTGGCTGAGTTGCTGTCGTTCCCAATCGCTTCCACTTTGTAATAATACCACTGACAGTTGACTGTGGAATATTTAGGACCGAGGAAATTTCACGACTGGACTTGTTGCACAGGTGGCATCCTATCACAGTACCACGCTGGAATTCACTGAGCTCCTGAGAGCGACCCTGTCTTTCACAAATGTTTGTAGAAACAGACTGCATGCCTTGGTGCTTGATTTTATACACCTGTGGCCATGGAAGTGATTGGAACAACTGATTTCAATTATTTGGATGTGTGAGTGAATACTTTTGGCAATATAGTGTATGTATGTACTTATTTATTTATACAGTTTAAATTCACAGGGAAAATGCACATTCATGATATTTCTGTAATGCGCCACTTTAACCATCATGGCTAATCAAGATAGAGCAGCAGTACTATACACTTAAGCCTGGCTCACACTGTAGGATAATCGGGCCGATTTGAGGTCCGATTCCTCCTCCCCGACAATCGCAGGGTCGCTCCCGACTCAAGGCTGCTCGGAACCGATTATCTGCCCAGATTATCTTGTAGTGTGAGTGGTACAAAATTCCAATCTTAACGTCCCCGATCTGCTCGCCGATCGTCGGGGACGCTCCGATTTATTTCAAACATGTTTGATATTTAGAATGTAAAATCTTGACAATTACGTCATAAGCGCGTCTGGCAGAAGTCGCGCATGACTACAATATAATCACAATATTATATAACCTCTAATTATCCCTGCAAAACGCAGAAACCTACAGTCCTCGGTGGCTGCGGAGTCGAGGACTACTCCTCTCCTCAGCCACCTGCATGCGAGTCCATATACGTCGGCTTTTTTTTTTTTAGGATTCGGTTCACAGGACGGCACAGATCATCAGTGCAGCACTTTTCTGAAACATTGTATCCATATATCTACGTTTGTATAAACTTTCCTATGTCCTACAACAACTTCCACTTCCTTCTCTTTCACCAGCCGCCGTCCCCTGGAGTCCGTTGGAGTTTTAAATGAAACTTTATTAACAATTGTCAACGCTGCGTCCCAATTTTCACTCGTACAGTGTGAGCTCTCAGGACGTGCCCGACAATCGGGTCGTACAGTGTGAGCACATAAATCTTAAGGTCTGGTCGTGCGTCTTAAACGATTCAGTCGTACAGTGTGAGCTGACGTTCCACCCTTTTATACAATCGGGGGAATATCGTACAGTGTGAGCCCGGCTTTAGCCGGGAACATATAGGACACTTAACAGCAGGGACAGCAATATGCTAAACGGACTGAAACGTGACGACAATATTATACATCTGGAACCACATATGATACACTAATTAAAATAAGACATCCAAGCAAAAAACAAGCCAAAACTACACGAAATATAGGCCCACATTAGAATGAGACAACTTACCAATGGAGGCCTCTGACATCTAACTAGACACACGTGAAACACTTAAAAGCAGGACAACCGTACATAAAACATAAAACAAAGCACGGTTCAGTTACAGAGTAGGGTCACCTATTGATTGTCTTTATTTAGTCATGATTTTAATTTGAATTTAAATCGATGATATGTTTCAACGTTTCGAATAATTGATGGCAGACTGTCCCGAGTGAGGAGTTGGTGATTTTGGAGACAGTCTTTCTCAGTGTTGTTCTAAAAAAGCTGTTGTTTCCTTCTTTTTTTCTCATTAAGCAGAATGAGGGAGAGCAGCTCTGGCAATGGAGTTGTGCAAAATCAGAGGATAGGGACTGTTGGTCAAAGGGGGCACCATGAGCATCACACATTCTCTTTACTTAGTATAGTAGGATATGCAGTAGACCGAGACAGACGAACCTTCCATCATATTTTCAGAAGCAAGAAATGCCACTGTGTAAATCCACCTCTGATACTTTGGCATAGCAAACTGAAAGTTCATGCACCTTGTGGTTAATGCATTTTATGTAACTGACACATAGACAGTGGCCATTTATACATCCCTATTCCAGCTGTCATGGAAACTGGGTTGACTCTGAGAGGCCAATGAGTAATAGAAATCTACACACAGATGGTCCAAGGCAGTGATTTAAATAATATGTTAAACATGCCTCCAATTGGTGATAGATCTATAAATGTTGTGAGTGCTTCTGCAGATGTTAATGAAAAAAATCATTATTAATTTCTTCTAATTCTTTCATTAGTTGCACCAAAGACTGAAAAGTAAATGCTGAATGGTTTTAAAAAGATGTCATTTCATTTCTGATTGTTTGTTCTATGTATCCAATTCCAGGCAGTAGTCAACACATTTATGAATTATAAAACACACCTGAACTAAGGTTTGTCATTCATCCAGGTAGTTTCATTCAGGCAACTCAAACCTTAAATATTGCCCAGACTTTTACCATTATTTCTGGCACTGTAGGCATACATTTGTATAAGCTGTTGTTATTGTTGTTGCTCTGTTTGTCTCTATCCTTCTCTTTCAAGACATGTTTGGGGTAATTTTTGACTTTATTGAATAGGACAGCTGAAGAGAGACAGGAAACACCAGGAGAGAGTGGGGGAAGACATGCAGCAAAGGGCCGAGGTTGGATTTGAACCCACGGTCGCTGCGAAGAGGGCTATAGCCTCTGTACATGGGGCGTGCAATATAACCACTAGGCTACTGGCGCTCCTACACTATCCTTCTCTTTCTTTCTGCTTCTACGTCTATCCCTCTTTCCGAGCCCAACAAAGTCTCTGCAGATGGCTGTCCAGTGTAAGTCTGGTTCTGCTCGAGTTTTCAGCCGCTCTTTCTTTGCTAAATGTAAAAAATTAGGTCAAAGCTCCTATGAAGAGTTCTTTACAGATTATAAAAATGAATTTAGATGCCCTCTGTACAAAAGCAAAAAACAACAACAACATGATTGCGTGGTCTACATAGTTCTTTTTTGTCTGCCACCAGGTGTCAAAAAGCGATATCCAGCTTAGTGCTTTGTATTTACATTTGATTGGAAGACGCAGTGAGCAATACAGTTTGCAGCAATTAGGCAGCAGGATTTTCTTTATTGTCCTATAGATCACCATTTATGAAAGTTCAGACATAGACAAGAGTCCGCAGGGTTTGTTTTCAGCTTTTGTTGATTATTTTAATACATAAATCAATTAAAAATAATTAATTTTTTTTTAAAACATGGTTTTCAGGGATTTGCAGACTGGATTAGAGAGTAAACAAAGATTATCATTTCAGCTGTAAAAGAAATCCTCCCCGAGCAAAGCTGCAGAAATGTTGGAAGGATCATCAGCAGTACATCCCTCCTACATGGCATGACCCAAAAAAAGGAAGTCTAAAAAAATGTAAATAAAAAACATTTTACAACAGCAGCTGCATGATATTCTTATTATTGCTAAACAGTAGACTACCATCAATGCAAAGGTTTCTACATTAAGTGTTACTCAGCAGTGATTATGCAATCATTCCATAGCATTCATTTGGTTTCTGGCCAAAAAGTGAACACGCCAAGATAACTTGGGGAAGAAAAAACTGGGTAATTTTGTTGTCTGTTGGCAAGACTTACCCTCACTACTCAATGGGGCACACCATTACTGCAATCAAAAGACACTGAAATCTTGGCACTTTATTCAGAAAAAAATATTATCTCTTACTAGAATTGTTTTTTTTTTCTTCCATAATTTAAATTGCCTGATATGAAAAATATGTGTTAAATATTTTTGTGTGTGTTGTAAGAATAAAACAATTTAATTTGTCAGAGAGATAGTCAGCACTACTAGAAGAGGATGATACAAAATGCTGAAATGTACACTGCAGGATCGAGCTACCCCCCCCCACCAAAAAAAAATACCTTTAATTTTTTCCAGAGTTTCTTAAAGACAATCTGCATAATGCTGAATTGATTAAAATGTGAAATGTCATAACTTACAAAGGTTACTGACGATGTTCAGGTGTCCTGAAGCCTACTGTCTCCAATCTTACAGTACATGTCATTTACTCTCTATTAAAGTTGATATGTACACTAAGGCAAGGCAAGGGAACTTTATTTATGTAGCACATTTATTGCACAAAGGCAACTCAATGTGCTTGACACAGAGTAAGTGCACAATACTCACGCTTATTGAGACAACAAAAACGGTGGTACTGATAAGACATGTCCCCTTTAAATGGTTATGTGGTCAATCCCTTTTATTTGTAAGTTCCAAAGAAGGGAGTGTTTTCTTTATTGTCTCCATTTACTTTATGTTTGTTTTGATCGGGCCTCTTGAGAATGAAAAAAGTACGTAACTAGTTCTTGTCCACACACCACTTAGTCTCATTGAACTCCAGGTGAGGGCAGACTGAGGGGAGATTGATTTCACCTGCTTCAAAGTGGCACTGATTACAGAAATCTTCTCTGATTGGTCCAAAACAGCAGGTAACCAGGTATAAACATTTTGGGCAAACAACATTTTGGTTGGTCTGTGTTTTCTGGTCTGTGGAAGATGTAAAAGGAGACTCCCCCGCCCCCCCCCAGTTGTTATCTGCCAAAGCCTGTGAATGTGCCAAATGATTTTTATTTGCTGTGTTTACTCTCATGAGACCAGCGTTTTTGCCTCCCAAAAGGGCACTTTAGCGTGCGTTTTTGCCACCCAAGAGGGCAGTTGTCTGATTTTAACACGAGTCCTGCGTGTCCATCTGTGCTTTTCTCTAACATGACCTGCCTTTAAAAAAAAAAGCAAAACCATGAAATAGCTAAATGAATGCACTCTGTAGCCCCAACATAATGAATTCTGAAATGGCTCTTGCTTAGATTTAAAGATTTACATGAAATGTATATTTACAAAATGATATATTGTATATACTTGATGTGTTATGACTCTACTTATCTTTTTTAAAATTGGAATTTAGGCAATGCAATGTTTGGATTTTTGTGTTGAGTTGGATGTAGATTGAATTGAAACATGCTTATTAGGGCAACCATTTAGGGAGTAGTTCCTTTCCCGTAAAAAGTTTTCTATACAGTATCCTTTAATCCACAGTTTCTTAACCCTGGTCCTGGGGACCCACTGCCCTGCATGTTTTAGATGTTTCCCTCTTCCAACACACCTGATTCAAATGATCAGCTCATCAAGAAGCTCGATAATGACCAGTTCATTTGAATCAGGTGTGTTGGAAGAGGGAAACATCTAAAACATGCAGGGCAGTGGGTCCCCAGGACCAGGGTTAAGAAACACTGCTTTAATCTATGCCTCTCCAACAGCAATGTCAGATTGTAGCAGCAGCCAATGTAACAGATGTGAAATTAGGGTTTCCTTGGCTGTCTTAGTCAATAAACCAGTGCCTCTCAAACTGAGGGGACATGCAGAGTTTTGTTTCTCTTAGTGTCGATCCTACTGCAAAAGCCTCACAGTCGAGCAGAAGCAGAGGCATGCTGGGCAATCAGGAGGGACCAGGAGAGTGCTAGAGATCGACTGACTGATCAACTGATTGTTAACATTTCATACAGATGGATCTTTTTATTTTACATAAAAATGATTCAGGCTAGTATAAAAAAGACCTGCTTGTCTGAAGCCCTGGAAGCATGATCAAGCAAGAAGTGATCATTGGCCTCAACTATGATAACATTTGTTATGAATTGGTGCTATACAAATAAATTTGATTGATTGATGTATGCTTCCAATATGTTTTAAACAATAACCATCATATATTCCTACGCGTCATTGTCATTGGGATAGATGTTGTAAGTGCATCCACCAGAGGTTGAGGTTTGCAAAGACCTCCACTTCTCCTCCGCTGCTGTCCAACTGACATTCGGGGCGCACTCACACACTCACCCCCTGCTGGCCTGGATTCACATTACCTCTTGCACATATGTCACTTCTTACCATGATAGATCACTAAAGTATGCTGACCTGCTTTTTTAAGTTTATGTTTGGGTTAAGAGATTAAATTGTACAAAACACTGCCTACTGACCAATCAGATCTCTAGATTGCGGAGGTCTGTGAGCTGATTGTGTACGGGAAGGAGGGAGTCAGGGAGACTGACAAAAAACTCTTTGGTAAAATCTTTTATATTAAAGGTTACATATTATCCTACTTTTCAACAAGTTTTAATAAGTCCCAGGGCTCCCCAAAACATGTCCCTTATTTGATCATAAACCCCTCTATTTCAGCCCTACTCAGATCAGGCAGTTTCTGTGTCTGTAGCTTTAAATGCAAATGAGCTGTGTCGGACCACACCCCACGCTGGAAGGGCTTTGGTGGCTTGGGCTTTCCATGCCCAATTGTTTACAGTGGAAAGGCAGACTCAGAGGACAGAACAAATGCATAGCTGTGGGAGTGTCACCAACCTGGGGGAGGGGTTACTGCCCTTTGTGATGTTCAAGGGGAACATCTCCAAACGGCCTGTTTGAGCACACATTTTCTGAAAAGTAGCGCAGGCAAAAGATGGAGAGGATGGATTTTTTCATAATTAGTGGGTTTGTAAACAAGCTAGGGCCACATATTAGTGTTAGTGTCACATATGTGAGCTTTAACAATAGCCAGATCTATCATAAACTAATAAGTAAATGGATATTGTATGCCTTAATATGCGCATTCACACTCTGCAATAGTTTTTTCTGCCAGTTTGTCTTCCAGTTTTGTCAGCTGTGTTGATTTTGGTCTGGATTATGAGTTGAACTTCTTCATATTTTTCTAATATGATAGTTTGCTGAGTTTTTCTGATGATCTGCCAACAGCAGACTTGCTGATGTTTGTGTTTGCTAATATGCTGCAAACTCTGCCTGTTTTTTGAGAATTAATTCATAGAAACATTCAGTTAACTGATGTTGATAACCAGGTTCGTGTGACGGCTTAGCAAGATGTCATGGTTAGTGAAACCAGATAACCAAGAGTAACCCTGGGTATGTTGAAGTCTCTTTGTAGTACAAGCCTCAGGTGTTGTTCCAACTTGAAGCCTCTGTCTACACCTGCTTCTTCCTGACTTTCCTCTAATTATCCTCCTGTGTTTCAGGTTTCAGTTTTTCCTGCATGTTTTCTCTCCCTGTGTGTCCAGATTGTTTCTGCCGCTCTCAGACTGCTGGGTTTTGCGAGGCAATGCTATCTGGTTCTGTGTCTACCTTGTGGCTCAACATCTCCTCCAGGACTCCTGGTGCTCTCTGTGTCTCAGGCATCCTTCGCCCTTCCTCAAAACTTTGTTGTAATTTTCCCTCAACCTCTACTTCTTGAGCCTGTTTTTTTGTTTACCTCCAGTCTATGCTAACATATTGAGTTAAAAAAGCAGTATGGGGGAAAACCTAAGTGTCTAAATTAACCTTGGGTTTATTGTTGAGTGACCATTTTGACTTTTTCTACAGCCAGACAATTTGGCTTTCTGTTGGACAAACACAGGATACAACTTAAACAATTGCTCTGTGTCATTTAAAGCCATGCTACAGTTAAGATTATGGACAGATTAGATTTTTAAAAAGCTGCAAATTTACAGTGAGAGATAAAGTTGACAATATGCAATGTTTATATTGGTTCATGATGTCCACATATAAACAGAGAGCCCAAAGTAATTTCTGTCAGTAGGGACTTGGGTTGGGAACCGGAGTGTCGCTGGTTCAAGTCCTGATGCAGACCAAAACATGGAAGTTGGTCTGGTAGCTGGAGAGGTGCCAGACCACTTCTCGAGCACTGCCAAGGTGCCCTTGAGCAAGTCAGTGGGCTGCCCCCTCACTCTGACATCTCTCTTTTAATTCATGTCCACAGGTCGTGTTTTGCATGTGTGTGATTCAGGCCTCTGTGTGTGAGAAGCATGTCTCTAGAATAACAGAGTGTAAAATACGAATTTCCCCTCAGGGAATAATAAAGTATATAAAAAAAAAATTTGGTGTGTAGCATCCTGCATGATAACCATAACATGGAATTGCACTTGGTCAGTGATTTAACATTGCTTGCTGTTGGAGGGTTTTAAACCCCACTCACACTCCCCACTAAGTGGTTTGGGATGGCACTTCATGTTTAACTGCAGTGAGAGAAAAATGAGTATAACCTTGTTTAACTGATCTACTGTTCTAAATTTCAGTTAGTTAATATGATGAAAAAAACCTTTAACATGTGTTCCACGGCTCAGAAGCAGAGAAGGTCGTCCACTAATAAGAAGATAAGTGTTTCCAATCACCCACAGTCTGCGTCCAAAGTTTCCATTGGCAAGACATCATAAAAGATAGATATATGATTATGATTAGCTTTGCATGATTGGTTTATACCTGTTTGTCAATAACTCAATATCATATTTTGTAAAAAGATATGTGAAGCCAGTGGCTGGCTAAAGAAAAATGCAGTTATGTAAATGCTGCTATTTGTAATTCAAAAAACTGTGTCAATCAGACCAGCCTCGTATGTCGCCAATGCCGAATATCATATGTGAAGGTATTTCTTTAACATGTATTTATTACTTATAGAATTGATCAAATCAGGTCAGTGCACTTTAATAAACATATCAGCACTGCACGTCAATGTCAATATGAGAGAATTAGCACATTAGCTCAAATTCATCTGTTGACATTTATGAACAATAAAAAAGACAACATTTAAAAGTAGCCTACAGGACACCTCAAATAAAAAAATCACAATACAACACAGAAAAACTCAGTTTTACTTTTAAAGTGTAGATTTTAGTGACAGTACAAAAAAAAAGACCCAAATACAATTAGTACACTGGCATCATTACTGCCGGCCCATTCTTGGTCTAAGTTGTTATGTCGCTCCAGAATGATTGTCTTGCTCACTGAGGAAATTCTGTTCAAATTCAGTCTCCTCATTGATTTGAACTTGACTTTAAATATGGCCAGTTGCTGATGCTGTGTATTAAGTACAAAGGTTGTTCATACAATAAAAAACTGTAAAACAGTTACTTTTTCGTTACAGTAAGGCCTCTGGCAACATATATACAATGCCTGTATTGCCCCCCATCCCCACCCCCACCCCACCCCCACCCCACCCCACCCCATAATTCTGCAGTTTGGTCTGATTGAGGTTACTTAATCTCATGCTGCTTTGACACATGACACATGGTCTCCCGCTGTGAGTTGCAGGCATGAACAAGCAACTCAGGAAGTCTGCCGTGAAATTGTTTAGAGATCTTCAGGTAAATTTAGCCATTTTGTGATTAAGTTGAAATGTTTCCACTTAAAATACAATACATGAGCTAAATAAGCATTGAGGCAGATTTTTTTATAGCAAATCCTGTCGTGCACACATACTTTGAAGTATGAAATATTCATTTTGCCCCTCAAAATGTTTCAACAAAGACATCAGATTAAAAGCTACCATCTGCATTGTATCTCCAGAAATTGTCAGTGACCTTGGGGAAGGGAAGCCCTATTAAGAATATGGGCTGTTCAAATTTCAATTAGTTTGGCTTCCTTCTTTAGTCAGAGCTGCAACGCTCCTCTTATAGTGACAGCCCAATTTATCAGGCTGTGAGCACAAAGCAGAAAGTGATTACATCATAGCCCCATGAAGATAACGCAAAGACATTGATGGGTCTGATATTGAGAAGTGATTACTGCCAGCATTAGTTTTCACAGTCAGACCTGGGAAATATCCTTTTTTTTTTTTTCGACAGCTCGCTCAACAAATGTCCCCTGCAGGTCCTTCACTTTAATTTGGAGACAAGGAACAATCAGTCTGAAACAGTTTCATGTCTTTTTTTATAATTAGAGCACAAGGTAAAATGGATTGGGGTTCATCAGGTGCAGAATTTCAAGATTATGTGACAGCCAACAAGGGGAGAAACTATAACAAATGAAAAGCACTTTTGTTATGTTGTCATTACGCTTATATGTGGAGCATCCCTTAACCCCTTGGGGGTAAGGCACCAGATTGTCACTTTTTTATTTCACTCCCCTGTCAGTAAAACTATGTGAGCATGTGAAGAACTTCTGGACAATGATCTTAACTTTTAGAAACATTTAGCGTATATCTCCAAGTCAGCCTTTGATCATCTGTGACATGTATCCACTTAGATGCTTCCTGTCAGTCAGATTCTGTAAAACGAAGAATTGATTTTAAAATACTTTAAATTGTTTTTTTAAGCCCTTAAACTCACAGTATGTAAATTCCGCCGCCAGGGGGCTCTCAATCAAAACAATAACCAAAAATGATGTCGACTGGCAGGGAATCATGGGAGGAATTCTCTCTGCTACTCCACCCCCACCCCGATGAAAATGAACTCCAAGCAGACTAACAGACCTTTTATCACAGCAGCTTTCAGTAGTACCTTCCGCTTCCTCATGTAGCAGTCCTTTGACATCGGGTGTTCCCACGATGAAACATGTCGTGTCTGTCATGGCGGCCGCTGCGACACGTCTCGTCTCTTATCTTGCATGATTTGATTATCATAATGTGTATTCCTTGCCTCTTGTTCTTCTGTTTGAAGCACATTGAGTCTACGTCTGTCTTGTGCTATACAAATAAGCTTCACTTGACTTAAGAGCTTATCTTTTGGGTTTCTTCTTTTTATTATCAGCATTGCATTAGATGTCAGTAAAATGTGGTTTCCCTTAAGAAGTTTGGAGCTTCACAAGGGATTTTCTAATTTAGGTTCACAACTCCTGAAGATCAGCAACTGCATTTACAGTAGTTTTCCCAAGTCTTTGTTTTTCTTTCTTTGGCTGGCGGCGGCTGTGGCTTAGTTTGTAGAGTCGGTCGTCTCCTGACTGGAAGGTTCTGGGTTCGATCCCTAGCTACTGCAGCTACATGTCCGATGTGACCACGGGTAGGACGCTTAACCCCAAGTTGCTCCCGATGCTTCATTGGCGGCGTAGAATGTATACAAACGTGATTTGTAACTTCTGATTGTCACTTTATAGAAACCTCTGCCATTAGTGTGTGAATGACCTGCGGTGTTAAAGCACTTTGAGTAGTCAGAAGACTAGAAAAGCGCTATACAAGCTCAAATGCACCATTTATTTATTTATTGTTTTTTTGGAGATGGACTCCTACTTGATATATCCTTTGACTCTGCTATTTAATTTGGTGCCTTTCTTTAACAGCTGAAGCTACAGTATGTGAACATTGGCCTTAAGTGGGCGAGCATGGCTCTGATTCAGGCTTTGCATGACTCAGTCCTGTCTAACTTAATTCAATGTTCTTGCATTAGGCCTTGTTCACATTGCACCTCCAAATCTGATTTTTAGCACATCCAGATTGTATGTAGTTTGTTTTTTTGCCAGTCTGGACACAAAAAGCCACATGAGATCTGATTTTTCCAAATCTGATTCAAACCACATACGGAGGTGGTTTCAAATGTGATTCAAATCAGATTCCTACAGATCTGATTCAATCTGAATGTCTCGGTCGCTTCAATGTGTGTTCTGCATCACACGCAACGCGACACCATTGACAATAAAAACAACGACGTAGATCCAGCAAGCCTGAAGTTAATTCAAGGCGCATTATACAAACTGGTTTAAGCTTTGGTCGGTGGAAGAAAACAGCAAAAATAAAAACAAACATGGAGAAAAACAACAGCCTGTGGACGGACTGCTCCACAAGATTGTTTGCGTCAGAAATAGACACACTTCTCTGTCATCCATTTTGCAGTTGTATTTCCTGGGCGTAACCTGTTACCATAGAAATCAATGTGGATCAGACAATGTCAATACGGAAAGGCAGATCGGATCTGGTCACTTGCAGTTTGAACTTACCGTACAAACCTTCTATGTGTTCAGCTTGGTTTTGATAACTTTATTGTTTCTCAACCTGAAAGCGACTCTCCTAGGTGGAAGTATGAGTCATAGTGAATAATAATGTTTGCAGGTTTAATCTTATGTTGCCCAAACACAAAAGCAAGAAGGAACAGCTGGCCCTGTTACTCTATTAATTCCAGAGATTGCTTGTGCAAACGGTGTGAAGAAATATGTTGAAAAGGCTATTACAGCAGTGTTTTCCAAACGTATCAAAATGACAGGAAATGATTGAATATTAGCCCATTCAAGTGAGTCCCTTTGTTCAGCCGTGTGCACCCGTGTACAGCTTTGTCTGACTTATTAGCTTTTTAATACTGTGCATAAATCCATTTCCAAAGTCCAGGCGTGTTTGGGGTGTGTGAGTTTGAGTGAGAGAGAGAGTGATGTAGAAATTCCAGGAAACTTCACCTTTGCTTGGTCCACAGATTGTGAGCTGATGGAGCATAAAATATCAAGTTACAACATGGGGAAAATATAAAATTAAATCATACACCTAAGTCAGTTAAAGGTACAGTATCTAAGCTGCTATCCTCAAAATAGCTAAATTACACTTTGGACATTTGGTGTATCTAGGTTCAATGTGTGATGATGGCATTGTTGAATTTTTAAGTCTGTGGGAACATCTTAACAAACCACCCATGGACATGAACGTGAACGTGAGCATCAAAATAAATGTAAATACGTACATTAGTTTTTGACTTTACATTTCTATATGTAAAGGCTAATGCCTGGCGAGGTGTCCATTATCAAGAGTTATTGGACAACATGGAGGCCTGAACCTTCTGACGAACACGGAACATCGGGCAGTTTAGCATTTAGTTTGACCACAATTTTACTACTAACATTACAGCCCTGTGTGAAGGCTACATCTTTCAGTTTGTGTGTTTACTAGCGTCATCTTGTGGTGCTCAGAGGATGACGCACAGAAGGACCGCACTCAGTGTTGGCATAAGATATTCCGGGTTTTTTTTTCATTTAATTATTTCTAAAGTCACAGAGTTTGCGGCCGGCTGATGCCAATGCCTGCAGAGTTTTAAAGGGTTAGGGTTATGTTGCTATGGTTACTCATCTGAGATACCGTCTGCAGCGCATTCATTTGGAACAGTGATCAGACTGTTTAACTGGAACTACTTCCATAGGTGTCCATCATAAGTTATAGGACACCCATGTGACACCCTTCAGCCAATCAGAATCAAGTATTCACACAGACCATGAAATAAACAGTAGTTAACGTATTTGTTTTTTCTATTATTTGAAAGATGGACTGCTTGAAAGAGAGACATTTCCAGACTACTATTACTAATGTTTAGGTACATATATATTTGATAACTTTGATCTACTAGTGGCCTTTAATAAAAAGTCAGGGGGTCGGACAAAGAAATGAGTGGAAGGCGGTATAACTTGATGCTCTTTTTCTTTTCTAATGCGAGGCTTTTGAATAGATAAATATAAATACAAATTGCATTGCAGCGTGTCCTAACAGCATGCAACGCAAGCGAGCGTCAGTGACAAAATAGGCTTGATCCAGATGTTTCCTTTTTGATTGTACTAAGAGCCCTTAAGTAAAGCAGCGCGGAAAATACGCAACACGACTCACCGTTTTACCCAAACATTCTGCTTTTATTTTCATTCCTCTGACTTGGACGTGGGAGGAGTAAGGACAGTCAGGACAACTTTTAATTTCTCTGTCCTTTTCTCACTCAACAGGGCTTTTTTTTCTAGTTTTACAAAGTGAAGATAGTGGTGCATTATTAATATCCATATTAATGACTGAAATGTTGGGCTTTGATTTTGTGTCACTACTGGATAAAAACTTGACACCGCTCACCACGAGCCGTTTATTGACAGGTCTTTGAGTATTGTGATTTAAGTCCACCTCGAAATACAAAAGCACCAGATGTCAAAGTGTTTGCAAAGGGAAATTGAAATTCACAAAGCAAAGAAGTAAATATTTAATCCAGTGAAGGGATGTTCTATCTTCTGATGCCACATATTAGAGAACAGTTATTGTATTTTTCTACTTCAGTGACAAAGTTTTTCACTGAATATTTAAGAGGGAAATTGTAATAACCTTATCTGCTCAGAGAAGATATTGTTTTGTATTATTTGTATAAAACAAACAACTGCTTAAGAGGGATTTTAATTTATTTACAACCTCCAAACAATCATTTTCCAGACTGGTGCAGAGACATTAAACCCATGACTGCCTGAGTGGGGAACTAATCGTGGATTTAATAAGATGTGATGTGAGTTGCTTTTTACATCGCTGAGTACTGAACAATCTGTTTAGCAGACCAAAAATTGCCCTGTCACAAGCCTCCTCGTGCTGTTTACTTATTCATTATTCTTCTTGCACATTAACATTACCTGTGAGATATCGCCTGACCTGCAGATTTTAGAGCATGAAGCCAAAGTGAAAAGTGGGCCGTGAAAGTGGGCCAAACTTTATGTTGATCTCAGGGTTAAGTTGCAAAAGAATCTTACAAAGTAGTGAATAAAAAAAAAATGAAATCCTGTTTCAGAATTGACTGATTTAGATCTGCTGCCCATCTGTGGTCTCATTAACAAGTACATAACAATGTGCTCACTCTGTGATTAGTCTGCTAATGACTCAAATACATCATTTAAACTGTGGGGAATACTGTAGCACCAATTCTGGGTGGGCTTCAGTTTCATTGCTTCCACCCTAAAAGCTGTAATATGTAGAATTTTTACACTAAAATATCTAAATGAATGAAAAATTGACTATTTTTTTTGTTGAGTCCTTACATTACCTCTAATATGTCCAACAGTTGTCAAAACCAGAAAAATCCTTTATTTTATAGTTGTACTGTAAAGCTCTGTGTCTTTCGTGGCACCTGCAACGACAGAGCTGCCATGACAGACGAGACATTTTATCGTTGCCGTGGAAACAGCAGATCTTACGTCAAATACAGCTGCATAAGGAAGAGGGAACTGTTGCTGAATCTGCTGCTGTGATATAAACGTCATGTAAATGATGCTTGGATACATTTTCGGTGAACATATTCTCTTTGTCAGGTCGGTTTGTCTTGACTACGGTCCGCTCGGAGTTTGTTTTCATTGGCGCTGAGGGGTGGGGTGCAGTAGCAGAGATACATGATATCAATCCCATGATTCCCTGCAAGCCTCGACATTATTATTTTTTTTATTGTTTATTCTGTCGTTTAATAATTTACTGTCTAAACTTTAGACTGCGTCAGGTGCCAACATTCTTCTTCTATGTATTCCACTGTACATGTATCATGGGGTTATATACAGAGATTGTGGTACCTCATCAGAACAGTGCAGTCATATTTCTTGTAAGAAATCTTAATACTAAAGGCCGTAGATCAGATAACCTAAATCTGGGCTACTTCCTGTCCTGAAGGCCTGCTAGATAAATGTGACTCTGAATCAGTAGCCTAAATATTATCATGAGGAAGTAACCAAAAGTTAGGATCATACGTTATATTTGATCTGCTTTCCGACTCAAAATAGCCCAAATAAGTTTCCCTTGCAGGGTGTCTGAAGTTCACTCTCAGGAAAGGTAGCTCTGAAATTGAACCCCTGCTCCTTTTGAATTGAGACAGATGAGGCCATTCAAGATGCCTACTGGAGGTCTTGCTATAGGGGTATTTCAGGCATGTCCTACAGCGAAATAACCCAGGTCAGACCCAAAGCAAGCTGAATGAGTTATAAATCCTGTCTGGGAATGCTGGGCCTAGGACGAGGCTCAGGAGAAGGATGCATGCTTTGAACTGTGCCGTTATGACACATGGGCAGCAGAAAGTATAGGTAGCTTTGAAGATGCATTTACTTTTAATAATGTTTCATAACTGTGATTAAAAATGTTAAAAGTTGTCATCATTTTTCTGGTGTTGGTAGGGTTAAGGTGTAAGGGCTTTGCTGTCACTGTGAATTTAAGAAGATGACGGCTCCGTCTGGAGTCAAGACACGACCCTCTTGATTAGGGACTTAATTGTAAATGTCAAGTTCGAGATGTTAAAATTCAGTGAGAAACTATCCCTTGAAATTACTTTGCTTTACTGCAGTGATAATTTGACAATTCATGTTCTCCCTATCCCTCAGATAGATCTAGTGATGACCACATTGACTCTTTGACAGTTTGTGTCTGTATGTGGACACAGGAATACTTGATTAGAATGATGCAGCTGAACAATTGTTCTTTCTTGAAGTCAACTAACGTTTTTCAATGGCAACATTGCAGACTCCATGTAACAGAACAAAATTGCAAAGACAATTGCAACTGTAACTTGCTAATGTTTGTGATGTGAAATATATAAGCAAATCGCCTGGTTACCTTGCAAGCCTTGATGCTAAATATATCCATCCATCTATTATCTATACCATTTATCACATTTGGGGTCAATGCGGGGCTTGAGCCGATCCCAGCTGTCATTGGGCGAGAATTAGGGTACACCCTGCACTGCAATCTGGAGTCACCAATTAACCTAAGGCGCATGTCTTTGGACAGTGGGAGGAGGTTGGAGTACCTGGAGAGAACCCATGCTTGCATGTGGAAAACATACAAAGTCCACACAGAAAAGGCCCCTTACCCACTAGAGACCAGAACTAGAAACCTTCTTGTCAGAGGTGACTGTGCTAACCACTTAACCACCTTGAAGGGTTTGGGTTGTGTTAGGGATCAAGATGTGGGGACCCCAGGAAGTGTAGCTACTGTTTAACATAGTAGCTAATGGGGATTTTAATAAACAAACAAACAGGTGTAGTTGAAATAAGGATACCTAAAGCATTGAATTTAGAAAGTAATCATACTTTAAAATAAGTAATATATTTATGTATTTGTTTATTTAACATGGACATACAGTAACATTTGTGCTGTGACATTTAATCATGCAACCATATGACAGGTAAGCATTTGTGACTGGTAACTTCAGGATTCAATAAGACAGAACCATTGTAAATAAAGGGTATCTACTTGAACAAAAATATCAACCAAATTAAAGTGCTATGTGATTCTAAGAAAATGACAGAAAACACCCACGTTAGATCGCTATCAAACCATTACCACATTAACCCTAATGAATATGAATGTATATTTTGTACCACGTTTAAAAGGGGGAATCAATTAAGTATGTTCAATCAAACCAACAGATTGTCAAAGCACTTCAGACAACATTGAACAACAACAGCATTGATTTAGAGTCATTTAATAAATAAAATAACGATGATTGAATGAAAATAAACTCATGGCACTACATGTACTTAAAGTCTACACTGCCCTCTTTGAAAGACAACAGAGACCCAACTTAATCCACTGATTAGAAAGCATGTGGCATCGGAGGGCAAAACAGGAGAATGCAATTCATTTTACAACATAAACGTCTCCATAAGAACCAGACACTGCTAAAGTCAGCATAAGTGTTCTCTGCGGTTGTGACACAGCACGGAATTAAGAGATGTCTGAATAGTATTTAAATTTAGACAGATGACTCTACAGGTATGAGCATGACAGATGGTAAGAGTCCTAAGGGTTTTGGGGGGGTGGAGTATGGAGTATGGAGGGGCTCACCTGCACGACTATGATATAGAACCAGTGAAGTCCACGTACTGAGCAGAGAGGCCCAGTAGGGAGCAATAAAACTACACACCATATGGTTTATTATTTATTTCCTTTCCATCGTATTTCCCTGTCTATCAGTTTGTTGTGACAGGCTGATGATGTTGTACAGGGCAGAGTCCAGACCCACAGGAGAGAGCCTGCCTGACAAAGACCATCTGGCATCCCATCATTATTCAGAGCAAACCCCCCCAGACCCTCAGGACAGAGCCTGCTTGTCATGTAACTGAGAAGTATGAAACCCAATGACAAAAATGGTACACATGTTAGCATACCCAAACAGTAATACACGGGCACTCGAAACTACAGCTAACCTGACAAAAAAAATAGTCCCATCTATTATGAATGTTCAATCTTCTTGCATTCTATAAACCCTTTCCCAAGACATCAGAAAGAACATGGCAATGTTCATGGATAATATGTGTGATTGTAGTGATGGAGCTTGGAGGATCCAAGCACAAAGCATCAGTGATATAACCAGCCCTTGAAATAGTCATTTCCCTGCTCACGGCTGATTACAGTTAGCTCTCCATGCTCTGTTCACGTAGTTATCATGTATCCAAGTCTTCAGTGTAAGATTAGCTACTGTTCATCTTCAGCAGCAAACACATCACTCTGGAACTTTCTCCATCTTTGCCAACTTTTTTATTCCAGGTTGTTAATCTTACTTCGATTGAGATGAAACTTTGCACTTTGCTGTCAAAAGAATTCTGTTGCATGGCAACAAGACTGACCTAATGCAACTCACATTTTTATTCACATCTTATTTTTAGTATTCACAGCTGTGGTTTGCATAGAAGTTGGAGAAAAAGTAGTCCATACATCGCTTCCCTTTGTTTGTGCAGAGGGCGGAAAAGAGGAAAGAATTACATCTTATGGCAGCGCGTTTCCATTACCACAGGGATGGATCCAAAATTCAAGTACAAACATTATTAACAGAACAAAAGCTCATCATGGTGTGATTTGCAAACTTCTATTTGTTGTGTATTACTCTACATATAAGTTACTCTGTTATTTAGATGTAAGCATCATGGTGTCACTTTCATCTTCAATTTGAGGTTAAAACACACAGTATGTCTTTTGATAACTGGTTTGCTATTACAACCAAGGGAAAGCTTTCAATTTAACTGAAAGGATACAGACTGCAATAGAGAGATTAGAGCACAATCAATGGTCTGCTTCCTGTGTCCTTTTTACACAGACAGGTTAATGATGCTCTAAGGGAGACTTAAGCATTAGTCCCCTTGTTAAAGACTGACCTGCACTGATTTATCTGGAGTGTGGGTGAGGTTGAGGAAGCTGCAAGATTTAGAAAAGGATTACTCACTCAGTTAATTATGTTCGAATAGGGTTTACTCAAATGTTAAAAGTCCATCCTGACTTGGCTTCATTGCTTTAGAGAACGGTGCTTTAGTGATCATGATAAAAACTAACGAGGAAACTGGTTCACAAAGTGGTCAAAGCTGATGTTGAGTTAGAGTCATGTCAAACCCAAAGTGTTAGTGACTATAATTGGTAGTAAACTCATTTATTTTATCTTATTGAAGTGTCTTTCAGCAAAGCAGGGCCCGGTGTAGTACGCTTCCGTCAGTTAGTATTGTCCAGTTCATTGACCACTTCACTGTAACACTGAGGAGGCTCTGTCAATGTCACATTTTAGTTACAATTTTGGAAACATAGCAAATATATCCAAGGATGTGAGAGGAAACTGTGATCAGAGTCATTACCTTGTCAGTTTCACAAGGTTTCTCTCTTGTTTTAGCTGGGATTGACATTAAAAATCAATGAAAACCTGTAACCTTTAGACAGAGAGACAGGGAAATGACATAGTTGCGCTTTGTAAGGAGAGGTGACTCTGTGTCCCAGTTCTTAGTATAAAAGATCTAAAGAATAAAAGACCAGAGAAGCCAGTGATGCTGAGGCCTGCTTTGATCAGAGAACACACACGTTCTGTAGCCGGCCAGCTATTTGCTTCAGCCGCCCATCTTAACTACGCTCTGCATGGGAGGAAGAACACAGTTGTGCTCCCGTGAACCTTGTATTTGAAACCAGAAGGAATCATGCATAATACTAGTTGAAATATCAGATTAGAGGTCAGATTTTCACACCTCAGGCGTCCATTGTGGGGGGATTTGACATTTTTTCAAAGTATAGGCCTAGAGGGTTCAATTAGATTTGTCTGCCCAAATAACAAATGTCATACTAACAAAGGATAAAAGACTATGTATGTCAAAAGGGTAAACTTCATTATTATGAATTTAAAGAGAAATATCACCCTACTTTGCAGCTCCTTTCAACCCTTTGGAGCATTTTATTGACTCTCCCAGCTCATTGTTTTGGTTTTATAACCTGGAACTTTTATGTTCTTTCTAACTGCTCTCATCAAACTATTTTCCAGCCGCAGCAGGCAGCTGTTTTAATCAAAAAAGCTCATTGTATTATACCTAACTAGCACTCAATAGAATTCAGACACAGTTATAAATGACCAGGTCAAATTCTGAAGCATCAAGCTACCCAGTTATTCCCCTTAAAGTATTGGTTCCCAACCTTTTTTTTGGCTCGTGATCTCACTTTGACTTCATAAACCTATGATGAACCCAGACATCCAGAGACACAGGTTTCTTGTTTTGGCATGGGCTAGGGCCCCACAGTAGCCTGTGTTCAATATATTTAAGTGTTCAACATATTTTTTATTGATCAATAAGTACACATTTTACGCTACCCCATTTGAATTTCATGCAATCTTACGTGGGGTTAAGGACCCCAAGGATGGGAAAGCCTGCCTTAAAAGCAACACTATATGGGAATTTGATTTGGTGCTTTTGATTCACTAATTTTGATAATCAAAGAAGTGTTTTTCTCTGTGCAGTTTTGCTGTAAATTCTCATCCTGTCTTCTTGTACCTCAGGAACATCACTCACCCCACCTGCCTTCCTGCTCAGCCATCTGGATTCTCAACCTCTCCATCAGCCACACTCACACCCCTGCGCCTGCCCCTGGTCAGACATCTTCCCCTTCACTCTGAAACTGTCTGGAATTCATCAATCCATTTCCATCTTCCTTTCCTGCAATAAACCTCATTGCAATTCCAACACCTCTGACTCTGTGCTCTGCATCTGGGTCCTTATTCACTGGTCTAAACACCCATTAACTCTGTTGTATCTCCATAGCTTCTACTTCTTCACATTTACTCCCTGATACTTGTTTGCATTGCCTTTCTACTGCTCTGCCACCAGTAGTTGTAGGATTGTTAATCAGACTCAACCCCAGCCATAAAGTGAATGTGCTGTCACGCCTTGTGATTTAAAAGAAGCTCTGCTGCAGAACTTAGTGATAGGCTTAATCTCTAAACGTTTGTCAGCTTCATAATGGCTCGTACATTGAATCCTACAGTGAATTCTACTTTAATTTTGTTTGATTCAAGACTCCCAAGTTCTTTTACCCAAATGAAAAAATAAAATGCCAAGAAAAAGAGCATGTACAGAACTAAAAAATGCAAGAACACAACTAAATAACCATAAAATGTATATCATGTAAACATGAAATATAGCGTAGAACCTAAAAGTGCAAACAGAGTAAACCAAAAAACAACCTAAACCATTCATGAACACTTTAAGTTTCACTACCTGACATGACCTTTAAGTACAATTTTCTTTTTAGCACATGTGAAAGGCTCATCATACGACTTACGTAAGATAAAGCGATTGGTCACCCTGTTAGAGCTTCAGAGAGGAGAAGATCAAACTCGACAGAGATCAAGAGGACACTCTGAAAATCGTTCAAACCTTTGAAATCAGTCCCCTGTATTAAGTGGGAGGCAGCTCAAGCTTGTTAACACCGTTGATTCTGCTTTATTCACTTTTAATGTTATGCCACCTGCCATTGTTACATGTGGAGAGATTTCCAAACCATGTAATGATAAAAAAAACATTAGTCAAGTCAAACAGGCTTTTCACAAACCCTAAACAGTTGTAATATTTGATTTTTTGTTCTTTTCTTTCTCCATTTGCGGAAGTTTTGTAGCAAATGAATGATTAATAACAGTACCTCGTTTTTTACCCTTTTAACCATCAAGTGAACTGTTCTCTGATTCTAGACTTACTGGGACTATTTCCTGTCAAAATCAGTGCATGCACTTTTAGTTTTTCTCTGAATTAAGTTGCAAGAATTCATACCAACTGCAGATAGAGACAAATGGCCTTCAGTCCTTTAGCTTTTAGACTCATCCAGCCGCATAAATCACACAGATATAGTACAAATTTGAATCGCATTGCAATTCAAGCATGACTGTATAACATAAAGAATGATCGATAATGTTTAACTCTTTAATCTGTATTACAAGGCTTCAAACCACCGTAGCAAATATGTGCTTTGATATAGTAAATATGTGTTAATAAAATTGAGCTGAAGTGAAATTAAACTGCCTGGGGACTGTTAGCTTGAACTCTTTCTGCTTTCACGTTTGCTTACAGTATATCTCTCCCTGGAGAATGTATTGTGAAGCATGGATGCTGAATGGATCGATGAGTAAATGTTGATTCGGGGAAATTGTGGATGTAGAATAAATTGTGTCCAATTAGCCTATTACTTTATAGTCGCTTCTTGGAACACTTTAACATAACAGCCTTTCTTTAAGGCTGTCAGTTTCTATAACCAACTGAATTTTGAAAAACAAAATAAAAAGTACCTAGTTTTTTATTTATTTATCGAAAAGCCACTTTCAAGGAGAAGTGGCCCAAAACCAGACTAAATGCAGCTTCAAAGTCCGGTCCAACCTGCCCCCTCCTCCTGCATTCGGGCGACCAAGCAGGTGTTGCGGAGTTATTACAAGCGAGGAAAATGGGGTTGCCCTGTCCTCGACCGCTTGCTGTGAATGATGGATGCTTTAACAGAGATGGCAATGGTCAGCGCTCAAGCAGGCCGCAAAAGAAGATCAAAGTAGTTCTAGTTAACTACACAGGTTTGCACTTCATCATTTTACTCGTTTCAACTCACTCGCTCCAGGCTAAATATGAAGACGTTCTATTTTTCACTTACTCCCGATGCCGAAAAAAAAACACATATGAAACATGTTGGAACCTCTGAGTCAAACATAGGCAAGCTGAAGGAAGCACCGCCACGCCCATGTTATTTTGCCAATATATTTTTTTCACTGTGCAAGTTATGAAAAAGGAAAAAAAGGGCTTGCAAAATCCATCATGTGTTAAATGTTTTCATAGTTAAACTCTGTTTGCATAGGTTACTTCCAGAAAAAAATAGTTTGCTACAATTACAGTGTGGCGGCTAGCGGTACAGTCTTATCTCTGATTGGAAGTTTGGTGATTTGATCCACAGCTCCTGCAATCACATGTAAATGTATCCTTGGCCAAGATACTGGCAGGGTGGCAATCAAGCAGCAACCTCTGGTGTTAAAGAATGACGCCAATATGGAAGTGCAAAAAAACTGCAGTTCCTTGAGCGTCCACTTGTGGCTGGCTCCAAAAGACCTGGAAGTCACATACACACCCCATATAAAAATGTCCAATTTGAAAGCATAAATAAACATGTTTACAGCCTGGTACAAAAAAACGATTTTGGTCTAAATAGCTCACGTGTTAATTGGCAGACACTGTATGGGGGATGACATTTTTTACGACTCGTGGTTTGATTTAATGAAGGAAAAGAGTAATTCATCACAAGGGGTGTGGCTGGTTTGACTGACAGGTGCATTGTAGATGGTTGCCTGGAGGCTTAAGGCCCGCCTCAGCTCCAGCTCTTTGTCTGTTACTAAGTTGAATGAAAGTTAGTTTGAGGCAGCATTTCCAATATGGAGAGTGCCATCGATGGGCTTCAAAAGTCCGTTCCCAAGAGACGTCTTCCATGTATACACAGTCCACGTTGTGAATGTGTATGAATGAAGCAGTACTTTTGGGACGGTCCACTTAACACAGCATCCTCTGCCGTCATTTTGTGAATCTAGTGTGAATGTGATGTTTAGTTTTAACGCACTTTGAGAAGTCAGTATACAAGTCCAAGTGCATTTCCCAAACGATCAAAAAAAGGTTAGGTCTAATCATATGATGATATGAAATATCATGCATATGCTTTTACGCCCAAATCCACTTTTTTAGTTCACCTTACTCTGTAAGGATATTAAAAATATATGTACACGAGGGCCTGCAGGCCTCTCTATTTGACCTTTTATAATATTTAAAACTACTGTCATCTTCAATTGTCAATATTATTTCTTCATAATAAATTAAAAGTGAGTTGGCATCAATAAAAACAGGCACACACTTTTCATGTTGACTCGGAACTCTTCTCAGGATTGTTGAGTGAATGTTAATGAACACTACACAATGAGTAAGCTGCACATACACTGTATGTCTTTCTGGCTGTAAAACATCAACGATCAATATCGTCCGATCGTTAAGAAAGAGGAGTTTAGTTTGTCCTCTCATCAGCAGAACTGATTCTGTGGTACAATACTGGGGCCTTATAAGCCTTAAATTTCAACTGCCCCTCCCCCCCCCTTGTTGAGGGGGAGGACAGATTTATTGTAACATCTGCTATTATATGTCACTGAGGCGATTAAGACACATAGAACACTATCGTCTCGATATGCATTCAGAATTTTCATCAATTTGACATGCCTTTTTGACAGCACTCTTCGAACAAGAAGGCTATTTGTATTTTTGGTCTTGAATACAGATCCAGAAGCCCGTGACCTACATGGGACTGTATCATGAAGCACCAAATCCTTATTCATATCAGCGTTGCCATGTCAGTGAGCAATGAGGTCTGAGGGATGGATGTGACACCCCTTGTCATTCTTATATTGTGCAGTCATGTCTTTGTGACACGGCTGTCAGGTCAGATAGGTATATGTGTGATGTTCTTGGACAAATATGACCAACCATCAAAACAACTCAGATATAAACAGAGATTTTGAACTTGGTTTGAATGCTCCATGCTGAGGATGCAGCCTAAAAAAAACAAAAAAACTTCACAACTTAAAGTGATTGTTGGTGAAGTCAATCATGTCTAAGACTGGAAATAAACATATGTAATGTATAGCTGTTGACAAAGGGAATTAAAATGTTTTATAGTGGTGTCAGGTTCCAGGTAATAAACACCAGAGAGGGACAGCATAGAAAGTGTGTGTGTGTGTGTGTTTCATGCTTGTCCTGCTTCTACAATTGCTCTCAATGTTCCAATCTCTCTTGAGATTTACACACTCCAACTCCACTCTTAATGAGAGTGCTAATCATCCAATGCACTAGACCAGTCAGACAATACTTTATCTATCCTCCGGGTATAGACGTGAAAATAATGATTCATTAACTCAGGTGAAGAAAGGGG
Source organism: Tautogolabrus adspersus (assembly GCA_020745685.1). NCBI lineage: Eukaryota > Metazoa > Chordata > Actinopteri > Labriformes > Labridae > Tautogolabrus > Tautogolabrus adspersus. The sequence goes on along the minus strand of CM036549.1, from coordinate 7,956,562 downwards.
ATGTGATTAAATCAATATTTTTATTACAGCACCCTCCATCTGAACCCTCTGTTTAAGAGCGTGAAGGCCATTTCTCGTTAGTTTCCGGGACATTCAAGAGTATTATTGACACGTCAAACTGCACATTGTCCTTTCATACATGTAGAGTTTTGTTTTCGCAATCTGTGAATCATTGTGTAAACGTATAGTTAGGATTACCTTCCTTTCAATAAGTTGGAGATAACATGATTAAGTCACCGTAAAGGGAGGGTTGTTCATTTTCGAAAACTAGCATGATTTTGAAGGTAGCATTCCTTCAGTGCTCCATCTACACCCACCCCCTCCCCTCTGTGCTCACTCAAAAGCCACGCCCCTCACTTACATGCACGAGTGCCGCATGACTCATTCAGCGATAAGTAAACACTAAACTTTATCATAATACATGTACAAAACAAGTGACTATTTTACTACTCACAATGGCCAACGACAAACTCACAGGGTGTGGACTAGTGCACGCAAGGGGTAGAGAACGAGCAGGGAGACAGGGAGGCGTGATTGGTTCATCACATCGGTACCTCGTGGCAGACAAAGTTTTTAGGTTTACAACTGCTACAGATGACACATTTTCCCTGTTCCTTTTTCAGAGCACATGAGTTATTAAATTCTGTCAGGACCTAAAGACAATTTCAACCAAAATCTTAAAAAGTGTATCTGGAGAAAATTACCAATCCTACCTTTAAAGCCTTAAAACTGTAGAGCTTTCTTTGCAGTGGTTTCCATTGGTAACAAGTACAACTTTTTCTTTTTCAGGTAAGTCTGTTACAATGCTGGCTCAAAAAAGAATTTCACCTCGGCCTTCAAACATCTATTTCTATTACTTCTATCTTGTATTGGCTGCTTAAAAAAAGGCAAGAGCCTAGCAAAATATGTGCTCCCTGCTTCCTTGGATGAAGCAGTGGTATAACTGGAGAACAATGAGTTTGATGAAAGGTAACAAGTTCCTTTAATTCTTCCACAGGCTGCGTCAGTTATTTATTTGTTAAGTGTATTTCTTTTTTCATGCAGTTTAGGGCTTAATAGTGACTGTGAAAGATTCTCAGTCTGGCTTCTTACTGATTTATCCACTAACAAATTCCACCATCAACTGCATTATCTATTAGTCAAATATATAAATCACTTTCCATACATGGTGTAAAGGAGTACAGGCATTCTCATTTGGTATTTATCTCTCTTTCTAGAGAAAGGTCATGTTATAGCTGTGCATGTAACCTGTACTGTTTGTGCCTTTCCACTTTTATCCTCTCTATTTCTATCAGGTGATTCTGATGTTTATCAAGGTTAACCTGGCCTGGGAACAAAGTGCTTAAGAGCTTCGGTTGTTGAGTGTTTTTAGGAGTGGGGACTGCTGTCTCATTGCCTCTCAGACAAAGATTTTGTGGGGCTTTTGTCTTTCTTCTGTGAATAAACACCCTCAATTTGACTGTTTGAAATGTTAAACTTTGACAGTCTGTAGAGTGTCAAAAGGGAACTAAAAGTGTAAGGGCTTAGTGGGATCGAGTGACTAAGAATGGAGTTCAAATTTATTTTTTAAGTGTATCTGGTGACCTCAGTTTAAGTATGGTGGCTGTTTCATTAGTAAGACCATTTGAAGAGTGTTTTGCTTGTCTTATGTTTGAATCGGTAACGACTTAAGACATTTGGAGTTGTAGCTTTAAGCACCCTAAATAGGCAACCTCCAGGCAGGTTGAGAGCTTGCCACTTTCTTATTCTGCCTTTCTCATTTTTTTAAGGTAATTATGAGCGGAGGCTGGCTTCAGTGTATTGCAGCTTCATTTTTCTTTGGTCTTCTGTGGGCACTGAGTTCAACATTTAAAGTAACCTTGAGGTTAGAAAACTGCTGAGGACCAGCTAGGCCAGCAAGCCAAGTTTGTTTGCTGATAGGAGTTTGGGTGCCCCTCTAGGGTTGATTTTCCCATTTTGAACTTTGCATTTTGATCTATTCCGAGAAATGACCAATAATTGGTAACTTTGTCTTGAGTAGCTATGAGAAATAATTGAGTGTGAAGTAGCTTTTGGTTACTGACCTCTAGTTTTTTTCTGATGTGGGTTGCTGCTTATGAGCTGCATGGTGGTGCAGTGTTAAGCGATGTTGCTTCACAGCGAGGGGGTTCCTCGTTAAAATCCTGGTCAGTCAGGGCCTCTTTGTGTGAAGTTTGCATGTTCTCCCTTTGCATGTGTGGGTTCTCTCCAGATACTCCAGCTTCCTCCCACATTTCAAAGACACGCTTGTTAGGTCAATTGTTGACTCTAAATTGCCCATAGGTGTGAATGTGTGTTTGGCTGGTTGTCTGTCTCTATATGTCAGCCCAATGATTGACTGGCTTACAGTCCAGGGTGTACACCGCCTCTCGCCCAATGACAGCTGGGATCGGCTCCAGCCCCCCCGCAAGGCCGAACAAGAAAAACCGGTAGATATGGATGGATGGGTTGCTGCTTAGAGACAATTGGGCAACATTTTGTCAGTTTGTCTTGTGTGTTTCTGCCAGAGTGCCTCATGTCTTATTTAAAGCCACATGGTGTCCATTGTGCTTTAGTAGTGACAATTCACTTTTATTTGATCCTTATGTGTTGTTGCAGACATATGGCAGCAAATGTTTTGTTGATCTACTTGTGGTTGGTGGCTGGCTGTTGGTCGGCAGCATTACTTTTTTGCGTTGGTAAACTTTTAAACTTTGTTCATTTAAAACCAACAACTTTTTTTGCCCATATTTCTCAAAGCATCTGTTCTGGATTCTTCTTTTTTTTCATATGTCAATGTAAATTAATCTGTATTTTCGACCGAATATTATGCAATTTAGTGGCGCCACCAGGATTGAATATTATAGCACGTGCCAGTGCACAAAGGACACCTTAATCTTCTAGGGTTCCACACGCACATACACATTCACAGTGACTGAGCGAGCAAGAGAGAGAGAGAGAGAGAGAGAGGGAACGAAAGCCAACGCACTGATGCTTATCTATACAACACCAAAGCACTGATTTACCACAAGTAGTCAGACACCTGGTCTTAAAGGAAACCAACAGCTAAATATTGGGAGCAATGTTACTACTAAAATTCTTCCCAACACACAACAACTTAATTCAACATAGGTAACTTCACTGTTCAGCACCAGAAATATGTGGATATCACAAAGAACCATTGACAGGTTACCTGGTTACCTTACAGTAATCATGTGCCTTCAAAAGTATTTGCATTATGATGTTGGTGACTAGAAGCAGCCATAGACTGCAACACAAGTACAAAAAAGAGAAAAGAAAGGAAAAGCAATTATACACAGGATCTGCCGTTTTCATAAAAAAAGAATTATACTGGTACTAAAAAGTAAGCTCAGTGCGTACAGGATTACAGCTGGCTGGGACACTGGTGCAATTCACCTTTCTTACTTTATGGTCCAAGGCTTAATAAAGACTGATGGGGTGTTTTTATTATCATCTTTTTCTCTATTGTTAACCTCAATTAGTATTGTTCTTCCCTTCCAAGTATTCTCACTTTAAAATTCCAGCATGGAAAACAGTTCAAATCTATGGAGGATGATGGTCTTGTGATTATGCCAGTTTTTCCAGCAATGTCAGATGGTGCAACATTTGTTTGACTAAGTACAGCCTCTCAGAACACGTTGCATGAAGTCTAAATAGAAATCCATATGGTTTTTTTTAGACTGATCTGAAATAAACTAATCCACATTCAATTTAAAATGACTCAATTACTGTGTTTCAACGAAATGCGGGAAAGGAGCCACGAGTAGGAACTGAACCTGGGCCACTTATTATAGCCTCTGAACATGGGGCAAGCGCCCAACCACTCGGTCACCGACGGCCTATTATTTGAACTTTTTATCTGTGCAATGGTATTTAATTTAGAAACAAGCAGTATTGGAATTTAACTAGTAAAACTGCCTTTTTTAAGTTTACAGAAAAAGAAGTGCAAGGTAAATAGTGACTTACTACTGAAATTGCCAGTACATTAATGTTATGTTATAAATGTCTGCAGGTGGCTCAGCCCATTGGATTTGCACATACATGGTGATGCCATAGAAGGCAACATGTTAAACCCAAGAAACATAAAAGGGAATGATGGCCGCCCTCAGGACAACTGCATGGATGAGTGACAAATTTTACGAGGGTGTATATGTGAGACTGACAGTCCCTGTGGTGGAATAACTTAGTGACTCAACGTGAAGCCGTCAGTGAACGAGACAACGACGAGGACGCAGGAGGGACCCGGTCCACTTTATCACTCCAAGGGAAAGGAAACAGAAGCTTCTCACGGCTGCTTCAGCATGCTTTGAAGGATATTTGTCCTGGCAAATAAGGATACTCACAAGTGACATCAAGGAGCTAGATGTAAAAGGCCTCCAGCTATGTTTGAAGACAGCGTAACCAATCAAGGCCTTCCCAAGACAACCTGAGCCTTTGATTTTAAACACTACCTTATAAACAATGGGAGATCAAATGTTTGTGATTGACATCTGTTTCCACTTCCTTTCTCTCGTCACAAGCTCTTCAGGCCAATTCAATAATCAAATGTGACAGCATTGACTTTGAATCAAGGGCTTTTCATTTGGTTGGTTTTGGCCTGTGAATATGCATTTGATGAAAGGTAAGACATCAATAGAGAAAATTCATCACTTGGACTGGCCTTCGCTTGGCATTTGACGTGCCAGGTAGAATGACGATCGTGTTTTGTTAAGAGACATGTGGCTGTATCACTCCTTCTGCCATTCCTTCTTAGCATCTGTTTAACAGAATGAGCTTTTGTAATTCAAATGCAAGAGCAGTTCATTTCTATCTCAACAGACCAACTGTCTGACTTTTGGAAAACTTCAAGGAAAAAATAGCCCTGGACTAAAAAAAAAAATTAACATAATACTTTATTGAGCCCTGTTGGGTAATTGTCTTGCTGCTTCCTCCTCCGCAAGCTACTAAAGAGTGAGTATCAGCAGCCGAGCCCAACTCCTGCAGCTGCTAAGGAAACTGTATCTTGCTCAAGGACACCTGGATGGTTTCTGAAAAGAGGACTTTTTTTAGGCCCACATTCCCCTTACTCACTGCACCATCCTGCTGCCCTGACGTGTGGGTGTGTTCGTTTACTATCAAGTGCCGAGAAAGTTTTCACCTTTCAAAAGTCCCTGGACAGAGGCAGCCAGTCCTGAAGCATCACGGAGAAAGTTGAGGCAGGGCTGAAAAGGTTCACTGACGCTTGGCTCTGTAAAGGGCAACCTTTAAGGATCACCAGACGAAGCATTTGTCACCACATCCACTATGCATTACAAAAGCTTTCTCGTGCCTCTCGTAGGAGAGGGTGTCACCTCGTGATTCTACATTCCGTTTTACATTTTAGAGTGCTCCATGTTTTTTTAATGTATTAAATATGGGATGTATATTGAAGTCAAATTGTTAGTATTACAACACTACTCTAAGGAACAGTCTCTACAATAAAGAAGTTAAAACATTTGTATATAAGATTTGGAAAGTTAATTCAACTTTTGTTCTTCATTGTGACCAAAACTCGACCAAAGGATAGCTTGCAAGATTTTTTTTGTGCAAACATTAAGGTCCCAAGAGAATACAGCTTTGTCTTTGGTGATGTTTATTTTGTACTGCTATGATTTAGCAAATACAGAAAATGAAGATGTGATTACTACACTGATCCCTTCACTTTTCATGTTAGTGATCACCATCATTGGGTCACTTTCAGATCGGAAGTGAATTCCATCATCCTCATCTGACCAGGATGTTGATTACTGACAATAAAAAAAAGTAGTGTCCTTTCCCTATTAATTACATCTATTTCATCCATGCTGGCTGGAATAGGAAATGATTCAGTTTAAAGCATACTTGTACCAAAGTAAAGGCTCAAAGAGATGCTACTGGTGCTGTAATTATTGCATTACATTTTGAACTCTTATCAACAATTTTGGGGGGAAACTAACCATTGAGTTATCTAGTACAAATGAAGATTGAGATGTAGTCTGTTCAGATCAATATCTGCAAATAATCTGCTTGTATTTGTGGCTTCTTCATTAGATTATGTACTGCCCTTATGCTCATTTCCTTACTCCGCCAAACAACATATACAAGCACAGCTTAGAGTCTTTTTTACTACAAAATGTATTCAGACCCCATGTCATTAACTGCACAGAAAGGGCCATGGTGAGAAAAAAAATCAGTGTTGACCAGTGTTAGTTTCTCTGCAGAGGTGGCAGAACCCTTCAGAGGGACAGCCATCTCTGCATCAATCCATCCAGCATGCCCTTATGGTACAATGGCTAGATGGGGGCTGTTGCTGCGTAAATGGCATATGACAGCTTGCCTGGGTTTTGCTAAATGGCACCTAAAGGACCCCAACAGCATGAGGAATAAATATGATCTGCTCTTCTGAGACAAAAATTGGATTTTTGGGCCTCAATGCCAAGCACTGCATATGGTAAAAATCAGGTTTCTCTATAGCATACTTAATGTCATCCGATTGCGTGAGACTCATATTGGTGGCAGTGTACTTGAGGGTTGAAGGAGCATTCGACTTTGAGAGAATGATAGCAGTGCTGGAGATGCTTGAAAAAGATTGCCTCTTTCAGTGGAACTAGGCAATTTTATGTATAGTGATGAAGTGAGTATTTTAAAGTCCTAGAATTCAAACAAAAGACCCCATTGAAAGCTTTGAGACCTATCATTGAGTTTATGGACGCTCCCCTTCAGTGGTATAGAGAGCAATGGCAAATACTTTTTCAAAGAAAAATTGGGTTAACAACAAATATCCAAGAGCTTATTTCCAAGCTGAGAAGATCGCTGCTGATCACTTTCTTAGAGCTTTTTACTGTACGAGCCATAATAAAGCATGCAACAGAGTATTCTTATAGAAGTGAAGTAGTTCATGTATACTCATATAAATCAAAGCTGTGTATGGTCTTATAGTAGCATCAATTTAAGAAAACATTCCATGAATTGATTTAACTACATAAGCTTATGTTAACCATAAAAGCATGACCTCATATGTGAGATTGCTCTTTAACAACAGTTGTACAAGCATCATGTAGTGGTTAGAGTTAATAAGCACAACAGATTATTATTTTCTGAGTGTTGAATTATTTATTTGGCCCCACCAACACAACTGACCCGACTAGAACTGGACTGTTGCCAAGCAACGCAAACTTTTAATTACTCTCCTTCTACTTTGTGTTTGTTTAAATGTTACTGTAGACGTGCTGCTTTCTATTACGTACATTTATGTTTGCATATAATTTGAATCCATTACAAAAGAGTTTGTTGAATAAGTGATATCTGTTGAATGAGTGTTTTTGAGGTACCAGTGTTCATAGATTTGAAACTTATTGGGCCCCATCTTATGCCCAGCGCAAAGCGGATTGGTGTTCAGCAAAGCTGTCTTTCCTGTTTTCTATCTCACAAAGTTGTCATTTCAACGTGGCCACATTGTTTAATAGCAAATGAACATGTGTTAGCATCCAGGTGTGTATTTGTCTTAAAATGATGTGTGGTCAACATTGGCTAGTTCACGACACACGTCCACTGAGTTTGTTGTTTCACACACACAGGATGCACTACAGCATCAAGTTCTCCTCCGTGACTGCTCACTCCATTGTGCATTTTGTCTAATACACACAAAAACACATGCAGAAGTACACACACTCTCATGCAACAGAGAGTTGGATTTATAATAAATCTTATACATGATTGCTACAAACAATACAGCCCACAGATATTAATACTGTCCGTCCAGTGTTCATTATGCACACGATAAGAAATGTAGCCAAGGATTCCAGCAGAGAAAATAAGTGAATTAATGTTTACAGCCTGCCTATATTTGATGTTAAGCTCACAGAACATAGAGTGGTTGACATAGATCCTGTCCCATCTTGTTGGCATGTCTGAAGATTTAAACAATTAATAAGGATCCGTTTTGAGCCTCATGCAGTAATGTCCACCCGCGTCTTTTTTAATAGTTTCTGATTTTGTAACTTTAATCCGTGATCAACATATTTCATACAGCCTGTGTGCTTTCTGTGTTCAGAGGCACAATGACAGAAGATAAATGATCAGGCTGGAGATCAGTCTATTTGAGAATAAAGACTGAAATCCGCCGCGCAAATACCGACCCGTAAGTCTGCAGGCGCACCTGGCTCTTAAAGGGAAAGAGAGCTGATTGGTTTGACTCGAGTTCCATCCAAACAACACCTATGTGTAATCAGAGCTCTTTGCGCTCTGCGCCTGGTTTTGCATTCAGATTGTGCGCCTTGTAACAAGCAAAATGTAGTCGGACACGCCCTCAAGCACTTTGCGCTGCATGCTTTACGCCATCAACATAGGGCCCATAAACTCATTAACAGTAGCCTGTTCAGAATACAGAGAGTTGGTTTATGATTATAGTTAAAAGCCCCAGTACTGACGTATGCTATATTATATTGCCCTTGGACCCATCTTGTTCAATTCAAGTTTTACTGATAAGAAATTGTAATACCACCTATTTTTGCAGCTGGTTAGCAACCATCGGTATTTAAGAAAAGGGAAGTAAATAACCTTTTAGTTGATACAGGCTACAGTTATCTTAGTAAACGAACAGGAATATTCCCCCGCTCTATCTTAATTAGTTCAGAGGTGGAATGAACATTTGAGCCGTGCAAATGTGCACTGATAGCATTTACTAAATTGAACACCATATCCTTGATGGGGCTAACTTGGACTGACATTATCCTCATGGGTGCATGCAATGTAGCATAACATCTCAAACAAGATACAGAATCATCTCTCGGGGAAATTAAATCAGAAATCTGATTCTTGCGGCTCAGTGCAGTTTTCTAATGAGACACATAGAGGGATTTGGGCCATCCCTGTTATCATGGCTGGGCAGTAAATTGTGCAGATTTACACTTGCAACAGTATTTAATATATTCAGATTGGAAAACAAGAGCAAGCATGGAAGTGTAAGTAAGAAATGTGTTCAATGAGGAAGAAAATGCTACCCTGCTAATGTTCATATATTAACAAAGCAGTAAGCAATGGCGGGGGTTATCTGTTCCAGTTTTTGGACGTTGCAGTATTTTTTTCTCCAGATGCAGCAGGTTGTTTTCTATTCTGCTGCGAGCTGATTCACCGTTAATTGGCTGAAAATGGCCTCCAGAATGTCAGCGTGTGTGCAGTTCATTAAGCTGCATAGATAAGCTCATCATAATTTTCACACTGAACGGGGACCTTTTTTGTGTTCCCTCATTTATATTATGGTCTCATAGTGGATGATCCCACCTCAGCTCATTTGGTTGAAAACAAAACATACAATCATGACAATAACAGCAGCTCTCAGCAGCTCTGGCAATACGGTATTTTGATAGTATTATCAGAGTGGTGAACAACCCATAGTACAAACGCATCCTGCTTTATGAAAGGCCAAATGGCCTGTACTGCTCTTAGCACGAGCAGCCTGGAAAAAGGTAGGAGCCCTTCATATATTAATGAAAGGATTCTTAGTCGTCCTCCTCCACAGTGGACATGACTATTAGCGGTGAAGTAATTAAAAGTGGCATAGACATATGAAAACCTCACTAATGACTCCATAAACCTTTCATTCTTGGACTATCAGCTGCTAACTCAAGTGAAAGGAGCTCATTGTACTGTACTATGTGCTCAAGAGCTGGTGAGACAGTCATACCACCGCTCAGGAGACAAGAGGAGGATTATTACTTGTAAGTTCAGCTATTCAAAATGGAAATGGAGTGCCGCAGGGAGGATACTAAATCCCTTTTTCTTTAAGCAATTTGGTAACTTTAACTGGTAACTTATCACAAAAGTACAGTTTATTTTTTCTTTCAAACCTCAAGCAGTTATTTAACTATAAACACAACATGTCTGAATATATATAAAGAATGTATAATCCTAGCTTTTATTTATTTTGAAATGAGCAGGTTCAACACTCTAATTATGCTTCACACTTTTCTCTGTCCTGAGGTGACCTCTGCCACCCACAGAGATTCTGATTGTATTTCACCAAAGGCCCTAATAGCTTATCTTTGTATATAATTATCCATTCATTTGCAAGCTTTCCGATCCTTAGAGGGCTGCTAATTAGTCCTTAATTAAAGGTAGGTGCACTGAAAAGGTCAACCATTCAAACACAAGTTTGCTGTTAAAACATGTAGACAGTGTGACACGGCGAGACTGTCTGGTGCAGGTTTAATGCAATTTATTAGATTATAAATGGAAAATACTCAAAAGAAGATAAATGAATTAAACTACACATGTAATGATCACAATTAAGACATTAACATTGCCCTAACTGCTATAAAGAACATAATACCGATACAACATTTAAACAATGGCATCATACTTATTCTTTTAAGGGTTAAACTGGGCACACCTTAAATCCATGTTTCTGAACTATGGGAACATTTTGTGTGTAAGTATTTTAAAGATAAAAATGTGTGACAAGCGTTGAAGAGCGGTCTATGCCGTCACTCCAGTGTATCATGCAGTGGCCCAATTTTCCCACAAATACCTCTCCATGCCTTTCCATAGTTATTAAAAGACAGACTACTTTCTGATTTGGAACGAATGCTGTCAGTGACAGTCATCTGTATGGTCAAGAAGGGTTTTTGTCCTTGAAGTACACCTGGAAAAAAAAGTGGGATTTTCTTGTATTTGCAGGGCTACAATTCTAAATACCAATATACATTCTCAACAGTTGATTAGCCAATTACCTGAAAATCAAATGTACCGCTCATGACTGAGGTCACCTGTCACTCACAGTTCCAGTGGAAGACACTGCAATCGTGAGGGGAAAAAGTGGCTCAAAAGAAGGTAAAGTAAACTAACAACAGAAGCTGAGATATGATGCCAATTTCAAGATGGTTCAATGTGGCATTTTAACCATTTAAGATTACCATCTAAGATCATAAAACTAGTGGACGATCTGCACCTGCTCTCTCTACTCTGTTGACACATGCTCTGCAGGTGTAGGTAATCAGAGAAAGAGAGAGAGAGAGAGAGATCCGCTGTTAAGTCTCTCCTTAAACGCATGGAAAATGGCGCAACACAATCACAAGGGACGCTTTTAAAAACAGGAGTTATGTTATTTGAATGACTTCATGAAATGTACTGCTGAAGAAGATTGTCAAAGAAGCCAGGATATACAGGAAAGAAAGACCACACCGCTGTATGTATCAAAGAGAGGAGAGGTGCCTGTGTATGTCATTTCAAATTAGTTTGAAAAGGGGGGGGGGGGGGGTTGTCTCTTAAACAGGGTTGTCTTACATTCAGACCAAGGTAATTATACTAAGAACATGTTATTAAGTAAAAAACAACTGGCTCGTGCAATGTGCAGGAGACTGGGGGATACATTTGAGAAGGCTTGGCATTAAATCACACATGTTCTAAAACTAATTTGTTGAGATTTGTCAAAGCCAACAACATAAATAACTCTGGTAAGGCATAATTACCTCAATGCTATATGCTCTCTAATCCATCCAAAAATAAATGTATACAAATTCCTCTCATAAGACATCAGATGCTAGAGGCTTTTTACTCTGCATAGTGTGTCTCATCAGAAATCTTTCTATGAATCGATGTTTTTTTTTACCGATATAGCAAACCACTTTGGCAGATATCACACCATTCTTCAAAGTGAGCAGCAGATGTTCCCCATTAACTCTTTCAAAAAGCTTGCTTTCCTTTTTTAAAACTTCCAAAACTCTGTTTCTTTCCTTTTGATTTGTAGCAGTCGGTGACCAACCCTTTGTGCGACTCCAGCTCACTGTGTTTATGCTTGATTAAAAACAGTTTGCCCTCCATATACTTTGAACAGACGAACACAGCAGATAACACCAACTGTGAACACGTTCAAACGCAGGACGGTTGGCCATTTGTAAACTTTGCTATTTTTTAAAGTTGTTTTACTGATGAGAAATGCTTGCGTGATTTTTTTCTTCTCTGTAAAGGATAGTTTGCAGACACTGGCAAGGAATAGTTCTGGATCTGAAATGTCTGTCAGCATGGTTTAATCTGAATGAATACCTTTATATTGCTCCTTGGGGAATTTGCCTGGCAACGAATCTGATCGGTTCACATATTTAAGCACAAAACACATTGGTTACTGTAACGGCACTCTAACGGGTTATAATGGGTGCAAAAAGCATGGTAAACTTTCCTCCTTCTTAATGCCCCATTTACAAGAAAGCGATCCACTCAAAACAGAATTGTTTTCCATTTGCCTTTTCAAAACAGTTCTGCGTTCAGATGACATCGTTTTGATAACGAACACCGAGCACATACGTACGGTAGATACGCCAAATAGACTGAAAAGGCTGGAGTATCCCCCACTGGGAAGGTCGGATCACAACCTGATTCACCTCACCCCCTGCTATGTACCCCTGGTGAATAGGAAGCCTGCCACAACAAAGGAAGTGAGGAGATGGTCTGAGGAGGCTTATGGCACACTGCAGGGTTGTTTTGAGGTGACAGACTGGCAGGCACTCTGTGATCCTCATGGAGAGGACATCGACGGGCTCACAGAGTGCATCACGGACTATATCAACTTCTGTGTGGACTGCACTGTCCCAGCAAAGACTGTCCTTTGTTATTCTAACAACAAGCCATGGATAACGAAGGACATCAAGGCCACCCTGAATGCCAAGAAGAGGGCTTTCAGAGATGGAAATCAGGAGGAGGTGAGGAAAACTCAAGTGGTCTTGAAAGGGAAGATCAGGAAGGCCAAGGACAGCTACAGGAGGAAGCTGGAGCGAAAACTCCAGCAAAACAACACAAGGGAGGTGTGGAGTGGCATGAAGACCATCACAGGCTTCAAAACAACAAACAGCAGGGGTGTTGATGGCTGCGTGGACAGGGCCAACGAGTTAAACTTGTTTTTTAATAGGTTTGATATGGCCCCTGCTCCCCCCCCCTCCCCTGCCGCCTGTCTGCAGGCACCAGACACTCCACTGCCCCCTCCCCCTCCTCAAAGCCCATGGTCGTCAGGGGGGGGTCGTTCACACCCTCCCTCCCCTGGCCCCCTGTCTTCAGGAGAGGGTCCTTCTCACCACCCCCTCCCCTTGAGCCCCCAGTCTAACAGCCCTTTCTTATCAGATGATTCATCCCCCCTCACTCCTGCCACCTCCACATTGTACTTCACCGTAGACGATGTGAGAAGACAGCTGACGAGACTCCACGCGGGCAAAGCTGCAGGTCCAGATGGGGTCAGCCCCAAGGTGCTCAAAGCCTGTGCCCCCCAGCTCTGTGGAGTCCTTCATCACGTCTTCAGCATTAGCCTTAATCTACAAAGAGTCCCTGTGCTGTGGAAGACGTCCTGCATCGTTCCTGTACCGAAGACGCCGCGCCCCTGCGACGCTAAGGACTACAGACCGGTGGCTCTGACGTCTCACATCATGAAGACTCTGGAGAGACTGATCCTGGATCAGCTTCGGCCGATTGCCAGGTCCCGATTAGACCCCCTTCAGTTCGCCTACCAGCCTCAACTGGGAGTGGAGGATGCCATCGTGTTCCTGCTCAACCGTGTCTACGCTCACCTGGACAAGCCGGACAGCACTGTGAGGGTCATGTTCTTTGACTTCTCCAGTGCTTTCGACACCATCCAACCGGCTCTACTGGGTGAGAAGATGACGACGATGCAGGTGGATGCTCCTCTCGTGTCCTGGATTGTTGACTACCTGACTGGCAGACCACAGTATGTACGCCTTACACACTGTGTGTCAGATAGGGTGGTCAGCAACACGGGGGCCCCACAGGGGACTGTCCTGTCTCCCTTCCTCTTCACCCTCTACACCACGGACTTCAACTACAACACCGAGTCCTGCCATCTTCAGAAGTTTTCTGACGACTCGGCTGTAGTTGGATGTATCAGCAAGGGTGATGAGGCCGAGTACAGGACTGTGGTGGGTGACTTTGTCGTATGGTGTGAGCAGAACCATCTCCAGCTCAACGTGGCAAAGACTAAAGAACTGGTGGTGGACCTGAGGAGGAAGAAGGCACCGGTGACCCCTGTTTCCATCCAGGGGGTCGATGTGGACTCTGTTGAGGATTACAAATACCTGGGAGTTTACATTGACAATAAACTGGACTGGACTAAGAACTCTGATGCCGTCTTCAAGAAGGGCCTGAGCCGCCTCTACTTCCTAAGGAGGCTGAGGTCCTTCAACATCTGCAGGACGATGCTGAGGATGTTCTATGAGTCTGTTGTGGCCAGTGCTATCCTGTTTGCTGTGGCGTGTTGGGGCAGCAGGCTGAAGGTAGCGGACTCAAACAGACTCAACAAACTGATCCGCAAGGCCAGTGACATTATCGGGGTGGAGCTGGACTCTCTGACGGCGGTGTCAGAGAGAAGGATGCTGTCGAAGTTGCGTAACATCTTGGACAATGCCCCACACCCACTCCATGACGTGCTGGTCAAACACAAGAGCACATTCAGTGCTAGACTGATCCCTCCACGATGCACCACAGAACGCCACAGGAGGTCATTCCTGCCTGTGGCCATCAAACTTTACAATGCATCTCTCTGAGAGGCGCACACTGTATACTAGTACACTGGACTTATTTACTTATTTACTATTTATTTAATGTGCAATCTGTTTTTCTTAACCGGCCAACTGTGCAATATATTTATAATTTTATATACAAGCAATTATCTACACACTTATACATACACCGTGCACTACCTGTTAACACCTGTAAATTCATCATGTAAATACTTTATCTCTACCTTGTACATATGTTATTATAGTGTTACTGAGTACTTACCTCTGCTTATTTTATTGCTATTATTATCTCTTTCCTACTGTGTATTGAAGAGCTGCGCTGGCACCCGAATTTCCCCCCGGGGATTAATAAAGTATTTCTGATTCTGATTCTGATTCTGAGTATACATGCCAGTCGGGTATTTGTTGGTGTGAATTTGTAATGAAATAATGTGCATGTGCACATACTCTCCCTTCTAGAGATAGGTGAGGTGTTAACATACAAATCTGGCTAATGCACAAATGTTTGTTTGGATGGAGGATGACGTGGGGTTGCTAATCAGTGACCTGTACAAAGCAAGTACATTTCAAGAAAATGTCAACTGGGAAACATGCTTGTCGACGAGGATGTGTGAAAGCCTACTTGTACATAATGACCTGAAACCATAATGTAAACTTCTCAGTTTTCAGAGGAACTGCATATTTCGAATTGACACACCTGGACGGTGCCGTTTTCAGAAATATGCACTCTGGAACCAGTTTTCAAAACTTTAAGTTTCCAGGCACCCAAATGGATGGCTTGTTAGCCACTGTAGGTCAGGCTCAGTACAATTTCAAACAAACTACCAGTTGTACCAGCTCCATTCCAGCAAAGTAGTGCCTGTTCATCTGTCTTCAATGACTCTCAGTTTAACTGAAAAAGTCCTCCCACACTTTTTTTCTTGTGATTGAATCCTTATACATCAGTGGAAGGTTTGCTGAAATAATGTAATTGTCATGCAGTTTTTTATTAATATTAAAAAATTCGTAATGCTTTGACACAAATCTGCATGTTAGCGCTGTGTGATTTGTACATTTGGGTTGCCAATGCCAAGGAATAACTTCCAATGGAGGACACACCAGTACTCCTCCCATTAAAAATATAATATTTCTGAACACAATTTCAGCTCATCCAACAGTGTATCGGTTGGTACAATGTTTTTTCCTGATTAAATTAGGGCTGCTCAATCATCTCGAAAAACATAATCACGATTATTTTGATTCATATTGAGATCATGATTACTCAACACAACTACTCATGGATTTTACAACATCTGCATCACATGAATTTCTTTACATTAAACACTATGAATACTTTAACAAGACTTTAGGGGGTGGGTTTGAATCCATCCTCAGCCCTTTGCTGCATTTCATCCCCACACTCTCTCCTCCCAACATTTCCTGTCTCTCTTCAGCTGTCCTATTGAATAAAAGCAAACATGCTCTAAAACTATGTTTATGAGGTAGTGGTGATGTTCTCTTGTGGTCAAAATGAACAACTAACAAGACACAGCATGCAGCACAAAAATTGTTGAATCTCGGTTATCTTGTTTTCATGATCGTGGGAAGACGAAATTCTAATTGAAATGGAGAGTTGATTAATTTCCCAGCACTCTAATGAAATAACTCAACACTACAGATCGGCATGAAACAAGATATACAACCAGAAAAGACGTGTTAAGAATTAACCTCGCATATTTTCCTTCAAATACAGATGATCCTGTTTTCAAAACCCTGTGTCGCAGATTATCAATTTATTTCCACTTCCATATTTAGGGCTGTAGCTTCGCTTCTACTTTTACAGATGTAGCTTTCTCCTCCTGGTGTCAACACTTGTTCTAAAATTGTCAACATGAAAGTTAAAGCTTTCTTTTCATCTTCTGAGGCGGTGAATGACTACCCTCCGTGGTTAACAGCCTCTTAATGCTTCTTCAAAATGATAGGCAGATTTGTGAGACCCTGTAGTCTCTCTTAGATGAGATGGGCTGGAAGGTGCGAAAAGTTATTGAAGTAGACAGCAAAGTCAGTGCAAAATGCAAAGGGCTAGTGGCACTAAATCAAAGCTCTTTGGATGTGATTATCTTGGGGGTATCATAATCTCGCACTTTTATAACCTTTCAAATAACACACTTTTCTCCTACATGGTCAAGTACAGACCTTATTACAAGCAGTGATTGAAGTCACAGGTCAAGTTATCTTGTAAGTGAAGTATCTTCACTTCCATCAAACCCTCTGCCTTTTATCAGCAGAACAGTTATTTACTGTAGCTACGATCGGCTTCCTTAATGATTTTATTTTTGAGCTTCTGCCGTTAATGGTCCATGTAATTAGTTGACAGGAGTACAAATTTGTCTATTCAGCAATCACTTTAAAGTATTCACTTTGAAAGAATTTGGAAAAGTACAACAGTGAAGCCCATGGAATCCATTGAAGGAACTCAGAGCAGCAGTGGACTGGTACTCAAAATCAATTTTCTTCCAACTGAAGGAAATAGAAAATCAATAATGTAGAAAAGACATTTCATGTGTACCCACTTCCCCTACTGATCCAAATTACTACTGACCAGATAGTATATCCCACTGGCACTGGCATTGGTTTGTGAAGCACAAACTCTACGGCAACTACACTTTTAATGTATGTGTATCAAGAGAAAACATAGATTTTGAACTTTTCAAAGGAGTGGATTTTTAGGTTTACTGTAGATCCTAGATAAGACAATTCACACCCACATGTCTCTCTAGTCCAAATTCTTCTCTCTTCTCCTGCATCCCACCTTCGTTCATCCAATCTTTGCACCCACCAACACCTAAACATAGAGGTCTCAAGGGAAAGGCTGCCAGGGGCTCCACTTGCCCTGATCACTCCATCCACTCTCTGGGAGGGGGGGGGGGGGGCACAAACTTCTTACTCTTTTATTAAATATTTATGTGTTGATGTATGTGTCATTTAGTTAATCATTAAAGCAGAGTATGTATAAAATGTATGGGGACATTATGACTGCATGCAGGGTTGAGGAATTTAAAGGCCTTTTTTTCTCTTCTTTTGTATTATACCTTAATTTGAGTGTGGAGGCTATAATAGAACAACATAAGAAGGAAGTGATGGTTCTCTGGCTGGTAATGGAATAAAGATGTTGCAGTGGCATTTCACTGCTTGTATACATGTCAGCAGCAGCATATAAGCATAAGCTGCAGTCCTCCATTAGTGTCCATAATGGGTTTGTTCAGGAGTGGCTGTGCAACGTGGTTTAATTGTGCTTAGTGCTGAACACACTACAATCGTATGAGGCTCATGTAAAAATAGCAATATATCATTTAAAGGTTGAGGGGGTAACAATTTGTCAAAGATGGACGTGGGTCTTAGTTCATTAGCTTGGCACAAACAAAATGACATTCACTGGCAAACAAATTAACATTGCATCGGATTAAATCTAGCTTAGGAACACTATCTATTTAACTTAATATACTTTACAGAACACTGTATGCAGTCTTACTTACAGTCTTATATTCCCTAAACTGCTTTGATCAACCTTTATAAACAGTGCTCTGATACAGTGACACTTCATGGCTCGCTCTTTATTGGACGTATCCCTCGGCTTCCTCCGCCCCTTAAAGCTTGTATTGAAGAGGAGAAAATTCGAGTGGGGAACTTATGACAAGAGCCTAGACAAGAAAAACATCACCAATCAGTAACTCTCGAACATAGACCAGGCACTGAATGGCAAATCTTGACGACCAGAAAAAATCCTGGTGAGCTAGGCTGGTTGTAGGGCCACGAGACCCGGTGGACAGTGACAGTAAATAGATCGTGCAGGCTGCACTCGCTAGGAATGGGTACGAGTACTCATTATTCAAGTAACATTTCACTTTACGGTAGGCTTAGTTGGGGAGTTGTTTGTCCGACTTGAAAATCTACCTTAACATTGGTTCCATAATAACCTTTGTTCCATGACATCGGTTGATCCTTCCTCCCCGTAGAAGCTGACGCGCCCAAATGCGTCAAACTCAATACATTTTTTTTATTAATACAATCTTGAGGCTAGCTGTAAGCACGCCAGCTGGAGAAGACACAGGTAAGCTAGCAGTTTAAGATCAATATGCCAGCTGTGGAACACAAAACACAACATATGAGGTGCAAAGCTTAGCATATATACATAAGTTATATTAATAAGTTACTCTTTTCTCCTCCATTTCTTTGAATCAAATCAAGGCACTGGAAATAATTGCTTCACATTGTTAATATTGACTTACTGTTTTGAAATGCAACATATTGGAATTTTATACATGTGATTTATCGCGACTGAAACTGAAGAGCGGCATTCAAACTGACAGCAGCAGAGTTCTCTTTGGTCCTTGGCCTCCAAACTGATCATTCTTCAACCGCCAAACCACAAATGGTGCATTATGAAACACAAACACATACAAAATTAAAGACAAAAATCTTATTTAGGGGACATGCAGGGGAATGGGAAAAAGTAAACCGAAAGGTACCTCTGAAAATGATCCTATGCTGAGACCGTCAGAGTCTCCATATCTCAACAAAGGGATGTATTTTGTATGAGAAAGCACTCTCCATCAGCCTCATCAAAATACCAAATGAGGGTAAATCTTTTGGAAGAATAGTGTTCAATCCCTCTAGCAGAGAGGCGTGCCAAACAAAAGGATAAGAGATATTTTAGACATGCTAGACAAGTGCAAAGTATGAATTTACATAATGCCTGAAATGATTAAGTACCTACCGAGCGAAACATCAGAAATGCTAATACTGTAATCTTTGCAAACCACACTCTCTACCCTACCTGTAATCTTTGTGTTGTGTATATGTGCTGTGCATTTCAAACAATCCCTTGTGAGTGATTGAAATACAAAGTATTATGTAACATGGGTGTCATTGTGTTTGTTCATGCAGAAGGGCTCCCTATTCTCAGTCAGACTTCAGTTTTTCTCTTTGATCCATAATCCTGTGATTGATCATGGCACTCTAACCTAGAGGGCCCTGCTGTGTCCTGGATCGACCTGCAGCCATCTCCATCACGTTCACTTAAACGGAGAGATCCTCTCCGTGTGAAAAATGGAAGAGTGTCAGCAGGAAGAGGGAGGCAGCCCCCTCTGCCACTGCGACTCACACAGTGCACAGGAGTTGGGGGAAGCAGTAATGGATGAAAGAGGAAGAAATGTACTAAAGCGGAGATGTATTGCTGCTGGTGTTTTTCAGTCTCCTAATCACTTCATCAGTGAAAAAAGCTGAATGTTCCATCCTGCTTTTTATTTTGCTGAAGTGGTAGAACAAAGCTGTTTCATGTGATGTTTTGTATTACGTCCTCCGCTCCTGTGAACATGCTTCTATTAGGATCTTGTATGATTTTTATCAGATCTGTCAAGGGTTTGGGAAAAAAAATGTCTTCCTCAAAGCATTCGCAAAGAGATTGGTATGCGTGAAGGACACTCTTAGAAAGAAAATATTTCTTGTCAACCATGTTAAACAATGGCGGATTGAATAAGCTGTAAGGCTGACAAGAACAAATCTTTTTTTTTTAATTCCAACTTGTTGTAATTTTTTTTTGATGGAGTGGCTGCTTGAAGCAATGTTCCTGTAAAGGAAAGCTTCGTTTTGCTTCATTGGACTCATAGCTGTGGTCAGCTTTATGAGTTTTTCAATGCAGAGTATAAGGAAAGAATATTTCAATGGAAAGTTAAAGAATCATCCATCTCCTCTTACAATTCTTCCTTTAAGATCTTTAATTTCAGCATGAATACTAAGCATGGCCTATTATACGACAGTATTATCATAGGCTCCTAGGCTATATTACATAGAAAGTATTAGGGTTGAGCCTGGATATGCCAAAGATTGGAGAAAAAATATGTTCAATAACTTTATCTTGTGACCTCATTATGCTGATTCCTTTGTCAAAGGCTTCTTTTCTGGGCCATTTTTCGCAGACGCAGATGAAGCTGGTCTAGTTTTCAGAAGCCTCCTTAATTCAACTTTTGGCTGCTGGAGAGTTTAAGGACTGTATTTTGTCATTAAAGGTGACCCAGAGCCTGGCAGGATACAACAGCCCCTCCTCAGATCCCAGTGGATCTGATACTACTTTTGATTCTCAAAAGACTTGGGTGCCCTTGAAAAGAAGTGCTTTTGTGTCAGGCAAACCTAGCATTTTCCTCCTGGCTGCTGAATTCCGCTCCCAAGCACCGACCTGCCTGGCACCGAGGGGGAGGGAGTTTAAAGAGATTCACAAAACCTTTTCAATCATCAGGCTTCCACTGAAGTTGCTCACCCAAGAACTGTGGGCAAAAGGGGTTGGCAGGTTCTGGTGCTCCATCTCCTTTGATTAGCATTCAAGGCAGAAATTCTTGAATCTCCCCCGGAAACCACAGCACTGTTCTTCGGTCAAACACTTAAAAGAAGCTTTTCCTGACACTGAACCCTTGTGGCTGTGTTAAAAAGGACTGGTGCCTGTGAAAAAAGAAAAGTCAGAAATTGTGTGATTGTAACTCCAAATCTGAAGGTTGGCCTTTTGAGCTTTCAAAATGAATGTCAAGATGTTTTTATCTTTTCTATGCAAGTAACTGACTAAAAATGAAGAAAAAAAATGATTTGGTAAGTAAACTCAATTTTAATTTATCATAAAGATGTAGAATCTACACTGACAGGTCTGGATTTCCTGCAAGGAAAGTGTTCTGCTTTCCATTTGTAGTACATTTATAGTCCAACCTGAATTGACCAATTACATATCAGTAGGGTTTTGTGTGTGTAGGAAAAAAAACATCTGCATGGAACCCAAAAGCAGGCAGCACACAAACGGCGCTGACGACATACCGGCTTCCATCAACTTTCTCCTTTTTTGACAATGATTTATTTGGTCCTATAAAGTGGTGTCTGCATAAAAGTGCAGCTAACAATCAAATACAGATCAAACATTTCAGCTTGAGCCACAAATCTGATTGACTCTTTGTCACAAAATCTAATCAGCATTTAGAATTCCCAAATACTTAAACACAACTTAAATTATTGATCCAACCTCCAATCAGCAAACACACATTTTAAAAGTTGTTTCTTCACATCTTGACAAGAGACATGACAAAGCTTACATTTTTACTTTTTTGCAAATCTGCATCATGTTTTTTTTGTGTGTGCAAACTTAAGACCTGTTAATAAGTGCAAGTAAACCACAAGAAAATCAGTTTATTTTTATATGGGCTCATACAGCAAATAAGCCAGAGTGAAGGCTATGTAAAATGATCTGTTGAGACTGACGAAAACAGCTGAACAGGCACTACTCAGGGCGATATATACACAAAGAAATGACGACGTTTACTTTGCAGACGCTAACGCCATTTAACACCAACCGCTGGCTTAATTGAAATTACTGAGAAATTGGCATCCATTCTGAGACATATCTCGATGGTACAGTAGATGATGATTGCTGATGGGTTCCGAGATTGGTCATACCCTAGAGGCAGAAAAATGTGTTTACAGGGAGATTTCTCCACACTTTAACAATCAAGCTCTATCCTGGTTAATGTTGTTTTGGTTGCTGTCTCTGACTCTGTCGTTGCTGTGTTATGTCATTTGACATGAGGGATAATGAACCTTAGCACTACTGGCTGATGTAAACTCCAATGAATAATCAAAACAAGTCCCCAAGTTTTACTTTGAACAGATCCACATAGTCCTCTGTTGGCTATTTCATATGTAATTTCAACATAGACCTTCAACAATTGCTTTACATATATCCTTAAGGCCTCAAAAACATAAAAAATGTGTCCTTCCTCAAAAATAACTGGAAAGCAATATTTGAGAAACTTTACCAGCTGTGTTATATATGCCCGAATGTTCACAAGATTGTGTTGCCAACATGCTTGAGGGAATGACTTAATGCTTTCACGTGTACTGAAAACATCACAAATTAGCTTTTACAAAGTGGTTTAGTCTACACTTGAAACAAGTTCTGGGAAAGATCAGAAAACAGCTGTAACCTCTGTAAGGTTACTCTCCAAATTGCATGTGCCTTTACTTCCTGAAACGTTGGTTGGAAAAAAACTAACTTCCCTCAACAGTCCTCGTGAAATGAAATGTCTCGGTTGATAGTTTTTGATTCAGTACTTGCAAACCACACTCGTGCTCTGACAGTAATCCTCCCACAAATGTTTTTCTAACCTCACACTATGGCAGAGTAGTGTGTAAGAGAAGGATCCGACAAGTGAAAATACAAGGTCTGGGAGTGGATTGCCAGGCTCACATTTTCTAAATGCTTTCTCATACTGTGAGTACAAATGAACCTTTTCATTTTTACTGCTTTGTCCGATTTGTCTGACAGAGTATTCCCATAAGAAAGGCCCTCGTTTTTGAGAATAATGATGCCTCCCTTA
Source organism: Tautogolabrus adspersus (assembly GCA_020745685.1). Lineage (NCBI taxonomy): Eukaryota > Metazoa > Chordata > Actinopteri > Labriformes > Labridae > Tautogolabrus > Tautogolabrus adspersus. The sequence continues at coordinate 7,933,641 of CM036549.1, read as the reverse complement.
TCCATGAACCACAATTATTTGAAGGAAAGAGGCCAAGATGATGTAAAATACAAGCAGAACCGTTGCACTCTTTCTTGCTTATCATTTCACTTGGACAATTGAAATAGTTCTTCTTAGATGTGTTGATTAAATGTTGATGCACCATCCCATAGGGAAATTTGAAGGCAGTGTATTCACAGCTTTCTGCCAGCACACTTGTGCTTTTTTTCCTCTGGTGCTCAAGTGAATACGGGCAAAATGAGTGTTCTTCATAGGCAGATATGAACACATAAGGGCTGTTTGGAGAGCTGTTACCATGGTAATTTTGCTTCAAACCAAGGCTCTTGGCAAAAGCTCTTGGTCATGGAGAAAGAAAACTTATATCAGATAGTGTTTTAATAAACTAAAAATCTTGTGAGGCTGGCTAATCAGAGGGAATAAATGACCAAGATTCAATTTTGCAGTAAGAATTTTTTATAACTAAACATTACTGTAGGTGAAGTTCAGATCACTCTGTAAGTGAAGGCCAGATAGCTTGGAGAGGGGTAGCTAAGTCTTCGATTTGGGGGCCTCTGCAAAGGCATCTTACTGGTAGTTTCCACAGGACGGTGCCCCACCACACATTTCTGAAGCATAAGCTTAGCGAAGCCAGGAGCAGCTGTACTCGTGAGTTCACAAGCTCACAAGAAAACCTGCAAACAACATGTTACTTTGTCTTTCAGAGGTTGATTTACAGTTCATTTAGTGCCTGCTTTGACGTAATGTTTATAAAGTGCTGGGATATACAATCGGGAAGTCTGTATATTGTGTTTTATTTCAAAATGTATCGGATGGTCTGTGGAAGGGGTCGGCAACGGGCGGCCACCAGGTCAAAAGCTGGCCTGCCAGCAATAATATCTGGCACTCAAGATTATTTTGATTGTGACTTTAATTTATTTTACTATTTGCTGCAGACAGGGGACCGCATCTGTGCTGAGGGAGAGTGAGAGTGAGTGTTGATATGCTGCACGGACGGACAACGACAATGTCCAGACCTCACTTAGCGCATGGCTTTGTAAACTGTGTGCAAGGACTTCCAATAAAAATCCCTGCACACATTTCATGAAACCATCCCTACAAATTGTGAGATTTGTGCGCACTGACGAGACTTAATTTTTTTTTTTATTTGTTTCTCAACTGAGCCTTCAGAGGCTCTGTGCAACACAACAAAATTCCTGTTTTAAAGTTTCTTTTGCAACTCTCTTATCACAACAGGTAAGCCTTGTGCGGGGAGGCTTGTTATCAAGATGCACCAAAAAAAGAAATAGAAGAATCACATCAGCATTAGGTAGAGAGTGAAAGAGAGAGAGAGAGAGAGAGAGAGAGAGAGAGAGAGAAAGGTCGCTGTCTATACACCCCTTGCGTAAATGCATCGGTTGAGGTGCAACGGTCATGTCAAAACTGAAGCTTTGCAGCTGCTTGCTGCCGATGCTGTCCTGCACTTTAGTATGATCCATCTGCGCTGTTCAGCTTGACACATACATGCAGCGAGCTCCGACGACAACAGCCTCAGCTCATAATTGGAATGGAACAGAGCGAAGTGGCGCTGCTGGCACGCACCAGAAATGGACCCGGGCACATGCAGTGGACACAAGGGCCTTACTAGAGAGGGCCCAATCAGTTCCAGGAGTGTACATCGTGCACTGAATGCAGCACACACGGATCCTGTGGAAACAGCCAGAGAGGGACAACAAGAAGCAGCTTAACAGCTGACCTCAAAAACCTCAAGGTGTTGACTGACATACATTTAAAATAAAGACAATTGTTACCATTAATTTTGATTCAAACATCTCTATGAACCATCCTCTGAAACATAGGGGTGTATATCCCACCGTTGGTCTGTGATAAGTGATTGTCATTACAGAAGCCCACCCCTAAGCAGCTCCCTGGGTCCCCTCAGATAACAGCGACAGGTGAAGCAGGGTAGAACACCAATAACAAACCAGTACCTACACATAACACCACAGACTGCAGCAGTACACATCCACACTACACTTATCAGTATGCTCCAGCCAGCCCTCAGAGGCTTGCTAAACACATATCACTGAATACTCCCAACTGAATAAGTCCACATGGGAGTATACACGTGGGTGCAAACTAACTAACGCCTGTAATGCACACGCATTTCTGTGGTGAAGGTTTTTCCAATTTGCATTTAGATTCCAGAATATTACTCCTCAATTCTCTTACTTTACCCTGGTCACCAGTCCTCATGCGCCATCAGCTCTTTCTATAATTCCCCATCTTACGCTGGAACAGAGTCTGACCCAGCAGGTATCCAGGTGAAGCCAAGTGAAGTTAGAGCTTGAGCTCGTGTAATGTAATGGATTGCATATAGCTTAAGATAAGCCCTGACCAAACAGGGATTTGATCATCAATCCATGAAAGAACCTTAACACTTAAAGCAAAAATATCAAAACAATTCCCTCCAACCAGTACAGTGTGACTGAAGATATAAAGTAATGAGAAAAGCAATTATAAGTCCAAAAGCCACATAGAAAATACCATAAAATAGATCATTCAAATGATTTTAAATGACCAACTACAATTTGACCAAAGCTAAAACTTAACTTATCCTCAATTGCAAAAGATATAAACTATAAATACTTTGCCAACATAAGATCCTGCCTCGTGCATTTTTACCTGTATAAAAACATGGACATCGTCTTGGTGACATCACTCATTGGTTTCTAAAGAGGAGTTTTGATGCCCAATAATGGCAGTCGCCATGTTGAAAATTCCATCTAAATCTAACTTTTGGTTAATCTAGTAAAATGGTAAATGGTAGATGGCAAATGGACTTGAGGTTGTATACCGCAGGTCACACCTACCCAATAACACCCATTCATACACTGATGGCAGAGGCTGCTATGTAAAGTGACTATCAGTATGAAACAATCCATTTCTACACAATCACATGCCGCAGACATAGCAGTGAGAGCAACTTTGGGTTAAGTGTCTTGCATAATGACACATCGGAGATGTGGCTCCAGGAGCTGGGTATCAAACCCCCGACCTTTGGGGTTGAGAGAAAATTGACTCTACCACTGAGCCACAGCTTAGAAGAAGTGGAGTTGACAGTATTCTATTAACATGGCGCAATTTGCAACAAACATTAAAACTCGACAAACTACTTTCTAGGGGTCAATTTAAAACTACGATTACTAACCATTCTGCCTTTGTGTGTAACTGTTTTTAACTGTTCTTAACTTGATTGCCATTCTTTGTATTTTTTTCTTTTTATGGATGTTTTTGTGTTTTTGCTTGTACTCTTGACATCACTGAAAACAAGGGCATGCCCTCAATGATTCTTTTTAGATCTAAATCAAGGCTGAGTGAATGATTGCATACATTTTTCAACACAGGAGGTTGCAGCTTGGAGTGAACATGTACGTTTTGACATGTGTAAAATGCTTCAAGGGTTTGGAAGATGAAAGCCGTCCACTTAGCACCACTTTGTCCACTTAAGGCAAAACAACAGGATAAATACCAGAGCCCAAACTAGAGTAGACTGTAATGTACCGAAGCGAAGAACTGAATTCAGTAAAAAAAAAAAAGTGACGTCTATTAGAGGCACAAATCAGTCATGTACTCATATGTAATATCTGTCCTCCACTTCTGGTGCCCGTTCCCCGGGAATTCTGGCTCATCCTGCCATTTGAATTAGCTAATTCCATGTGGGTCTGTTATTTCTTATGCAACGACTGTGTCCAGTTTGTTTGTAAAATTGTCTGTGAGATTTTTGTGTATGTTGTTCTGTTCAAACTGTCCTGTAATTGTACATTTGTTTTATGTTTTTTTTGTGTTAGTACCTGCCTTAAGACTAAGGATGAAATGTAGCTTTTGTGCTAATTCCGGCATATTTACATGGATGCTATTTGTTGATATGTTAATTAATGTGCACTGTCCTAATTAAATAAATAAATAAATGTAATGAAATGAAAGCCATTGCTGCTAAAACACTGGTTAGAACTGACAAGGGTCTCAACCTTAATAAAGGTCATGGATTTTGTTTCGGCACCTTTATATTATTTCCTGATTATGTTTTTGTATTCACCCTTGGCTCTGTCTTTCAGCTCCTGCTCCTCTTGTTCCTGCCTTGTGTGTCAGCCCCGCCCTGATTACCCTCACCTGTGTCTCGTTGTTCCCTGATTGTCTGTGTATTTAATCCCAGTGTGTCCTTCCTCCTGTTGCCAGTTCGTAGTGTTTCCTTGAAGATCATTAGTCCTAGCGGTTTCTGTATTAGCTTTTTGTGAATGACTTCTGCCTGCCTTTTTGACCCTGCCTTTTGCCTGCTCCTCTGGATTTGTCGCTTCTCTGCCTACTTGTGTACCGAACACCTGACTGAATTATAGGACTGTCTTTTGAACGCTACCTCGGAGTCTGCATGTGCATCCATACGTTGTTTGTCACTGTGTCAAGAACTTGTATGTCTTTACATGTTGGCACTGTAGGTTTTAATCTGACTTGGTTCCAACAAGCATTTTTCCTTTCCTAACAACTCATACCAAACATTTTAAATTGTATAATTTGTATTATTGTAAAAATGAAATAATTCAAATAGTCACAACACTCAGCTCTGCATTATCCATGCTACACTACTGCCTCAAGAAACACATCTCCTTCCACCTCCACAGCCTCCCCCTGATTTAGTTTGAGTATTTGGAATGTTAAGCATGAGTTCATTTTCATTTAGCGTTGTGTATCTTAACCTCTGCCAGGAGGGTTATAAGCTCAGGGACAGTATGTGCTCAGATGTGTTCCTGAGCATCACATTGGCTGCGCCACACTGCCAAAATAAAATACATACTGCTGCAATAAATGTTTGGAACCTTGACATGAGTTCTGACTGACAGTAAACCTCAAAGAAGCATCCAGCCTGTGTTGTAGAGACCAGAGTCTGTCCGCAGATAGACAGAACAGTCCTGCAGATCCGTGCCTGCAGGCTGGGATAATGCCAGCGCTGATTGAAATCTTTGACTCAGATCCTAGCCCTGTTTGAAGTTGCATGCCCTCTCACTGTGCTCGCATTTTCTCTGGGTTGCAGGTGTCTGGTCATGATACCGCCCTGGGAACGCCAGCACAGATAAAATGAACTATTACCCACGATTTGATTGAACTGTCAACTCAAGTAATCTTTCTCTCCCCTTTCTCTCTCTTTTTTTTGACAAACCTGACAGTGTTGTGTTTCTTTCACTCCATTTTATGTTGCAACAATGGACACTTGCTGTAATAGCCTCAGGAATATGATAAAAACAAGGTTGATTCCTGTGTCCTCTATTATGTATTCATTAAGAAAACATGATTTAGGAGGCTTGCTGTTTGTCTGCAGTTAAGATGCCCGTCGTCTCCGTGTGTAATACTTGACAAAGTACTCGTAGATCAAAAACTCCCTGCCTTGATTTACAAAGTAGGTATATAAAGTTTGATGTTTATTTATTTTTTCTTAATAAGCAGTGTTGTGTTCAAGTTTAATGCAAAAAGACTGCACAAAGAAGGGTACCTGGAAAGGAGAAAAGAGCAGCGAAAAGCACAAAGCAAAATGGAACAATCCAGAGGGGTGTGTTCTTAAGTGAGCCTTATGGTATAGATGAGATAGATCTTCGTCAATCCCAAAGGAAATTCTTGAATTCTTTGGATTCGCACTTATAGAGAGGTGTAAGAGTGAGGGGCCTACACAATAAAAGAGTGCATCCGCAGTTAAAGTTGATTTTAATCAGCTGGTTTTGCTTCTAACAACAACCATACATCAGTTAGTATAAGTGAGAGTTTTGAATTAATCAAAAAATGAAATGTACCTTGGTTTTGCCCAAAAACTACAGTTCCTGAAATGATCTGCAGAAATCACGATACTGCTGCAGGGTGTCTGTCCTCTTTAAACTTTAAGAGCTTTCCCTTTCCTCACTTGAGGGTAGCGTTGTTGGTTCTGACCACATTTACAGATTACGATTCTTCAATGCTTCTCTATATAACAGTTTGACCAAAGTAGATAGCTGGCGATCGCTCCTTTTTGGTTGGAAGAAGCATCAAAACTATTTTAGTGAGCCACACCGAGTCTGAAGCAGAATGCCTGAGTTAACAATGAAAGTTCATAACTACTTTTTGTGACGCCGATTATCTCGAATTGGGATTTAAGGCTTTGGCTATGTTAACATATTTCGTACAGCCTTCAGGCGTGCATCCGTCCCTCCGACAAGATGTTTCCTTGAAGTTATAAGCAAAGCCTGAAGGTAAACAGACCAACAGGCCATTAGTGAAGATCAAACAGCCCATGTTCCTTTCAGTCCGTCTTTGAGATAAGCAAGTAGAGCAAGACTCTTTACCCTGTGAAAAGCAGAAAAGACATTTGACCTCTGGACATGTTTAATAAACCAGTATTCACGTCTCAAATTCAATTTGCTCTGTATTGGTTCCCTACAGCAGGTAGGCGGGCTTTAACACTGGACAAAGTGTGTGTGTGTGTGTGTGTGTGTGTGTGTGTGTTCTCATACAGCTCATTTCAGCAACACTCTATAAGCCAGAGCTGTTGGGGTTACATCACTTAGCTCAACTTTCAGTCTCATGCAGCTTTAACGGCAGGCAGCTCCATTCATCTTCATTCCCAGTTCCGACCCGGTGCTCTGTTTTTCCATCCCTTCATCTGTAAACATCACAGCAAATATGGAGCCCCGCTGCGGGAGGATTGATTTTTACAATGTGCGCTGCTTCGTGCAGCAGCCTCCGAAGTACAAAGTGGAATTGCTCAGACTGTTAGTGTTTTATTGAGTGTAATAAATGCGTGCATGGCAGGCTTTTGCAGCACGTGAGCTTCCTGTGTGCTGTGCAGGTTAAATGCATTTACACAACACGAGAAGGAAATCCCTTTGGTTGGCATTTGATATTTTTACAGAGTACAAAAAGTATATCCCTTTTAAAAACCTTTCCTCTGTAAAACGGATTTTGTATTCAGCTTGTCAAAAGCAGACATATTATAATTTAAAATGCATTTAGCGTGTAGCAACAGGGAGTAAGGGAAAGCAATACACTGCAGATATATATAATCAAACACCTCCCTAGGAAGGAGAAAACTTGAGTCAACTTTCTAAACTAAAGCACCACCCCAAGCACCAGAAAATTCAAATCCCATTGAGTGCCACAGATTTAAGCCGATACCATATGAGATGGGTACGCTTATAACTTCAAACATGCCGTAAAAACCCATCTAACAGATGCTTGTGACTGTATGGTAGTGCCCTGCTGTCAGTTCAATTTACTCACCAATGTGCAGGGCAAAAAAGGAGATATGTGAAGAATGAATGTGTCCGTTTACCCAACAGATGAAAACATCTTAGTGCAAGAAAGTGTTTTAAAGATAGTTTTTTTAAATATTGTTTTCAACAGATTTTCCTACATAACCATACATCATGTTGTAAAACAAGACAGACTGTGTGACATGGGCAAAGTATTATTCAACATAACCAAAGTTATTCAAAGTAATATATTTAAGTTGTTCTCCTTAACTCCTAAATCCTTAATTTAACAATTACAAATGTGTATTGCTAGTTTAATCTGCAATAGAAAGAAACTGCATACATCTGTGTAGGCAGCTGTGGCTCAGTGGTAGAGTCGGCTGTTGTATCCTTGGTGGAGACACTTAACCCCAAGATGCTCTCGCTGTTTCGGCGGAGTGTGAATGTGTATGAATAGGATTAGCGAATACTGATTGACACTTGACAAAGCAGCCTCTGCCATCAGTGTGTGAATGGGTAGGTGTGACCTGCAGTGTAAAAGCACTTTTTAAAGGGATACTTCACCCGTTGAAACATGAATCTGTAGTGAAATTGGGTCATATATGTAGTAGAAATGTGAAATAAATTTTGAAGTTGGTGCCTTCTTGACCGAGAAAAGGCAGAAAGTGTCTCTTTGCCTTATGTGCATTAGAGACAACAACTCCCAGAATGCACAGCACCGCAGGACACTCCCGCTGAAGGAGAGGTGCATTCATGTGGTATCGGAAAAATGAGATTCCGAGTTGTAAAATGCACATGAAACACCTGCTCAAGTCGGTTTTGTGTTTTGTTAACATACTTTTTATTCATGCACGTATTGTACATCAACTTTTTGCTTGAATATAACTTGACAATAAGATTTCTCCGAGTTGGGAAGTCGGAAGAACGACTTCCCAACTCGGAAACTTGGATCACCCGAGCAGCACCTGAATGCAGCATTACTCGCGGACATTTAATAATAATAATACAGCCGTTTCCACAACTGATTCAGAGATTTCTTCCAGAAGGAATTGGCATCTTGGAAATTCCTGGCAGAAAACAGACTCTATATTTGTGTCCACAGGCAAACAGTGACAGCACCGACACCACAAGTCTGCCCCGGCTTCTTCTTCCTCTCACAGCCGCGGACCTTGCATGCTAGGCTAGCTAGCCTGCCTGTCGGCACCAGCAGCCAGCTCGCCGCTATATTGCGGCTCGTAGAAAGAGCCACGAACATCCGATTCAAGCACAAAACCTTCAAAATCCCCTTCAGTCATATCAGTTTGAAGTTGAAACATACGTTTTTCACCATTCTCGGTCCATAAGAGCTATATCCATAGAGACACCCAGCTTGAGCCCGGCTCAGGGTCCCTGTTCAGCCGCTGTCTGTATGCAGAAGGCACCTGGCAGCAATATTGAGGGCGGCTCGTAGAAAGAGCCACGAACATCCGATTCGAGCACAAGACCTTCAAAATCCCCTTCAGTCATATCAGTTTGAAGTTGAAACATACCTTTTTCGCCATTGTCGGCTGTTATTGAGCCTGGTAGCATAGCCTAAAAGCAAGATGGCAGATGTTAAGTTTCGATTCTGGCAGTGAAGCCCCGCCCACTGATCTGTGATAGGTCTGTAGCTTCAGTGGTCGAAAACATGAGGAACTAGCAATGTAGTTTCAACCCTGCTAACCACAACAGCCGCCAGTGATGCAATATGACGATTTTTGCGTCATTATAGGCAGCTTCTCAGGAAAGAAATTACAGATATTTCTCATCTTAGGGGGAAATGAGGGCTGGATGCAAGACCATTCAATAAAAACACAAGTTTACTAGTGATACAAAGCTTAATGCAAATGGGTGAAGTATCCCTTTAAGTAGTCAGAAGCGCTATACAAGCTCAAGTCCATTTACCATTTACTATTTCTTATTAGTATGTAATGTCTTTTAGAAACGTCAAATCCGTCATGCACCTTAAATCTGTACCACCTTAAGTTTGTGATTTTATGCCGTAGGTAATATGAGTTTCACGGAGTGATGACGACTCATCCCTCGTGATAATAACATCTTGCGTTTTATAAGAAATTCAAGCTTTCGTAAATTTAATTTTGCTGGTTCGGCCTTGACTTGAGAGTATCAGAAAATGAAATGAGTTTGTGTTCTTCTTTCTACAGTTAAGTTCTTTGAAGTAAATATTCTCTTTTTTTAAGTTTTCATGGTTTGATCCATCAAGGGTCTCTTTTCATTCTACCCTCTTGTACCATGCACTCATATTTATTCATTGTATGTGAATATCCCTGCCTGGAGATGAACACCTGTTGAATATACTTTTCCAAGCCCTTATAAGCCCTTACTGTCCGTACCAGAAGGGGCACTCTGAATACGTTGGCCCCTCGGGATCATCTTATTTCTGACATATTTGGAACAATTAATGGCATGCCATCTGTTCTAAATCTTATAGAGCCCCTTTCTACAGCCCAAGAGAGCTCTTGGTCTCTTGACCAAATGTATATAATATGAAGGGATCTTAATATGATAAGTAATTCAAATTAAAATACATGTCTTGGAAATATATGTACTATTCTGTTTAGACAACAGATGCCATGGAATGACCAAATCAACAATGTATGGCTTCTTCGCACAAAACTTTCAAGTTGTCTTCCCATATTATTCTACTAACAATCCCAAGCCCACGAATTCCAAGAGTAGAAATAATTTGAAATTTTGAATTATTGTAAATATTTTAAAAGGGTTGTACAGTTTTCAGAATCTGCACTGTCATTCTTACAAGGATACACCAATGAGAGTATAAGCAGGGCTATTTTCAGACGGAAGGCATTGCCATTTTCAGTGCTGGACTAGGAAGAACATTTTGGCCCTGGTATTTTTGGCTCAATCTGGTGATGGTGTCATGATTTGGTCTTGTTTAGTTTTGTATTTCAGAGTTTTGATTTCTTATCTTGTTTTAGTTCTCAATCCTTCCCTAGTGTTGCTTGTTTCCCTTGTGTGTTAATGTTTCCTAGTTTGGTCTTTAGTGTTTTATTTTGTAATTTCTTATTCTTGTTTCTCTGTGTTCTAGTGTGTATTGTTTTGTGAGTTCTCTGAGTGGTTCTCGATTTACTTTGTATTTGTCCTCAGTGTTTCTGGTCTTGTGTTCATTCCTGCCTCTCTGTGTTTCCCTCAGTCCTGATTGCCCTGATTGTCCTCACCTGTGTCTTGTTGGTCTCACCTGTGTTTGATTACCCCTGTGTCTATTTAGTCTCTGTGTTTTCCCCTCTGTGTGTCAGATCATTGTTGTATGTCGCTTGTGAAAGTCAGTCGTCAGTGTTGTCCTGTTCCGTGGCTCCCTGTGTTTTCTTCTTTTGGACTTTTTTGGATTTATTATTGACGTACGTTTTTGTTTGCCTTTTTGTTTAAGAAAAGCAATCGTTTTTCATCTGCACTTGGGTCCAGTCCCCTGTTTCCAGTCATGACAGAGGGGCTATTTAAAAAAAAAAAGAAATAAAAGATGAATTATAGCCCCCCCAAAAGTGCCACGTGGAAAAGCCCAGTATGCTAATTACCAATTCATCCCTGGTCATGTTTAAACAACGAAGCTTACAATAAATGAGAATCATGCTTTGGAAATGTTTTGGACGAATGTACTGCCAGATTTGATCTTTTCAATGGGATTTGTTGGGAAAAGATGGAAAGAGCAATGTACTGCAGAGGTCATCCTATTATAAATGTAAAGTAATTTAATATGTGGATATAAATCATTTAAAGTCTGTGTCAAAGTTATGCTGTGTCCGGCTTGTGCTGCAGCTCTTTTATTGTTGCTTGATAAGTTTAGTTGAGGGAAAGCTGTGACTAATTTTTATTTTCATTATTGTATTGGATGTATTGGTTAATACATATTTTTTAATAAGCAGTTTAGGCTTTAAAATGTCAAAGATAAAGTGAAATTATTTCACAATTATCCAGAGCTCAGGGGGATGTCTGCAAATTGCTTGTTTTCCAACTGACAGACCTTAATTAAAGGTACTTTGGTTCTGATAATATACAACATTGAAAAAAAAAGAAACTGTGACATTTGAAAAGGTGGAATCATCAAATGTAATGGCCTTTTTATTTATCACAAAGGAAAGAAATGAGGCCAGATGAATAACGTTGAGAATACTCCACACTAGTGCTACCAAATCAAAGTATATTTTGTAAGTTTGGGATCAATTTTCCTTTTCCTTACATGTTGGAACTGTTCATTTGAAGTGAAAATGTTGGAACTGTTAAATGTGGAGTGCAAAGAGTTTGGCAAATTTAAATCTTCCAATCAAAATTGAATCAATTGAAAAAGCCTGCTGTCCCTTTTAGCTTTAAATAAATGCCAAATAAATAGGAAATTCAGACAGGCAGCAGCCAACATCCTAGAATAACTTTAGGAAAAAGGCTTCTTTCTTCTCTTCAACTTGTTTCTAATCCCCTCTGGAGCTTTGCCTAAACCGCCCGCTCTAATAGAAACGGAGCTCTGACTGACACAGGGGACTGACCACTCTTCTCAAAGTTAATTGAATGCTACAATTATAACACCACAGTGCTCAATCTCCTTCCCCAACAAACACACACACACTGCTGCACACAAAGCTGAATGCAGAAATTAACCGAAAACTCAGAAATATGATTAAGGATGCATGATTCCCAAGGCTAATAAAAATCTCATACACAGAGGAAGTCGTTTGGTGATTTACTCACAAAACTTTTAGTCATGAAAAAGAGTTCTCTAAACCTCCGCATGTCATAAGTTGAGCATTTGAAAACAGTTCTGAGGTTAAACATCCCCGTGGCTTGGTTTTACAAAGTTATGGAATGCGCCTGAGGGTGAGAATACGAGTTCCGTTTTCATCCATGGAATTCTACCAAACATGTCCAGCTATCTTTGTTGTAATTGGCTTCAAGATACAAACTAAATCCAGACAGATTTCATGGAGAGAGTGGGACTCTTGTTAAGTATATCCAGAGGGTAAATTCAAACCGTCCAATATTGTGACCATTGGATACGGATAAATGAAATGCAGTACTTCAAATACGTACATTAACTATCTTGATGTTTCTTGGATTTCATTTCCATCCATCCATTATCTATCTATGCCGCTTTTCCCATTCGGGGTCGCGTCAGGCTGGAGCCAATCCCAGCTGTCCAATCCCAGCTTTTATTGGACGACAAGAGGGGTACACCCTGGACTGTTCGCTAGTCAATGACAGGGCTGACATATAGAGAGAGACAACACACAACCTTTCACCTTTTTTTTCAACTGACTCGTCAGAATCAGAGTTGGGTTTATTGCCAAGTGGTTTAAATGTACGAGGATTCTGCGCCATCTTGGTGGTTCCATTGTTTCTCAATTCCTCATAGTTACTGTAAAGTATTTGAAGGTTGTAAGAAATGAGAAAATGTCTTGTCTCTTCTTCCTCAAAGCATGTTGTCTGAATTATTTCATATTGTCTTGTTAACATAAGGAGCATGTCTTTGGACTGTGGGAGGAAGCTGGAGTACCTGTTGAGAATGCACACATGCACAGGGTGAACATGCAAATTCCACACAGAGAGGCCCTGTCCTATGAGGATTCGAACCAGGAACCTCCAGCGCTAACCACTGCACCGAGCCCTTTTCCAACCAGTGTAGCGAAAATACTTCACCACTTATAAGTAATTGGCCTTATTGGCCATGTCACTGTGTGGTGATGTATTTGATATAGAAAGCTAAAATTTTCCAAAAGAAAATCAGCATTTTGATGAACTAAAGTAGACGCTATGCCTTGATAGATCTTGACAGATGTATTGGATTTGGTCACATTATTCACTATATAAAAATAAGAAATTCTAATTATTGGTAGCCTACATTTAGATTTGGTGAAAATGTGTACACACACTCACACAGATACTCACACACCAATGCGTAAACTGTCCTTCCTGGGTCTTTACAAGTGAACACAACAGCATTAACTACATCAATTAGAATATGACAAATTGATTTTTACTTCATCAAAACTTTTGATGTTGTATACATGGATCTACACGACTACGATATTTCATGTTGGGTATCATTTGTTATATGCTGATTCCTGCTGGAAGCATAACTGTTTCATTGTTCTGTTATTTATTTTTCTACCAAGAAATAATCTGGAGCTTTAAGTCCTAGTCCTATAACACAGAACCTGAAGCTTTAAATATTGGTCCCTGCTCAGCTGGAAAAGTAAAGGCCAATCAAAAGACACCAATATACATACAGCACAATCATGTAAGATGGACAATCTACCTATAAGACAGTAAATCCAGAATTTAAATACCTAAAAAGTTCCCAGAAAGTATCCCAAACTTGACAGATTTGTTGTCCTTATTTTTTTCAAATCTGTCATGTAGGATGCACATTACCTTTCCATCTTTTTGTTTTTACCTGATGGTGTGAATAAGACTGTAAAATGACGTTGAAAGCTTTAACACAAAATAGTCAGCAGAGAGTAAATATTCTTTCTTGCATTTCAAGGACAGAAATGAACTCTCAAATTCAAAGTTGATCGAGGTAATGCAGCAAGACTGCCAGCTGGCATTCATGGATATAAACAATACAGCTTTCATTATCTAAAACTTATTTGTCTATGTGGAATGCATTTGTTAGACCACCAGGATACACAGAATGGGTTTTTTGGGGGGTAGGTGGGAAATAACATAAACACCACTATTCTTTTGCCAGAAAACTCCTTTGGGTATCTTTATGTCCAATGACATTTAAGTATGTTTGCATGAGTCACCAAAGTTTCCTTCAGTAATAACCAGAACTGAAGCTGTGAACACATTCTGCAGGGGAGAATGGATGGATGTGTTTAGGGACTCAGCAGGAACTGGCAACCATAATAGAGACAATTTCAGGACTAGTGAAGCCATCATGGGAATAGTGTTTCATTATTGCAATCATCAGTGTATCATGATGTGATCTTGTCTTGTAGCTTTGTCGAAGCCGAGGCTGAGACTGTGTGGAGACTTCCAACTGGGGAATTAAGTTGGGCTTCGACTTTGCTGTGTGAATGTAAAGCATAAAGAGGTAGACTGGAATGTGTATAGCAACTGCAGAAGAAGCTATGGACTTGTGTATTCCTTACATAGACAGCAAGTCAGGATTTCTGTGATGGCTGATTTATTAGCCAGTTACTGCCAGAGAGCATTAATCGGTCTATCTCTTGGCAGTGTATGAGGAAAAAGACCCCTGCAGGATACCTGCTAACAGCAATCAGTCATGTGGAAGGCTAAGCTCAAGGATCTCAACCCAGGAATCCAGAGGTCATTAACAACAGCTCAGAACATCTGGTGGTTTGTAACATTGAAGGCAATGAGGGTAACAAAGTGACAGAGGTGACAGATTATTATATATATTTAAGGGACAGGGAAAGCCTAACAGGCTTAATATATCTTAATATAGTGACTCCATTTTCTTAGTACAAGTTGTAACAATTACGTGTTTTACAAGATAAGTAGACGTTGGTGTTATTTTCAGTGTAAAACTGTTTAGCTATGCTTCTTTAAAGTCAAACTTTGAGTACATTACTTCTTTTTGCTCTGTTGTTGTTGTTGTGAATTTCAATTTTCCCCTTGTTGTGCGGGCGACGTTTTTGTGCAGACATTGTACTTGACTTGTGAACTTTGGCCATGCACAATTCACATCTTGGACCATTTTCACAATAGAAGTTTAACTTGTAACATACTGTGGCTAACAGCCCACGCTATACACTAGGACTCTGACGTATTGGGCTTTTTGTACGAGCTCATTTGACTCTCCATATTTGAATTATTTTCAATTATTCCAATACGTTTTTAAATACACCTTTGTATCTACTGTTATTTGTAAAGAAAAAATGGCCTTTGGACTATAGACTAGCATTTATCTTTAAAAACATGAATTTTACCATCCTCCCTCTATGATTTACTTCATAATGGCCGATCAAAGTCCACTGTCACCTTGAATTTGAACTTCCAGAGGCTAATGCAGATGGTTTGGGTACTACAGTTTGTGCCGCAGGGGTTTGTTTTTGTTCTGGAAAGAAACATAGCATACAGGGCTTGAAATAGATGATGCACTGTGTGGAACATCAGGGACGAAATTGAAAGTGAGAGAAATCCTCTGACAAGGCTGATTTGCTCCTTTCATTGCCTGGAGCATTGTTCAATTGATTCTAACAGGTACAGAAAGCCAAGGGGTAAGTAAGGACAGACAGGAAGGAAAAAGATAAATATAGAGGTGAAGAGAGAGACGACAGGCTGAAGTCGAGCAGAATGCAAAGAGAAATGATGGTTGACAATTGGGGCACTATTATTCCTATTCAAGTATATTTTATAGAGCTATAGTATAAAGACAATCTTGCATGTCGTTGTAAGACATGGGTTCAATCAAAGTAATATACTCCACCAGACATATTGAAACTAGGAAACATTTAAACCTTTCCAGTATTCCAATGACAAAAATGTCTCCTTTGATCTTTAATTATGACACCTCTAATAAGTATTTTAGGGCCCTGAGTAATACTTTCGGTCAGAGTTCTCATATGGTTTTAGTCAAAATTGCAAGGAATGTATTTTTGAAATGTGCTGTTCCATTATCCTGATATGAAAAGTATATTAAGCCTGTCTGCCTGTCTTGGCCAGGTCTCCCTTAGAAAAGATGTTCTTAATCTCGATGGGACCAACCTGGTTAAATAAAGGTTAAATAAAATTAAAAAATGAAGGACATATGCAGTTGAAACATTGCAGTATACAATTGTATGATTTTTTAATGTTATTGTTTAATTCCCCGATTAATTAATCTTCTTCCTGTCGTCCTTTTGCTTCTTCTTCTTCTTCTGCTTCATCGTCTTCTTCTGCTTCGCTGTCTTCTGTTTCTTCCTCATCCTCCTCCTTGTCTAAAGCGGACACTTCCTTGGTTTTCCCCTTAGACTGTATACAAAAAAGGACACAGTCTGAATGATGCCATCCTTTGTTTTTTTTTTATGAGCTGTTTGGAAGCCCATTCATGGCAGCTTCCGTATTGGAAATGTTGACTTTATCAAACATTTGTTCAACCTAACAACAGGCAAAGAGCTGGAGCTTTGGCGGGCCTTGAGATAAGGACATTAACTAATAACACCAAATCGTTTTTTTTTTTAGCAGCAGGCTGTAAACATGTTTATTTCTGCTGTCAAAATGGACATTTTTATATGGGGTGTGTATGGGACTTCCTGGTCCGTTGGAGCCAGCCTCGAGTGGACACTTGAGGAACTGCAGTTTTTTTTGCACTTCTGCATTTGGCTTAATCTTTCAACACCAGAGTTTGCTGCTGTTTTTCTAAAGTGTGCAGTATACACATGACATTATTGACTTACTTGTGCTTAACATATGCAAAGTCCATGTAATGTCCCTAATGGGTTAATTAAGTCATTTCATGCACAAAGCTTCACCACTCAACTGCAGCCTTTATTTTAATCCAATCCAACCTACAGCAATGAAATATAAAATGTGAGACTGCTTACTGCCACTCTCACCAATACTTTCTACTATGACTGTACATAACCTTGGACACACATTCTTCCTCCCACCTTATCTGCCAAGTTCTTCTACATCCACAGAGATTCTGCTTGTGTCAAGTCTAGAGCCCATTGCAGCAGCAGGAGCAACCTTTGTGAACCCATGTAGTCTATAGAATTAATCAAACTGATTCACTGGGTTACATACTGTACACACTCATCATTCTTTTTAAATAAAAGAGCTTAGAATAGAGAGATAAAGTTTAAAGCAGATGAGCCTCTCAGAAAGTAAATGGACTGGAGCATGTAGGCGCTTTTCTAGTCTTCTGACTACTCAAAGTACTTTTACACCGCAGGTCACACCTATTCACATACTGATGGCAGAGGCTGCTGTGTAAAGTGTTCATCAATATAAACCCATCCCATTCATACGCCACCAATGAAGCAGCAGGAGCAACTTGGGGTTAAGTGTCTTGTCCAAGGACACATCGGACATGTGGCTGCAGGAGCTGGGAAATAAAACCCCCGACCTTCAGTTGAGAGGCGACTGGAGCATGAACGACTCTACCACTGATCCATCGCCACCCCTTTTCCAAGTAAATTTGAATTTGTAATTTTTGACAGATCAGATATCTTTCGTCATCTGTGATTTGTTGTGTCTTTCATAATTCATTTAATTACTGGGACTTTACATGCATAGATTTTGCAGTTTCGGTGGTCACTGACTTATAGACTCTATAACATCTCTAACACCCTGTATAGACAGAATTCTGTACTGCCACTTGGAGTAATTGGTCAGACATGAGGTACAGTTTCAGTGTAGATCAGATGATAAATGTGCCCAGTATTTGTCGCAATTAGTTAATGTGAAGCAAGAGCATGAAGACATGAGCATTCACAGGGGAGAATTTAGTGCACACTGCATGTTTTTAGTGCAATTGGTATTCAGTTTGTGTCGCTTGATAGGCTTCAAACCACTGAGCAGTTAGAGACACCAATCATGTTGTCCTTCTGTCAGGCCACTGTGACAGGGTCATGTAAAAGCTGACAAATATACTTACAGGACTGTCCTTTAAATTTATTCTAAGTGGTGTTATTTGTAACCTAGACAAGCAAGTACTCTATTTCTTGCATCATAATGTGATTTCAGAAAGCGTTTCCCTTTTATTCCATTGTGCCCTTTGATTTCTGCCACATCTGAAGTTGTAAATATTAGTTATGTCGTTTTCACGCAGACTTGACTGCTGGTGTCACAGCTCATCAGGATATATCAGTTTGTCATTTTGTCCCAGCATCTCTGCCAACATTACAGCTGCCTTAATGGAGGGGTTTGTAATCTGAGGCATAACGTGTCATACTGAATGTTTTCCTCCAAAACAAAAACAAATGTGACATGAGAAGTTATAGTTTTAGATTTCTGTCTGAAATGAGTGCTTAACTTGGTTGAGATATGGTGAAAGCCAAAGCATAGGATTCGCTTCAATTTCACATTTCAAATGCTGCTGACGCCCCTGCTTGAAACACATCATTTGTAGTAAAGGCAGTGAACAATTTGCTGCATTTTAGGTCTGACCACTTTAAAAGGTCAAATTGACCCAAACCATGTCAGCTACCACTCAACACAACACAGCCCTTGCTACAGAGGTGAAGCACTGCGGTGCACCTTTTAGTCCATTAGATTTTATGGCATTGTGCAGGAAAAAAAAATATCTGAGAATACAATGAGCCATGGTTTCAAGATTTGCCATGAGTAAAAAAAGAAGTGTGTGATCATATGTCATGCACTTTAACACATTCTAGACCCCCCTCCAAGCGCCGCATAATAATTTCATAGTTTGTACTCAGTAGCACACAAAAAATGCATTTTTTTGATGAAGTTATGAGAATTAATTATAAATACAACTTACTTAAACCAGGCAGGATTCGTAACCTTTTAAATGTCTCATGTCAATTTACGATATTTTTCGGCCTTTTTATAGCGCCGTTTTTTACTGCTGCTCCACGTCTCCCGTTGCTAAAACACATTCTTCAAAAATGGAAAATGCATAACTTTTAATCTTTTATATTGTTGGTTATATTAGGCTATGCATTTTAATAAAAACACTGCAAAAAGAGAGATAAACGCCCACACAAAAACAAGGCTATATATTGGCATGACATACTATATACAAAAATAAGTGCAGAACTCCATAACAGGCGAACAAACAAACAAACAAAGGCACGATCAGCACCTTGGACAGCGCCGCGGCACCTAAGGCACACACATCAGGCAAAAGTGCTCAACCTTTATGGTGGAGTTCCCACACACGGGGCGCTTGCATCACTTGCAGGAGACAACGGTCATATTTTTTTTGCAGTGAGTGTTTGTCTGACACTGCCTCCTTTCTAACTTATGGAAGAAAACGCGTGAGGGAAATGTATCATTTTCAGCTGCCGTCTGTATGGCGGCGGTCAGAGGTATAAATGCGCAGAAATCTTGTGTGTTTTATTTTAGTAACACATAAGCTTCAGAAAACATACAAGACACATATTTAGGAAAAGTCATAGCATGAGAGGATTGTAGGTTTTATTTTAACAGAGTTATTTGTATTATAAAAACCCAAACTGTCGGTTAGACGGTCTTGGCGGTTCTAGTGTTAATATGAGTACAATTTCTTTGTTCTGGATGATTTTTGGTTTTCGGTTGGCAGAAGTTGTAATGATCACAAGCTGCACAGTATGTATTCATTAAAGTGTATGAACCCATTGCAATAAAATGTAAGGTGCGTTTTTATTTTTTTCCACACTCATTTATTTCTGGTAATTTTAATGCCTTTATTAATACGACACTAGATGGAAACAGAAACAGCGAGTGGGGAATGGCATGTGGGATAGGAGCCACATGTCAGAGTCGAACCCAGGCCACCCACTCGGAGGATGATAGCCTCCATACATGGGGCACGCAGCCTTACAGATACAGTTATACATTATACATTATCTACACTGCTTGTCCTGTTAGTGGTCGCGGGTGGTGGAGTCGATCCCAGCCGTCATTGGGAAAGAGCCAGGGTGCATCCTGGCCTGCTTGCCAGTCAATCACAAGGCTGACATATAGACACAATGCTAACCACTGCACCACCATGCAGCCGATCTTGGCTGCACGATTACATTCATGTCATTTGTATTTATCAAGTTTATTCAAACATATACAACAAACAGCATTTAGAAATCCTTTCTAATACACAAACCTATTCACAAAACAGACCCACACAGTACACATGCTGCATCTATACACTAACACAGACCTGCTACAAAGAAGACAAAGTGCAGGCAGATGTCTTACATCTGTATAATGATGTTATTATGTAGAGTCTTCACAAACTGCAGGGAAATTGCTGACACCATATCAAAGACTTAATAGCTACACAATATGAGATGCACTTCAGTGAGAGGTTCTGCCTGCTGTTTGAACCATGTATTGGGTTATTTCATTGTGTTGTTTGATCATCAGCTCTGCAGTTTGAACATGAAGAGAGGTAAACTGCTTTGTTTGTGAAAAGCTTTTATTAACAAGTATGAAGGTGCAGTAAATGTCATGTTTCCATGATGAATTCCTCCCAGTAGCATAAACCCCATTAAGCCTTTCCCAGAAGGTTACATTTTCGATTGATGGCGCCTGGAGGAGAAATCAAATTCCAAGAAACTGAAACCCACAGGTCCTGTGGAAACTGCCACCTTCTGATTACTTCTTGTGTCTCCGTCCTCAGTGCCAGACAATATCTTCCCCTGCTGTGAATAATTAAGGTTTGCGGGCAATCTGCTCCTTTTTCCCTTGTGCAGGATCACTAGACGTACCTCAAGGATTGAGCTTGTCTGCATGGTGTTTGGGGGTTTTATTAGCTGAAATCAGACATATTGAGTGATGCCTACAAAAACTAACTTACTTCAGCAGCATTCTGACTGTATGAGTGCTATTGAACTTTGCAGATAGGGCAGAGGTCTAGAGAAATAGCTACTCCTCACCTGAGCCTTACAAGAAGGCCTTTAGTGCTCTCAGACACAAAGACAGGCAAACCTTTTGTCAGTACATTTCAAATATACCGTGGCCTTGATAGAAAAACAGGCCCCTACAGAAAACTTTTGAAAGAGTATGAAACCATTTGACCTTTTGAAAATATTCATGACCCATGAGGATTCTTAACTTCAAAACATACTCTACTTTTCTGTGGTATTTGCTAAATTCTGTGGATCTGTCTTTGTATGCCAACTTCTATGGTACCAAAGATATCATTTGTGACATAAATTATAAAATATGTTTCCAGAAAACTGACATTTATGGAACAGTTTGGCGCTTCACTTTGCCAATGGTATTGAATATAATGGAACGAGTAGGTTGTATAGGGAAATGGGAACATATAAATGCTCAGTCTAAACTGCAAAGGCATCCTGAACCTCTCACTTTTTTTATCCTCTTGGTGCACCTTGCATTTTTTGGAGAAAAACCCTCAGCACTGTGTTTAAAATGTTAGAAGTCAGAGCAGAGAGAAGCCTATAATCAATGCAACTTTCGCAGTGCTGCACAGTGAGAAAAGGAAGAAAGGTTGGCAATGTTGGGAATTCCCCACAACAGTTTCACCACTACTAAAAGAAAAAAAGATCGATATGCATGGCTGTGACTGAGATACATGAATTGTGCTTTAGTTTTCTTCTTCATAATATTAGTAGGCTCATTAGCTATGCCAGCAAAATGATTGACAGCAGTTTACCTTTTCAGCTGAGGGAAAATGTTTCCAGCATCTCTGCATGCATCTTTTGTTTTGTTTTGCATGATCAACAGAACAATCTACAGAAAACAAACTAGTGTGAAGCACACACAGTGTTACAGACAAGAGTATACAACAATGGAGTAAGATGAAATAGCAGGAAAAAACGAAATAAATGGCAGATTCGCAGGCTCACGCTGTAGTGAAAGAAACCTGCTCACCGTGATCTAATTCACAGTCACACTTCTTCTGGACTATTTAACGGGTTCAGGATCTTGCCCAAGGACACTTCAACACGCAGGATGTAGAAGCCAGGGATTAAACTACTGATCTTTTCATTAGTGGAAGAGCTGCTCTACCTCCTGAGCAACAGCCGTCCACTAGCACAAGCAACCAATATTCCCAGGCTGCCTCCCCTCCAATTACGAACCAAGCCAACCCTGCTTAGCTTCCAAGATCAGACGAGATCAGGCATTTTCAGAGGGGTATGGACTTAAGCTATGCCACCCTTAAGAAGGACACACACACACACACACACACACACACACACACACACACACACACACACACACACACACACACACACACACACACACACACACACACACACACACACACACACACACACACACACACACACACACACACACACACACACACACACACACACACACACACACACACACACACACTCAATAGAATAAAACCTGTGATTTCTACTGACTTTAAAGCTGCTGCTTCAAGTCTGATACTTCATGGTATGTAGAAGTATGTTGAAGGGGAGAAAGCTCTTCTTTTCTGGTGGGCCCTTATGGACACAGCCATGTCTGACCATGCCTGCACAGTGGCAGACTTGGCCCTATTAAGTCATGTTCTTGTTCTCCCAGGGGATACCATACATTGGGTAGGACAGCAGCCAGCATTCAATCAAAGGCAGGCTGGGTTGAAAACACAATGTGGTCTTTTTTTTTCTTCTGTAGTCAGGCCTGCCAGCGGTGGACTCTGCCGATTTAAGGTATTGACAAGTTGTCGTTAAGTAGACAAAGACAGGAATTGGTATTATTGAAGATCTTAATAACACTGACACTGCAAAACAAATCATGGGAACAACAACCTCTGAATAGTAGGCATTTCTCAAACATATGCATAGTAGTGCCTGGCATGAGCTTCTGGATTCTGGCAATGAGTAGAGTGCTGCCTGGGTTATCAGAGTAGCACAGCTTAGTTTTTTCAATCCTGTGATGCAAAGACGTTTGAGCCCCTAAAGGCAAAACTTCGCTTCACTATCTAAATCCCTCTTTACATACGCCAGTATATAAGCCAACTTGTGACATGAACAATGACTGTGGGAAGAGCAAGCAAATAAAACATGGACAATTTATTAATTGGCTTCCAATGATTGCATAAATCAGTGTTTTTTGAGCCGATGTTTATTGCATAATGGACATGGAAGTTGCTAAGGCCTAGCACACACTAAAATATTCGTAAAATCTTAAACAATATTGAAAATGTGACGACAAATAATGATTACGTCTTGTGTCTGACAAATAATGACAGATTAACAGTTCAGTTCTTATAGTGTGTGGTGTGCAACGAGACGACCAACTCAGCACACCACACACTGACCGATTCATTCACCGACTATCAAAACGTGTAATCTCACGCGGTCGAACGTGACTTAAGAGTAAACAAACATGATGGACAAGCTAAATGTGGCTAGCTGTTAGCTGGTACATCCAAAACATTTTGGTCCAACTCCTTTCCTTGTCAAATAGCTTATAAAAAAGTTTGACTGTCCTGATGACAAACAAAGTTTGAAGTGTGGAGAGGCAGTCTAAACTGAAAGTCCAAGGCACTCTGATGTCATCTAAAAACTGAGTCTTCGTCAGGACATAATTGACAAGAGATAAAAACAGGTGCTTAAATAGGATGTCATGTGACAGACGTGATGGTCACATTTGCAACGTCTGATTTAAGCAGATTTAAGCAAAACATGTTATATTCAGGGCTTTAAATTAACTTTTTTGATCACCAACCAACATGGTTAGTAGATTTTTAAAGTTACCAGCCAACCAGATTTTCCACCAGCCAAAAGTTTGTTTTAAAATTGTCTTTTGTGTAGACCCGGCAATCCTTACAGTACATGGTATTCGTTTCTTGGTTGAATACGAGCCACTCACAGCCATTTAGAATGAAAAGTCCTCATTTTCTTCTTCTTTCTTGTCCCCTGTGTCTGCAGCAGCCTTCCTTTTTTGCTATTCTGGTTTCTTAACTCCAAACAAATATCTCCACATATGTTTGGGGTGTTGCACATTGCCTATTTCAACATGCTTTTCATTTATTCTGTAACAAAAAGGTTAACAACTGTTTGCCTTAAGAACACAAGGTACATTTATTTTCAAACCTGTATTGAAAAAGTGTGGTTTTCTATTTGGTGCAAACCAAAAAGTTCTTAATGGAAATAAATTAAAGTTCAGCATTTGTTATAATGCAGTGGCACTTTACTTTTGATAATTTTATTTCAAACTGTTACGGCCTCCTCCAGGTACGTTAGACGTAACCAAAACCAACTCGTTACTGAGGAGACTAGAACATAAAAGAGAGACGCCACACAGTTATTATTTTAAATCCCAAGCTTTATTTTATCAGAAAAACCCCACCCTTTAAGTAAATAATATAAATATAAATGAACAAACAAAAAGGACTGGAGATCCGGCTAAACAGAACAAAAGATGGGAAAGTGCTAACGACGTGCCAACCACGTAATGGGCCGTTGCTCTCAGCACTTCCCCCTAAACTACCTAATCAAACTTATCTAATAAAAGGATCGAAAACAGGACTACCGGTCTCCCCAGTCCCAACTAAAATAACAAAACCCAGCAATCTAAACATGCATAAGTTAAACCAAAAGTTTAACTTAAACCAAAACCATAAGTTAATGTCCAAAGAAACCTGCCATCACAGGACTCATCGACTACAGGCCTGTCACCCTGACGTCTGTGGTCATGAAGTCCTTTGAGAGACTGGTGTTGAGCCACCTGAAGGACATCACAGGCCCCCTGCTGGACCCCCTGCAGTTTGCCTATCGGGCAAACTGTTCGGTGGAGGATGCAGTCAACATGGGTCTGAACTACATCCTGCATCACCTCGACTCCCCAGGGACCTACGCTAGGATCCTGTTTGTGGACTTCAGCTCGGCATTCAACACCATCATCCCGGATATCCTGCACCGTAAACTCACCCAGCTCACTGTGCCTGCCTCCACCTGTCAGTGGATCACCAACTTCCTGACTGACAGGAGGCAGCAGGTGAGGCTGGGGAGCATCACATCCGGCACCCGGACAATCAGCACTGGCGCCCCCCAGGGGTGTGTTCTCTCCCCACTGCTCTTCTCTACACCAATGACTGCACCTCAGGGGACCCTTCTGTGAAACTCCTGAAGTTCGCAGACGACACCACCGTCATCGGTCTCATCCAGGACGGTGACGAGTCTGCCTACAGACGGGAGGTGGAACAGCTGGCTCTCTGGTGCAGTCAGAACCATCTGGAGCTGAACCCGCTCAAGACTGTGGAGATGACAGTGGACTTCAGGAGAAGCCCCCCCTCACTCCCCCCCCCCCTCACCATTCTGAACAGCACAGTGTCTACTCTGGACTCTTTCAGGTTCCTGGGATCCACAATCTCACGGGACCTGAAGTGGACCTCCCACATAGACACTCTAAGGAAAAAGGCCCAGCAGAGGATGTACTTCCTGCGTCAGCTCAGGAAGTTCAACCTGCCCCAGGAGCTGCTTATCATGTTTTACACCGCCATTATCCAGTCCGTTCTCTGCACCTCCATCACTGTCTGGTTTGGTTCTGCAACCAAACTGGACAGACACAGGCTGCAACGGACAATCAGGACTGCAGAAAAGATCATCGGTGTCGACCTTCCCCATCCAGGACTTATACCGGTCCAGGGCCAGGAAACGGGCAGGTAACATCACTGCAGACCCCTCACACCCCGGACACAAACTTTTCAAACTCCTTCCCTCTGGCAGGCGTTACAGATCACTGTACGCCAAAACAACCCATCATAAGAACAGTTTCTTCCCCAGGCTGTCACTCTGATGAACGCTAAGCAGTCAGAGAGTGTCAGACCTGTCGCTGTGAAATAACCCTGGAACAAAATTGTTACTGTGAATGTACATATACGCAAATATATACTATTTTTATTTTATTTAAATTACCATCTGCACACACTCTTTAATGTAAATACTGTAAAAATAACTACCTCATGTTCACTTCAGCATCTTTTTTGCACTACTCACCACTGCACTATTTTCTTATTTAGTCTTGTACATATTAGTCTTTAATTATTTGTCTAATTTTTTAGCTTATTGTTGATATTTAATGTTTTACCTTTGTACAAAGAGAGCACAGTCTACCGAAGTTAAATTCCTTGTGTGTTAAACATACCTGGCCAATAAAGCTGATTCTGATTCTGATTCTGATTCTGAAAAAAAGCGAACCTAGGAGAGGAGAAACGACAGGTAAACAATTTAAACACAGAACAAGATAACCTCACCACGCACTGCCGAAAAGTTTGTTTGTCTGCTGGCCCCGCCTCTCCCCTCCTGGCTCCCATATATCCCCTCCTCCTCCTCCAGCCCAAATTACTCTCAGGTGCGCCACAGGCAGGGGGAGGGGGAAGACCAGAGAAGCAGAGAGGGGGAGAACAAGGCCCGGCATGTTTGCCTTAAGAACATAAGGTACATTTATTTTCAAACCTGTATTGAAAAAGAGTGGTTTTCTATTTGGTGCAAACCAAAAAGTTCTTAATGGAAATAAATGAAAGTTCAGCATTTGAAATAAAATTATCAAAAGTAAAGTGCCACTGCATTATAACAAACAACAACTAAAAAAACAAACACCTTCACACTACTGGTGTGTGAGACAAATGTCTTTGTTTGGGGTCTGGAGGTCTCCCCCCAGAACATTTTTAAAACCAGAAATGTCTTTCTCTACATTCTGATCCATTTATGCACAATTTGAGCGATTTATGCTCCACTTTGTGTCTTTAATTCTAAATCTAATTTAGTGTTCATCACATTTTCATACAGTGATGCATCATTTGAAAACATGTAGACATCTGTTCTTGACTTGTTTTATATAATCCAGAATTACTGTGATTCTGTCACAGGCACATGGTCAAAGTAAGTTTTACTGAAAGAAGAGTTTAATTCATAGAGGGGTGGGACATCGTTGATTGACAGACAGACAGTCACCATGGTTACTCACTCTCACCTGCCTGCTGCACAATGAAATAGAGGAGAAAGAGCAGCTGACTGAAAACACTTCAAGCTGCTTGCAAAGAAAACAATGTTTTCTATAGAAATATATTAATGTACTGTCTGTGCAAAAATATATATATACAGCCGCGGTCCGGACCTCGCGGATCTCTTCGCCTCCCTCCGTTTCATAACGTAGCCTAGGCCTAGTTTAATTTTTGTTTCAGTTCACAACAGGTGAGCTCAGGCTGGAGAGGCTTGTTAGTAACTTGTAAAAAATAAGAGAGAGCAGAAGAACACTGGCAACATCAGTTTAAATGACAGGATTATTTCTCCCATCGCTGACTGACTGTCTGAGCTCCGCTCTGTCTGACTCTCTGACGTTAACGTCGCTCGTTCAAAGAGTTCGTTGTGCTGTCATCCAAAGTGCAAACCTTAACTGTGCAGACAACTGTTTCTCAAGCCCTGTTGGTTTGAAAAAATCTCACAAACAGTTGCATATAGCCGGGATGGAGTTCTTTTTACGGACTAACTCTTAAGTTTCGTTTTTATTTTCAGCGGAGGAGCAAAAGGGGAGGGGGAGACGCGTCTGTGTGGCAACATGATAGAATGAAAACCCCCCCTCCCATTCCCCTGCTGCCGAATGATATGCCCCGAACCGTGGCTGCAGAACCAAACGGGTCGGATTTTTGTCTTGAACCGTCCCATCCCGTCGCTTCCAGTGATATTTGCTTCATTCATCACCAGCCAAAATGGCTAGTAACTCTACAATGTTACCCACCAAAGTAAATTTTTACCCGCATTTGGCGGGTTGGCGGGTGTTAATTTAAAGCCCTGGTTATATTACACAAATACCTCAGAACTTAGGGTAGGGTTAGGGTAGGTCTGTCACATGACATCCTATTTAAGCACCTGTTTTTATTTCTGTCAAACTTTGTTTGTCATCAGGACTGTCAAACTTTTTTATTGGCTATTTGACTTCTGTCCCCAGTTCTTGAAGAGCACCTGATTGCTCTACATTTTTTGACCCAGTGCAGCACTCACTTCTACCTTTTTTTTCCTTTTCTTGTCATTTGGATTGTGGTTTGTTTTACAGGACTTGTTTTATAAACACTCGTGTTGTTGCCACAAATCAAAAAGTTGGTTCTGAATTTCATGACATCCATCTAATATTTTGCTTCGCGTTTGCTGTTGTAACCATGGTAATGGTTGTTGTGCTTCCTGCTTCAGTCAGCTTGCTTCCACATGACAATTCACAGAGTCCATGCTCGGCCGTCCTCGATGTTCTCCCCACAACAGGATTTTTAATCGTATTGAACATGTTTAACATGTTAACATGTATGTTTAAATATAGTTAAAAACACTCTTAACACATCTCACACCACGGGAGAATCTGGCAAGATCATATTTGGATCCATCAGATAGTCGGGCCTTTGCTGACTTTTGACAGAAGGGGGGAATCGGGCCCAAAATCGGCCCGACTATCTTTTAGTGTGTACCCCGCTTAACTCAGTGTAGACACTGTATTTGTCTCAAATTAGCCAGTGCCACTCTTAAGGTGCATTCACACATACTCCGTGCGCGCCGCGGTCCGTCAGCGCCGCGCACTACGCCGTAGTTAGCCGCCACTCTAGTCAATCATTGTGTTCACACAGCCGGCGCTGCGGTCCGTCTCCGGAGCGTGCCACCAGCGCCACGTCGCTCTGCTCCGTTTCAAATACGCTGCAGGTCTATTTTCGACGGAGTACGCTGCAGACACGCGTCAAGCTAGACAGAATATCACAACCCGGACAGGAAGTCAGACAAGGAAACGCACAGAGCATCCGGTCAATTTCAAAATAAAACACAATATACGGACTCGCGATCGTATTTTTTATCACTTTATCAACGTAACGTCAAAACAGGCACCAAACGAACAACAAATCATCCTCAGAAAGACAAAGAGACATGTTGTCTGCACGTTTTTCTCTTTATTCCCGCGTGATCTTGTAGTTCTCCCGTGATGTGTGTACAGCTGATCATGAGTGCGCTTCGCTGCGCTGACGTTCCAGAAACGGATCCAGTGTGAATGGGCGCGCGCCGTCCGACGGAACAAAACCGTGGCGCAGACGGACCGCGGCGCGCACGGAGTATGTGTGAATGCGCCTTTAGAGTCTCGTTTTGTCATTCTCACTTCCATGTCTGGACAGTGATCCAGACGTGATGCTATAGCTCCTGCTTTTTTTTCTTCTTCAGATTAAAGTTTCTGACGTTTCTCCATCATTGTAGTTTTCCTCTTAAAGTAGAGTTTTACCTTTTTTGGCCTAAACAGGTTAAAAAGAAGCTAAATGAGATGTTTAAGGAATATATGTCATTTAAAAGATGATTGCATTCAAGATTGTGTAAGTCCCTAAAAATGGAATTGATGTACTTAGATATATCCAACCACTAGAACTGAGCCACATGCTGCCAGCAGATGTGCAGGGCCAAGATAACAAATGGATTTCAAAAGTTTGGATTTAAAGTTAAATTAGTATTTGGGTGCAGGTGCTTGTAATGATTAATGACTTAAAGCACTTTAAAGTCTGATCAGGCTTAATTAAGAACCAGACAGAGGGGGGTAAGAATTGATGTCATATAATCAGATTTTATGGTTTCAGTTAATTTTCATGGCAGCACAGTTTTGTACTTCAAGTTTAAAAAAATAATTAACATCTGATTGCTCACGCCAGGTAATAACTAATTTATGAGAAACAATAAAGATTGTAAACTTCGCAGGAATTGATACAGAGTTTTATTTATTTATTCCTTAAATATGGTCTTTATAATTAACTCTGACTGGTGGGGTTTTGATTGTTTGTACTGAGTGAATGTTTCAAACACCCAATTTAAATATAGAATACATTAATCCAGTTAAACTTTTTTTTAATAGTGAAATAAACATGACAAGGTATAAGTGTCAACAAGAAAGTGAGATGAAGACATACAGACTGTCATGGTTTACTCAGGTTTAGTTAGTTTATTCCTTGTTTTGTCACTTAGTTAATTATCTATCCTAGTGTTGCTGGTTTCCTTGTGTGTTTTGGTCTTAATGTTTTCTAGTAGTCTTCAGTGTTTCCTGTTTTTATTGTATAGTTGTCCTCAGTGTTTCATGTGTTTAATCCTGCCTCTGTGTGTTTCCCTCCAGTTTGATTGCCCTCATTGTCTTCACCTGTGTCGTTAGTCTCACCTGTGTCTTATTACCCCATGTCTATTTAGTCTCTGGCCCTTTCCGAATTGCCACAGTTCAGTATGCAGTGCGTACTATTCAGTAGGGAGTTTCAGTAGACTGAACTCTCGTGGTCATTCAGTGGTCATTTTTTGTGTCCACCTCAGTATACTGAACATTTCAGTATGGATACTAACTTCCGGGTTTTATGCAGTATGGATCGGATGCATGCTTTCAGGAAATGAATTGAATTTTACCACCCACAATGCTGTGCGAAATTAACCGTAAAACGTCACTTCACGTGCGCCTCCCAAATCAAAACAAACAAGCATGGATTAATTGAATCAATTTTTAATCTAGAGTTTAAAGTCCCTTCTAAAATCGCTCCTTTATATTAACAACAACAAAATGTAACAAATGTCTGCATTATTATTAAACCTTTCCCCTCTATTTAAATAATGATTTCCATATTTATGTATGTCTTTATTGGTATATCTTACATTATATACTGTATATTACTTTCTTTCCTGTATGTAATTTTATTATTTAATCTGTTTTTTACTTGATTTACATTGTGATATTGTTTTTTGTTTACTGACTGTATATGTGCTTTACTCTTCTTGAATAAAGCTAAACAAAAAAAACAAAAAACGAGGATGGAGGCGGCCGGTTCAGGTAACGCAAATGACGCCACTTCCATACTGAATGAATCAAATGAAGTAGGCACAAATATCTGCTTACTGTGCTGTCTACTGAATAGTAGGTACTAAAAGTATACAGCATGGATAGTAGGTACTGTCTACTGACTACTGACAGATTGAGTAGGCACTTTGCAATTCGGATGCACCCTCTGTGTTCCTTCCCTTCTGTGTCAGATCATTGTTGTTTGTTGGTGTTGGTTGTCAGTCCTAAGTGCATGTCAGTCTTCCTCGTGCCTCCCAGTGTTTTTTTTACCCTTTGTGGTTTTTTTGGTTGGACGTTTCTGTTTGCCTTTTTGTTTTAAATAAATAGTTTCAGTTCTGCACTTGGGTCCACCTCCTTCGTTTTTCAACACAGTCCGTCACAGAGACAATACACAGACATAAAAACAATAATGGTTACAGTACAGTTGTGTATGGATCTGGAAGGACAGGTCTGGGGTATATAGAGATATATTATTAATGAGCAAGGGAGGGGAGAGAAAGGGAAAAAAAGTATATAAAAAATAGAATAGAATAAATAAGAGAACCTGTTCAACTTTTATAATTAGACTTTTTGAACGAGCGGACCTTCAAGATAGCAAATGTCTTTACATTATTTTGTGCAAGTCTGAAAACTTTGACTTTGAAATGAATTTACATTAAATGAAATGTTCTACTTTCAAAGCTGGGACAATAGAATCATAATGTTGTGTTGTTACGAAACCCTGAGAGAGAAAAACAAGTTGGGCTGCCAAACTATTTTAATCATAGTTAATCGATGGATTTCTGTAGTTAATTACTCATTATTTTGAAATGTCCTGAAGTAAGGGTACTTTAAGTCCTGTTCCCTTTTTTAAATCTTTTTTATATTTGTATCTTTTAAAGCGATCCATTTTCAAAGTCTGAGCTAAATTCCTTTTTCCCTCATTTTTTTTACCTTGAAGCTCCTGTTTTGTGTAGATTTTTGGTAAAACTTGTGGACCAAACATAATAAATAATAATAATAATGAATTGTATTTGTAATGCACTTTATACTGAGCGAACAATCTCAAAGTGCTACATAAGAAAGAAAAAATAAAAGGAAAAGTTAAAATTTATAGGTAGATCGTCTCTCCAAAGGAAACAACTAATCAAAGGCTTTTTTAAAAAGGTAGGTTTTTAGGCCTTTTTTAAAAGTGTCCAGGGTCAGTGGTGCTCTCAGGTGGTCAGGGAGAGCATTCCAAAGACAGGGAGCGGCGTGACAGAAAGCTCTGTCTCCCATGGTTCGGAGTTTGGTCCTTGGGATCTGCAGGAGGTTTGCCTGACCGGAGCGGAGGTGTTGTGAAGTGGGCTGAGGGGTGATTAGCTCCTTCAGGTAAATAGGAGCATTACCATGGAGGCACTGGTGGGTCAGTAGGGAAACCTTGTAACATGACATTTGTTTCTCTTTGTTTATCTTGTCAGACATGCATAGATAGTGTTTTTGACCCAAAACTTATCCTGTTGTCTTTGGACTGTCAAATGCATTATGCTGAATGTTTGCGGTGGAAATTGTAGGAAAAAAAAGTTTCTTAAGCGTGCTGTAAAAAGTCTCATCTGACATCTATCCTGCATGTGGCAGTGTTTACAGGCATAAAAAAAAACATAAACAGCAGGCTGTTTCATTACCTGTAAAAAAAAGTACCTACATGAGCTTTAAGCTGTTAGGGCATCAGTAGTACATCAATATTTGTATGATGTGCACATTTGCAAAAGAGTAAGATGTAAAAGAGATAAGGGAATAACCCAGGTCAAAACATAAAAATCTAAAAGGTTGCATTCAAGTATCGAGTCAAGTGAAGATGTAACGGTGTTTTCACACAGGGATCATTTGGAGAAGTTCCGAACAAGGAGAAAACGCGGCTGTGACGTAAGGGTGTACAGAATGTTGTGCGTTGGTGTATGCTTTGGCCCGCTTTACAATATTGCAGTGTGAGCACAAAGCGACCAAAGGGAAATTTGCTAAAATGTATCATTTTCTCATCTGAATAGGAAAAGGGAAAAGAGCCCTAGATGTGAAAACAGCCTCAGAGTATAGGACAAACCTCAAGGCCGCCAAGTCTTAAGATCCTCATTTTTCAACTGAAATCTGGCTCATATCAAAGTCTCAACTCTCCAGGTCTGGTTTCACGTTAAATATATCATTTTCAAGTAGGCCACTCTATGCACATGACTGCATTGGTGGGAAATTATTTTACAGTTTTGCCCTGAATCTCTAAAACCAGGTCCCTTACATTGTGATACCTGTATTTCAGCAGGATTCTTGTGTGCACTGTTCACAGTGTCAAACATCTTTACGTTCTGTTTCCCTCAGCTTACATCTGTTTCTTCAAAACTAGTGCTGTTATACATATTGAAAGGTTTGCTGTTTTGTCAAATTTGAGACATGACTTAGGAGGAGGATAATCAAAGTTTGTTGTCTGTAAAAAGCTAATCCATAGTTTTGACTTGTTTTCATTGTTGTACAGAACACAACTGCCTCTCAGACATCAGAAGACTGAAAACAGGTTGAATCATGCTAGAATAAGAATGGGTAGGGCTTTGTTTTTTACCCTAGACCGAGGAGAGGAGGATGGCAAAGTCACAGGAGATTTACGAGCCGGTGTTCGCTGCTCTTTAAGAGGATGCATAAGGGAGTGTGCTTAATGATTTATTACCTCGTGCCACTGTGGAAATCAAAATGGATTTTAGAATCTGCTCAACTCTTAAATCTAGACCTGGAGGAATGTGATTTATGAAAATGACATCAGGAGCACTGTGTCTTCCGCTGTGTGTCTTAGCAAGCATGTGTGAAACAGCACCTTGGCCTCATTAAGCACATTCAAGTTATGTACAGTGCAGTGCATTTTTCTATTCCAAGTGTCTCATGAAATGCTGTTTTCATGACTGTTAAGTGCCTGTCTCATCAGGCTTTTTAACTAGGATGAATCACAAACACATCTATTCATATCATCAGGTATGCACACAAATGAAATGGCATTCCATAATAAAGAAGAAGACCCCTAACCTGAAAAAGGTTGCAGGTTATGGATGGTTGCACTGATGATAAGTCTTCCTGGGGAATGTGTGACCAGTCAAACAATGGTCTGTAATGATGTAAAAATCCGTGACAAGGTTATAAAGATCATTTATTCATGATGACTGTCTAAAGCATACAACGTGCAAAGTGGTCTTAATCTACAATACTGAGATTGATTGCTTCAGTTTTCATCCATGAGTGGGAGAACTGCAGTATTTTTCCTCGTCGTGCTAAAGATACCTCAGAGGATAGATAGATAGATAGATAGATAGATACTTTATTCATCCCCTTGGGGAAATTCAGGTATCCAGTAGCTCACTTAGTCAGACAAACAAACAATACAATACATTGGACAAACAATAAAAGTCAGTAGAAGTCAATAAAATAGTGAGCAATATTGCACATAATTTAAAATTGCATATAAAAAAATACAAAAATAAGAGCCAGAGGTAGATATAAATAAATAAGTATTGCACTATTGTCCAGTGAGCGTGTGTGTGTGCATGTGCGTGTGTGTGCATGTGAGTGGGGGCAGAGAGAGAGAGAGAGAGAGACAGAGAGTGGGAGAGAGTCACAATAAGCCCCTGCCCTCGACTGAGGTGTTGTGTAGTCGGGTGGCTGTGGGGACAAAGGATGCTCTGTACCGCTCAGTCCTACAGCGCAGCGAGATGTGTCGTCTGCTGCGGCCACTCCTCTGTTCTGCCAGGAAAACATCAGCCATAACACGTGAGAGGTTATGTTGCCCCATTTTTTCCAGGTATGCTGTTGATTCTTAAAAAGTAGTAAAGCATGTCTGTGTTAAACCCCTCCTGAGTCACAGAGGAAACTCAGAGATGATCGAATGCATTCCCCCCTTTTTTCGGAATCAAAGGCATTTTTACTCGTGGGGCTCAGTTGGTAGAGTCGTCGTCTCTCAACCGGAAGGTCGAGGGTTCGATCCCCAGCTCCTGCGAGCAACATGTCCGATGTGTCCTTGGGCAAGACACTTAACCCCGAATTGCTCCCGCTGCTTCGTCTGCGGCGTATGAATGTGTATGAATGGGATTAGTTACTTCTGATGGTCTCACTACATAGCAGTCACTGCCATCAGTGTGTGAATGGGTGTGAATGGGTAGGTGTGACATGCGGTGTAAAGCGCTTTGAGTAGTCTGAAGACTAGAAAAGCGCTATGTAAGCTCAAGTCCATTTACTCGGTCTCTGACGGACTCGGACGGACTCCAGATTTTAAATTGAGACCGGTCAAGACCACCACTGATGGACCTTTTTCAGGTCATTACTTTGATTAGAAGGAAACACCCCTTTATAAAGAACAAATAACTTCAATTCATTCAGAATTTGATTCTTATCACCTGGTTACGGCCGCAACCTTAGTCTAAATGAGTGACATGACTGCTGCACACAAGATGATGATTTTGCATTGATATTTATGGTCTTGGTCTTGTCTCTGCCTCGCCCTTCCTTGGTCTTGGTCTTGATTCAGCCTCAATCCCTAAATGTCTTTGTCTCGTTTAGTGTGGTCTTGACTACAACGCTACTCTGAGATAACACTTTGCATTGGCTAAAGCTCCAATGCCCAATGAATATGGCGAAACATATTTGACTTTTTGTGATTCACACACTTGTAGTATTTTACAACACACATTCAAATTGAACCCAATTGTTCTTATTGGTCAAACAAGGTCAACCAGTAACATCTAAATGTCATAGTTTCTAACCATGCTCTGCCTGTTTGTTTTCTTTTTACTTATATTTGATTTTGTTTGTTTGTTTGTTGTTGTTGTTGTTGTTGTGTGACTCCCATATAAGAGACTCCCAGTGTATCACAAAGGGGAATCCTACATACCACCAGAGGTACTCCTACCAAAGTTTGAGAATTAATGTATTAGAGAAAAGCATGGAGCAAAGTTGTAGGGACACACCCACCTGGAAGCTCTCTCAAATTTCCCTGCGACTGTAAACAGAGCTGGCTAATCAGAGAAAAGTGGGCACGTGGCTAGGGGGCCCTTACTCCCAGTTTCCACATAGTCTCTGTGCACACCGTGGTCTGCCAGCGCCATGGTTTTACTCCATCGGATGGCACGCACTATGCCCCACTGGGTCTGTTTCCGGAGCGTGAGTGCAGCCATGAGCAGCTGTACACACATCACAGGAGAACTACTATTTTGAATTTGACCGGAAGCTCTGTACGCTTCCTTGTCTGACTTAAGGTGGATTCACACATACTCCGTGTGCACCACGGTCCGTCAGCGCCGCACACTACACCGTAGTTAGCCGCCACTCTAGTTAACCATTGTGTTCACACAGCGGGCGCTGAGGTCCGTCTCTGGAGCGTGCCACCAGCGCCACGACGCTCTGCTCCGTTTCAAATACGCTGCATGTCTATTTCTCTGATTGGTCTATTTCCGATGGAGTATGCTGCAGACACGCGTCAAGCTAGACAGAATATCACAAACCAGACAGGAAGTCAGATAAGGAAACGCACAGAGCATCCGGTCAATTT
Source organism: Tautogolabrus adspersus (assembly GCA_020745685.1). Classification (NCBI taxonomy): domain Eukaryota; kingdom Metazoa; phylum Chordata; class Actinopteri; order Labriformes; family Labridae; genus Tautogolabrus; species Tautogolabrus adspersus. The sequence goes on along the minus strand of CM036549.1, from coordinate 7,897,446 downwards.
CAAAATAAAACACAATATATGGAATCGTATTTTCCTCACTTTATCAACGTAACGTCAAAACAGGCACCAAACGAACAACAAATCATCCTCAGAAAGACAAAGAGACATGTTGTCTGCACGTTTTTCTCTTTATTCCCGCGTGATCTTGTCGTTCTCCCGTCATCTGTGTACAGCTGATCATGGGTGCGCTTCGCTGCGCTGACGTTCCAGAAACAGATCCAGTGTGAATGGGCGCGCAACGGTTTTGTTCCGTCGGACGGTGGCGCGTACGGAGTATGTGTGAATGAGGCGTGACTTTCTAGCTCGATCTGTTCTGTCCAGCTTGACTCGTGCCTGCAGCGTGCCTGCAGCATGCTTTGTCAAAAATAGACTTGCAGCAAATTTGTCACGGAGTAGAGTGTAGTGGCGCTGCTGGCCCGCGCCAGAGACAGACAGAGGTGCTCGCTGTGGAAACTGGAGTATGCTGAAATTTGGAGTTAAAGAGACAGCAGCTGAAATAAACCGTTTCAGGCAGAGGCTGTAATCAGGGATTTTACTGACGCCAGTATAAGATAAAAAAGGAGGTTTTTGACCTACACATCTTGCAAAGCAATTCAAGAGGTGTCCCAGACTGACATAGTTAATGGTGAAAATGTGTATGATAAATCTCCTTTAACACTAGGACCGCCAACATTCTAGACCCCCCTTCAAGCGCCCCAGCCGTCTATCAGACGGCATATGTAATTTCATAGTTTGTACACAAATAAAGCATTTTTTTGATGACATTATGAGAAATAATTATAAATACAACTTACTTAAACCAGGCAGGATTGTAACCTTTTAAATGTCTCATGTCAATTTACGATATTTTTCGGCTTTTTAGAGCGCCGTTTTTTACTGCTGCTCCACGTCTCCCGTTGCTAAAACACATTCTTCAAAAATGGAAAATGCATAACTTTTAGTCTATAATATTGTTTGCTATATTAGGCTATGCATTTTAATAAAAATCACTGCAAAAAGAGAGATAAACACCGAGATAAACGCCGCCGCCGCCGCCCCCCCCCCACACACACACGCACGCACTCACACACACGCGAACGATTGAATGAACAGGTTGTCGCCACAAGGCTCTGGCAAACAACAACAAAAACAAGGCTATATATTGGCATGACAAACGATATACAATAATAACTGCAGAACTCCAGAACAGGCGAACAAACAAACAAACAAAGGCACGATCAGCACCTCGGACAGCGGCGCGGCTCCTGAGGCACACACCTCGGGCAAAAGTGCTCAACCTATAGGTGCACGTCCCACACACGGGGCGCTTGCATCCCTTGCAGGAGACAACGGTCATATTTTTTTGCAGTGCGTGTTTGTCTGACACTGCCTCCTTTCTAACTTATGGAAGAAAAAAAAAAAGAGACGCGCGAGGGAAATGTATCATTTTCAGCTGCCGTCTGTATGGCGGCGGTCATAGGTATAAATGCGCAGAAATCTTGTGTTTTATTTTAGTAACACATAAGCTTCAGAAAACATACAAGACACATATTTAGGAAAAGTCATAGCATGAGAGTCTTGTAGGTTTTATTTTAACAGAGTTATTTGTATTATAAAAACCCAAACCGTTCGTCAGACGGTCTTGGCGGTTCTAGTGTTAAAAATATATATGTCACAAAATGAAACTACTGTTTACCAGTGAAGAAAGAATCTAATCCTGAGAACATGACAACTGAGAAGACAATGGAGTCTGTGCCAAATGTACCTCATAAAGGATTAAACATTTTATGAACACAGTGATTCCATCTCAAAGGACCTGACTGTTGAAATGAGGAGAGCATTGTCGTTTAAGTCCCCCTCCCTTTGAGGTAAACATCCTCCTGCTGGTGCTCAGGCGCCCATTTAAAAAAAAAAAAAAAACTAAATTCAGGCAGGAAATTGTCTCTGAAAGCCTGAACTCGCACCACAGTCGAGTGTTGTTTGAGTCACTATTATTGATCAGAAAAGCCTGTCGACTTCCTGCTGATTTATCATTGCTTTTTTGTTCTCAGTGAAGTTGAAACTACCTTTAAATGCCCTACACCCCCACAGTCTGCCTACACAGGTGCTTTCACTTATCTGCCTGATTGCAGGCTGCTTCAGGATGCCGTGAGCATGTTCAGGCTGCGATGGCTTGACAATTCCCTCCACACTTTGTTAGATTTTTCACACCTGGTACAGCACAGCCATATACTCTGTAAGCATCCGTATATGGTTTAGTTACCTCACATGTTCTCAAGCTTAGATCCGCCCACCTTCAACCTGAGTGGAGGTTTAATCAGCCAGAATAAGTGACAACACCTGTGAGGGGAATTTAAATGAATAATGACTGAAGAACAGCATGCCCATTCCCTTCGCTCCTTCCATTTGAAATCAACTGTAAGACTCTTCGGCTTTGGAGTTATAGGCCTGTTTTGAAACATGAAATGTTGTCGCTGTTAAATCAGCAATAGACTTTCATGTCACCAACAATTTCTAAAAGAATGAAGGAAATGCATGGAGTGAGATTTCTAGGATTCTAGACACAGACCTCAAAGGGATGGAAGCAGCTTTAGGATCAATGCAAACTTTAAGAAATGGGATAACTGTGCAGCTCACATAGTAACAAGTCTTGCTGCAACTGCAAGAATGGTTTTCTCCCTCTATACATTGTCAGTCCGCAAATTCAATCTGATGGTGTTTATTCAGTCTCATCAACCTCTAAGCATGGGGGGAAAAATGATACTAGTGACCCTTTTTTATTTCCTGATTGTAATAGCAGCTTCCAACCTTGAAGGAAGTGAAGCGTCTTTGCAGAGGAGCAGCAGGACGTTAAGCAGAACCTGCTACTTTCAAATCAGACACAATCCATTCAATCATCACCTCCATCTTACCTTCCTTCCATCTAATCCTACATGTTGTTCTCCCTTGAGAAGAAAAGAGCATTAAATGCACTTCAAAAAAGGCCGTTGTCGAGCATAATTCCCTCCAGATCTCCTGCATCCGGGAGGAAAATACTGCAAGTAGTGAAAATATGTGCATCATTTGCAATTACCTGCACACTTTCCTCCAAACAAATGACACTTAATGACAGCAGTCCTTATGAGGGGCGTAATGAAGCTCATGAGAAAGATAAGTCACCGAGGAAACATCAGCTTTATGTTTGTGAAATATTTATTTATTTCCCCAATTATTATTGGAAGGAGAAAGCAGCTGGGTATCTTGTGTAGTTCTTACATTGTGTATGAAGCAATTATGCCTTGTAGCTAAATGATGCAGTTTGTATTTATCTAGGACGACATGCACATGTCTGTGTTAGGAAACACTGCAGCATTTGTTTATGCACAACTGAATGGACAGATGATCTTTGGAAGTGTAGATTCTGGTATGCTAACACCAGACAGATGATGGGGAAATGACTCATAAATAAGACATGTACTCAGTTCTTAAAAGTAGGACATTCTGTTTGATATAAACACCACATTAGTACATTCTATGTCCTACATCACATTATGAAATTAACGAGCCCCAGTCCAATTAGACTACAAGTATGTTCATTATCAACTTCAATGTCTGTGTGTGTGTGTGTATATATATATATATATATATATCATTAACAAAAGGACATGCCATGCTTGACAAATTAGTATCCTACGTTTCATAAAGTACAACAGATCATATTAAAACAACCTGGATTTTTATTCAGCCAAACGGTGAATCTCCACTAACACGAGCGTGACACAGACTGAATGTGTGAATAAGGAAATGAAACTGTGTTTCTGGATCTGTGTAAGGTAGGAGACGGAGAGAAACTCGGGTCCCCACTAGGTTAGGTTCACAGACTCAGTAACCATAGTAACAGACACTGAGTTTAAGTTACCCCTCTCGGGTTTAAGTGAGCTCCCACTTTTAGAAATGGAAATCCGGGAGTTTCCCTCATTTCAGGTTAAACATACTCACAGTTGTCACTAATCCCGCTTTCTGAAATAGGACCATGGAGCAAAATTGACGCTTTGTGTAACACAAAATTAAGGATTTTAATCTGTGTTACATTTTTGTCCGTGAGAGAGAATAATCAATCACTAACTGTCTAATTTCTGCATCATCTTTAATGCAAGGGACAATTTTGTGTGACCCAACTCTTGTTTAATCTAATAAAAAAAGTCTGATTATAACAGCCTTTCAAACTGTGCTAATCAGGGATGTACCGTGACATCAATTCAGCCCAGGACTTTGAAATGAGAGGCCCTGTTGATCTCTAATGCAGCCATCAAGTTTAAATACTCAAGACCAGTTGTACTCAGACTTGACCACCAAGTTTTCCTGCTGCTGCTGCTGCTTCTCCTCCTGCTTCTCCTCTTCACCACCATGACATGACTTCAAGCTGTCCCTCATCACCTCCAGAAGAGACACTGGTCTTCTTATTATTAACTTAATTTATAGGACTGTTGGCAAAATGTAAACAAACACAACGTTAAAGCTAAAACAAGGAAAACAAAGTATTTATATCTGTTGCATGTTTTGGCTTTTCTTAAAGCCTACATATATAATCATATAAATAATTTTAGTGTATTGTAATAAATGTATTAACTAGGCCTCTTAGCTAGCCCTCTTAAACCTACCTTCTCTTCAAACACTCAGATTGTATGCATGTAGGTGTTTTTTTTAGTAGTTTATCATCATATTGTATTGTTCTTGTAAACTGTTTTCCTGCCTGTAGGCTTATCATTCTGGTGTTTTCCAGTGAATATTTGCTGATGTCCAGTTATAGATATGTGAGACAGTCAAATAATTCCCTCTGAGCTGTCTGTGGCTGATTGTTGTTTGGTGTGTAGTGCTGTCCATGGTGCTGATGTCAAGATGTCACAGTGTTACAGACTTTGTCTTGCAGTTCTCACACTGTTTGTGTATGGACTATGATGTTTATAGTGGTGTGAGACTAGATGAGTTTTTGCATATAGGCCACTTTACCAATCATGCAAACAACAGGCTGCACTGTCGGGTGAAGCTGCGGGTCGCAGGTGTGTCATAATGCCGTCATAATGAATACATTGGACTGATTCGTAAAGTATGCAGTAAATAAGCATAAGCATAATTATTTCATATATTTCTTTTCCATATACACGTTAAAAATCCGTTGCTTCTGATGCCAGTGACTGCACACAACATGCCCACCTGTCGTGTCCCTGCTGCTCGGTCCAGCCTCAACATCAGAGGCATCTCCTGTGGCCACAGAAACCATGCGACCACCGTGGAAAAGTCGGTCAAGTTTGCACATATAGCTGCATCTTGTGCCTGCACTGTGTGCTTTCTATTTCTTAGTTTTTCCGCACCTCCCATCTCCTTTTTTTCCCTCCATGTTCACTTAGTTTTACAACTTACGACGCCTGCAAACACTTTCATTTTTGATCATGACGATCCCACATGAGCCAATAAGACCCTCTTTACCTATGACCCCAGACCAGTTCTGCCGGGGGTCATAGGTTCTTTTTTTCATAGAAACTCTTACCCTCCCAATGGTCACCCCACCCCTGGTGTTAAAACACTGAAGGTTTATATGTGAAACATCACACATATTCTAACACTATTAATTAGTGGGAGGTCATCTGTAAATACCTAATTGATAAGCACATTGATTTTCATTGATTTGTACAAACAGTACAGTGGATTGCTGTCCCTTAAAGGCTTATAGGGCCTCTCAGTAATTTGCTTCATGCCAAGTTAGTGACCTCCATAGTCTGAAAGGAAGAAAATGGACAACATGGGACTGTAGTAGACTTAACCTCGAACCCATGTCAACAACAGGTTGCATTGAAATTGTTGACAACTTGTAAAGTTTCAACGTTTCCAGTGAGCTCATTGTGACAAATATTGTCTGAAATCTGCCTTGAGATGTTGATTTCAAAGACAGACAGAAAAATAGTGAGTCAGTGAGACAGACAGACAGATTCCAGGCCCAATTTAAGCATGAAAACATTTTCTTTCCCCATGATACCACTTACTCTACCTAGATAAATGCATTTAAATAAATATTATCAACTACTTACATAAGCTTAAAGTCTGCTTATAACATGCAAGTAACACGTGTTACTCTTAACAGTTTGTAAAACAGTTTTGAACAGATGTCATTTGTATCAGAGCCTGTGGTTGGTTGAGAGTTTGGGACAAAGCTTCTGATTGGTCAATGGCTAACAGTTTTCAGCTTGTATGAATAATCAAAAGAAGATACTGAAGATTAGATCTATTATCATGGATTGACTGTACAGAGTCTTCATTAAGACACTGCCATTTGTAAAGGTATAAGAAAGCTCATGAATGAGAAACTGTCACATCAGTGTTTTTTTTTTTTGCTTACACTGCAAAAAAACGGAAGTCTGCAATGTGCTCCAGAGGTATGAAACCATACATACCGTCAAATGTTAATGCAAAATTGCAGAACTAATGGGATCCATATTTTGAATTTCAAAGTAGTGAATATGGTGACATACATGATAATGACGATGCTCAAGGGGGAATATAGGGAGTCCGGCAAAGACTGTCACTGAATCCATAGTTGCAACTTCTAGAAAGGATTACACCAACCAACAGCATGTGAAGGAATATAAAAACATTTATTGCTGAGTAGGAATAACAATAATGTATGTCTACAGTATGACCTTTAGGTAGAAATACAAGAATAATATAAGTTACTGTAACAAAACTTGTGGTAGTATACGGTTGTTTCAACCCCTTAGGGCACTCAACCATTTAAGATTTTCAAAAAAAAGAAAGTGTAAGTGATTTCATAGGGTTGGCTTGTTTCTTATTAAACAAAAATGTGAGCCCTAAATAAGTAAAGAGACAATGGATGCTTTGGATATCTCTAAAAGTCTTCAGGACATGTCAAGTATTATATATCCACAAAGGCAAAAGGAATAACTTTGTTTTAATGGACTTGTCTCTGTGTTGGTGCCCATATTTAATAATTCCACAGGCAGGAGTTTAGCAGAGAGAGTCTGCAGGCTACATTAACTCTGGCTGCACCAAACACTCCATTTGTACCTCCCTGCATCCATAATTTACTCATTTTTCATACAGGCTGTTCTTGTGTTGCCTTGGGCACTAATATCCACTCACAGGTGTACGTCTGTGTTCAGACTCAAACAAAAGCCCACACAGAAGAACATGCCCTGGCTTTAACCCTGTTTCTGAAAGTTCCTAATGTTCTTACTTTCTCCATGTCGCAATTTTTGCTGTTTTATTTCTGCTGTAAGTGGCCACTTACCTCTGAAAAGCACATCTGACAAATAGGTTAAAATGTCATGTTCCCCTATGCCTTGATGTCTTTCTGAACTTTCTGAACGTAAAAAACAGAATAATATTCCCACAGGGGACCTTATTACTAACTCTGTCCCATTATACACACAATTGATTGAATTTAATATGAGCTCTTTTCAAATCTTCCAAGAGCTTCATCATGAAAAAAGGAAATAAAGACATAAGGGGAGGAGGACATTTGACGTTTTTTTGTATGAGAATTGAAGTATTCTTTTGGGTTCTTTGAAATCATTAAAGGTTATGTTGTAGTTAAAAAAACAGACAAAACAGTTTATACACTAGGAGGATTGATGACGACTCAAGATGAAGATTTATTTTACTGGAAAAAAACATAAGATGATGCTGAATTCAGAAATGTTCTGCATGAGTAACTCAATAATCCTTTTTTACTGACCACAATGTGTCCGTAGTATGAATACTTTTATGTATTTATTTTTTAACTGTCAAACCAGACAGTGATTGTCTGGTCTAGTTCTGATTAGAAAATAAGGGCGCGGTCACACTGGCAATCCGTACCGTGCCCAAGCACGCTTCAACCCTAAAGTCCAGTTCGTTTGGCCAGTGTGACCGCTCCGTTCCGTGCTCAGGCACGGTACACTTCCTTGGCTTTGGCACACTTCAGAGAGGTGTGCTTGGGCACGTTACCCTTCATGCACGAGCACAAGCTAACGGGTACACAACGCTGACAGCCTTCATTATGGAGAAATCCAGAGTTTTACGGTGTTATCTGACTAAAATGACTCAAAATAAGTCACAAAGATGTCATGTTCTCTGTGTTGTTCTCCGATGTGCGGACGCGGACTCGACCGCGCTTCTTTTTTATTCTTTTAATTAATTTACAGCTGTATTTGATTAAAGTGACTCAAAATAAGCCGCAAAGTCAGTAAAGTAGCTGTCATGCTCTCTGTGTTGTTCTCCAATGTGCAGACTCGACTGCGCGTCCCTTTTTTAATTTTTTTTCTCCTGTTTGTAAACTGAGCATGCTTCATAATAACATAAAGCATGCATATGCTGTATTATGATGTTATGTACAAGAGGCAATCGTGCTCAGGCACGGTTAGTCCTGATGCAGTGTGACCGCGGGCCGTGCTGGTCAGTGGGGGAATGGCGCAGCGGGGGGGCAATCGTGCTTGAGTACGGCACGGTACGGATTGCCAGTGTGACCGCGCTCTTAGGCTGTATATTCTTTAACCAAAGTAAATGTACTGTATACCGTCTTGTGTTCAGCTATTAATGTTCAAAACATTTTTTAGAGCCGTATTCATATTGCCTGTTAAAGTCGCGATATACTTTATACGTCCCTTTGACCTCTTAGCCCTAACTGCGTAACTGGGGGACAAAGTGATTGGAGGAAGTAGCAGAGGCTTTGCAGGGGCAAGACAGAATTGGTGGAGTCAGTGGGGGAGAACAGCGCTATGTGTTTGCATGGACGGTGGAGCTTCATTACAACACTGCCTCAGAATCGCACTCTGAAAAGGGCTTTTGTTTCAGGAAGAGACTCCAGTATCAAGAGTATCAGTAACAACTTAAATATTAAATCGGAGAAAATATTGAGCATCACTCTGCTTGTGCATTGTTGAAGAACATAGCTAGCTGCAAGAACTAATGTGAACAGCAGGAAACATTGATCGTCGACACTTTGACTGCACCTGGCGGCCGCAGGTTCCTCCTAGGGCCAAGCCTTTGTGAGTCTCACCCAATGACAGCTGAGATCGGCTCCAACCCAGTGACCCCGTATGGGATAAGCTTTGTAGATAATGGAAAATGGAAGGAGTTATTGAGTAGTAATTTATATTATATCAAGACTTTTCATCCATTATACTTCAAATATAAATGTTGCATAGTTTTTTTGCATAGTTGTTTTGGTATTGCAAAGTGATTGAACATTTCCACTGACAGTGGATTGAAGTCAACTCACCCGCATTAGAGATGTAAAAAAGTTGAACAACACTTTGGCTTTTGGGTCTTTATGTGGACTGTCTTCTCTCAGCCCTCCAATACGAAGTTTTTTTCATGGTCTCCATTAGCAAACAAGTCAACATGGATGCCATCTGGCTCCTTACTTACAAGTAGCAACACATTTTTATCTGCCAATCCTGATGAAGGGAAATGAATCCCTGGTTACATCAGTTGAACAGATGCCAGTGAGCCCCAAATATCCTGCAGCGTTAAATCAGCGACAACAAGGAGCAGCAGGAGGGGACATACATCGGACAACAGCAAAAAACAATAGAATGTGCTGCAGGGACGTCATATTCAGATTTCAGTACATACAAAGACAGTGCTGGACCCAGACCATAGACCCAGACATAGAGATGTAAATATTAATGGACGATGCCTGAATGACGTCAGCCATCTGTCACGGCATAAAATCAAAAGGGATCTGAAAAAGTTCACCCTCCGTACAGTGTGTGCCCATGATGACAATAACTAATCAGACCTATATCGTTTTTTATACCAGGCTGAAAACATGTTCATTTATGCTGTAAAAACGTTTTCTCCAGCCAGAAACAGCTTGAGGACAGCAATGGCCTGTTTGCAATCACTAGCTAGCCAGCAATGGCTTAAAGTTAGCAGTAGACTGCTAAAAACAAATTATATCTATTTATTATGACGGATTATGGAATAACAGCGACTGACTTTGGGTTAATTGAAGGTTGTGAAAGTGTGACGTTAAGTCAACGACAGGTTGCCTGATGTGTGGTTGTTAGTTATTTGTGTTGCGTTCGGTGATCTTGTTTACTGTTGAGTTGAGTTTGCTTCATTTCACTGTTCAGATATAATGAAGCACACTTTATGGATTACACTAGGTATATTATAAAACTGGTTTTCTGAGACAATGGAAGTTAGGTGTGATAATAGAAGCAGTAATGTTAGCTGGTTATGACATCTGTTTAGCGAACAGATCAACACTAGCGAAAGCTAGCAATCTACTTGTCCATTACTTGCTAGCTAAAGATAAATTAGCTTATTAGCTTTTTAGTTTAAAAATATAAATATGTCATGCACCCTGTTCTGAAGTAAAGACAATTATCCCCTCTGCCTCAGCTTCATTGGTGCTATCAGTAAAGCAAATTAACAACTTACTGTCAATAACTGTTGATCATAGGAGGCAGCTGCAAAAAACTGGTGTATGGTGGACAGATAACGGAGTCGGTTTGACACGTTATCGTTTCACTTCTATCTGTGGCTTCTGCAAATTGTAATTTTCACTCCGACTCAAGTTTTGTGAGGAAAAGAAATGCAAGATGTTCATTGAAAAATATTTTAACAAAGCTTTTCATTCCAACCAGCAATGCAATACAATTTACAATGCTGAGATAGGTCAGATCCTGACATTTCAAAGATTTAAAATGTGACATATTGAAAAAGTGCACTGAAAAATAAACAATTCAATTGTCTTCAACAGATTGTTGTTGAATACTTTTCTGTTACATGGTGCACCAATCAATCAATGTCGTTTTAAGCTATTGTTTGTTGTTTGTTTACTTGTTTGTTTTGGAGCGCTTCAAAATGCCTGTAGTGGGGAAAGAATGAAGCCTTGTTTTGTCAGATTCACACTGCACAGTGCTTCTTCCCCAGGCTTTGGACACTTTCCTTTAATGTTAACAAAAGCTATAGCGTTTGTTTACATCCTCAGGGTTCAAACGGCAGATTTCAACACTAAGTGCATGACAGGATAATATGTCTCATCACCAGATGAAGACATGGGACATTAATCACGACACATTCCTTTACATTCACATAGAAGCATGCACACATGCTGTGTGTATGAAATCCCTGACACCATGCATGTGTTAGCACTTTCATCCACACAATTTAAGTCAAGGAATACAACTATAGGACATTTATAATACAAAAACATAAAGCTTTAGCATATTCCCAGAAATCTGTTACACACATTTGCTGTCATTTGCTGCGACTGCACCAAAATGACAAATTGCTTTTGGAGGCAATGTTTAAATCCTTCTAAACTTACTCTCAGAAGCTGTTGTATCTGTACATGTATTCCATTTAAAATGACTTATAGTATTGACCTTCGTGCCTGTGCATTGAAATGTAAGATTACCTAATGACTACTTGTTCAATATCCCCCTCTTTTTTTTCCCGTTGGCAGGATAATAAATGAAGTAATTAAGCACAAGGTATGAGTGCAGAGTCATCAAAAAAAAATCTGGTATTTTTCATTTCTCTCTTTCAATGTCCTCTACTTTATTTTGTCATTTTTTCTTTGTCTTTTATACATCAAAATTCTTGTTTCTCTTGAGTAAGCCTTGAAGTTTGCCGGTCCCACATGTACTTTTTCTGCCCAACCAATCCATCAATAATTTTGAAACCTTTCAAAGAAATTCCAAATAGAACAAGAACAATGAAAAATAAATCTTAAATTGGGATTTTAATCTCTTGTATTTCTTTTTTTTTTTTTTTTTTACAGAAAATGATCAAAGGACATTTGTGTCGGGAAGGAACAACCCCAAAAGTATCCACTGCTGCTGAACATAAAGCAGACAACTCATAGCTTTGAACACATATTACAGTATCTACCTTGGACTGAACAAACGTAAAAAGTCATGGAATTACTTTAGGTGCTTCTAGGTCTGTCTGAGTGTAAAAGGCACCCAAAACCAGAAATTTTCTGACTCATAATATTCACGAGTGTGCATAGAAAAAGGTTACTTGGAGGGTCTGGAGGGAAAATACGATATGTCATTGCCATTATACCTTTGTTCTGAAAATAACTAATACTGTCTGTTAAAAAACATCACTTTTTGTATACCTGTATGTAAATTGAAAAGATGTTAAGAACCGTCATAATGACATATGCGTGTTAGAGGATGCTTCTCTGTATATTAAATAATGTAATGTGCCTTTGATGAAGTCCTATCTGTGCAAAGCATTTTCTCCTGCCACATTCACCTGTGTAATTATGAAGTAAGGACTGCTGACTTTATGCAGTGTTGTGATGAGAAATGAGCTTGTGATGAAGACCTTGCCTGGAGCTCCTTTATGGATTTATGTCCTCTCTCATAATCAAAACACCCCTCTGCATACTGTTGTACAAGGTAAAAGAGGGGGCATTGGGAAGGGAAAAGAAAAACATAGAGAAGGGGAGGGGAAACCGACTAACATCAAACTTTACTGACAAATTGGCGTCATCATAATCTACATTTATTACAAATAAATGGCCATGGCTTTGGTAGCTGGTTTAATCCAAAAAGCGCGCAGCTTCCTGCAGTTAGGTTGGATTGGGTCAGTTCATGTTCTTACTAAAAACTGTACTAGAGTCAGAAAAAAAAAAAAACGGCCAAGACCCCCCTTTTTGTACAGTTGTTTGGTCTGCACCAGGATTCGATTGACAGCTTTCACACGAGTGAGAAGTCTAATGGCTAACGGCTGTGACAGCTGCCATAAGACCACAAAATACATTGATATCATGAATGTTGACACATGTTGTTGAATTTGGCAAAATGTCTTGGTAAATGAACGGTAGATAGATTGAAGATGATTCAACAGCATTTCAATCACTGTATTGAATTATAGAAGATGTAATGTAGAGCCTGTTTCATAGGTATTAGAATGTTGTTCAAAATTAGCAGCATATAACCTACATTTCTAAATAGACTTCTATTTCTCATCTCCGAATCGGTAAACCAAGTTTACACGGATATGGAAGTCCAAGCCCCACATAGGCATTGTAATGCCAACATCTAGTTCAGTATTTTTTTTACTGTCTTAATATTTTGGCAGATTATTACTGAAGCCAAGAAAGTGAAACCAGTGGGTGTTAAACTGTGAAGTTAAAATGATGTGACTCATGGAATCTTTTAAAGGGGCAGACTATCTGAAGAGGCCAGATTGCATCAAATATAAAATCAAATCCTAAAAAGCAGTTTTCTTATGGTTGATTTTTGTTTTATTTGTCTCAGCATTATCAAAGTTGGTAAATCATTTTGATCCATAGGTATAGAAAGATTAGCATCATCTGATGGATGTACAGGTGAACCATTTTTACATAGAAAAGTGAGAGAGTTTAGGTTTGTGTTTGTGTTTCATTGTGTTTACTTTTCATCCTCAGCGAGAGCTATTATCATAAGCTCAAGTTCAAACAAAAAAGTGAACAAACTGATTTATGTTTGTTTACTCTCCGCTGCATCTTTTCTGAACACACACCTACACACACACACCCATTGACTCCCATCCAGTCCCTGCCTGGCAGCCGTCCCTGGTTAACTGGGCCTGTAAATCATCTGCACAACATCAATGGAGAAACATTTGTCACCTCCAACGCCCGCCTGACTCAGCATCTCTTTAACTGTCCTCAAGGAATGACGGCGAGGCACGCAGGATTCTGAAGGGGTCAAGGGATGATCATTTAAAGAGAATGATCAAACTACCAGTTCTGCTGCTTGCCAAATGGGATAACGTATATTATTACATGAAGAGGGGGGTTCTCAAATGTCAAGTTAATGGATCGTGATCATGTACGCTGTGTGATTTTTTTTTTCTTTTCAACATGAAAATCCTTTTTTTAACACAGATTTCCTCTCAGAAAAGACCAAAAGTAACACACGCACTGTAATTACTTCTGTAAGGGGGACACTGGTCAAAAAGGGCTAAGGTTGTAAGGCTATGGCCTTGATCATTTGAAGGATCTTTTTTATTTAAATTAATGAAAAAACATGACATTATGGGGGGATAGAAAAAAAGATTTAAATTAATTGTATTAACAAAAATGGTATTTAAGTGCATAAGTAAAGGAATCTTTATTTTCTTACAAAAATGCTTGTTTCTATTTAGGTTTTGTCTTTGTTGCTGTACCAAAATACACAAGTAAATCAGTATTTACTGATTCATATACCCGAAAAGAAGTCACCTAAGTCTATGCCCTTCTATTCAACACAACAGCTGAAACCCATGTCAGGATTTATGGGAAAGACAGTATATTTACACAGCCTATGGTCTGGACTTTGGTTGTTTGTGAGTGGAATCTGTTTGTGTGTGATGTGCTGTTCAGGTCATATTGTTGATCTACACCACTATCTTCATCATGTGTGGGGTTATTCGCCAACGTTTCGTCAAGGAGAAGAGACTTTGGTCAGCCACGCCCAAAGGTGCACCCAGGTCATCGACAGCGACCTGGATCTGGCAAGGAGAATAGACCAGATGAAAGCGTCCTGGGAGCTTCTACCCATTTCAGGGAATAGGCAGAGGCTGTTGCATTCTCACATGCAGCCACTAGTATGCCCTGCAGAGAGCATTTTAATAGCTTAATGATTATTTTCATGCACCAAAGTCTTTGCTCTTGTAATCAACAAAACAGCTGAATCCCATGTCAGCATTTATGGGAAACTTTTGTTTTACACTTTTTTTTAAACTTTTTACCTTTTCTACTTCTTCCGTAATGTCTTCCATAGAAGGTGGTCTAGTGTTTGACTGGCATAATTTAGAAGTTGTAATGTTGTAAAAAATCAGGAAGGATTCTCCGAGAAGATACTGTACACATTTTGGCCAATGACAAATGGATGACAGCCATGTAACCCACATGGTTATGGCAATTCACAACACAGACTGCTGATCTAAGTGCTTCTAGGATAATATATATATATCCTACTGACCCAACTGTCATTCCCCGTGATAAATCCATAGATTCCCTTCTCCATCCCTGTGCAATTATCCTGGATCTGTTTGCCTGGGGGCGGCCCGAATGTTTAACCCACAAAAATCCCAGGTAAATTCTCCATTTAGCACATGCTATATTAAAGCCCATGAAGACCACACTTAAATCCCACGAGGCTGATATAGACGTCCTGGCTGGGCTGCTAGTTTGTCTGCCTGTAATAAAAAAAAGGCAATGAAGTGGAAAATTACCACATGTAAATAATACCCAGGCTGAGTAATGAAGCTTGATGAAAGATTAAAGATAATAAAAAGCACCACATGCAATTGTTTATGGATTCTCAGTGAAAAGTATCAGAGCTGTGTGGACAACATAAAATGAAACTTTATTGATCACCATATAAGCTTCTTTTTGCCTCTTATACTGTGCAATCTTAAGAGTTATTTGATTTGTACTGTTTGCATCAGTTTCTGAGTCGATATATGAAGATAATGAGCTGCAATTTATTATAAAAGATTGAATGTGAAGGGGGAGAAATTAGAAATATGACAGCACAGTTATAATTATTTGTGTGTGTGTGTGTGTGTGTGTGTGTCTGTGTGTTTGTGTGTCTGTGTGTTCAAGGAAGATAACTTGCAAAGGCGAAATTGTATGGAAAAAAAAGTGTGCATCCTTGCTTAAGCTCCACTGAGAAATTTTATAGCTGAAATAACTGATGCCTTTTTTTACCCGAAAAAGGAAACAATTAGCTAGAGTAATCATGAAGCATTTCTTAAAGCCAGCAACAGTTGTCACTGGGTTGGGGTAGGAGGTAGTAGGAGTTTTTTTTTGTAACAGAATCCGACTTTAAAGCAACATAATGTTGAGTTTCAGTTTGGTGCGCTGACCAAAGGCCTCTGAGTGAAATTGCACCGTCGTAAAATGCTCATAGTGCTTGTAACGGTTTGGTTAATGGTGTTTTGGAGAGCGTTGGAGACGGAACGTTAGGCAAAAGTGCACAACCACAAGTGTCTGGGGTTTCCACAATGCTCGTCATTTATTAAAACCTACACATCAACCTTAGAAAGCCCGGTTGTACGGCTGCTATTTTATCACACATGAGCAAAATAGTGTCCACACGAACCCTCACCTCACTGTTAAGTTGAGTTGAAAGGCAAACAGAAAGTAGGAGCTTGATTACAGGCGTCCATCCATAGCAGAAGCACCACTTAAACTAAACAATGTGCTGTGTAGTGACGTTGTTACCCTTTTAACTTAGCAACACATATGTCTTAAAGGTACATTCCACAATTTCAACTGTCACATGCTGTTAACGGCTTCCCCTCTTAGAAAAATGTGCATTTGTTGCCAAGCAGAGGGCAAAGACATTGTGATAAGGCAGAGAACCATGTCGACTGACAAAGTTCAGTAACAATACTTGAGTTGACTCTGCTAGCGTTTATAGCCTGTTGTTAGCAAACTGTTGCAATGTAGAGTTGTCTGTGTGTAGACAACTGTTGCCAGGATGTGTGGGATTGAAATGCGAAAGGAAAGAGACAACTTTTTGGCATAAAATGAATTTGTTTATTTATTTGTATGTAAAACCTGAAACATTTCTTGGGTTAGATTACTTTCTGCATCCAGTAAAGCCCCTGAACATGAGACAACAGCCTAATGTTATCTCGCAATCTGTTATGAATAATAACTGCAGGGATGTACACTCTGATGTCAGATTGTTGCTTTGCCTTTATCATCACACAGATCATAATACCTACTTGCTGGGCATTTATGTAACCAGTTTGCAACCATTCATATGTAAGATTTTACTTAATAACGTTCTGTTTATGCATTACTTACTGCTTTTTTGCTAAGCTCTTGACAACGCCTTTACTGTTTTTACTAAATCCCAGCTTCTTGCTCGGTCAGTCTCTTATCTTCTTCTTTTCTTAGTTTCATCTGTCACCGTCCCCTTCCGCCTCATAGCCTCAGCCATTGTGTCAAACAAGACCAAGACGGCTGAAGGCTGCGTTCTGTAAAGCTGCTGTAAGAGGTATGTTGTGGACATGGGAAAGACACCTTCCCCCTGTTGAAATCATTTTAGATCAACGTTGAAACTATTATTTTTTTGGTGGGAAAGTTACATACAGTTGCTGTAATTGTACAGAAGAATATCAGCAAAGAGGTAAAAGGTACCGCTATGTCTGCAGGGCGCCCCGAAATCGACACAAAATGAAAGTCCTTCACAGTCGCTTTAGCAAATACTGTTTACTGTCTTACCATATTTGAACCTTAATGTGCCCAAAACATTAAGGTTGATAATTTAATAGAAAGGACATGAATCTCATGCGCTCAAAACACAAGAATATATTCAAAAAATGACGTGTTTTCATGTTTTTCTCTGTACTTTAAGGTTTCAAAGTAAACCCAGGAGGACTGTATCATCAGCCATTGTCTGCAGAGATTAGTCCTGTGAGAACAGCAGAAGAAGAAGACAAATATTCAAATACCAAGAATGTAAATGTTAAAGTATTGTGACAAATAAAGAAATCCTACAAGGCGTCTTACGTGTTATGCAGGTGAAGTGACACTGTGGTTCGGCTCTGATGTGTAATTTTTTTCGACAAGGCTTTCTTCATTTGACAGCCTTGTCAGAATGTAGATTTTATTCTAATAAATAATGCATTTTAGCTGAAAGACTTTGCAGCTTTAGTTCTTTTTTTCCTCCTTGATCTCGCACCCTTACTGTTCAGGTGTGCATATTTTAACCTCACTTTCTTTTTTATCCAGCACTGGTTCACTGCCATCATGTGGTGTTTGGGATCATCTGCTCAGAGAGGTCACGTTTTTTCCCTTTCCCTCATGTTGCTTCTCTTTACTGTCAACTCTTCCTGTGTGTGTCAAGGCCTCCCCCTATCTACCTGACCGTCCACAGTCTCAGCGACAAGCAGGGTGGGATGTCTCTAATTAAACACTGGTAATGATGAGAGTGTGTAAGAGGAGGGAGGATGCACCACACTGATTACACTGAGAACAGATGCTCTCAGCAACCCCCGCCAGCCTGCCTTGATACCCACAGTATGAATACATACATATAGAACTCTTTTTTTTCTCTCTTTCAGGCCCACGACTCAATGCCAAAGCATCCCACACATCCTTTTCTCTTCTCACACTCTAATTGAAATCACAATTTCTAGCTTTTGTACCACAAACAATATAAATTTTTCTGATTTCTGAATCTCAAACAAATTATGATTCCAAACGGTACCAGAAGAGTCACACCCACATTGTGCTCTGCTCATGCATTCAAGTATGAGAGCTGCTGAGGTTGTAAAGGAACTAGCACTATGAGTCAATGTTGCAAAATAACTTCAGGTTAAGTATGCTAATGAATGGAGCCTCAGAAGAAGTGTTGCAGAGCTTAGAGCGGCGTGTTGTTGTCGTGGTGGGGAGTAGCGGAATAACTCAGTCAGACTGAATCTAAAGAAGTGGAACAAAAACATCCTTAAATCCTTGGTGCAATAGTCTATGCATCAGTTATCACATGAATGCATATAAACTGAGCCCGTGGCCTTCATTTTGCAATGACTCATAAATCATCCTTTTTTATTACAGCTTTTTTGAAGCTATCGTTTCTATCAGTTATGACTGGATTATTCTCACAAATTTAAGTGCTTATCATTCAGTCATGCCTCTGTGTTTCCAACCAACTGTCCTCAGTTCTCTCTCTCTTTTTTCTCTCCTTTGGTTGTCCAAGTGTCAAGCCAGATGTTTGAAACTGCTTCCTTTGAAGTTATGCCTTGTGCTCTCTTTTACTAACTGAATGAGTTTGCTATGACACTGAGTGTTTACGATGGGGAAAGAAATCAAGCATACTTTACTCACATAGTGTCATGATTTGGTCTTGTTTAGTTTTGTATTTTCAGAGTTTCGATTTTCTTGTTTTAGTTTTTCTCATTCTTCCCTGGTGTTGCTTGTTTCTCTTGGGTTTCTAACTGTTTCCTAGTTTTAGTCTTCAATGTTTCCTGTTTTATTTTGTAATTTATTATCCTTGTGTTTCTCTGTGTTCTAGTGTGTATTGTTACATTCTTGAGTTCTCTGTGTGTCTTTAGTGTTTCCTCATTTATTTTGTAGTTCTTGTCCCGAGTGTTTCTTGTCTTTCTTCCTTCCTCTGTGTGTTTCCCTCCAGTTTTGATTGCCCTTATTGTCTTCACCTGTGTTGTTTGTGTTTGATTGCCCCTTTTATGTGGTCGCTGTATTTCTTCCATTCTGTGTCAGTTCATTGTCAGTTGTCAGACATTTACCTACCCATGTGTCTGTGCTTCTTGTAACCTGCCTTCTCCCTTGTCTTTCTACTTGTGATTTGTTTTACCTTTTGTGGATTTTCTTTTAACATTGAATTAAGTACGTTTTTGTTTGCCTTCTGCCTTTTTGTTTAATTAAATATTTTGTTCGACTGCAATTGGGTCCTCTACCTTCTTTTTTTTAAATGTAATACCTTGACACATAGTGTGCTTATCAAATGCATTTTCTTCCTGTGTGCTGTGCTGCCAATCCACTGTCATTCCCAGGTCATGACCACTGATAAAGTTGTTGATACTTTTTCACTTGTAAACTTCCCATACTGAGTCTCAGAGTGACCACAAACCACTAAACTAAATACAAGGACACAGAGAAAGATAATGGGGACAGATGTCAGCTTGATGCTGCACAGTGTGAGAGGCTGTGTTTCTTTATTCTGCATGTCAGACCCTGTGGAAATCTGATGTTTTCACATCATTATTGACAAAAAGTCATAAAAACACAAGTCATAATAGTTTGATACAATTGTTTAGTGGGACTCTGAACTGGAAAAAAAGGAACCCAACCCTCCATCTACCTCAACTTAACAACATTGGGGAAGGCAGACTTAAACAGACTACCTTTTCTTAGTACTTCAGCTCCTTCCCTCCAACATGATGGACAGCTGGAGCAATCTGTAATTCTGTTAAGAATGGATTTACATTGGTGTTTGCTGAAAGCCCTGTGCATCGTGCAACCTCATACTGACAATTGTGTGCCAGTAAAGAGTTGCCAAGGGGCATGAAAAGCATCAATGACATCAGAATGGGAATGATGTGACATTGCTCAACAGAAATGAAAAGCACAAAGAAATTGGATAAGCTGCCAACAGCTGAAAACAAGAAACAATATTTGATGAGTGGTGAAAAAGCTCCAGAAAAACAAAAATGTTCCATTTTAAGAAAATACATTTTGCTTCTGTTTATAAAACTCCAGTCAGGCCATATTGACATCCATTATAACACATTAATACATAATGTAATCACTAAAAAAGCCCAAATACAATGAGGTGATTATTTATGATGCCAACTGCTTAAAGGTCCACTGTGATCTAGAAAGCAGTTTGTACGGGGACCTTTAAAATATGATGCATTGGTGAATTGGTAATGACTGAACCGTTCTCTTGTCTTTCTCTTCAAAGACAGTTTTGCAAAAAATGTAAGGATCATTGTAACAAGCTGGTAAAACAAGAAGGTATCTGGCTTGGTCAGCAGTTAGATAGATTGCTACTTCTTGGACTGGCAGTTGTTCAAGCCAAATCGTACAGTATAGAGGGGGGTAGTGCCAGACTAAAAAGACGTTTTCGGCCACTGTGCATGTCATAATATCTGCACATGACCCTGCTCTAAGCATGTAGTATGTGGATTAGCACTTAAAATGTCTATGGAAATGTATTTTTGGAGTAATCTGTGTATGGAAAATTAGGACACAGTGCACACAAGCCACACACGACACTGATAAATACGTTTGATGGTTGTATGGCAAACCTTTCAATCTCGTACATTCTTTAAAATGTAAAAAATATAGTAAAGAATGTATCAAGTCACAATCAAAATGGAAGCAGCACAGAAAGGGATTAAAGATCCTTCCTGCTTCTGAGTTACCACCCCAGCACAAATGATAAAAAAAGCTATACATATTGCTCTTAATATCCCCTGTGTGGCTTGCATTATAAATTTTCACAGTTAGCATCTAGCTTTAATTTATGGCTTAATGTTGTCATCAGGGGGCCAAGGTCGGTGCTGGCCCCTGCCATCAATCTGATAGCCTGCAGGTAATGGCCCAGTTGCATATTGTCACAATTCCAATACATTATTTACTGTGAGACATTATAGAGTAATGCATATTACTAAACAGGGCCCAAGGCCAGAGGGCATGACCGCGTTCAATTCAGTCGTATTTCTCCCTGCTTTCATAGAGGAGACACTATAATAAATGTAGGGCCAAACCAACACTCAAAAAATATTTCTCTCTTGCCAACATTGCTTTTCTAAATTGCAATAGTGGCCCCTTTGATAGATTTGATACTAAGTTACTATTTCATTGTTCCTCTAACTTAGGTTGTGTTTTTAGAATTTTAGGTATTTATTTATTATTCTCCTTATTGTTTGCATTTCCATACCTCTTAAACAACTTTCAATACATTTACATTTTTCTATAACTATCTTCACAAGGTGGTCTATCTTCACAAACTGGGTTCAGTGGCTGCATTGTCCATCTTCAAACAGAGGAGATACATTGGTTGGATTGTTTCAAATTAAACTCTTTAATGTAGAAAATTAAAAACAATGGCTGAATTTTTATTAATTATTTTTATTTGCAATGAAAAAAATAGTGAAGAGAAACATGTGAGTGAAATAGGAATTGATAAGCTTCAGGGTGAATCAGTGCCAAACAAAAGAAACAAATCTGAGTCCAACTGACAGTGAACCAAACTAACCTGATGAATCAAAGACAACAAATGACCTCCCTAACTAACCAAAACCATAAAAAACAAGATTAAATTAACTGGTGATTCTCCCCTAAATGACCTAACACAAAACTGACTAGGCTCAATCACTAAACGAAGGGAAATGTGGCATGGCTGGTTGGAAGATGAGAGAGATGTCGTTCCTCCCTGCGCTGCAGTGACATCACCTTCATGCTTCAATAGGGGGAAGACCTCTTCGCAGCCTATCATCATCGGGAGCAGGAAATTTATCAGCCAATCAGGTCCTGTGGCTGCCACACCTATTTACACAGAGACAGAGAGCACACTGACAACAACACAACCAACTTAGAACAAAAGTAAACCAGAAAAAAACACAATACAACCACAGTCGTTACAGCAATAAATCAAGTGTTGTGAATTTATTTTGCAGACACTTAAACTTAAATAATACATAAACTGTGTTAAGTGCTTTAAGTAAGTGTTTGGAATTATAATATCTAAACTCTGCTATCCGTGAATGTGTTTAAGCTGTTTGGTAAAAACCTTCACATTAAATGCAATTCTCCCTAAAGCTGCAAAAATTATAAAATAAAACAGAAGAGAACAAAGAGCATTTCAACTCAATGTTATACTGTCTGTGCAGTTATGGGTCTACAGGTTATATCTCTCTGAAATCCAAATTTTAAAGTTTAATGACCTCCAGGGCTTACAGTATTCTCGTTTTTGTATTAGCCAACCTCTAAACTACTGGCCTCAGGCAAGTTAGCATTTTCAAACTCCCCTGTGTCTCCTGGATCAATATGAGAATAATGAAACAGACCAAAGTTCATTAGGCTTCAGCACCCTTTTCATATTTGATTTTCCACAGAGATACATTTGATAAATTTGTTAGCTTTCAGCTCATTAAGATACCTGAGAGTAGATAAGGAATAAAATCATTTTTTAAATTGCTATTGACTATTTGAAGTGTCAAATCAGGAATAAATCGGTGTCTAAACTAAGCAGGAAAAATGCATTCTTTAAGGAAGCACATAAAATCCCCAAAATGCAGACAGTGATGTCTGAAAATCAATTGAACATATAGCTGGCAGCTCCTAATGTGCAGTCTAACTGTAATATTGAGACCTTTGTCATTAAAATTAAATGGCAGATGAAGTGAAGCGCACCAGTCAACAGCTGCTTTCTTCCTCAGAAAAAGGAAACATCTGTGCCCTCGTTACCCTCTTCTATATGTCATCTTTATGCCGGTCAGGTGCTGTAAGTGCTCTCCCATCTGCTACAGTTTATATAAGATGCAGATGCATCATCTGCTGGAGGCCCCCCCACTGCTGAGTCAAGTCCTCTCATCATTGATTTACACTCTTGAGGAAAACTGACAAATTGGAACCCTTGTGTCTGTAAGAGGACCTTATGGATCTGTCCATGTGGGGAGGAGAGCCAGTCTGAGCTCACAGTCAAGTGTATGGATGGATGAAGTAATGCAACAGGGTTTTGTCAGTGGATGAAACAACAGTGGATGCATGTGTTAGTACTTGTAATGGACAGTGTTTTTCCTCAAGGGATATATTGTGGCAGGGTCTTTGTTACATTCATCCAAATAAAAGGACAAAACACATACTCACTGAAAATGGATGGACCAAACCAAAGAAATTACAGTAAAAAATTGAAGCAAATTGGTCAGGATTATAATGAAAATGTAGACAGCTTTATTCATGTAAAATAGCCTACAACCTTTACTCATCAAAAAAAGCTCTCATTTAGCATCATTTACCTCTGCGCTTTTCTGCCATAAGATAAGATAAGATAAGTTAAGATAATCCTTTATTCATCTCACGAACGGAGAAATTTACAGTGTTACAGCAGCAAAGCAGGATAGTCAACAGAAGAAAAAGCACACAGTGCAAAAAAAAAGTTAAATAAAAAATATAAAAAATGTAAAAAATATACATAAAAAAAAAAAGTTAAAAAGAGTCAGTAACCGTCTGTATGAACAAAATACCATCATGCACACAGTGCATATGAGGATGACCATGTTATTGCATGTTACATGTAATGAGGATGAACATAATATCAAAAGAAGTTATAAAGAAAGCCAGTAACAGTCTGTATAAACAAAATACTATCATACTATCATGCACACAGTGCATATGAGGATGAACATGTTATTGCACAAGTAGTCCAATCAATTATTATCGCAATGCAAATAAAAATCAGGTAATGATGACAGAGTATAACATTAATTATTGCACTAACCCTAACCCTAAGTGAATTGTCCGGTTTGTGGGTGAGTTTTGTGATCTACTGGGAGCAGGCTTGGTTGAACAGTCTGACTGCAGCAGGAAGGAAGGACCTGCGGTATCTCTCCTTCAGACACCTCGGGTGGCGAAGCCTGCCACTGAAGGAGCTGCCCAGTGCTGTTACAGTACCATGCAGGGGGTGGGAGACGTTCTCCATCAGGGATGATAGCTTTTTCATCATCCTCCTGTCTCCCACCACCGAACAGGGTCCAGGGGGCAGCCCAGGACAAAGCTGGCCTTCTTCACCAGTTTGTTTAGTCTGTTCCTGTCTGCAGCCGTGACGCTGCTGCTCCAGCAGACCACTCCGTAAAGGATGGCTGATGCCACCACAGAGTCGTAAAAGGTCCTCAGGAGTGCTCCCTGCACTCCGAAGGACCTGAGTCTCCTCAGCAGGTGAAGTCTGCTCTGGCCTTTCTTGTAGAGAGCTTTTGTGTTATCAGTCCAGTCCAGCTTATTGTTCAGGTGAACACCCAGGTACTTATAAGAGTCCACTATCTCAATGTCCTTTCCCTGAATGTTCACCGGTGTGGGAGAAGTGGGTCTGTGCCTGCGAAAGTCCACCACCAGCTCTTTGGTTTTACCCACGTTGATCTGGAGGCAGTTCCGCTGGCACCAGTCCACAAAGTCCAGGTTGAGTTCTCTGTACTCCCCCTCGTCCCCATCAGTGATGAGGCCGACAATGGCAGAGTCATCAGAGAACTTTTGTAGGTGACAGTTAGTTGTGCTATGGGAGAAGTCTGCAGTGTACAGGGTGAAGAGGAAGGGAGCCAAGACGGTCCCTTGCGGGGCCCCTGTACTGCAGATAACCAGGTCAGACACACAGTCCCGTGTCCTCACAAACTGTGGCCGGTTGGTCAGGTAATCCAGAAGCCACGATGTGAGGTGCAGGTCAACTCCTGTGTGTTGCAGCTTGTCCCCCAGGAGCATGGGCTGTATGGTGTTGAAAGCACTGAAGAAATCATAGAACATGATCCTCACAGTGCTCCCAGCCCTCTCCAGGTGCGAGAGAGATCTCTGCATGAGGTAGATGACTGCGTCGTCCACACCGATGCCTGGCTGATAAGTGAACTGTAGCTGGTCCATTGATGAGCTCACCAGGGGGCGCAGATGGTGAAGGACCAACATCTCCAGGGTCTTCATCAGGTGTGATGTCAATGCCACCGGCCTGTAGTGGTTGAAGTCCTTGGGGCGGGAGGTCTTTGGCACCGGTACCACGCAGGATGTCTTCCAGAGCTGTGGTACTCTCCCCAGTTCAAGGCTCAAGTTGAACATGTGCTCCATAACCCCACAAAGCTGGTCTGCACAGGTTTTGAGGAGCCTGGAGCTGATGCCGTCTGGACCTACTGCCTTCCTGACCTTTAGCCTCCTCAGTTCTCTGTTCACCTGGGCCGTTGTAAAGGACAGGCTGGAGCCGGGGGGCTGTGTGCTGGCAGTGGTGGGGGTGGGGGGGTGGCTGATAGTGGGGGGAGCAGAGAGTGGTGTGCAGGGGGGCGAGATGGGGGTGGGGGCAGACAGTGGTGGTGGTTGCAGCAGGATGGAATGAGTCGGGGGAGGGGTGGATGGCTGTTCAAATCTGTTGAAGAAAGTGTTCAGGTCATTTACCAACTCCTGATCCCTGACCAGTTCAGTGTTGGAGTCCTTGTGACCTGAAATGGTTTTCAGGCCCTTCCAGACTCCACTGACATTCTTCTGCTGCAGCTGTTCCTCCATCTTCCTCCTGTAGCTGTGTTTCCCCTCCCTGATCTTCATCCTCAGCTCTCTGCACAGTCTTCATCTCCTCCCTGTCTCCTGACTTAAAAGCCCTCTTTTTGTCCTTGAGGAGGACCTTTATTTCAGGAGTAATCCACGGTTTGCTGTTGGCAAAACAGCGTACAGTCTCGGTGGGTACTGTGTAATCCACGCAGAAGTTAATATAGTCTGTGATGCAGTGTGTGAGACTGTCAATGTCCTCCCCGTGGTCATCACAGAACACTTCCCATGCAGTTGTCTCAAAACAGTCCTTGAGAGCCTCTTCCGTCTCATCAGACCATCTTTTAACAGTGCGGGTCATAGCTGGTTGTCTGTGTACCAGAGGTTTGTACACAGGCAGGAGATGCACCAGGTTGTGATCTGATCTTCCAAGGGGGGGGGAGAGCAGATGAGGTGTATGCCTCCTTGGTGTTGGCATAGAAAAGGTCCAGTATTTTATTGTCTCTGGTGTTGCAGGTGACATATTGTGTGAAGGTGGGCAGAGTAGAGGAAGGAGATGCATGAGTAAAGTCCCCAGTGATAATGAAGAGAGCCTGTGGGTGTTGTGTCTGCAGCCTGTTTGTGAGCGAGTGCAGGACATCACACGCCGAGCTGGCATTAGCAGAGGGGGGAACGTACGCAGTTATCGCGATAACGTGCGAGAATTCCCGTGGCAGATAGTACGGCCTCATGCTAACCGCTAGCAGTTCAATGTCCTTACAGCAGAGTTGTTCTTTAATAGTGATGTGCCCTGGATTACACCATCTATCGTTCACAAACACTGCCAGCCCTCCTCCTTTCCTCTTACCACTCTCCTTTGTCCTGTCTGCCCTCACCAGCTGAAACCCATCCAGTGTAACGTTTGAGTCCGGTGTTAGCTCCGTTAGCCAGGACTCCGTGAATAGCATCAGGCTACATTCCCGATACTCCCTCTGATGCCGGGTTAGCACCGCTAGCTCATCCATCTTATTGGGAAGAGATCTTACATTCCCGGTGACGACATAGGACGGGTTTAAAACGTCTTCTCCTGTTGCAGCACTTTACCCCGGCACAGCATCCCCGTTTCCTTCTCTTCAGCTCGCGGGGGACATCGGGTCTTTCGCCGGTTAGCTTAGCTGCGCTACGGAGGGCTAACAGCTGATCACGGGTGTAAACAATAGGGTCACTGCTGCACGAGACCTCCGCGGTCACAGACGTAACCAGCAGAGTTAATAACAGTAGAAAAACCAGATAAAACTCAACCAGAGTTGTGTCCATCTTGTGGCAGTCGATTATGGCATTAATCCACGAAAAAATAGCAGGTTTAGGAAAAGAAAAAAGCAATAAAACAAGGAAAACCCAGCGACGGGCAGGAGCTGCTGTAACATGCGACCACTATTGCGGCGCTGCTACTAGAGGTGAGATCAACTGCAACTCAACTACATGTATTAAGTAAGGAAGGGAGAGATTTTCTTCTGCATCCTGACCTGAATAATCAAACAGAATCAAATGTTTTATTCCCTAATACCTGTGATACAGTGGTCTAAAAATTGTCAACCCACTCACCTATTGCCCTAAGATTCAGGCAGCAATAAGCTCCCTTCATTAATGTTAAGCACGATGCTACGTTATCACATGGCGTAACTAACGTTTGCTAGTTAGCCATAGCGCTAAACCACCTGATTTAAGAAAAGGCTATTATCTTTGGCTGGTGCAGAAGAAGACAAGGAACAAGTGATTCTTATCTGGTCAACAAAAGGTTGCATGAGGTAGTGCAATTATTTTCACATTTGCATCAATGAAATCTGAACTGCCCCCTGCTGGTCATCAGAAAGAATGCAGGTTTTAGGCACTTTGTCATCTGTTTCTTTTGTCCAAAGCATGATTTATACTTTTTCTGTTGAGTCTACAGCATATTGGCCTGCGCCATTGTGAACACTACATGCTTGTGCGTTGGTGTGTCTGCGTCTCATGCTATTCTCCAACCCTTACAAACCTAACTAACGCTAATTGGTTGTGCAATTTCTATGCTAGTTATATCATCTGTTTCAGGTTTTTCCAAATTCTCTGCGTGTTTGCATACAGGAAACCATGGCGACTGAAACAGAGTGTATTATGTTGGACATGGAGCTGATATATATTGAACAGTTATTGCAATTATTGCAAAAAAGAAAAGAAAGGAGGAGTCGGAGGAGACTGAATGTACGGCTGCTGAATCAGTGATATAAGGCAGGAGGATTGATTCTCAGCAGACCAATCACAGGGCTTGGAGTCAGTGCCGTTTTTGAGTAATAGTTACAACTTTAAAGAGCTGCAGGTCAGGCAACATACATAGGTTTCTGTTTAGGTACAGAGCTATTCAAACCTACAGTAAGCTACATCATATTTTAAACACAGAAGTATAAATCAGGCTTAAAGTGACGTCTTATAGCAACACGAACAACTGCAACAAACACAAACCACATTTTTTTCATTAACTTATCTGTAATCTAGCATTATAACACAAATGAAATGTTGAATTCCTTCTTGAACCTCCTGAATGGAGAATCAGAAAGAAGAAGGAGCTAATACTGTATGCGTTGCAAAAAGGATCGGAGCATATAGCAGCAGAGCCGAGTGTAAATAGACAACACAGGAACAGGTCAAAAGATATCATAAAAAAATATCAAAATATATTATAGAATTATCAAATTACACTTTGCAAAGGTTACATTTGCTGGATGTTTTGAAAATTTACCTTCACTTCAGAAGAAGAAAATATGCATTCTGAATGTGTAAATCAGTTTTTTAGTTATCAGTATGCAGTATGAAAATGCAAAATAAACATTTCTTCATAAACCCAGCTCTGAAAAGTGCAGAAATCAAAGTATCAACCTCTCTTGAATAATTTCTCCCTTGTGTCTTTAGCCTCTATTTCGAGCTATTCATCAAGGTCCTCAAGGTACAAAGCCCTGTGTTTGTACTCCACAACCATATGAGTGAAATATGTCAAAATCTGACTTTCAGTTGCAGTTGAATTCAGACTGACAGCAACAGAGCCACAGCTGAGGTTGCAGAGGTTATCCCCAGGGTTGAATTCCTGTGGAGATGCTGGCTGGTGATGCGTAGCTGCAGTGGCAGCGCAGGTGACGGCGTCATGGGTGCTCTGTGAAGTGTGACACACCTTTCTCCCGAGGCGATGCAGGAAAGATAGGAGAGACGGGGGGGGGGCGGTGAGGATGGAGTAGCGTCGCCTTCTGGCTTGTCACACACTGATGCACTGCTGCGCACAGTCAGCATGAGGGTCTCTTCATGTATGCCGGTTCATTTATGGGTTAAAGTCTTTCTGCTGCATGAATTATTCATTATTTACACTTGTCATAGACGTGTTGCAAACAAATACTTCAAATAAAGAAAAAGAATATGTGCTTGCATCTAAGACAGAAAAGTTTAATCATAGAGAATAAATGTGTCTTCTGCATTCATCTCTGTTGAACTGAATTTCGTCATTTTGTGCAATGTCCCTCTTGTGGTTGCCAGTTAGCAAAATAGAAGCTCCTCCTGCCACACAGTCCTCCGGATGAGACTTTATTGTGACAGTGAGTGGAGGTCCCTGGTGACTTCCTGCCCACTGATGTGTTTGCTGCGAGTATCATGAGTAACGGCGCTCAATTTCCATGTTTTGACATAAGAGGGGACATTTGATAAATAGTTGGAGGACCTGAGCACATAAATGAGGCATAAATAATGCATAAATTAAGTGCCATTTTATGGAGAGATGTCAGTGTGTTTCTCCAATAACGGGAAGATTAATGATCTGACTATGCAGGGGGAAATACTGCATAGGAGAGTCCACACTGTGACTGTTTTCAATCAATATACCCGTGTATTTACAGAGACTGGATGGGTGATGCAAGCAGATCAAACCTCAGCTGAAGTTTCTTGGAGGAAGAAAAAGAAGGCATTTTAGTTCGACGAGTTACTAAGGAGAAAAAAAGCTCTCTTCCTCTCCAGTAGCACTTGACATGTTCTTGACTGTTTTGGGCCCTGACAACCCAAGTCCACTTGTTTGCTCACACTGCCTCATGCTTTCTGCTCAAAGTTGCACTCTAACTTAAAACGGTGACAATTGGAAAAGTGCATAAACATACAGCTACATTCTACATTAGCATGAGAGGAAATATAAGTGTGTAGCCTATACTTAAGAGGCTTTAAGGGGCTTTCCAAACATTGTCACAGAAACTGATTTAACAGTGTCATCATCCTGCTTGAAATACAAATTGAGAAACATTGGATCAGGACATACAGAGTTTTACTTTGCTTTGAAGAAGAACAGATGTTGTCTAGGGGATGCTCATTCTCTAACACAAAAATACAGGCTACACAAACAAAGGCTGGCTGGCGTAGTAGAGTGTGGGCTGACCTCCGGTCAGCAGTCAGCGGCGAGCTCCGAACGTCAGGCTTCACACAAGGGGCCAGCACGAGCACACAGTCTCTTTCTGAAGTTTTGTTGTTTGTTTACAAGTTGGTCAAATGAAAAATGAACCAAAAACTGGAAGGTAGCGGAAGTCCGTCTGTTTGTTGTTTGGGTGTCTGCTCACACACTGGCTTCGCTTCGACTTTCCTGTCAAATCAGCACAACTTTGAACTTTTTAAAGAACTTATATTCTTCAAGTAATTTTTTTTATGATTGCACTGCTACTTGCAAAACTAAAAACATGAAGTTTGCGTGTAGTGCAATGTTATGACCCTGTGTTAATATTTATGTATTTATCATGTTTATTGTGGTGTGTGCAGCTCTGTTGCCCCCCCTGTAGGGGTGTGTTTCTGTGAGAGTGTGTCTAGCTGCTTCTCATGTCTCTTCGTTTTACTGCATCTTATTTGCACAGGCGCACGTGATGGCATTTAATAACCCCGCAATATAAGCCACAGTGTTCTCATGTTTCTCAGATTTCTAAATGTCCGCGGTTTATGTTGTAAAAAATAAACATCACGTGCGCCTGCGCAAATAAGATGCAGTAATCAGAAACCGGGATACTATTATTGATCATGTATACAGGGATACGAATAATCAGGTTTCTCTGTGTGCATGTAAACCGGGATGAGGCTCATAATCAGGATACTGGCTTTGATCTCCTGCTGTTCTTGGAGTGCAATGTGCCCTCCCCTCTACTTCAACTCAATTTTATTTTATCAAAATAAAATTGGATGTTAAAGAATTAGATGTAAACATTGGATGAAGGGAGGATTTTCTTTATAAGAGAATTTGGAACTTCTTACCAAGTACTAATACTTATATTTGAATTTTAAAAAGTCAAATCAATTTAAATTAGACATCCTGCAGGAGTTGTACTTTTCTGGCTTTCATCATGACTACTCAGACATTTCTACTCTTATCAGCCCTGCAGGTGCAACTGTTGAAAGTTTTTAATACTTTTTTTTTCTATAGATAAAAGTGTTATTTTGGAAATTATACAGACTTTCTGTAATGTTTTTCACTTTTTCATGAAAGAACTCTTAATCCGAGATTAATTTAGCTTTTTCTCTTCAGGCCCTTGACATCAACGGTTCCATCTTTTACTGTAGATTCCTCACCTTCCTGAGGCCACAGATGTCTTACATGTCTGTATCACCTACCTGTTGTTCAGTATCATTTCCTCTTTGACACGGAGATGCATGTCCGTGCAAGTCTGAAGGTGGAAAGACTGTCACTCATACTAATGTCAGCAGACAGCTATGTGTGTGTCTCTTAGCCATTTCCTGTGTGCTGGGGCATTCAGACATCGGCAGCTGTCCGCTCTGGTTTCTGTCCCCAAAGCTCGGAGAGGACCTGACACTGTACCTCCCTGACACAGAAACCTCCTGCACCCTTGGGCCCAAGAACCTCAAAAAGAAGGCGATATTACCAGCAGAAGGTCATAAAAAAAAACCCCACCATCACTCAGAGCTGATCTAATGTTCATTGTGGCATAACTGATGACTGATGTAATTGACATTGCATAACTAATCTTACATATTCCACGGAGGCTGATGATAGTTTCCCAGCAGAGCAGCTAAAGACTTTAGAAAGTCTGAACATCAGAAAAGGTGACCCACGGCTCATCTAATCTAAATAGGGGGAATGACACTTAAAATTCATGGGGACATTCTTCGCAGCCTTGTTCAGTTGAACTTCTCCTTAATTCACCAAGGAGAAAGGGGATGAAGGCAAATTGAAAATAATTGTGGTGATTATGGCAACATCTGTAATGTTCAATAAATGTAGGTCAAGGGCAAATATCATCTTTAGAGAAGAACTGCCATTTGTTCGTATTAAAGGAGCAATATGTAACTCTTTTACATAGTGTTAAAAATAGGTACTGCAGTCCAAATTCAAAACACTGGAGAGAGCTGCCTCCCCTCACCCCCCTTCTCCCTAGAGTCAATGCGCACAGGGGTTGCCATATAGCGCACATGGACGCTTCTGTTTTTTGTTTTTATTTACATTCTTTATTAATCCCTGTGGTGAAATTCGGGTTTACACTCTTTTATTTAAAGACATGCTTCTCACATGTAAAGGCACACATTACCAGGGATGAAAGTAGGCCGGTACAGCCACTAAAAGATTTGGTGGCAGTACGCAAGACCGGAAAGAGCAGAGAGCAGCTGCCTGCCAAAACCACATTCAAAACCAGTCACGGTCGCAATTCCAGCATAAAACACATCTGCTAACATTGTGTCATCTCTAAAACAACAATTTGTTTCCTCAATAATGTCTTCTAAGTCGTTCTGTATTTGCCTCTGAAGTGCGTCAGTTCTGTGTTTTGATCCGTGCTGTAACGGAGCCCTGCTGCCTTTTATTATTCGTTCACGTGAGCGGGAGCTTTCTCCAGCCCGCTACAGGCTGCAGCATATTGATATATAGCGCTGTGGGCTTTTGGCAGGCAGACGTTTGTTGTAAAATCTCCCAAGTAAATTGTATTGCAGAACAAGTTTTGATGTTTCATGGTATTCTGTGTTATCCCAACAACACACACAGCAGCTCAGACGAGCTGAATGAAAGGTGACGATCAGGCGCTGTCACTCATTTCAACAAGATATTCAACAAGAGGGTGAGTTTGATTTATTGTTCAGGGACTTTGATTTCAATACAGTTTATTCAAGAGATTTTGTCTCAACTGCTCTGAAAAGTCAAAGACAGAATTATTTTTTTTTCAGATGTTAAATTAAGCTGCTTTAAAAGGAAAGAAAAAAACAAGTCAACACGTTTCCTTCTCCTCCTACTTAAATATTGAAACATTTTTTTTAAGGAGGACTGAAGCCAAGGAGAGTTTACCAATGTGAGGCAATGAAGGTTGTAGTAGTACCAGCAATAATTTGAAACTACTTTCGCCCCTGCACATTACACACATGCACACACAGGACCTGTGGACATGCATTAGTGGAGAGAGGTCAGAGTGGGGCTGATACACACTGCTACACAGGGGGCACGCCAGAGCTGTAGAGGTTTATTGCAATGCTCAAGGGCACCTCGGCAGTGATCGGTAAGTGACCTGGCACCTCTCCAGCATCCAGACCATTTTCCATACTTTGGTCCGCACCAGGACTTGAACCGGCTATCCAACCCTACCCAGGTCCCTACAGACTGAACTACTGCCGGTTATAATCAGTTTTATCTGAACCCGTTCGCTTGCTCGCTTCCACCGCTGCAACACCTCTTGGTTTGCCGTGATAACTGGTGTCACATCTGGCAAACTGAGGGATGTAAAAAACAGTTGTGAGGGGCAGAAATAAAAGCTGCCTTCTCTGGTCAAAACAAATACAGACCCTGGACCAGAATAGAAACTAAGAAGGCAGACATACTGGCATTGTTGTCAGAGAGGCCAGCACTATGAATAACATAGCATGATTCCTTATCACGGATGATATAGTAAGAGGTCAAAAAGCTCAGCAACACTTGTGGAATGACGATTAACTTGATTAGACCGACGCGTTTCAGCTTCGTCCTTCATCAGGGTCATGAAAGGCCACAAGCCGAAAGGCGTCGGTCTAATCAAGTTAATAAAGTTGATCCTTTCACTCTCCATGCACCTTGGCAGCATATCCTGATGATATAGTGAGGTCATTTGTATGATTTAATTCACTAGATATCTTACATATTGCTCCTTTAAGTTTAGGGTGTTTGAGCATATTTCACACTGACTTAGCAGTCTAACCCATACCAGGTTTCATCATTCATGGAAAAAACAGTGTGACACATCCTCATTTCTTTGATAAATCTTTGCATTTTTATGTGAGGCTTCCTAATTCAAGAACCATATTTTTTTATGGATAACCATAAAATATGAGAAATTCAGAATCTTCTCAGCAAAAGGTTTGTTTAAATATAAACGATCGATTTCTTCCTTCTCCCGGCTGTAAATGTTACCTTCTTGCCTCTTTATACCGATCGATATTCAGCTTACCAGGTGACCTGCCTGTAACTGGGTCACTCCTTGCATGTGGGGTTTTTTTTCCACACAAAAGGTTTTCCTCCACGTCTAGCAGCCAAAAAATAATAGAGTGAAGAAGAAAAAAACAACCCAAGCAGCAGCAGTATCACTTTGTGATATGGTTGTTTTTGTGTGGGCTTCTCAGAATACATGTACGTGTGCCAAAACACATAAGAAATGAAGGACAGGAGAAGGTGAAGACACAGCCCCACTCAGTTATTTGAGACAAGGTCAACCTCAAACAAATGGATCAACTTCAGAAAGAGATTCCAGCGTGTGCAGCGATAGAGAATGGAAAAAGTCACCTTGTCTTTTACATTATTCATAATTTATTTCACCCATTTTTCTCATCACATCTTTTTATTTTACTGATTGATGTGTTGATAATCTTTCAAACTGTGTCTGGTGTTCTCATGCCCTTAAAAGTTCCTCAATGTACTTATCTGTACTGCAGATGTCATTTATTTCAAATAGGAAGTCATGATTTAAATGACATATAATTCCATCTTGCTGGAGCTGTTCCAATCATGGTAACGGAAACAAATAAAGGGTAAATAATTGAACTGTTTGCTGAATGAAAGAGATAAAAGGTAGTGGCCTTGTCTCCTAGACATTACTTTTATTCTTAGAAAAATAACTGCATCAAATACATTTTTGTACATAAAGATGTCCTCATTAACACACTGAATAAATGACTTGTTAAATTGAGACTGGCTGGAAATGATTATATTGTCATACCCAGTAGGTGATTTTATTAATAAAGCTTAATGTATTTACTGTCAAGCAATTAAGCAATACACGTTTTATTCCCTGGCTGCATGTTGAAGCAGTAGAGTTAGTGCTGCCTCCTCAGAGCAAGAAGATCCATGGTTTGAATCCACGGTCAGACCAGGACTTTCTGTGTGGAATTTCCATGTTCTCCAAGTTCATGTTGCGTTCCCTTCTTCCCACAGTCTAAGGAAATGCATGTTAGGTTAATTCGTGACTCTGAATTGCCTATAGATGTGAGTTTGGGCATGAATGTTTTTCGTTGTTTGCAGCCCTGGGATTGACTGACAACCAGTCATACCACGCCTCTCACCCAATGATGGCTGGAATTAGCTCCAGTTTCCCCTGACCCTGAACGAGACCAGCAGTGTAGATAACGCATCGGTTGATGGACTAATCTTCCTTTGGAAGGTCTTGTTTGCTTTTTTAGGTCATAAAGGCATATTAGTATTAATCTCAGTATGTTTCTTTGCCAGTTTAAAACTCCTCACAGGAGCTGTAAAAGAACCTTTCTCCACATGATGAAAAGAGAAGCTATTGCACGGTTCAGCTGCTCTACTTACTGACATTCCTGCCTGAAAACCACTTTTAAATATAAAAAAGTTATTTACGACTACTCACAAAGTTATTAAAGACCACGCATTGCCCTCTGGTCTAACTGATGAGGCAAAAAGAACGGTCACTTAAGAATCAGACACAAAAGTCAAAAGCCATTTCATTCCATCAAGCAGACAGACAGCTGCTTTGTACAACGATGACCGTGTCAGATTTCTGACAGGCGGAAAAAAAGGCACATTGATTTGTGATGTCATTCTGTGGCATAAAAATCTTTAACCGCTTTAACATGAATGCGACTCACAGCTTTTTAGCATTGCAGTTGTCACATATGTCAGCTGTTTTTTGTTCTTCGTCTGAACTGAAACAGAACATTTGTTAACACATCATGAGGTCTCATGTGTGTTTTTTCATGTAAGAAGGAAAACTGCGCAGGCATGCAGCCATCTTTTTTTAAGATTTATTTTAGCTTTTTATGCCTTTATTGGAGAGAGAGGACAGTGGGTAGAGTCGGAAATTGGGGAGAGAAAATGGGAGTGGGAAATGACATACAGGAAAGGAGCCACAGATTGGATTCGAACCCTGGCTGCCCACCACGAGGACTACAGCCTCTGTACATGGGATATGCGCTCTAACCACTCTGCCAACAGCGCCCCGCGGACAACCTTTTTGATGAAGACTTCTTTAAGGAGCTTGCATTTAGTAACTACTCTGATTATTGAACATGTTTGATAGAGCATTAAAATAGCTTGTAGGTTGTTTTTTTTCTTCTTCAATCTCACACTGAATCTGTGATATTATCACAAAACCAAGACCCACTGAAACCCTCTGAGAGATCTGTGGCTTTAAGAGCACTGGCAAGAGCTCCCTCTCATTTAAAACTAAAATGTACAGTAACATCCAGATATTGCTCTGCCCTAATCTCTCCCCTCTAAAGTTGAGGCTTTTTGCAGTTTATTTGTGAACTTGATGTTTACAGCGTTTCACGCCATTTAGAGTGTAAATTGGTGCAGCTGTTTCAATTCCCAAAGCGATAAAGAGCTCATTTTCACTGCTGCGAGTGTCATCGCACTATTGAGAATGGTGCTTGGAGAGAACTGAGCTGCTGCAGCAAGCGACTGGAGAACAATGCATTGTTTTGACAAACTCAATCTGGTGGGTGGACAATGGTCAGCCTGGTTTCCATTTATTCCAGATTACTGCAATAATGAGCTTTGTAACGGTATATGCTGTTGAGAGATTAACTAAGGTTAATGAGATGTTAATGATCTGTTTGTACAGTACAATACAAAGTAAGTAACCCTGGTAATGGTGTCAATGAATTCACTGCCTGAATATACTGACTTGATATTAAAGGAAGTAAATTCATTCGTTTTCCATGAATGTAAATTCTACAAGACAGGGCTCAATATATTTTATTTAACTCCAATCAGTCACACTTGTAAAGTAATTTTCATTCATGAAAAACGTACATATGCAGATGATTAAGACTCTTAATACTGCTTAAAGTCAAACATTATCTTCATACGTTCTCTAATTGTCTATCTTAACTGTAAAGGAGTTGGGGAGTAGGCAGATTTTGCAGACATCTGAGGTGTACTCATCTAATTCAACTCTATCAGAAGACAAAGAAGAAGAAGATTATACTTTATTAATCCTGCGAGGGGAAATTCAATTTTACACTGATGTTATTGAGACATGCTACACACACATAGAATGAAATACACATGCACAAACAAAATCCTATGGAGATGCACTAATGGACTAATGTCAGAGTGAGGGGGCTCCAGAGATGGTGGTGGTGGTGGGGGGATGCATTGCTCACGGGCACCTCAGCAGTGCTCAGGAAGTGAACGGGCACCACTCCAGCTACACCGGGACTTGAAGAGGTAACCCTCCATTTCCCTACAGATTGAGCTACTCCAAAATACTAAAAAAAAGAAGGTATAATACTAGAATGGAATAACTTCCCTCCTACCTTGGAGGAAAAACTCAAATGGTCCATAGCGTAAACTTTACTGTTAATGAAAGGTAATGAAGATAGTTTCCCATTTAAGTTCAAGATGAATACATTTGATAAATGCTTCTAGATCAGGTTAGTTACTTTCAGATAAAAAAGAATGAATTAAACAATTTAAAACAAAATTGTAAGGATGGCGTAGTGGCTTAGGCCCAGAAAGGAGGAAAATTCTAAATACAGACTAAGTGGATTTATTTAAAGGGTAAAATCAAAGTGCAACAATATGTACAGTGCAGGCCTGGAGAAAAATGTAACAATGAAAAATAAAAAGTAACAAACAAATTAAGAGACTGAGCTCTACACAATGATACTCTGGGCCCTTGCATCGCTGTACACTGTCAGGTTCACTATCCAAAACTGTGCCACTCCAACTCCAACCTCCAACCACCTGCAAGGCTGTCAATCCTCCTCCTATAAATAAGCTGGCACCTACCAAAAAAGGGCACAAATCAATTTATCATCAGGTGAGTATTACCTATCATGCAAACAACACAAACACATCTGCAATAAGGCTTAAAACATATCAGGATGCATTTCATTTAAGAAAATACTTAAACCGCCATTTAAAAAACATATTTAAGCTCAACAACCTTAACACCCCTCCACCTCTGCCAAACTTGGCGTCTTCCACTTGGCACACCTCCAAAAGCCAAAAGCATGCTTCAGTTTAGTTTGACAGTTCCTGCTTGTGGAAGAGAAACAGTTCAAATCAAAATAAATAATCAAATTATAGCCAATAAAAAGCTTTACTTGGTTTGACCTGGAGTTGTCAGCAGTGACATCACCAACAGCATAAAAAGTAAGGAAGTGCTCCATGATTGGACCGATGGAACAGACAAAGGTAAATTCAAACAAAGAAACAAAGCATTATGAAGTTTAAATCTGTAACTTCACAAAGGTGACTTAAACTAGCTTTGTGTTTGGTGTAACTTACACATGTGCTTCATGTGAACTGTAACATAATGCTAACACAAACAACAATTGGGTAGTCAGTGTTGCAACATACAACAGTAACAGTAAATTGAACCCATTTCTGGATTAATATGGGTTTGTTTACAGGATACGCTTAAAATGGACTTGTGTGGAAATCTATTCCTCCTTAAACCTAAAACCAGATGTGAAAAGAGTTAAAGGATGTGCACCAATATGAGCACTGTTGTGGTGGGGGTGGGTGGGACTGACTAAGGCCTCAGAGGAGGAAGTGGCCCACATGGGATGTAATAAATCGATAGCTTATGTTTGGTTTTGTTTCTTTGAAGTCATAGCTGTCATAGTAAAGTCAAATTGGCTGAATAAATGAACTTGATTCCTTCCTCCTTCTAAACTCTTTAAATAAAATAAAAACTGTAGAAACCTTTAAGATGCTATAAAACAATCCAAATGCCTAAAAGAAGTGTATGTTACATAGTGCAATCATTGTTATGTTTCATTTAAAATGCACTCAGGTTTCAGATTTATTTAGGACAGTGGATAGAGTGGGAAATTGGGAGAGAGAGCAGGGAATGGCATGTAGGTGAGACTTTAACCAGGGCTGTCCCTCTTACAGGACAAAAGCCTTCATACTTAGGACACAACATAACTGCTAGGTCGTCGGCGACTAGAGCAAAAATGTTTTTCAGGGTGTTACAAAAAGTTAGTTATTTAAAGTAGTCACCACACATTGGGTAATTTCATGTTTTTAATAGCGAAAAAATGCAAGAAAATTCCTACACACTGTCTAAATTACACAAATACAATGGCACCAATGTATTTGTGCAATTTAAGACAGTGTGCAAGAGTTTGCTTGCAATTCTTCATGGCATCATTTGACTCTTACGTGTCTTCCTTGTGAAATAAAACGTTGCCTTTTTTTAAATAGTGTGGATCATTTAGACAAAATGCAAGGTTTGTGTGTATATTCCTTTGATACCTGATGAGACGCTGGCATGTTTTATGTATTTAATGTGTATTTAATTTAATATTTAAAGATTTTAGTAAATGTTGAAATTCTGCTGCAGTTTTTCAGTCAACCCTCAGGTTTGGGGAGGTTGTTTTCAAAGTTTGATAAGGGGGCTTTGGGTCTAAATTGGTTTAAAATAAGAGACTGCATACTTTTAAAATGTGTGGGATCATAAAGGGTGAAGGACAACATATTTGACGAGATTAATTTAAAGCCTAGAATGGGTCATTTATGTAATGAAGATGTGGTTATAGTAATATTGCTGGTTTGCCTGAGGCTGTGGTGGAGGGGCATAATGTGATATATTTTCATGGGGGCCAAGAAATCATGGTGCACCCTGTGCACCAACCAGCCATGAGTTCAGTTTGTAGGAACAGCAAAAAACAAACAACATTTTTGCCATAAGTGGAGATAAACAGAGGCTTTTTCTGTGTTTGCTGTAAGCACTGGAAAAATATGAGACATTTCCGAGGACAACATTGCTGCTGGGAAGTCGTAATGTGATCATATCCCACACCATTCTTACACTATAGGTGCAATCCCTGCCTGTAGGGATGATGACAGTACAATTCACATACAAAGCTTGACAAGGTGGAATTAAGTCTGCCTCTATGAAATCCCTGGTTATTTCTCCCCTCTGTATAAATTCATTCATACTGTGAGACTGAGGATTATATTTTCAGGTGCTTTATCACCCCCAATCCCTGTTCTTCATTGTCAGAGTTTAAGCAGGTTCTTACAGTAGGTGCAGAGACATTTTTATCAGGGATCCTGAATTCTCTTCTTGTGGTAATGAAGATTTTCATGCCTCTTTAAATCCTTCTCTCTTTTTATTTTTTTTTCCAAGGCTTGTCTCTCCCCTCCGTCTGATAATTAAGTCAGTATATGAGCCGTAAAAGCCGAACTCTCCTGAAATAAACCCTGAGAATTCGTTGCCATCTGCTTCTCTCCACTCTGT
The DNA here is from genome assembly GCA_020745685.1 of Tautogolabrus adspersus. NCBI lineage: Eukaryota > Metazoa > Chordata > Actinopteri > Labriformes > Labridae > Tautogolabrus > Tautogolabrus adspersus. The sequence continues at coordinate 7,857,072 of CM036549.1, read as the reverse complement.
CTCCGCTGCTGCCTCGCAACATCGCAGCTATCATCTGGAATAACTGTTACTGCTGGCATGATCAATATACTAACATGCAGTGCAAAACACTTTCACAGATGTGTAGCTACAAAAAATGATCCTCCAAGACACTTTAATCAATAGATTATACAGGATACATAGATCAGGGTTTCTTTTTTTTTGGTACTGATAAATTCCACAGTTTTAAAAAATGGAGCAGAAGCAGGATTTCAAGACTGAATTAATCTAAAAGTATTTGTTTTCTGCTGCATGAGCACATGGTTTGATATTCTTTACTTTCTTACCAAGTAACCATACATAAATCACGGCTTTGTAACTAGACTTTAAGGCAGGGTTGGTCATTTTCTCCTGAAACGCTTTTAAAGATTTTGGTTGATATTGTCTTTAGGTCCTGACAGAAATTAATAATTCATGTGCTCTGAAAAAGGAATGAAGAAAATCTGTAATCTGTAGCAGTTGTAAGCATTTAAAAACTTTGACCAATGTCTGCCACGAGGTACCAATTTGATGAACCAATCATGCCTCCGTGTACCTCTTGCGTGCACTAGCCCACCCTCAAAGTGTGTCATCGATGACAAAGATTAAACTGTGAGTTGGCCGTTGTGAGTAGTAAAATAGTCAAGTTTTTTTTTTCTTCTTTTTTTACATGTTTTATGATAAAGTTTCGTATTTACTCACCGCTGAATGAGATATTAGACGACATATAGTTTCAATGCAAGCGATGAGCTGAGGTTTTGCTTTTGGAGCAACGGTGCTCGTGCATGTAAGTGAGGCTTTTGAGGGAGCACAGAGGGGAGGGGTGTGGGTGTTGACCATAGACTGTTAATATTAATGGACGAAGCCTGAGTAACGTCAGCCATCTGTTACGGCAGGGGGTTCCGGAGGCTCATTGGCAGCAGTCGCCATGCTGGAAATGCTGTCTGAGCCTAACTTTCAGTCAACCTAAGGGCAGGCTGAGAGCTGGAGCTGAGGCGGGTTTTAGGCCTCTTGACGAACTGTAATTGCCCACCTGTCAATCATGTCAGCTACGCGCCTAACTATGGATAACACGTATCGTTTTCAAAATCATAACGGAGCCGTTTTAATAAAATTAACCCCCCGTACAGTGTGTGCCAGTGATGAATAACTAATCAGACCTATTTAGTTTTTTGTACCAGGCTGTAAACATGTTTATTTATGCTGTAAAAACAGCTTTTTTGCCAGTCATGTGTACATGACTTCCGCTGTTCCTGCAGCCAACCTCAAGCGGACATTCGAGGAACTGCGGGATTTTGCACTTCCGCATTGGCTTTATTTTTCAAGACCCAAGGTTGCTGTTTGGTGTAGACAGCACTGAGGGAATGCTACCTTCAAAATCATACTAGTTTTCGAAAATTACCAACCCTGTCTTTAAGAGATACCTTTTGCAATCTCGACAAGTGTAAGAACTAATAAATGTTTGTTTCTTGAAATATTAAAAGAATGTCAGATTTCTGTGACAGGGTTGTTGAGTTTTGCAGAGATTTTTGGACCATAAACTAATAAAATGAAGACTGAAATGGTCAACATAGACTATGAAGTAGCAATGAGCAGTTAAATAAATCACAGTATCACAAATCCTGGCCATCATGCCGCCAATTTTCTTGAAATCACAGCCAGGTCACTTCTTTCGTATGCACTCTAGAATTTTAATTATGTAGATTATACACATTTTTACCACCCTCTGATCTTTCTTTCCTTTTTGCACTTCTGTGTCTGCTGTTGAAATGTGCAAGGTGTGAATGAATGGGCTGTCTCCAGCATAATTGGAAGCATTCATTGATTAATGATTTCTTGCAAGCAGGCGTCAGAATTAGCAGCTCCTGCTGAGAGGGAGGATTCTGTATAATCAGCCCATTTGCTCTCATTTTCATCCTTTTATGAGCGCCAGGCTTGTCAGGTTGCTGCTAACTTGCATTATTTAATATGAGGCAATCATTAGAGCTGGGGTCTGCTCATCAGAAATCAAATCCCCCACATGTTAAGGCGAAACTTGGTTCAGAAGGCTTTATCACTGGAAGTCTGACTCGTTGTGAGTCTTCATATTTTTCTTTTAAGACCAACTTTACGGAAGAAGCTCATCCCAGCTGAAATATATGCAGTCTGATAATGTGAACAAGACAACCTCAGAATTGTACTCACCTGGTTGGCCTCCTCCTTCTTCTTGTACTGCATCATTAATTTCCCGGCAGCCAGCTCTTTACAGCAGCAACACACCTCCTTAAGCTAGAATATGATTTCAGGCTAATCACTCTTTATTGTACAGAAAGGAGCACAAGCTGGTTTGAATAATAAAGTGTGCTCAATCCAAGGTCCCGTCAGCCATTTTTACCAGAAGGACACTAATGCAAAAAGATGAAGTTGCAAAGCAATCCAAATAAGTGTTCCCCTTGTTTTGGTCCATTGAGAATTTGCTGGCAGGTATTCTGTGTCACTTTGCTAAAATGCTGTTGTGGGAAACTCTGCAAAATACCATCTGCCAACTTATACATGAGAGTACGAAGATTTTGTCCAGTTAAGCATCTAATTAGAATCTGTGTATGAACAGTGCAGACATTTGTATTTTTTCTGGGAGATTGTGTGTGTGTGCATGTGCGTGTGTGTGTGCGTGCGTGCGTCTTTATATGTCTTATGGCGTATTCACATTAGGCACGTTTTTTTTGGTACAGTGCTCGGGCATGATTGCTCCCCCTCCCCCATTAGAAACATTGTTCCGTGCCTGTGTACACTTGCGTACAGCAGGTTGCAGTATCATAGTTGGTTTGCAAAGAAGCAGAAAGAAGTAGAAGCAACCATAGCAACCACTCGCGGGCTGAGTCCATCCTGCCAACTGTGGATGTTTTTGATATTTTTGAGACGCCAACAACGACCCTCTTCCTGCCTCCACATCTACCGTGCAGCTCAGAGGATGAAACAGGCCCGTGCTGCAAGGATACGATGGTTTTTGAAGCAACAGGAGACGTTTAGAATAACGTCATATAGCGGTCCACTTCCTTATTTGAGCATGGTCACGTTCACATTTCCTGCCGACTTTTCTTGAGTACACATGAATCGTGCCCCAGACCACATCTTCAAGCAGACTCGGGCACAATACCCAAGTACGGTACGAGTACGGTACGTTTGTCTTCACACTCATGAAATGAACCAGACTTTAGAGTCAAGCATACTCGGGTCCCTAGTGTGAAACCTGCCTTAGTGTGTACATTGTTTTCACTTAACAAAACATGTATCTAGTTGATCAACTTTGTGGCCTCTGAGATCAACAGAAATAGAGCACAACATTTACCAAAGGCAAACTCACTATTAACAACAAGGTAGCAGTGATTATCTTCACATTTTCCCTCATTACACACACTGAAACACACGCACACACATGCAGTCCTTAAAGCTGTTTATGACTCAGGCTGAGTGGAAGCAGTAACCTTCACCATATAAACTCTTTATTCCAAAGGTAAAGTGTTGATGCCCATGCTGTCATTACTGCAGGAAATAGTGTGTTTTGAAACAGAAACATTAAGTATACACTAAACATGAGTCATAGACTTGTTCTTTTGCTTCTGGGTTGTAGTTTCAGATAAAACCAACGTATATCAATTCTAACAGACGGCAACAAAATTGATTTCAAGATCAAATTCAAGCAGAAACTCTCAAACTGTGCTTCTGTCTGCTTTTCCTGTTTAAAGAAAAAAAAAAGGTTGAAAGGCCTTAGCTTAAATTTAAAGTTTGTAAGATCTCCGTCTGTGTTAACTTGCCAACCCCTGTGGTTACCTTGGTAACAACCAAGTGCATACTAAAAAACCAAAGAAACAGTCCTTGAGCTGCTACTTTACTGCAGCCACAAAAACACATGATGTTATAATAATTCTACGTTTACCTACAATTGCTCATCATGCCTCAAGTAACCACAAGCACTGCTCCAAACAGCATGAGTAGTTTTAAAACTGAAGTGGAGCATTTGGAGGATTGTTGACTGTGACACTGTCCAAACTGAACAGCAGGTCCTAACTGGCTACAGGAACACTCTTGTTAGACTCTCTGCTTTAGACCTGCAGATTAATGACATTGAAATATAGTGTTGTCTGTCTGAATCATAGACTGTAAATATTACTGGACGAACCCTGAGTGACGTATCCCGTCTGTTACGGAGGCTTAAAATGAGTCTAATCGACGGCCGCATCCATATTGGAATTGTTGTCTCAACCTAACTTGGATCAAAGCGGGATCAACCTAACACAGCGTTAAGGCGGGACTAAAGTCCGCCGATGCTCGACCAGCTCGACGCTAGCTAGCAGTCCACTTCACAACAAAGCTAACGTCTGCTTCACATCACCCCCTACGGCTTTCCTGCTCCCACTCGTCCAGAGATAACTCTATAAACAGTAAGTTAACATTAAACTTTTCTACAACACAGTTAAAACGAATTATCTTCAACCCAAGTATATCATTTAAGTATTAAAACTACACTTTTTTTAAATATATAATTATGGTCATTAGTTATTTGTCACAGCAGTTAGTAGACCGGGTTAGCAGAGCAATACATTAGCATCGTTTTAACATACAATTTAAGAACCACTTTGAGGCTAATCTTTACAAATAAATTCTCGTATTGTGTTACAAATCATTGCTTGGGTGTAATTACATATAAAGGATAAGAAGTCCGTTTTAAAACGATAAAAGAGCTTTGTTGTTGTTGTTGTTGAAACTACTGTTAGACCATAGACTGTAAATAAATGTGAGACATCCAGAAGAAATCAATATTACAATGCATACAGTTCATGGTTGTTACTGTTCTGACAAAAAGAGGAATGTCTGTGTCTTATATTTACTGATTTCAACAGCGATGTGGGTGAACATGACACTGAAAGCTTTATATTTATCATAAGATATTTATTTTCTATAGAGCCCTGAAGTCATGGAGTCTGTGGCCAGTGATGACGAAGTGTCAGCTGCACACACCAAAAACTGTAGGTATTAGAAATGTATTTCAAGTCTGGCATCTATTATTATGAGTTGTGCCTACCTTGTTCAATATTATCCCTGCAGATGTGGCTAATAACAAAACACACCCTGAGCTGTCACGTGTAGTGAACTGTACATGTTGCCTTATCTGAGGCATTCATTGAACATTTTTGTTTTTCTTCTATAGACAGTGTGGATTATTGTTGACAGCTATGTCCGTCGATGTGCCCAGAGAGCTGCAGAGACAGAAGAAGAAACCTAGGCCTCAACATCTGCATTTGTTGGTTCGGCTGGGGTGGACTTCGGTTGAAAGGCCTGCTTCCCTTCTTCAACAAGTCGCTGCGAGGCAGGTCTCCCCCGGATGGCCTGAGTGACGTAACCCACTTGTTCCTGCATCGATGGCGGTCTCCATGTTGGAAGTGCTCTCACCATAACTTTCAGTCAACCTAACGACAGGCTGAAAGCTGGAGCTGAGGCGGGTTTTAAGCCTCCTGACAAACTGTTACACCGAGCCCCTTATTGTGAATAACGCTTATCCTTCATCAAATGTTGTTTTGTACCAAGCCGTAAACATGTTAACTTCTGGTGTAAAAACAGGCTTTTTTGAATGTGGTTTTTCAGATTAAATAAATATTTAAATGCACTCCTTTGTTTCTACTTCTGAGTATACATTTTAGATTTGAAATGACTAAAATGTGCATTAATGCTCAACTCAATAGCTAAGGAAAGGAAGTTTTTACTTTTACACAACTTTTTACCAAATACTAATGCAGTTCATTTCTGAAAATGGGATGGAACAGAGTCATTGCAAAAAATATGCCCTTAGACACAGCCCCACTCTTAATCGTAAATACCATGAATAACTTGTGAATAAAAACACAGTTCAAAATGTCTTCCCAGATCAATATCACATAATATCTGCTTTCTCCCATCTAAACTAGACTAAGGGTTTAAACATGTGAAGAAAAGGGTATGATTGCAAGTTGTTTGATGGAGAAATATTTTTATTGAACAGCTTCTTACACCACAATTCTTGTCAAGATGCAAACCCTCTTTCTCCTGAAGCTTGTGGAGCCAAGGACACATTTTAACTTCAGTGTAACTCCTCATCTCACTGCTCACTGATGATGATGCTGCTGCCCTTTTTTCCATTGAATACTGAAAGATCTGAAATATATGTACGGCCATTTAAACACCCTGTAACACCCTCTAACTTAATAACAGCCAACAAAAATGATAAACCACACACGTAATACAGATCTGCAACTTTTAATGTAATAATCCCACAAAATAAAAAAGTTTCCCGCCAACGTAATAGAAGTCGCCTCCTACAAACATGATAAAGCATGTGTTAGGTCTGTGGGAAGTTGAAAATCTTTCTAAATTGCCCACAAATGCAATATGAAAATGAAAAATTGTCTTTGTGGTCGTTGTTGTTTGTTTAATTATACACCTGCCAATGGGTTCCAGTCAGCTCATTAGAAAATATCACGGGTATGGACACGGACATGGAAACGTGTCCAAGCATAGCTCTGAGTCAGTTATAAATAACTTACTGTAAAACTGCGTGCAGTAAAGGCTGTGCGTTACCAAGTCCACCTTCTACCGTCTCTTTTCTCTCTCTCTCTCTTTATGCCTCTCTCTAATTCAAACACATATGTAGCTTTATCATCGCATAATTGTTTTGAGGCATGTTAATATCCTATTCAGGACAGAATCGTCTTTTCCCTCTGCCTAACCGAAAAAATTCCAGACAAATAAAACGGATATATTTCATTTTACATAAAGGCTACTTTAAATAAAAATGTAGCATGCATCCCAGTTGTATATGCATTTTGTGCACCTGTTTTATAAAAACTCACATAAGGCAAAGTTGCTCCCTACTTTCTCTTAGACACACACCCACCCGCTAGTCTGCCCTCACATTGTTCCAGGACTAACCAGGCCTGAGCACGGTCACTTCTTGTACATAACGTTGTAACTTTGGGCCTGATTTTCTAAAGGTTTGCGTGTCTTAAAACGTGTGCAAACTTGATACCACCAGCAAAAAATCTACTAACAGCGTGCAGTGAGGATTGCGTCTTTCATATGAGCAAAACAACACGCATTGTCCATTCAGTACGTTTGCCTCAATGAATATGCAATATGGGGCGTTTCTGCCGTAGCGTGCAAAATACTGGGAGGAGAAAATTCAAATAAGTTAAGTTAGGCAAAAATTGAAGGCACAATAAAAGAAGGTATAAAGATCACGTTTTTCCCCCCACATGTTAACATGTTTTCGATTGACATAAAAATAAATGACAAGCATTATTTTTTTATTTCGATTCAATGATAGTTAATAAAGAGAAACACCATGATTAAACTAATATAACTGAACATTCACAGCCTCTGCATTCTAAAGAATTTCAACATTGACATTTATGTCTTCCTATTTCCCTCTTTTCGGCAACATTACATTTTAAACTGGGCATTTCCTTTTTCTCGGGTTGCGCGTCTCTCAAGCTTGTCTCCTCCGGTGCGCTCCTCTCCCTATCGCGCTCGTCTCCAACCTCTACAGCCCCCTGCTGCCAAGCTGTAGGCACTTGGATTGGAGGACGTCACCACTGCTTGTACCCCCGTCTTCGATACCTCTTGCCAGGGCAATTATGTCCGATCAGACACAGCGCTGGCCAGCAGTCTGGTGCGAAACAATAGCCCGAGGGTCGCGCCTGAGCGCCGGTGCCACATAGGACACAGCTCGCACCTCCTGCGCAATGTGTGACAATTCATTCAAAAGATGGAGGGAAGAAAAGAGAGGCCCTGTTTAATGCCGAGGTTTTCTTATAAGCCAAATGTTCTTTTGTTATATTCAGATTTATCTGCTATAACTCGAAAATACTGTACGTTCATTTGCCTCTCCCACTAATACCTATTTTGCGCTTGCAGTCATTCTGCTTTCCGTCCAAACTCTCCGTGACGTAACCCAGTATAACACGCAAAAGCCTGACTTAAATACAACCGCCTCCTCAAGGTTTGCACCCGTTATCATTCACGCAAAGTTTCTTAGTAGATCACCCGCAAAACGCCCACAAGCCAAACGTGCAATTTTTTTGGAGTGAACACGCAATTTAGTACTCTTTAATTGGGATCTTAGTAAATCAGGCCCTTAGTGGCTTATTTTGAGTCATTTTGGTCAGATACATCCTTAACTTTGGGGGATTTCTCGATAATAGAAGGCTAGGATCGATTATACTTCATGTTCACGTTGCATACTCTTGCTTGTGCTTGACATGAGCAACTGTACAACACCTCCTCCATCTGTGCTAGGGCCAACGGAGAACTAACCCTAGTCAAACAAACTGGACTTTAGTGTCGTTGTCTCATGTTCAGCAGCTTTACCAGGTGCAAAAACTCTTCTAACGGAAGTTATGTCTCGAGCTTGCATAGAAATAAATTAATGAATCCATCTTACTCCACAACACTCCAGGGTGTGCCCTGCCTCTCGCCCAATGACAGCTGGGATCCGCTTCAGCCCCTCTGCGACCCCAAACGAGAAAAGCAGTATAGATAATGGATGGATCTTTCCAAAATGTTGTCTCTTTCCTTGTTAATCTTCAGGTAAGCTTTATAAATTTGGAACCTTCCAAACTAAAAATTAGCATATAATAAATTACCTTCTCCAATGTAGCCTCTAACTCATGGCCTATAGACATGATTGCAGTTGAATACACATACACATACTTTACATGCAAACAGTTATCAAACAACTAGGTGTAGACACTAGCAGAGTCATATTTGTGCATAATCCAGTAATATTGCTGTACCTTGTCAGTTAACAAGATTTTTTAGCTTCTCATAACGTCTTTGCCGGCTTGGGCCAAGAAACTGTGAGACATTCTGCTTGTAAGCAAATGCACGTTGTCAATAAGGAGAATGAAACATCTGTGCTGTGCTTTGGTCAACATATAACATGAATCAAGAAACAGAGGATGTTTGTGACCCTGTATAAAGCAGCTCTCTCAGAACGCTCCGTTTTGGTGTGTGTCTCTTTACATGCAATGAGCTCCCCCTGAGTTTTCCCAGTAGACATCACTCCTCTGTAGTGAGAATAAAAATGGCGGACCTGCGCAAAAGTTTTGCCCTAGGCTGGGGGTGGAGTCCATGGGTGGAGATACCAGGGAAGGGGAGGATATTTTTTTTTACCAGAATCCCACTGTGATGTCACAAGCAGAGCAAATTGGAAACAGAGCATTGTTCTCTGTTGTAAGACTTATGCAGACCACAAACAAAGGACTGGATGGATTTATTTCAAAATGTGTGGGTCGATAGACACTCAGGTTACCCAAATATAAGTTCAAAAACACTGTCAAAGTGGATTTTTCACAATATGTCCCCTTTAAATATAAAAAGTGAAAATGACCACATATTTATTACTACATATGGCTGTAGCAAATAGAGCATGGTTGAACTATTGATCAAACTTTTTTTCATCAAGGCAACTTGTAACTTCTGGTTAAACTGAAAGAGAACTTTAAGTCTTGTTTGGATGTTCTGTTTGGTACATAAATGAAGTGTTGGACAAAGCACTGCCTCTGAAGATAATCCAGTAAGGGATTATGTCTGTATTCACATTGTAATTAGGAGAACTAATTAGTAGTATTCAAATTTCATTTCTATGATTATTGCGTGTTAATTCAAACCACATTATTATTCATGGAGTTAAAACTCGATGATTTGAGGACATAAGTGTCACTGCTGCTGTCTAACACAAAGATGTAGAGCTCTAACAGATCCCTCTCTCCCTTTGTGCATTTAGATAACATACTTATGTCACATTGTTAACGTACAACATCTCATTAGAGAACTACATCATTAATAAACAGATTCCTGTTTGAAAGCATTATTTACAGCTGAAAAGTTCCCATGTTTTATTAATGAGATCCAAATAGGATGTTAACACCACCCTTATCATCTTCCCTCTCTCAGGCTGATTACATTCTTACTAATTATAATTTTCTCTTTCAAGAAGTCTCATGTTCTGTAGACTCCCAAAGAAAAATCTCCATTACAGTATATAGCGTCATATTGCTCTGTATTATACTGCAGCACATCATACTGCAGGGAGACATCAAGGCTGAATCAAATCGTATCGATCTGTTGACTGCTCGCGGTAGATGAGGTGCACACCCTCACACATTCGCCATACCTCACATCCAAGGGCAAAGGTTTCATCACGGCTTTGGGTGGGTAGGCCAAAGTTATAACTCTCTCTCAGTAAATCAGTGTTGGGGGGGGGGGATGCTTGTAAATATACAGTAGATAGATTTTAAACGCTTTAAAATGTAGGTTCATCAAATCTAAGACGCAAAATAGAAAACAAGTCAATAAAAAGGGTGTAATGTTTTATACTGACTGATTTCTTTATTTTCATTGAACTGTCTTTGTGTTTTTGCAAGGTCTTAGTGGGCTAAAGACAATTTTCCACCCTGGTGCACGATAAAGAAAATAAACACTCCAAACAACAAACAAATCAATCACTGAGATGGAGGCATAACCTCATATCTCTTCAATATCTATACCTATATCATGAAAGGCAACAATACCTCTGAAAAGGCTTCTCATTCCCCCGTGTATATAGAATAAAGTGGAGTGCGACGAGGAATGGAGCAGCGAGGAATCAAACGTAAAGTGATGGGTAAGATATCTGAAGAGCTTCAAATGGACTAAAAAGAAGCTTCATACAAATCTTAAGATGCAGAAACGAGGACAGAAGAAACCCGAGCTGGAGAGAGTGTCGTATGGTTTTGATGTCGTTGCCTCATGTCTGATATTTGTGTGGCGTCCCATACCCCGCTCATTCTCTTTAATCTCCCCTGTTGCTTTATACTCCGGTCTTTGTCAGTTAAATAAAATAAAAAAATGCTGTAAAAATAACTCCATAAAGGCCATATTTGAACGGTCTTTTTAATCTCTTCAGCTGTTCTATTTTCAAGCATCAAGCTGACCCATGACTAGCAGCTTGCTTTTTGAGCTTGCCACTTCACAAAGAACGTTCTTTGTATCTGCCCATCTTATTCATTGAATCTGAACCACGTCTCTCGCCTTCCTCCATGACGGAACTTAAGGCACATTTCCTTTGCCTTATCCTTTTAGATGCTAAGAGCCTGCAAACTATTGTACTAGCCCCTGATCAGTAGTTCTATAGACCCAGGGGATAAAGTGTCTTCAACATAATAGCAGTGAATACCAAACTTTTTCTGCCTGGGCCCCCTTTTAAACATCAACATAATTCCTAGTGGTCTTTCATCGATGGCTCTCCTTTGGATTGCCCTCGCCAATTCTATTTCCTCCAATATCTATCTTGCTGCTTGATGGATGCATTGACAAAAAAAGCTGTGTGAAGCTACACTTCACTGCTAAGGACAAAAAGAGAATACAGGAATAGAATAGTACATTTGATGTAAATAGTTTTGAATCATTTTGACACATGACTGGAGCCATAGCAGCACTACGCTCGATACAGAGAAGTTGCATGCTGAGAAAAATCTCAAGATGGCAACCAGGGAATTGTTTAAACTAGGACATAGAAGAAGCATCTAATTAAAGTGCATATCTGTAATATCAGCTTGTATTTCCTGTTGTTTCTCCAATTGACTTTGTGTATTTACAGATTCACTGAAGCAAGGATTTCTTCTAAACTGTAAATCACAGGATAATTATCTGATTAAAAAAAAATGAGGTTGACCCTTATGCAAGTCTTTTTCAATTTTAAGCAGCTTTAATTCATTTGCAAAGCTGTTCCCTTTTATGCCTTAGCAGAGGCAGAGCACTGTGCGAGAGGAAATGCTTCAGAAAATAACTATGAGCCCCCCTAAGCGTATTATAGAAATGATCTTGTTCTTGACTTGTTACACACACGTGGTATGTGTTGGTGGTATTTGTACTTTACGCTATAATCGGTAGCTTTACTCAGGTGACCTCAGACCACCTTGGGATCCCCCAGGAACCACAAATATGTGAAGGCTGCCAAGATTACCCATTGCCCCTGTGCACCCATCCAGGATCATTTGCAAGATAATGCATGCACAGTTGCCTGTAATGTTATGTTTGCACACACACACACACACACACACACACACACACACACACACACACACACACACACACACACACACACACACACACACACACACACACACACACACAGAACTCTCTAATTCCCATTCTTACAGCCCCAAATTATTTCCTGTCAGAGTATATAAAAGATTATGCTGTGGCTGTTATTAATTATGCATAATAATCCACATAGCAATGGTATCAGATAATTTAATTCAGAGAAAAAAAGCTGCCAACTACACCAGACAAAAGCCCTCAAGGACTCATTTTCTGTCTCTGTGGCAGAAAAGATATTCAATCGTGACGTTTTGACTAAATTAGAAAATGGAGTACTGCAAATACAATATTTATTTTTCATTCCACTCGTTTTTGTGGATGCCTTCCAGCATCTGAAACAACTTTTATAAGACAGTAGCCCCGAGACTAAATAAATCCTAATATTATAAATCTTTGCCTTTTGCTGACAGACTAAAAACAGTTTCTCTGACATGTCCAGTTCTAAAATAGCTTTTATTGTGTGGTTGCACTGTCTGTCAAGTGCCATAAGAGTTTTCCAACCAACATATCATTTTTATTCTAATGTGTATGCGGACCACCGGTCATGCATTTTTCTAAAATACAGAACCTCTCACTTATTCAGCATTCTGTCAGGGAGAGCTGCGTAGCAGAATTCAATTTACTGCTCTGCACAGCCTGCTGAAGGCAAAGAATACTGCCTGGCTGTCGCTTATAAATATGGATTTGGCCCATGCTAACTGCTATCAGAGTTTTCTGGAGGGCCCTAGTTCCCCTGTAATGTAAAGAGTGTCATGTATGTGTACTCATGGAAAAACTTGGCAAGTGGAGCGAAACATTTAGAATTGCTGGTCAGACTGATTAAGAGACCTCGGATTGCTCTCACACATTTGGTCACACTTTCCCTCATGTGGAGGACATTTTCCTCCTGCACATGAGAGTTAAAAGACCGTGCCAAAAATACTGAATCATTGACAGGCATGATGCCCGGAACAACTTTTCGTGATAACTTCCTCCTCTTTGCCACCAGATCCCGAGCCAGTTTGCAAGCCCACGAGCAGATGGAACTGGAGACTTCCACTGATAAACTCCCGCTGTGAATCTTGAGAGTACCATGGATCAGACACAACAGGTCGCAAGACAATGCAACTGTGTTGCAGAGTCTTTTCCGGAGATTGGAGACTTTTGTGTGCAGGAGGTGGAAAGTTTATGGCAGCTTGTATCGCGTAAGGGTCTGGAGAGTCTGGTGGAGACAGAGAGAGTGCCAGGTAGATACAGACAGGTCATTTCCCATCCATGCAGGGGGCCGAAGCTTATGGACTCTGCGGCTCTGGAATAAAACGATAGAGAAGCGCGGGATCCACCCACTTGCTTTCTCCACTAAACCATTCTTTTATCAGCCTCTCAGAGGGAAGGAGACTTTAGTCAAGTAAGCAAAACCCAGATTAAACTGGCGCCATGTGGGTTGTGCATTACTTAGATATTTTATCCTTTATTGTTGAACAAAAAGTTTGGTTCTGTTTCACAGAAACCATCTTTATCATTCCTTCCCAAACCACCTCTCCCCCAAAAATGTTCTTTGTAAAGGTACAAGACATCTCTATTTGGGAGTCTCACTGGAGGAATACTCTTGGTGAACAAAGACACAGTGCTATACATTCTGCACAGTAAGTACGCTGCTGAGCACACCACGTTCCTCTGGCTTGAGTGTTTCTTTGAAATACTGTCGACAAAAAAGCAGCAAACTTCCATTTTTGTGCCTCCTGATTAATGATGTGCACAAAGAAACGACGCCTGTAGAGGAACTGTTTGCTCCACTTTGTATGGCCAGAGGGCTGAGGCAAGTGCATTATCCTGGAATTTCTCTCCCCTCTCCCGACTGCCCGGTCCAAATAAAACAGATTTAATATCCGCAGATTAGATTATTCATTTGTTTTTTATTAAGGGGATATGGGTTCAATTCAGGAATGACAAGTATGCTCGAGGTGTGACATGATTGTTCGAGCCAGAGATAAAGCGGGCCCTAACACAATATTAAATTGATGAGGAGCCTGGATTTGGTGCCTTGATTTGACATTTGATATGAATGAGGAGTTGATTAGCTGTCAGTGCATGAGGCTATACTGCCGCTTTTGAGTCCGGGATTCTGGATTGGACTAATTAGAGGAAATTAACTGTCAGGGTGTCAGAGGTCTCTCCTTGTTTTTATGATTGTAACCAACTTCTCCTCACTTCTCTTCTCTCACCTTTTCACTCCTCTCGATCTCCACGCTGCTGCTCACATAACTAGACAGCCATTGATTTGAGTTACACAGGAGAGTGATGAAGCAAGACACCTCGGTATTTGATCCAGACTGATTGTCAGATTAGCACCAGAGAAGAGGGCCTCAAGTTACACATGAGTGACGCATGATATTGACTGCACCTATCACACAGTCTAATGACTCATGTTGAAGCAGTTTTTGACTAACAGGATCTATCAGAGATATGCCATTTTGCCTTCCCTGTTCACTAATGGATGGTGAATGAAAATGGTCAAATCACTGTCTGCTCAGGATGGATTTATTGGCAAGTCCCATAAAATTACATGCATCAGGGTTTCCAATGGGTAAGTTCCCTTTATACAAAAAGTCTTCAGGAAAAAGCATGAATCCAGACCACCTTTTATAAAAGTTTTTTGATATTTTATTTAATACTTTCACCTGGATAACCTTTATTCAACTGATGTTTTCAACCCAAACATGCATTACAGAACTTGGTGGATCAGGAGGGGCAAGAGGAGTGTGAAATGAAGCAAACCAAACCATTTTTTTTAAATAAATGTCAGTTCAGGCTTAAAGATTGGTTTCAGGCATAGACTGTAAATATTGATGGCCGAGTGACGTCACACATCTGTTACTGCAGGGGGGCTCTGCAGTCCCAGCGATGGCTGTTGCCATGCTGGAAGAAATGCTGTCTGAACCTAACTTTCAGTCAACATAACGACAGTCTAAGAGCTGGAGCTGAGGCGGGTTTAAAGCCTCTTGAAAAACCATTACACTGCACCCGCCTGTCAATCAGGTCAGCTATACGTGCCTTATTGGGAATAATGATTATCCTTCATAAAATCAAAGTCAGAGTTATCAAAAAATTCACTTCCTGTACTGCGTGTGCCGATCAAGACATCAAGACATGAGCTGATTAGACCAAGTTATGTTTTTGAACCAGGCTGTAAACGTTCATTTCTGCTGTAAAAAGAGTGAATGGGGTGTGTATGTGACCTCCAGTGCTTCTGCAGCCAGCCTCAAGCGGACACTTGACAAACTGCAGGACCTGCATTTCTGCATCAGCTTCATTTTTAGCACAGGAGGTCGCCGGGTTAGATTAACCTTTCATGAATGTTGTTTTCACAAGGATTCTGTTTAGTGTCTGAGGTGCAAAAAAGAATAAGTGGCTGTAATATTCCAGCCACTCTGTTATTAAAAATAGAGTGAAAGACAGACTTCTTTATTAAAAGCCACACACTGCATGTAAAACCAGATTATCAGCCCTGTAAATGCCAGGGAATTTCAATGATTCCCGGAAGTTAATGGCAGTTTGCCATGAAGTTTTTCTGTGTGGCGGGGGGGCACAGGTGGGGTTCTCACCTGGAATGACTGTAATTAACATTTGAATGTCACTGGTGTGTGTCCTGGCTTGCCTCCCTCAATGACCCATTGGATGAAACCAAAGATGTTTCAAAAGAAAAATCTTTTGATTGGTCAGTAAATCTGTTGCGATTGGTCACCTTGTGGCTATTATGATAAATGTTTGTTTAAGGCTCAATGATCAACATTCTGAACATTCAAATATACCTTATGTACATATATATTGTGGTGTAATGTCAAAGTCAAACTCCACCTGGGTTTGTTGTTCTAAAGCTTTGTGCTTACAGCCCTTGGACTGAGGACTTGTTCCTGATATGAAGCTTGTTTATGTATCACTCTTCCCTTGCTAAGGGTGCTGACATACTGCACAAATCCAAGGCGCTTAGAGACGCACCCCCTGTGTTCCAGCAAGATTTATGCTGTTTGCGAGCTATCCCAGGATGCTGTGCGAGAAGCTTTCAGCAACAATTTTTAAACAACTTTTCTCCCTTATTATGTCAACATCTCCCATAGAAAGAAAACTGTGATATAAAACTTGTTGAGTACATGTTTCACTTCTCAGTATAAGACAAATAGTGAGCAGTGAAGCTGGATGGAGCATCTCCTAGTGCCTTTGATATGTGCCACCACATAGGGGAAGAGAGAACGTCCTGCCCACTCAGGGATGCTATTCCTCAGGGCATAATGACAGGTGTCTTCCCAAAAGTACAACTGAAGGAGAACCAACAGACTTTCCAAACTGAAGAAAAGATTGCTTTGGAAATGAAAAAGAAAAAACATATAGTTAAAAACCAAAGCAACGTTGAGAAGCACATCGTCACTTGAATTTTAACGCAGAGTCATGTTTTAGATGTTGATCAGCACGTGTCTCCCGCTCTTTCTGTCTCACAGAAACTTTCCAGTGAAACCGAAGGGCAGGGATAGGGGAAGTGTAGAGGCAGGAGGGAAGGCAGCTGCCAGAACTCAGCTGCCAGGGTTCTCTCCTGCACAAAGCCCTGGCAGCACATCAGCTACACTCTCATCCACCTTCACTGGTTCTCAGTCGAGTCCCGCATCACATACAAAATCCTCCTCCTCACCTACAAGTCTCTGTAGGGCATTGCCCCCCATACCTGTCTGACCGCCAGCATCCCTACACTTTGCCCCACTGCGCTCCATTCCCCACACCACACTGCGGCCTTTCAGGGGGAGAGCCATCAGTGTGGCAGCCCCCACCCTCTGGAACTCTCTCCTGGGAGATATCTGCAGTTCTACATCCTTGGACATGTTAAAAAGAACTCTTGAAAACCCACCTGTTCAATCCAGCTTCTGGACTTCGTAAAATTGTGTTGTCTTTGTTTGTGTGTTCTGATGTTTGCCGTCCTTCGGTCCCTTGAATTGTGTAATATAAATTAAATCTATAATAATAATTATTATTTTTAAGAAGGGGAAGGAGGTTTGTCCAAAGACAGCTTTTGTTTTGGTCTGAAAATGTGCTCTGAAAGTTAAATAGTATTACTTTAGAGCGGGGGTGTCAAACATACGGCCTGCGGGCTGAGTCCGGCCCGACAGCAGCTTTCATCCGGCCCGCGAGACGTTTGGGGTATAATGGGGAAATTTTTGAAAAATATTTTTATGAGATTTTTTTCTTAAAATAAATATTTTCACTGAGTTGTAAATAAACTATGTATAACAACGTAAAATGGTAATATGATGATACGAACTGGACTGAAAAAAAGCACTCCTCTCCGTCATGCGTAACGGCCCAGGCCGTCTCCACACATCCTGACTAGGTGTTGGTTCCGGACACCGGCGTTGAGCTCTGGCATCTACCGACATATTTTACCTCTTATTATTGTAGAAACAGTAATCTAAAATTAATATGAACTGATTTTATTTGCAGATGGTTCATTTTTAGGTCACCCAGACGTGAAAAGTTTCAGCGCTACATCACTTCTAAATAGAGTCCTGCTGTCGCGCCTTTATCACCAGCTCTCATCTGTAGACTGTAAAAACGTCATTATAACTGAACATTTCCATCTTATCGATATCGATCGAAGCTGTCCGCTGGTTAAGTCGCGGAGCAGCGCTAAAATGCGTCCTTGAATTACGCACGGAGATGGCACAGATTCATGGCGCATAAAAAGTCAGTGACAGCGTTAGATTACGATGGTACGGAAACGTGGAAGGACGGACTACCGGGCTCATATTGAAAGTCGTTTAACTGAGTTTACTTATTTAAACAACGTGAACTCCACACAGAGCTGATCAGACTGCAGTGCGCAACGCTGAAGGAAAAGTTCACGTCTGTTCGTTTGGAAACATTTGATCATGTCATAATGCCTGGCACTAAAATACCCGAAGATGACTGTTTGCATCAAAGACACTCAGTGTGTTTGTGACAACATGTGAGCAGGGTTTGTCTGTGTCTGTGAACCTTAACGAGTGCAAACTGTGTTGTGGCCTGACGCACACACATCTACATCTACAGTCTCTCTCTCTCTCTCTCTCTCTCTCTCTCTCTCTCTCTCTCTCTCTTCACTGTACTCTGTATTATTAAAGCACTGATCCCAGGGCAGGTAGAATAACCCCTGTGTCAAGGTTTCTATAACTTGAACAGCAATATATAAATATAAGTGAGTAATTTCAAAAACATTTAAATACAAAATATCAGTATTGTTGTTTTCTTCTGTATTGAGGTACATTTCATTATTTCCATGTGCCAACATGCAGTTTGTAATGACAGATTGTGTGTTTTAAATCTGTAACCTGCAGTCTTATAAACTCATCTGTAGTGAATGCCAAAAGAGATCAAATTTGAAGTAGATCTTTTTATCTGATGCAAGGATAGCATAATAATTCATTAAAAAAAATCATACAGCAGCCTATATATTCCATGTGTTGATTTATAGTGATGTCGGCAAAATTAGGCCGGCCCACTGGAGGTCTCATTTGAACCAATCCGGCCCCCGCCCAATTTGAGTTTGACACCCCTGCTCTAGAGCAACATTCTGCCACTCTTCAGTATCATCACTATTATCCCTAATGGAATCCAGTAATCTCTAAAACACAACTTCAATGCTATGCTAATGGCGGCAAAAACGATTTTACACTCTTACAACTTCCTTCTTAGTTTAGGTCAATCTCCTGTGCGTGCTCTCCTTGCTATTTTTTAGAAAAAGGAAAGTCGGCCACTGGAAATCTTTTTTCTTTTTTTACATAATTTATTAATCCCCTGGGGAAATTCTGGTTTACACTCTGTTATTGAGAGACATGCTTCTCACACACATAGGCCCAAATTACACACATGCACAAACATGATGGACATGCATTAATGGAGATGTCAGAGGGGGGCTACTACACACTGCTACGCAGGGAGCGCACCAGAGCGGTTGGGGGTTTGGTAGTTTGGCAGTACTCTGGAAGTGCCCTGGTACCTATCCAGCTACCAGACCATCTCCCATATTATGGTCCGCATTGGGGCTTGAACCGGTTCCCAACCCAAGTCCCTACGGAATCAGCTACTGCCCTCTGACCTCAGCTTCCATCTTGACTTAACATTAGGGATATGTACTCATGCCCACATCAAGCTAGCCTTGAGTACACCTTCCCCATGGATTGTGTGAGTTATTATTGAGCTAACAAGACTTGTTGAACTCTATATGCAGCTTTTTAAGCCCATCATGGGGGCAGAGCTCTTCTGGTATTGAAAGTCAGGGGTGGTGGCAGAGGAATATTGCAGGTAACACAGAACAATAAATTAGCCTTTCATTGCCAGTGAGAGTACTTTTACAGTCCAATTTTACAGTAGCGCTCTTAACATCTCTTATGGTAGCACATGAAGCACAGTGAATCTAGGTGAGTTAACCGAGATAATAAATGTGATTTGTTTTGCCCCTTTCATATCCACAGTGCACTTCTTTAAGTGGCAGAGTAAGAGGAATGACCTCTCATAAAATCCTAATTAAGGTAATGTGTGAATGAGCAGTGGAGTCTTGTGGATGCTGATGGTGATAAATGTTCGTCCCTTCAAAGCCACACTGAAGGTGAAAGTGGCTCTCGAGTTCAGGTCGCCCACTGCGCCTTATTAGCCCACAGACAATGGAGGAGACACTGAGCTGATGCTTCCTCTGTGGGGAAAAAAACAAAACAGTAATGAGCCACCAAAAGTGTTTAGTTTGCTGCCAGTCTTCTTCTGGGGAGAGACAGAACAGTGCCAAGCATTTGATGAGATGGAGGACAATATACTCAAGTAGTCACTTTGACAATTCATTCCCTTAAAGCCAAAAGTAATGCTTCCATTTGTGTTGGGGAAAGACTATCAGCTTTGACATTTGAGCTGCAATTCCCATGGAACAGCTTGTCTATTCGCATCAAGGGCATGAAAAGGAGTGACTTTCAAAGATTGTGCTTTAATTTCACAATTCCAAACATGTCTCAATGCAAAAGACAAAATCGGGACAGAGTCTGGATCTGTCAGTTTTTGTTCCATTTCTTACACATCCTGGAAGAGTCTGAATGAGAGCTGTGTTACCGTGATACCAATTCTAAGCTTTTGCAACTTATCAAAGCTAGAATTTCAGTCTAGCCTGTTATGTAATGTCCAGCACTCAGAGAATTTAGATTTATTAAAGGCACAGTCAGTAGAAATGTCCATTGCAGGTTGTAAACACAACATTCAAACTGGGCCCCTCCCCCTGGGCTCATCACCCCCAGAAGCACACACTCACTGCAGGGTTACTTAGCATGTATTAGTTTATTGCTTGTAGTTAAACTGCAAGCTGCCACACGTTAGCACAAGCTAACCACCGGTGTTTAGCACTTGCCTGGCCAACAGAAAGCAGGCCAACACCTCGTCCACAGGTAAAAGCCTACCGAAGCTTTACACTCATTTTGAAACAAGCTTAATCCGCTTTGTGTTTCACCTCACTATGAGTTTATTTTCTCTTCTTTGCCGCTAAGTCCACATCTGTCATATTTTCCAGTTTGAATCGCTTCCAATCGATGAATTGTTGCCACTCCTAGGCTCAGCTTTGCAATGTCATTGGCTGGAGAAAACACTCCAACTCCCCACCCTGAAACATCCAGCGTCAAACAAACCAAACCAAAACATGAAAATCCAGGCAGAGGACAGAGTCTCTGCAGATAAAGTCAGTACCAAACATGTGGAGGTTGAGCAGCATTACTTTTGTATAAGTCTATATTTTATTTTTTAGGAAAAAGTTGACTCGTATAGCCTGACTATAGTTCTTTGAAAATGTGCAATGTTAAAGGCACTCATTCACTTCATCAATTTCATTATCTTTCAAGATTTAATTCTTCTGATGGATTTGAGCCTGTCGCTTGCCTGAATGGTTTCCAAGCTGTGCAGCTACATGAGCCTAAATATTCACACAACATGCTATCAAAGCACTAAAATGCACCTCAAAGCAAAAGGCTGTCCCTGTCTGAAGGGGGAGAGGGGTCTCAGGAGACATGACTTGACAAGAAAAATGCAAAAATAGCAGAAGAAGCAAAGTAATCTGATGCTTTAATGATAGTTTTTGATTTATATCAATGCTACGTGTTTTTGTATGTATTCACAGTATTAACAAATGAGAAAAGAAGTAAAGAATATAATAATACAGATAAGATAAAGCAGCTCCACAACGTGCACACCAATCGCAACCCGTCTGTGATATAACCACCCCCGTCTGAACTCAGTGAATTTTCCTGGATATTACCTGGTGATTTCAAACATCAGCTCACCCCAAAATGTGGAAATTTTACCTGGAGGAAGAAAGGGCAAATTCTGGCTAAAGTAGGGGTAAAATAAAATTAGCTGTTGTGTTCACACATTCAGGTAGCCCTGAACATTTCAGGAAATAACAAGAACTTTGTCTATGTGTGAAAACACCATTACAGTGGAATATTCTACTATCAAGAAAAGCAGGGCCAATTTGCATAAGAAATGCAAAAGCAGTTGATCTCTTGAGCTGTTTTTGGGGGCAACAGTCTGTAGGGACTTGGGTTTGGAACTGTAGGGTCACCGGTGCAGACCAAAGTAATAATGTTTAATATAACATTTTTGGAAAAAAACCTTAAAGTGCTACAGAGTTAGGATAAAGAAAAGTGTACAATTTGGTCTGGTTGCTAGTAAGGTACCACGTCACTTCCCGATAACTTGCTTAAAAAATTACCTCTTGAGCAAGGCACCTACGCCCCAACAGCTCTGTTGCGCTCACTGTGTTGCAGTGTGTAGCAGCTGCACTCTGACATCTCTCCACTAATGCATGTCCACAGGTCATGTTTGTGCATATGTGTGATTCGGGCCTATGTTTGTGAGAAGCATGTCTCTCAATAACAGTGTAAAACCAGAGTTTGACTTTCGGGGATTAATACAGTATGTAAAAAAACCCTAAAAAATAAAGAAGGTCATAGATAAAACCAGTCCTGTTGAATGGAAAAATACAAAAGTGTGAACGAGAACATTGCTGTCTCTGGAAAACCTTCTCTCTTTAATGTTTTTTTTCAATCATTTTTCAATCTTTCAACAATAAAAAATTATCAAAAGAAGAAACTAAATCAAACTGAAAATGTAAAAGACTGAAAAACATGGATATTTCAGTGGATGTCTGTCTTTGATATTTTACTAAATCAAGTTCAAACATCAATCATTCAATATTCAACTTCTATCAAAGCAATTTCCCTTTGCAATGCCAAAAATGTATTTACCCAGTTCCAACTTCTGAAGTTACTTGAAAGCTGCGGCTCACTTTTCATAAAGATTCTCTCACATCACTTCTATGAATGATCACAGTGTACGTCACATTATCCACCTTTTAGTGTATATCACTGTGTGTCATCATTCTATTTTTTCCGCTGTCAAAGATCCACCAGCCCCAACAGATCGTTGTTTCTTCCAGGGCAAGAGCACGGCTGTCAGCCTCCGTCTTCTTCCTTCACTCCCACCTCTTTGTTCACTTCTAATTAACTGAGATTTTGCTTGGCTGAACTTCAAAAGGCCAATGGAGAAAACAGCCCTGCCTGGCGGTGAGTCACTCCATCTTTCATCCGAATTATGGGTTTTTAAAAGTCAAGGCATTATGAGATTGCCAAATGGCGAGGATAAAATACAACAATGTACCAATTACGAGAAAAATTGAAAGCTATGTGATGCGAGTTCAAAGATATAAGAGCTTTTCAGGTGCATCTAAGGAGCACAAAACCTGCTGTGATTCAAAATATGCATTTGCATATGTGTAAAGATAAGAAGAAGAAGATAATAAGAACCATACGATGTACAGAGCTCTTTGTTCTTTTACTCTAATTCTGTCATGAAAAACTAAATTGCTCTAAGATAAGCCTCCTTAGATTAACAAGGATTTAACACACACAATTGAAGAAAAAAAAAAGTTATCATATAACATTCTGTGGAGCAATAAAAAAAATTATATCTGCCAGAGTATTGCTACCACTAAACATATTTGTTTTGTTACAGTATATAACATGTTCTTCTTGCCTTAACATTTTGACACTAATATCTTTTTCTTGTTGTAGAAAATAATGATTTTTCACAAAGTGAACATACTTTTCTCATCATCACATTAACCGTAATTTTGATTTAACAAGCTACTGGGCAGCAGTCTGCAAGAGCTTGGGTTGGGAACCGGAGGGTCGCCCTTTCAAGTCCCGGTGCAGATGAAAATATGAAAGTTGCTCTGGTTGCTTGTGGCAAGGCACTGAACCCCTAACAGCTCTGGCGCGCTCCTTGCATAGCAGTGTGTAGCAGCCATCTCTACATTGGTGCATGTACATAGGGCCTGTTGGTGTATGTTTGTGAGAAGCATGTCTCTCAATAACAGAGTAAAACCTATTTGATAACTGACAGTTTGTAGCCTACATGTGCTGAAAAAAAAAACTGCTACAGCTACTGTCATCATGGCATAAGGTTTAGTGCTCATCACTTACAGGACACAAATACTAACTGTTCAGATGATTCATGTCTGCCTTCATTTCCCTGAGCTCATGGATGAGCAACATGCACACCTGTGCTGGCTGCAGCAATCAGCCACAGGTGAATCCACTCATCCCAAGTGAGCCTCTTATAAAGAGGATGAGAGCCCCTTGTTCAGTTTGCTCTTCGACTGACAAGACCTGTGTCCACTTTTCTTTGTTGAGTGCGTCAAAAATGTGAGCTATTGTCTTAAGTTAATTAGTTTGGAGATGCGGTTTCATTTGTCACGCTCAAGCAGACTTTGTGTAATGTTTATGTGATGATTTATCCTTTGTTTAAAGATAACTTTGTTGATAACTCTGATTGTTAAAAATAATTGAGCATAATTAAGCCTAATTTTGATGTCAAGACAAGCAATTGATTATGGCATACTTTATTTCTCTTGTACAGAAAAAACACTTTAAATGGAATCTTCGTTTTATTGCCCTCACTGCTTCATATCATCTGTGGATGTCAATGAGAACTACAAGATCGCACGGGAATAAAGAGAAAAGCGTGAAAACAACATGTTTCTTTGTCTTTTGAGGTTGCTTTGTTGTTGGTTTGGTGCCTGTGTTGACGTTATGTTGGTAAAGTGATTGCAAATGCGATCGTGAGTCCGTATACTGTGTTTTATTTTGAAATTGACTGGACTCTCTCTGCGTGTCCTTGTCTGACTTCCTGTCTGGCTCGATCTATTCGGTCCCGCTTGACGTGTGCTTGCAGCAAGCTCAGTTGAAAATAGACTTGCAGCATATTTGAAACGGAGCAGAGCTTAGTTGCGCTGGTGGCACACTCCGGAGACAGGCCGCGGCGCAATCTGTGGAAACAAAATCATTGACTAGAGTGGCAGCAAACGGCGGTGTAGTGCTGATGGGCTGCGGAGCACGGAGTGGGCCTATGTGGAAATTAGGGGTGACCGTCCATTACTGTAGCATAAACCTGCACAGTAGAGAGCTATAGAGGGCCCCATTCTACCCTGGCTGTGTACTAGTAATGTTTCGTTTCGTGAAACTAGTGGTCTGTATGGGAAGAGACTCCCGTTTGAAAGCTGGTTTTCTCTTTGATTCTTTTTTCTTTACTTCGCTCTGCCACAAGCACAACTAGCGCTCAGTGGTGTAGCATTGATGTTTGATACAAAACACCATGTAAAATAGTGTAATTCAGGGAGGTATACACTTTAGAATAATTACATTGAATGATTTAAGTTCAATACATGCATGTATATCAACCGTAGGTCAAAATGTAGCTTCATTTGGCTGAGTTCATAAACAGCAAAATGGTACCAAATGAAGAGCCATTTGGGAGCCTCTTATTGATGAGTTGAGCAAAAAGGTCTAGAAGTAAACTCAGTAAAACGACTTTTAATATGAGCCTGGAGTTCTTCTACGTGTCCATACCATCGTGATCTAACTCTGTCACTGACTTTATATACACCATGAATCTGTGCCATCTCCGTGCGTAATTTAAGGAAGCATTTTAGCGCTGCTCCACGATTAAACCAGCGAACCTCTGTATGATCGGAAAGCCTGTTTGTGATATCGTTTTCGGATAAGATGGAAATGTTCAGTAATAATGACATTTTTACAGTCTGATGAGAGCTGGTGATAAAGGCTTAACAGCAGGATACTGTATTTAGAAGTGTTGTCCCGCTGAAACTTAGTGATCAGCACAATACTTTCACGTCTGGGTGACCTAAAAATCTACCATCTGTAAATAAAATCAGTTAATATTAATTTAACATTACTGATTTTACAATAATCAGAGGTGTCATAAGTCAGGAGAGTCAAAGGCTCAACGCCGGTGTCCGCAACCTACACCTAGTCTGGATGTGTGGAGACGGTCTGGGCCGTTACGCATGACAGAGAGTGGTGTTGCTGAGCTGCTCTTTGTGGCTCATTCCAGAAGGAAGCATTGTTATTATCAGCCAAACTTTTGTTTTCAATCAGTCAAAACAGGAGAAACTGGTAAGAAGTGTGGACAGAACTGAAGACTGTCAGGATGCCCGCGCAGTGCAGCTGTGCGCCTGTGGTTAAGTCTCGTAGCTCTGTTAAAATTCTAGCAACTTGTGAGCAAATAAAAGGAAAGAAATAGTGCTTCTTCCATGTTTTTTAAAAACCTTCATTCTGTGTCACCTCTCTCTCTTTGATCAGCCTGATTGCTGATTAACGTAAAGCCGGAGCAGCTCGTGCGCTCGGCCACTCATCTTTTTTATGTTGCTCCCTGCTGAGAAAAGTGCCCCGTTTAATTAATTCTCATATCATCATATTACCCTTTTACGTTGCTAATTATAGTTTGTTTACTATTAGGTGAAAATATGTATTTCAAATATTTAATTTATAAAAAAATCTCATACAAATATTTTTCAAAAATGTCCCCCTTCTTCTCAAAACGTCTCGCGGGCCGGATGAAACCTGCTGTCGGGCCGGATTCGGCACGCGGGCCTTGAGTTTGACACCTGTGGTCTAGATCCTTGTTGTCGTTTTTTTCACACATGCACTTCTGAATTTGTAGAACATTTCAGAACAGCCTGCGAGCGGGAGATGTTCCCTGTCGGCTGTGTTCCCTGTCGGCTTGTTTGTGTGTGGTGGGGTCTCAGTGACAAAAACATGATATTAAAAGAATGCTGTGCAGGTCGGTGTAATATTGACAATATTTCCAAGAAGGCAGATGAAGCAAAAGAGTTCAACAGTATAGGGTGAAAGGTTGTTGGCCTTTATATCTGTGCTATGTGAACACACGGGATGGCAGAAAAGACTATGAAGCAGCTCGTTGACATGCAGGAAGTTTGAACCTGGTGGCAGCAGACGGGTATAAACATCCTTACCTCCACCAACTCACTCTCTTTTGACCTTTCCTGAATATTACCTGCTGCATTCGCACATCAGCTTACCCTGACGTCTTGCAGGAATTTCGCTAGGCTTTGGTGTAAAATGTCCAGATAAAGTTGGGGTGCAAAATGTGGCTGTTTACGTTCACACACAGCTCAACTCAAATATTTCGGAATTATGTAGATGTGCATAAATGCTACGTCAAGAGTCCCTTCTGTTACAGTGATAAAAAGAGACGTAAAATCATACTGGTTATCAAATCAAGCCTTTGCCATCAGATGTGCCTGTAATAATGCACGTTTTGTTCTTCTTTCTCTCTATCACAGGGGTTGGCCCTAACCGAAACAATGGTGACACAGAGTCGGTCAAAGAGTTCATCACCAACCCTCAGCTTTACTTCTCCAAGGTAGGACAAATGCTGTTTAAGCTAACATGTTCATTACATTGCTTATTCTGCTGGTTGTTTGGCTCTGCTAACTGCCCATTTCTTCTCTTATGTGTCTACATATGCTGTAAACTACTTCTGAAATAGGAGATTTCTTATTTATGGGCGGCTGTGGCTCAGTTGGTCGGGGGTTCAATCCCCAGCTCCTTCAGCCACATGTCCGATGTGTTCTTGAGCAAGACACTTAAGCCCAAATTGCTCCTGTTGCTTAGGTTGCTGCTTTTGGACATGTATGAATGGGATTAGTTAATACTGATGGTCAGTTTACGTAGCAGTCTTTGCTATCAGTGTGTGAATGGTCGTGAATGGGTAGGTGTGACATGCGGTGTAAAAGCGCTTTGAGTTGCCAGAAGACTAGAAAAGCGCTATACAAGCTCAAGTCCATTTACCATTTATTTTTATAGGGCTCTGGCAGTGTTTCTTTTGGTTGTTGGTCATGCTTCATGCTGAATACAAATTCAATTGGAGTGTCATGGCAGAATTTGGTTATGTTTGTTGTTGTTTTAAGGGTCTCCTGTTGGGTGAAATTAGCTTATCTATCTATTAAAAGGTCACATTGTGTATTGACTGGGGATTTGTTTATTTACCCTTGCCGGAAACTAATAAATGGCTTTTGTCTTACACAAGATAGTCATTTTACATTTCCTTCACTTACTCCTCAGATTAACTTTTAACTTCAACTTTGAGAAATATGTTTACGACATCTGGCTTTTCTATCTTCTCTATAGCTGCTTCCTTAGATGGGCTTTAGATAGGCTTATGTGGTGCTTATCCCCAGTACATACATTTAGTATTGTAATATGCATAATTAATTTTAAAATGCTTAATTAAACATCCATTTGCTGATATGTCTTTGCCTACTGCTGTGTATCAGTTGATGGTTGAGTTTGAATGTATTCATCTCAGTTCACCAGATGGCATATTCTCCTCTGTGTGGAGGTGCTTTGCTGGGGGGAGGCCACACGCTGGGTGGGATGCATAGATTCCACATAACAGCTGGTGTTGGGCTCTGTATGTAATTTTATATTTATTCATTGGAGGGGGGGTTATCACCACTTTGCTGTGCTGAAATTGGTGTTTGCTTGCAGGATGTGATAAGGTCAGAGCCTAAACAACATCCAACAAATATCAACTCTGTGCATACTCTGTATTCACGTCAGTTCCACGTGGGTTTGCCGACAGAACAAACCCCCTCCTAGTTTTCTGACATTGTAATTAAGGTATTGTCAACTCACTCCCACGCTCGGAGCATGATGAAGTGACAATCTGTAATTGTTTTCTGGTTGTGCTCCTTCTGTGATTTTCCCAGTTATGTTCTGTCACAGCTCATTAAATATTTTCTGAATTAATGCAGAAACAAGCTGTGCACTGCAGAAACTCAATTTTTAAGTAAGTAAACATTCTCATATTAAGATATCCTATCTGACTAGTCTGACTTATTTGGATATGAATTATTTATGAATGATATTTATGAATTGATTTACAAATATTGCTGACTATGCAAGGCTTTTTTAAATTAATTCAAGTTAGTTGTATACATTGGCAACTCGTATAGTATGGGGTGATTTCTATCGATACAAGAGACCTATCTGTTGCAGGACAGCCAGTCTTTGGGCTTGCATTATGGTAATCTAAATGCTCAACTTTATCTTGAGACAAAGTATTGAATCTTACTGCCAATTTCCACATAGTCCATGCGCTGCATTCCGTCAGCACCACAGTTTTGCTCCGTCAGATGACGCACGTCCTGCCCGACTAGGTCTGTTTCTGGAGCGCAGCCATGATCAGCTGTACACACATCACAGGAGAGCTACAAGATCAGGCGAAAATAAAGAGAAAAATGTGCAAACAACATGCTACTTTGTCTTTCTGAGGTTCATTCATTGTTCATTTGGTGCCTGTTTTGACATAATGATGAAGTGATGGAAAATACGATCGTATGTCTATATATTGTGTTTTAGTTTGAAATTGACCGGACTCTCTTTGCGTTTCCTTGTCTGACTTCCTGTCTAGCTCGATCTAATCTGTCCAGCTTGACGTGTGCTTGCAGCAAGCTCCATCCAAAAGTAGACTCAGTGGGCCTCATTTATCAATCTTGCGTGAAAACAGGCGCAGATCTGAGCGCAGATTTGGTCTTACGACAGGACACACGTGCGATTTATGAAACGTTCGTATCTGACCAATCTGAGCGTACGAATGAGCGGGCCTTGATAAATGCGGCGGCTGAATTCGATCGTCATTAACATGTTACGCCCATAAATATTCCTGGTTCGGAGGCCTCGCCCACTGAGGTCAAACATGGAGAGACGAAACACGATTAAGAAAAGAAACTTTTCTGACACGGAGATCGACATCCTGACATGGGAGGTGGAAAGAAACAAAACAGTGCTTTTTGGCAGTCTGAAGAGTGGCATAAAAGGGGCTCATAAAAACGCTGTCTGGAAAAAGATAACGGAGGCAGTCAACAGCGTTGCCGTACAGGAACGGACTCCAGCTGAGGTTTGAATATAATTCTCAATAACTTAACCCATGCCTAACGACTTAAATGAATCTTTTCATCCGCAGCCTAAAAGCTTATGTCTGCTAATTGATCAAAACAATTCTTTACATTTAGGTCAAGAAAAAATGGTCGGATTTGAAGCTGGCCACCAAGAAACGTGTTGCTGCGTTTAAACGCAGCATCAGGCAGACTGGAGGAGGCCAACCAGACTCCAGCCTGATCCTGACGGGGACGGAGGAAAGAATTGCCTCCTTAATTGGGTCCGAGTCGATCTGTGGCATAAGTGGTGGAGGTGACACAGACGCACTGGCATCAGACCCAGAGCAGAATGGTAACTAACAACCCCCTTTTGCTTGCATTAAAAAATCAAACTGACTGTACACCATTTCTTACAAATAATAAGGCTTACACATGTTACATGGGTGACATTTTTATTGTATTAAATATTTCAGAGCCAGGCACCAGCATGATGTCAGCCAGATCTGCTCCCCAGGGCGGTCCCACTATTACTGCCGAGAGTGAGCGCGTGCCCTCGGCCCCCCGTGCTGCGCCCAGACCGAACCTGATCACGGCAGAGGTCCTGGAGAGACAAGGGGAGATATGCAGGTTATTGGCCTCAGTCGTCGGCGCACTTGACGCAATTAATGAGACACTAAAAGAAATAAATGAAACTCTAAAAAAGCCATAATAAAATGTTTAAATGACTAAATGTTGTCTGTGTTTAGTATGCCTTTAGCCAATTCCACCAACAATACTTCACAT
The DNA here is from genome assembly GCA_020745685.1 of Tautogolabrus adspersus. Classification (NCBI taxonomy): domain Eukaryota; kingdom Metazoa; phylum Chordata; class Actinopteri; order Labriformes; family Labridae; genus Tautogolabrus; species Tautogolabrus adspersus. The sequence continues at coordinate 7,826,846 of CM036549.1, read as the reverse complement.
TACTGATTAATACTGCAGAGCATTTGCAAGAGTTTAAGGTATACTTTACGTTTTAAAAGCGACAAATGAGGTCCTGTCTCCTCCGTACAGCCCCCTGTGGAGGCTGTGCTGGCCACGGCTCCATGGGCATGGGCTCATCCGGCTGCGCCGCTCATTCACCAGTGCAATGTTGTGCAAAACTGAACAGGCCAAAATGATATCGCACACTTTGTCTGGGGTATACAGTAGCATTCCCCCTGCAGGTCCGAGACAGAGCCACCTGCCCTTCAGCAACCCGAAGCAGCGCTCGACTGTGACCCGTGTGCGTGTGTGCGCACTGTTGAACCTGCGTTCCTGCTCTGTAGCGGGGTTATAAGGTATTCCGTTAGAGGATAACCCTTGTCACCTAGAAGAACCATACCAAAATGTGAATCATCTGATACCTTGTTTAGTGTAATGCAATTTATCGAGGGTAGCCACTTACCGAGGAGATGACTTTGGCTCTGCAGTGCGCCCTCCTGCAGCCGCGCGCCAACAGAGCTGTTTTGAAAACTAAAAGAATCGTGTGTCCCCCCTGGCCACCTGGCCACCACGTTTAAAAGTGATAGCTTGGCATCACAAATCACCTGGACATTTATGGAGTGGTAGTTTTTGCGATTGATGAATGCGTAATCATTCATGGATGGTGCCTTCAGACGCACAGGAGTACAATCAATCGCTCCAACCACATTTGGAAACCCAGCAATCTCATAAAATTGCCTTTTAATCACATCATTGTATGGGAACCGAATGTATTTTCGGGAGAGAGATTTTATTGCAGCCAACACTGCTGGCATCGTCCTGCTGATCGTTGGCTGGGAGACCCCAGCCCTGTCCCCGACCTCTCGCTGAAAGGTCCCGGTGGCCAAAAACCCCAGCGTGGCGAGCACCTGAACTGGTACAGGTAAGGCATTTGACCGCCTGGTTTCTCTCTTTAATCCAGCAGCTACATTATTGCATAAATCAATAAGCACATGCCTTGGGAGCCGAAAGCGACTGATCAACCAGGCATCACTCTCCATGAGGAGATCCCTGCGGTCCCTGAAGACGCGCTCACGTCTGACACGCACGTATTGCTCCTCCAAAATAAGCAAGTCTGCCATCATCAAGACTTGATAACTGTCAAAGCATCTGTTTAAATAGGGGAATGAATAAACATCTGACCAACCACAGTGGAACGATGATTATCTCAACAGGTGCTTTCAATTTTTGTTCCAGTTCTGTCACACCCATCGGACAAAAACAAAAACAATTACACCTTTTTGCCATTAGTTAATTTGCAAACACACATTTCTGCTTGTATTTATGATTCTTTCACATTTTAATGTGTAATAATTAGTTGTCATCTTAGGCTATTTATCCTATTGTTTAATTTTTTGAAAGTGGTATCAGTAAAAACATGGGCTTTAAAAGAAATGTTTTCGTTTTAATAATCCGTTTTGATCTGTTCTAAATATGTGACTGCTTATGCTTAATGACAGCTGAGGTTTGTTCATTATTTTCCGCCAGATTTTGCTGTGCTGCACCGCAAATCCACAGACTCGAATTTGCGTACACGAGCTCAGACCTGACGTGAGATCTGATCGCAGCTTCCGCTTACGTCCAAATTGATAAATGCCGAAGTTTGCGTGGAAATGGTCGTACGCACGGTTTTCGGTCGTACGTTCGTTTGATAAATGAGGCCCAATGTATTTTTAGTGGTGCTGCTGGCACACGCCGGAAACGGGAGCATTGACTAGACTGGTAGCGAAAGGCGGCATAGTGCGCGGCGCTGATGGAAGGAGTATGTGGAAATTGGAAGTTACTGTTTAGACTTGAGTTTGTATTCAACCCATCACATAACAGAGGTGCTTTCAATGGTTCCTATCCTGTTCAGCTATATCCTACAGTCAGATACCATAGTCTTAGATGAACTATTGGCCCATACAACCTTTTTCTGCTGATGAGAATATTTTAAACCAGAAAAGCATTTTATACATCTACAGAAATTTTAACACAGCCGCCAAAGGGATTTAGATGCTTCATGAGAAAGGACCACTTTGAAGTCAGTCTTGGCAACAACTCTCAATCAGGAAGAGAAATGAGGAAAAAAAACACTGCAGCTAAGGTGTTTACAAAATATGAAGAGAAGTGAGCAGGGTGCAGGGAAGGAGAGCATGGATACTGCAGAGCGAGGTGAAAGGGAAAGATGCATGCCGAAAGTGTTCTAAAAAAATATATTTGATATAACCCCTCGCAATTGAGCTGCAACTCTGTCAAACCACAACACATGGTTACGCTACAAACATTAACAAAACATACATATCATTATTCACATAAAAAAAAACAATTTAAAAATACATCACGTTCTTCATTATTAAAACAATCCCTTACAAGCATGAATGTGACCAACAAAGACAAGTAAATGGGACCAGTGGTAAATAAGATTAGCTTGGGAGAGACACTCACACACTCGCATACACACTATCAATACACATGAGCCCCTCCATACATTACCAGCTGCTGCAGGCAAGGCTGTCTCGATGATCGCAAGAATTTTGAAATCTTAACCGATTTTAAAAACGTGGCAGACCAAAGAAATAAGGACAATTTTAACCGATTTGTAATGTTATAATCCTCCGAACACACACACTAGATGACTCAGCCAGACCGGGAGACCACACACCTGCAGTGCTATAAGATTTCACAGACACGAGATCACATCGACATCACCACCTTCCTTTCTGCTGTGTGTTCTGTTTTGGAGCGAAAAACAGAAAATGAGGAAAACAATATGGATGAAATCTTGGCCGAGAAGACTGATTACGTGCAGCTTTTTTACAATTTGCAGTGTGAGCTGAGGGTGAGTTGTCAGACTACGCAACATCCATTGGTTACACTTCAAAGTCTGCTCGCTCTCATTGGCTGCTGGGATTATTCAATTGGAGGCAGTCCGATCTGGAATCGTAAATATCAAACATATTTACGATTCAGGATCGAGGAGCAGTAAAATAATCGTATTGACACCACACACTTGAGGATTCTTTGGACAAAAAATTGGACATGGCAAGCCTCGAATCGGGCCACACTACCCCCGATTGTTGGGGGTTATGGTCAAATTGGGCCTAAAATAGTCAATTGTGGCCAGCTTTAGTAAATCTCCCTCCTATTAATTAGTCACACCTACTTCTCCTTCAGGGGCCAATCACTGCTGAGTGTGTGAGGGGGTGTTTCTCCTGGATCTTTCTGAAGTTAACATAGAGACAAACATACAACCAATAACTGCACTCCTGTCTATAAGCCCACCTCATCAGCTATAGCTAAAGTTTGTATGTCAAAAATGATATGCGAAATAGGAAAGACAAGCAGAGAAAGTTAAGTACATGCTCAGTTAGAAAAGACTGCGAAGATAAAGTGTTCTTAAAGCAGTAATATGTAACTTCTCAGTTTTGGTGCGCTTTGGCGCCAACAGCAGGTCTCTGACCGAACTGCACTGTCATAAAACAGTTACGTCTCCCCGTCTGAGAGAAGTTCAGACAACGTGCGTTTGTTGTCAAACAGAGTTGGAAGCCGGTAAATACGCTGTGGGAAGTTGAAGAACCATGTCGACTGAAAAGGTACAGTAATATTACCAGATTTTGATCAAACCTAAACACCTGCAGCCCGTTGTTTATTATGTGTATGTGTATTCAACTGTTACCATGATATCTGTAGCCGTGGCTAAATGGCTACATGTCAACATGCTAGTTGTAGATCGGTTTGTAAGGGTACAAACTTTTATGAGACAACGTAAGATGGATACATTTATTTATATGTTTGCAAACCGGAGACATAACTTCTGATGACTTTCTGCTCCCGGTAAAGCTGCTAAACGTGAGACAACGATGACACCGGTAATGATGCAGCCTAACGTTACGACTCAGTCTGTTATAAATAACATCTGCAGGGATGTTTATTCTGCCATCTAATAGCTTTCCCGTTAGCAGAGAAACAGATCATAATACTGACTTGTTGGGCAATATTATAACTACTTTGCAACCTTGTATATGTCATAAGTTGAGTTATAATGGTCTGTTTATGCGTTGCTAACTGTGTCCGAGGTTTATGTTTTTCAATATCAGTTTTCCTTTTATTCCAGGATTCAACCTCAACTTCATTTCTCCATCCATGATGAGCAGGAGCCGGGGGGGGGAGCATCGTCATGAATCAAAGCTGCTGCGTCTGGAAGATTAGAGAAGCTTTCTCAAGAGGACAGTACCCTGGCTTCAGGGTGCGCTGCCTTGTGTCAACATGTCTTATAGACGTAAATACCTGTTTTGGCGTAGCTTTCCGTATTTTTGTGTAATTTCAAGTTGAGTTTGTTGAGTTCACTAAAGTTATTTGTTTTGACCATTGTTTGCAAAATAAAACGCATCTTTTTCTTACTCTCTTGTTATGATGTCATTTAGAAACTGTAATTGTTCTGAGCGGGTCATAACAGTAATTGTGTGCATTGCCCACTGATTTTTAGTTCTATCTTCTTATTTATATTTACATAATAACAAAAACTTTATCCAGGTTTCAAGATTCAAGAGATTGACATTGAGCAGAACGATCTCCCTGAGCGTTGTCATGCAGAATACACCAAAGGTAATAAGAAAACAGGAGAATATAATATGAAGGAAAAGTGACAGATATCAAGATCAAATAGTTATTTATTAGAAAAACATATAAATTTGATCAAAAGCTCTTTTTGGCACTCATTTACACATTCAGCTGCTTGAGGGAGGGAGGGGGTTCTACACCATCCAGGAGCTTTGTTATGATGGACCTGAGCTCTGATGATGCACAGCTGTAGATACAGGCAGGTAGGACGTTTAGGAGCAGCTTCTCCTGTGAAATGTGAGTAAAGTTCAGCTGTGGGTGGGGCCAGTGGATCATCAGCACCAGACTCTGTTTTGTAGGAAGGCACATTCAACTCTGAATTCTCTTTTCATCACTGGTCGTAGTCTGGTCTCTTTCAAGGCGTTCACACTCCAGCTCTTTGATTTTTATTGCAGCAACTTCAGAACCTTGGACAATAATATCATTTAGTATTAGAGTTGTTTCATATTTTAAAAACTGTTGAGGTAACATTTGGGTGTTAGACAACTGTTATACTAAATCCTTACATCTTGTGTACATCACGGTTTGGAGCAGGAAGTGGGCGGTTCTGGTGGTTATAATCGATAGCTGCAAGCGAGGTCAGTGTTCTGTATACAGGTGGGCTGGGACCAAACAGCTTCCCTGCATACATCAGGATGTGGTTTTGGAAATTCTCATCATCTGAAGTTGTCCTGTTCGGTAGAAATGGCAGAAAGAAAAAACCTGATACATGATACAGCCAGTGTAGATGTGAAAAAGTGCAATTGTGTTTGTATACAAATAATTATAAATACAAGCATTTGCATGACTCGAAGCATAGAGTCAAATACAGCTCATAAAAGGGGCTAGATATAATGTAAACTTGTAGACAACTGAGGAAGTGGAAGGAATTCTTCTTCAGAGCTGGCCACATAATCTCCACAGCACTTCTGACAAAGATCCTCACCATCAACACTGCCCATAAACAAACATAAACACTATAGACCAGAATGACACGTCAGGGAAAGACGATAAAAAGACTCAATGACAGCCACCTACATGCTGTTTCTCAAGTCATGAGCTTCCTCCTCATCCAGGGAGTCATGTTGCTCCTCACCAGCAACACTCAGGAACTTCATGCTGCAACCAGAGTATAAAAATACATACAGTTACATTATAAATATTCAGTCAACACTACAATGTGTTTGTGCATTTGAGATGGAAGTGAAACTTACCTGGATTCTAAGACATCAGCCTCCCTTTCATCCTCATTCAGTGGCTGAACACCTTGGGACAGCAAACACAACATTCCTGAATCAAAAGACAAGTAGAATATTACATCTTACCATTCAATTACAGTCATTGATTAGCTACCGTTACTCCATGAAAACACACCTGTCGCGGTCTGACTCTGGACTCTGACAGGGATGGAGGTTGCATTTGTCCTTTACTGGAGATGATGCAGAAATGAAGTTTGTAGTCAGTATGTTAGTTAATACAGCTGTGCAGAGTATAGTAACGTTAGTTTCTATAGCAACATGAGGGCGAAACTTTTGACCAGCGAGAAAGTTTGCACTTAGCGCTGCTCAGATAAGTAGCAACCGGAGCTAACAATATACTGTTTGTATTATCATGCTACGGGCTAAACTTCTGCTAACATGGACCGACTTGGCATACGAACAACCACTAACGGGTCGACATCTTTTGTCGCCGTGCATCAGTCAAAGTCTGCACCAATATCTCCGACAAATGACGTTAGCATGCTAGCGTTGCTAAATCAGAGGACCCTAACGTTATTCTGCTATTCTGGTCGTTATATGATAACGTCATCTACCTGTCGAAATAGACTGAATGGGTTTTTGTTGAAGCGACTCAATAACTATGATGCCAAGAAATAAGACACAAAGTTGAAATGAGTTACTCACCAGTCCAAAAGCAGCAGTGCCAGCTTGGCATCGGATTTGCAGCCCACCGTTTCCCGAAGCTCTCTCCAACGTGTAAAAGCCTGTCCAATATTTACTCTAGTCTGGTTTCTTGCTCGGTCACTTTCTCTTTTTCTAATCCGAGCTTCATCCGTCACCGTCCTCTTACGTTTCTTAGCCTCAGCCATTGCATCAAGGAGTACGGGCTAACTAGCCGGTTTTTATAGCATATCCGAGGACTGTAAACTAGTGCCGTAAAGCGGTACGCACTTCTCGCGAGATAACCGCGTCCCGCGGTCGAATCTTACATACTGTGGTTTTCAGGCGAGAGGACCGCTATGCGGACGTAGGAGAGACAGCATTCTCTCCGCTGACATCTGTTGCGCCCTTAGATCGATAATAAAACGACATTTAATATAGGTGGAAAAGTTACATATTGTTGCTTTAAAGGCCATAAGATGAACATTTCCTTTTTAGTTTTAAAAGGGAAGCATACTTGGGGAAAAAATACTACTCAAACAACTGATAAACAAGGCTTTATTTTTGGTAATATATGGCGTTGGATTGAAGGTCAGTGAAGTTTCTTTTTAAGTGCAGCTGTTGTTAACCAAAGCTGTTACCTTACCCATTCCCTCTCCTCAGGTCTTTCATTGATTTGAGCTGCTGACCTTCCAATCCAAACTGTACTGTCCAATCCTTTAGGCTACACCTGCCTGCAAATTTTATACACGTAACAAGCTGTAATTTCTCCTTCTTAGCTCCAGTCATGTCCATGTCCCTCGGCGAGTGCTTCATCCTGCCACCACAGCACTCTCCTCTTGCCTGCAGGGCTAAATCAATGAATCAAGTGAAAGCACGACAAGTGGGGAGCGAGAGTTGGAGAGATAGACATCAGGAGGAAAGCAGAATGTGAGGTTAATCCAAACAGCTCAGTTTCATTTCATATGGCCAGCACGGTCTACAGAGCCCAGTCACCTCTTGTCCGAAAGCCATCTCAGGACACATGTTGCAGCTTTAGCAGTAACTTATCACTGAAGGTCATTCGGCTAAAGCCTTCACACATTTGCCCCCTGCTGTCTGGGCCTCTTTTATGGGATTTCTCTTAAATCTCGACTGATTGCTGCCAAAGCCCTCTTTTCTGCTCAAGTTGCAACCCCAAAAAAATCAAGAGTGCACAAAATTACGGACCAACAGACAAAATGTTCATGTGACAGACACTTGCAGTTGAAACTTCTTAGCTACGCTGAGGGTTACAAAGGTTAACACTGCAGGCAAAAGTAACCCAAATCTTATTTATTTTACTCATCTGTGGTTGGGATCTGATTTTTTTTTTAACAGCGCAAGACAGAATCTTATTTTTTTTTTAAATCAGATTCATGGGATTGCAGTTAGAACAGCCAGGTTTTTTTGCGACTTTGGCGTCTGTTGGATTGATTCTGGTCACAGTTCTGCACTACACTGGCAAGACGGACTTAAGCGGGGGCCTGTAACAACTGAGCACAACATCCAGGGTATAACAACCGTGGAAAGTCTATCATCAACAGATTGTCATATTTTACAAACTCAGAGAATTAAATATACTAGAAACAAAATGTGTAGAAGTTAAACATGTAGCCCAGACTAGATAGTTTTAACCAGAAAAGCATTTTATACATCTACAGAAATTTTAACACAGCCGCCAAAGGGATTTAGATGCTTCATGAGAAAGGACCACTTTGAAGTCAGTCTTGGCAACAACGCTCAATCAGGAAGAGAAATGAGGAAAAAAAAACACTGCAGCTAAGGTGTTTACAAAATATGAAGAGAAGTGAGCAGGGTGCAGGGAAGGAGAGCATGGATACTGCAGAGCGAGGTGAAAGATGCATGCTGAAAGTGTTCTAAAAAAATACATTTGATATAACCCCTCGCAATTGAGCTGCAACTCTGTCAAACCACAACACATGGTTACGCTACAAACATTAACAAAACATACATATCATTATTCACACAAAAAAACAATTTAAAAATAATAATAATCTTCATTATTAAAACAATCCCTTACAAGCATTAATGTGACCAACAAAGACAAGTAAATGGGACCAGTGGTAAATAAGATTAGCTTGGGAGAGACACTCACACACTCTCATACACACTATCAATACACATGAGCCCCTCCATACATTACCAGCTGCTGCAGGCAAGGCTGTCTCGATGATCACAAGAATGCCTGCATGCTAGTTAGCTTAGCTGCTGTTACAAACCCAAAACATACAAACTCAGGGGAGAATTAAATATACTAGAAACAAAATGTGTAGAAGTTAAACGTGTAGCCCAGACTAAAACGTGGCGCTGACTGGCCGCGGCGCGCACAGGCTATGTGGAAATCGGGGGTAATGCGTACAGAAAGTAGAAGGCTTCAGTGTGTTGTTCAGTATTGTAGGATAATTACTGAAAGGCATTATTAGTATCATATAGAGAGGGGATCACTTTGATCCCCCCATCGCGCCTCTTTGACATTGTGCATTTTTATTGTGTAACATTTACTAAGTCATCTTGATTTATCTCTATTTATTGCTTCCTCACTTTTCTATTTCACTGCAAGTGATACTTTTCATTCCATAAACAGCAGCAGCAACAAATATCTGAACTCCTTTTTTACTTGGAAAGTGCTTTCCAAAATCATATTTTACTTTTATCTGGTACTTTAATACCTGAATCATAACAAATAGTGAGGTTGTATTAAGGGATTTTGTCTTCAGTCACAAACCAATCATTTTCCTGGTTTGTGCCCAAACAAATGCTGACGCCTAGGGACCCCAAATTGAAGGCCCCGTGTGATACAAAGTGGACACAAAAAAGTGTTGAACTATTGAGACTGAATGTCCAATTTCTGTGAAAAAGGCTGTGTGGACGAAAAAATACAATAACGGCTTATACTGTAACAATTGCAAATCTAAATCCTGCAGCAGTAAGGCATGAAGTAACTTCAGTGTTGTGTACAATGCAGAGTTTGGAACCTTAAACTATTCAAGTGTTCTTTTTAAACGTAAAAGAAAGAGGGCAGAAGAGGTACTCTTTAGACATCTTCAGTCATTTCAGAGTCTGCTCCTTCTTTCAAATGGTGAAACAAAAATAATCTACAGAGATGTGTCTCATGATGTACCACCCAATAACACATTAAATGATAATATTTTGTGAATAACTTGTATACCTGTTCAGTGAAACAAAATCTGGAACTGAGGTCATTGAATTTTTCAGCAGATGTTTCATTTAACTTGACGCAAATCAACATAATGAATTGACATGAAACAGTGCACACTAAATTACAGCGGGTCAATCTCAGACCAGCTGGCATTTTCTTGAAATGTGCGTCTGAGGAAGCATAGCTACAGCATGAGAATGTGTACCAGTTGAAAGGTTTTGGGTTCAGATTTTCCGAACAATTAAACCTGCATTGATGCATTTCCAGCAATATAGTGTTCCCTCTAGACTGAATAATCAACATAATAATGAGTGTCTCACTGTAGCTAGTGCAGTTGCCAAAAATGTTAATTTGGTGGAATATTTCTATTTCTATATCCATTTATTCAAAACAGGAGGAAATTTACATTAAGCACGGAGGATTCTTCGACGTCTAAAAGTTTTTTTAAATAAATTTACTTCTGCATAAAACTTATATGCACGGCTGATTTTTCCTAAAGCTGAAACCTGAATTGTTTAGCCCAAATCCAGGATTAGTTTTCTGACATCCTTTTATCATCCTCTGCTTTCTCATTGCATGGTTTCTATGCACGTTTTAGAGCCCTTACAAATTCTGAAATCATTGCTAAAGATGGGATAAAGCCACCATCGTGCAGACATTCAAAACTAGAATTTTAAAGTAAAACTGTACATTTCTGTTATTTTCTTCTAAGTAGTTCCTCTGCAAACTGCAGGCGACAAATTCAGTTGATTTGGTGTTTTGCTTTACGATAGAATGCCTGTTTTTACTTACATTTTATTATATTTGTGCCATTTCAGACAAGCTAGAATCCTTACACACTGCACTAAGATGTTTAACATATAGGCTACCTGCTTCAAATCAACATGACGTTATCCTTGTACACATGTTTCTCTCCTTCACACACGGCAGGTGAAGCTGCAAAAGGCCCATGCAGCAACACAATTCAGGCGTTGCATCATGGACTTTAAACTGTATTTGCTCCACCAGGTGAGCCACGAAGGCACCCTGCTGCGTGATGTTTGCTCGCTTCTGTTGCTGTTTTTCCATGTGAAAAACTGCTCCACCTCAGCCCCCGCCTGCTGTGGTAACACTGTATGTGAACAAGGAGAGACTCGTGCAATTTTTTTTAGAACCTTCCCTGCATGCATGTTGCTATGAAATCCATGCTGATGGGGTATAGTGGCACAGCAAGGAGCATCCCCACAAATAAACCTGCACTGCCAAAGTCAAAATATATTGCCATCTTGGTTTGCTTTGTGACATCTACGCTCCTGACAGATCTTTGGCTGGTGGGTTTGTCTATGTGTATACCGTGTTGATGCCTGAAACCATCCTGGGGGTCATTCCATGAAGCAGGATTCAGCAGAATCCTCGCTTATTTCGATAAGTCTGGCTCATTTAAGTGTGAGTTTTGTTCCATCAACGTAGTTTATATGAATCCTCGCTGAGTTACCATGGTAACTTATGCTGGTGAACAAGTCTGCTCCGGACCAGGCTAACTGTCGAACTTAGTTTAGCTGTGTGTCAAAGAATGTCCGACGGGTAGAAACAGACTCATAAAAGATCGTTCCGTCAGGTAAATTGTCCGTGCTCACGTCACTCATGTCATGTTATAATAATAAAAAAAGATCATAAAACTGAAGTCTCAGCTTTGTTCAAAATCAGTCATGAATAATAAATAATAAACTCCTGGATGTATAGCCTTTTGACTGATCTGTTTTAAAGAGACAGCCTCTTGTTGGACACTTCATGTTGGATAATATATTACAACACTTCCACCTTAAAGTATGCACAGACTCAATGTGAATGTGCACCACCTCCATTCAGACACTGCTGTACATTTCCATAGAAATGCTTCTGTGCAGCTGTAACAGAGGTCTGCTCTATATTGCACAGGTCTCATTTTAATCTGTGATTTAAATTGTTTAAATGCTTTTATTCCTTTAAGTGTTCATTTGCTTTTGAATGGTGTATGTCTATTTTTTTATTGTAGGCAATACTTAGATTTTGATCTCTGTAGGGGTTTCTTTTTGATGTTTGTGCAGGTAAATGGGCTCTATACATACAGGAAGGGGGGGCAGCAGGTGTTGTTAGGTCTTATAAACTGCTACTGGATGCTTCAATTTCCCTCAGGATGAATTAAGTATTTAAATAATTAAATTACGTATCTATCTATCTATCTATCTATCTATCTATCTATCTATCTATCTATCTATCTATCTATCTATCTATCTATCTATCTATCTATCTATCTATCTATCTATCTATCTATCTATCTATCTATCTATCTATCTTAAATACGAAAGTTCAGACAAAGAAGTTTCAACAAAAGATAAAAGAGCACAGAATAATAAAGTCAAATGCACATGAACCTGAAACTTTCATAATTCTCACATTTAGTCCGTCGTCATGTTTCTTGTAAACCTCGGGTGCGTGCACAAAGCGAGACTATGCAAGCCTGTCTTGAATCAGTCCTGACTAATTAAGGCTGGATTGCGTTCATGGAACGACTTGAGGCTTAATTAGGAGATGGTGTTAGTTTCAGTCTGACTTTTTCAGGTGAGCCTGGCTTTCTTTAGCTACGTTGATGGAATACCCCCCAGATCCCAGAGGGTGGCATTTGTTTTAAGTTTAGAAACCAAATCCAGAAAAGTTCCTGAATTAAACTCAAAACTTTTCCCAAGACTGCAATACAGCTCCACCTGAGAAAGTGTTTCGGTTCCCTATTGTACAATCAAATTGATTGTGTTTAACACTAGGACCGCCAACATTCTAGACCCCCCTCCAAGCGCCGCAGCCGTCTATCAGACGGCATAATAATTTCATAGTTTGTACTCAGAAGCACACAAATAATGCATTTTTTTGATGAAGTTATGTGAAATAATTATAAATACAACTTACTTTTATGTACAAACCAGGCAAGATTCGTAACCTTTTAAATGTCTCATGTCAATTTACAATATTTTTGGAAAATGGAAAATGCATAACTTTTAATCTATTGTATTGTTGGCTGTATTAGGCTATGCATTTTAATAAAAAACACTGCAAAAAGAGAGATAAACACCGAGATAAACGCCCACACACACGCACACACACACGCGCGAATGATTGAATGAACAGGTTGTCGCCACAAGGCTCTGGCAAACAACAAAAACAACAACAAAAACAAGGCTATATATTGGCATGACATACTATATACAAAAATAAGTGCAGAACTCCATAACAGGCGAACAAACAAACAAACAAAGGCACGATCAGCACCTTGGACAGCGCCGCGGCACCTAAGGCACACACCTAGGGCAAAAGTCCTCAACCTTTACGGTGCACTTCGCACACACGGGGTGCTTGCATCACTTGCAGGAGACAACGGTCATATTTTATTTGCAGTGTGTGTTTGTCTGACACTGCCTCCTTTCTAACTAATAGAAGAAAAAAAAAAGACGAAAAACAATCCAGGGAAATGTATCATTTTCAGCTGCCGTCTGTATGGCGGCGGTCAGAGGTATAAATGCACAGAAATCTTGTGTGTTTTATTTTAGTAACACATAAGCTTCAGAAAACATACAAGACACATATTTAGGAAAAGTCATAGCATGAGAGGATTGTAGTTTTTATTTTAACAGAGTTATTTGTATTATAAAAACCCAAACCGTCTGTTAGACGGTCTTGGCGGTTCTAGTGTTAATAAAGGAAAACATCGCAAAACTATTGAAGCATTACAGCAAATTTCCATGTCCGTGTGCTTTGTGTTCTGTCAGCCCCACGCACCACGGCGCTGATCACTGCCGCTCTATTCAGATCAAACACCCCACGGTTTGGGCCACATGGTAATAATAATCTGCAGAAACGCAACTTTTATCTGAATGACATTTATATCAGCAGGTTGGCCATCAGCACGCCTTAACCCACTGTGCCCTTTTGCACTAACCCTTGTCTGACTTCCTGTGTGGGTCGATCTACTCTGTCCTGCTTGACGCATGCTTGCAGCGGCCTCCGTCGAAAATAGACTTGCAGTGTATTTGGACTGAGCACAGCATGGTAAATGGTAAATGGACTTGAGCTCAAATACCACTTTTCTACAAAACATGAGATGCCCTCTTAAAAAAGTTTGAGACCACTCTTGTGGTAAAGGTCTGATGTTGAATGTGTTTTTGTGTTGGAGCAATGATGCTCCTCTCGCGTGGGTAGGTGTTTTGTCACATTGTTGGTTTCTACCTACACGCTGCAGCAGTTTAACATCAGTATACCTATTTAACTGGCTGAAGTGCAGTGAGACTTCATACTATTTCATTCTAATGAGCATATTGATTTACTGAGGACCCACTTGTCAAAATCCCCATCTTTAACAAAAGATGAGAGAAAAACAGCTGCAAAGTTGTTTTTTTGTTGTTCAGGGAAAGATGAACTAAGCTCCAATGAGTTTGTATAAAACTTTTTCCAGCAGACACTCGTAAATTTACACTTCATGGATTTCGAGTGGAATTGTTGAGCAAAATAGTTCTAGACTCAACCTCTTTCATATAAGTTACAAAAACAGTGAATGCCATTTACAAAAATGGTTGAATAAATCGACATATACTCGCAACAGACCATCACATACTCTATGGTTCTCTCTTTTTTTTTTTGCATGACTTACCCCCTTTAAATCTTTTACATGTGGCCTTCTTCTCTCTCTCTCTCTCTCCCTGATTCTTCATCCTCCCTCTTCCTGCTCCACTCCTGAGTGAGGACGAGCGGTAATTTGCCAGGTAGGAGTTAGGTAGGAGAGCTCTCTGGCACACACATTCTGAGCAGCAATGCGGTGAGGAGCTTTTGGTCCCCATTTTTACTTTGATACTTTTTTTCCCCAATTAAGCTTTATATTGTGACTTGCATGTCCTATTTTCGGTCTTGTTTTCTTTAGGTTGGATTTTACTTTGGTAGTTTTACGGGGAGTTGGTGAGAGTGACGACCCATCACGTGGTTGGCTTGGCAACTTCCCATTTTTTGTCCTCTTCGGCCTGGTCTCCAGCCCCTTTGGTTTCTCATTTCTCTGTGATTACTTTGGAGGAGATTTTTACATTAAATAAAGCTCTTTACAGTATATGTTCAGTCTCCAGTTGTTCTGAGCCTTGGTTGAATCACGGTCTTGTTTAGGAGGCTGTAACACCATCATACGTTTGATCCAGTTCTAATAACAAGAGGTTGTATTAGTAAAATAGTCATGGCTGCATTGAGGCAACCTGGAACCAAATCAAATAAATTACCATAAAAATATCATAAACTTGACCCAAGAACATTTGTTTTGGGTATATCCTGAACATACATTAATGAAAGTCTCATTGCAGCCATTTAGCTTGATTTCTTGTGTGAGTAATTATCTGCAGGGGATTACTGATGCTGATAACTTTTGATTTCCCATCACACTTCTTTCCAGCTGTTACGGATATGTAAGGTCTGTGGATTTTCTACTTTCAGGGCAATATTGTGATATTATGAAACTGGATACAATAAAGGGCCACCACTGTGCAGGGTTATCATAATGTTCAGAAAACCACCGGTTAAGTGGCATGTCTTTGTTTAGTGCTTAGTAGGATTTAAATAAAAGCAACTTGTGACTCAATATTGAGAGAAAAAAATCTAATGTTGACATGGTAAGGCTGACTTGGACTCAGACAAGTCATTAAGTGAGATTGCAATTATCACAGGCGTCTTTTCTGTGTGGGCACAGCCACAGAAATGTGAATGATTAGTTATCCGCTATACTACCTATACAGTCTTGAGATATGGACAACAAGGCAAACTGATTAGTTTTCTTCATTGTTTTTAGTAGTAATGAAGGTTTATATTCACATTCGTATTAATAGTCAATAACACTCTCACCTTTGATATCAAATGCATTTTGACTATTTCATGCCAAACTTCAGGAGCCTCTGTAAGTAAAACTGATAATATGTTTCCAAAACAGCAAACACATTGCATGCTTGGCGTGATGAGTTGATACAAAAGTCTCCAATGACACAAACCACTTGTTAAAAAAACCAGGAAACCAGCCATCAGTCCCACCTCAGGTGTACAAATGTTTGCATACAACTCATATTTTCTCAACTCATTGCTTTGTAATTGGTCCAAGCTTTTTTTGTCTTAGTTGAGTACAAGATGATCTTGAATTATCTTACAGTATACAATAGCTTTCACCTACTATCTCTGATGGCCAAGACACGTAATTGACAATTTACTCTCAGACATCTTGTGTGTCATTTTTAGATTTAGATGGGAGACCTTGTGTATTTTGAACAGTTTAAATGTCTTATAGTTTTTGATTCTAACAACCAATGAGTGCTGAAGATATGGATTAAAATGCCTTTAAAGCATCTGTGACGGGGGCGCAGATTTCTTAGGTCGCCCCCAATGCATAGAGACAAAAGTCAAAAGTAATATCCACCTCATGACTATCATTCCCTTGAGTTATTTTCATTTAGATTTTGATTCGTAACAAGTTCCTTTTTCCGTGGTTAAGTCGTAACCTTCAATCTACCAGAAGGTCCTTATTTTCTTTTCAAATTAAAAGCAAGGTGGAATTCAAGAAATTAAATTACTCTCAGCTGAAGACAGTACAAAAAATGAAAAAAAAAGCCTAATCATTTTTGTTTTTAAATGCGAAATAATGGAATTTCAAACATGTTATAAATGTGATTAATCACAATTAACTATTGAAATTAATTGCGATTAAAAAATTGAATTGTTTGACAGCTCTAGTTCTTTAAAATCATTACTGAACCATTGTTTTTCTTAACTGACAGCTGGAGAGAGACGGGACATGTTGGGAGGAGTGAGTGGGCGATGACATGCAGCAAAGGGCCGAGGTCGGATTCAAACCTATAGCTGCTGCAATGGGGACTACAGATTCTCTACATAACCACTATGCTATCCGCTGTTCCTCTAGTAGTGTTTTTTTGCAAAAATTCTTATCTTATTCTGTTTGAGCAGTGAAATGAATCACTTATCAAGGATCTTTGCCATGGAAAATGTTCCAAAAAAAGGGCTGATTCTTCAACGTGCTATAATTTCTTTGTCTGACACCTACCCGACACAGTGCTTCATACATTTAAATATAACTATATAGAAATAATCGACTTGTGTCTAATGGTCATGTTTGCTTTGGTCGGTCAGAGAGGCATCAGTATTCATTTCAGTCCTTTTCTATACAGTGCAAATATCCTCCCAGGAACTTGTAATGATGTGATCAGTGATTGATTGCATAGTTCGCCTTTTCTTGGACTGTAATGTACAAGTGTATATTTGGTCAGACCAGTCATCCATTCTCTCTTGTGCTTAGTCAAACAACTAAGGGCTTTTTCCCCCCTAATCTCCAAGTAATGCCTAACTGCTTCATCGTACTGCTGAAGCAGTTAAAGCTTGTGTTAACATCTACAGACTACCGCAGGCTATGTAAGGGATAGAGTTACTGAGCAACCGCCAGCTGGTACAAGGAAAATAACACTGATAATAATAGCACCAATCAAAAACAAACAGCCAATAAGAGTCATTTCCTCTCAGCCCTCACGCCTGCTGTAAACAGTTTCATTAATTATAGTGGAAGCGCTATGTTGCAGCAGCCACTCGGCCTAGTTCTGCAAAGACATGATCGCAATAACAGCGCGCTACATAACGAATAGCACAGTCCATAACTAAGACTAGAGCTTAAGTATGAGGAATATGATTTCTTGTGTTGCTGTAATCAACGCCTCACAAATTCAAAGCCTTGAATATCAGCAGGTAATTCTGATTCAAGCTTTTAGGCTGGAAACATAGTGTTCAAGACAACACGATTGGGTTTATAGAAACATACACCAACACTTTTTTTTATATTGAAGAACACTGTTGTGATATTTAAAGCTCCCAGGAGGAGCTTTTGGTTTGTGTTGATTGTGGGTGGTACCTCGTATCGCTTTGACAGTGTTGTCCTGTACATGTGTAAGAAGTGTTGTAATACAAAATAGTCACATCCTGCTGTCTTCTAGCATTCAAATGTATCACTCCTCGAAGTCTTTGCTTGGTAAACATTAAAAAAGGCTCTTTTGGCAGCATGCAGTTAATCTCTTCGTCTGGCACCTACCCTGCAGCAGCATTAGGGAATTAACAATATCGATATAGAATTAGTCAGTCTTGTTGCTCAAGTCTCTTTTGCCTTTGTAGGTCATATAGAGGCATCATGTTAAACCCAGTGTGTTTCATGACCAGCTAAACAGTCCTCCCACAACTTACATTAGTAAGAAATCAAGAAATGGGGTAAAGCAAGCTTTGAGTATCCACCTTTATGTTTCAAAATAATCATAAAAGACGTATTAGGTAGGATTTCAGAGACTGTAAGAGAAGTGAAGCAACCGGTTTCTTTAAAAAAGAATGTTGACTCAATGACTTCAGCCTCAGTTGTCATGTTGGCATTCTGGTTTTCATAGAGTTACTGTGTTTTATCGCTACTAGTCATAAGCATTCATTCAGTGGAGATTGAAGAGTCTGGTGGGGCCCTAGGCAAAAATGAACAGGGGGTCCCTCCAACCAGCATTCATCTCTATGATATAAGTAAACATATAATTCCTCTTCATTTTCCTTCAGTGACGGTCATTGACAAACTTTTTCACAGTAATAATGCATGTGATGCTTGCTACTGCAACAAGATGCTGTCAGATGGGGCGCCCTCAGGGACGTCTCCTACTGTCATAGTAAACTTTATACATTTTGTGCCACTGCTATTGTTTAAAGATGGTCAGCCCTTGGGGGGCCCCTACTGGCCTGGGGCCACAAGCAGTTGCCTGACTAGCCTGTTGACAAGCAGTCTGCATTCATCAACTGGGCACAATGGTTCTAAGTATTAATCTTGCAGTTATACGTTCAGTAGTTGTTATGACACTTCACAAAATAACCCTATAGTTCCTTCCGGGGAAAAGTCAAAAATCATTTGAAAAGACTGAATGAGTCATTGTTTACACCCAGCGAGGCAGCATTGTTCTCCCAGTTGAGGGGTTGAGAGTCCTAAAATGGTGACCAGGATGCATGAGCATGACTGGGAAACCAATCTGGATAAATGTGTCCTAGACGACCTCCGTATGTGGTCTGAGCTATTAGATCTCAATACCTCATCAGGACCACCTTGCATCAGCGCTATCAACTTGTTACAAGATTACCCCGGATGGATGGTAATGCAAGGTCTAAACAGGGCCTAAGATTTACTGTACATCTTGGTCCATCTGTCAGAAATTGCACCCTGTCACTGACAATCTATGTTTGTTTTTTCAAACCTTTGACTATTCAGTAAAAAAAATCCTCTCTGTATTATTTCAACAATGTTTTGTGACCTTAATAGTAAGGGGTGCCGGTAGCCTAGCAGTTAGTGAGCGCCCCATGTATGGAGGCTTTAGATCTCCAAGCGGGCGGCCAAGGTTCATATCTGACCTGTGGCTACTTTCCTGCAGGTCATCCACCAATCTCTCTCTCACTGGTTTACCTTATCCACTGTCCGATCTCTACAACAAAGGCAACAAAAGCCCAAACATTAATCTTAGAAAAATCATCAGTATTAGTGATCAGAATCAGATTTATTGGCCAGTTATGTTTACACTTTTGAGGAATTCAAATCTGGTTTTACAACCAGGATCTTTATCTCTTGGTGTCTGTTAGTGGATTCTAGTATTGCATAATGTGTTGTCACTGCCCAGGGAAAACAACCCATGATAACTTATAATACACTTCAATTCTTAGCCCTTTTCCCTTTCCTGACAGCAGACAGTAGAGAAGTTATTGGAAATGTGGGTTGCTGGAGAAGGGGAATTAACATTCAATCTAGGATCTCATCTGGGATCAAACTAAGTGCATTGGGATTTCAGTAAGTGGTGTGCATCCAAACTACCAAACAACCTGTTTCTAGGCTTGTTTTACAAGAAACAAAAGTACATTATAGTGGGATGTCTAACAGATGTGAAAAGTGTATTTGAAAAGTCTTTGTCAGGGGAAACTTAACATTAATCTTTTATAATTCAGAACTGCTGCAAATAAAAAAGGAAATTCATTTTTCTCAAGCGAGCCTACTGAGTAGGTAAGAGGAAGTTCAACATGACCTTGTTCATAAGCTTAGTTTATAGAAAACCTTTCAATAAATAGCCATTACATGCATCACATAAATTGGCACTCTTATATGTTAGAATATCCTCACATATTTATTCATAATGTTTGGGTTCGCAGTGCGTCTCACAGAGTTGTTAGCGGCCTGGCAGAATTGATACAACCTGCTGTGGTGTAGATGTTTTAAAGTGTGAAATATCCAGGAGGTGTGTTAATGTGCCCTTGCGTCCTGCCCACATGAAGCAGGAAATAGTTTCCCCACCTGTAATCAGTCTTCAATTTTGAAAACAGCAAGGTAGGAACACTTCTAAACAGGAGTCAAAATCAAACATCCAGGTTAGATGACTAAACACAGAATCGTGTTAAGTTTTATGATCTGCAGTGTCACCCATGTTCTTTTCAATGGAGTCTTTGGTTTTGAAATTAGGGTTCATGTAGCCTTCTCTCACTGAAATACCTTCAAAAAGTTCCTCATATAATTTTTCTGATTTTTATTTGTCTTGCTTTGGGGTGGCAAAAAGTGACTGTTTTATTGACTCTTTGCTTTTTAGATTTGTCTATCTCAATCGGCTGTCTTCTGTTGCTTTTCCTTTTGTCCACATAACCAGATCCAACACGTCAGATCTGGCTGCCAGTCATCCCTTCTGATTTTCAAAGGCTCCAGAGACATGAAACAAAGACTCTGAACATGGGCCAGATTTTCCTTCTCTGATCCTCCTTTTCTCACTTCCCTCAATGTTTTTGTCTCTTTCTTATTTCCTGGTGGTCAAAATGTCAGACAGCCATGCAACAGGCAACTGATAAATCAAGACACTATACTGAAAAAGATTTATTTTTCTGCCAAATACAAATAAAACAAAATGTTTCACCAAATACTTTTTTTTAACAAGAAGGAGAGATTATTGTGTGGGTGGAAACGCTTAAAGTGAACTAGACCCTCAACTTTGATATTACAAGCATGGGCATGTATTCCATGTTAAATTCCAACCATTTAAACTTTCACATTTATGAGATATTGTCTTTATAGCCTACAGTGAAGGGTAATTTGTGATTACATGAGTTTTAGAGAGGTTAGTTGGTGTTTTCTTAAAGGTAACACAATCCTGTGTTACATGTAACACTTACTGTAGTTAAATACGTTTATAATGAGATGTTAAAACATACTATTACATTACATTATTTACAGTAATAGGTGTCAAACATTGCTAATGTAAAGTATTTGACAGGAAGTGCTTTTATTTCGAAGCTTCACATAATGCAAAAGGCAATGTTGTTGTTGCTAGCTTGATGCTATGACGTTGCGACGACGTGCAGAAGTTTGTGTAGCTTGTTCTTTTCCTTGTCAACATTAATATCTGAACATTGAATGTTTCAGTTCGAAAGACATCCATATTGTCATCATTTGAAGCTTCCTCTACACTACAGTTTAGTGGATGAACATACAAAGTGTAGGATTTGGACATACCCCATCTGTGGTGTGCACCAAAAAGACTTTTGCATATAACATAGTTTAATAATTAAATGTTCATTGCTAACTCGATGTCACATGGGCGGCTGTGGCTCAGTTGGTAGAGTCGGTCCGGTTGAGAGACGACCAACTTAACCCCAAGTTGCTCCCGCTGCAGCGGCGTATGAATGGGATAAGTTACTTCTGATGGACACTTCAAGTAGAAATCTCTGTCATCAGTGTGTGAATGGGTGTGAATAGGTAGGTGTGACATGCGGTGTAAAAGCACATTGAGTTGAGACTAGTCACAAATGCTGTAATTGTACAAAAAACTGGGTGGCTGCACCTCAATAGAAGAGTTTTACTTCTCTCAATCAGAAGGTCAGGGGGGTTTAATTCCTAGCTCCTGCAGCCACATGCTGAAGTGTCATTGGGCAAGACACTGTACCCTAAAATGCTCCAGAGTGGCATGGCCAGAGGTGTGTGAATGGAATTAACACTAATGGGCATTTATATAGCAGCCTCAGCCATCAGTGTGCAAATGGGGGAACGTACATGTTGTGTGAAACAACTTTGAGTAGTCTACAAAAATGATTCCCAAGTGGTGTGGCAAGATATGCTGTGGGAATTTTTACAACCATACGTTATAACGACAACTGTACAAGAACTAATCAATGATTTTGTTTAATTTACTCTATCAAGACTTTGTTTGCATTAATTTCCATACAGCTGCAAATTCTGTTACTTTAAAAAATCATTTAAAACCTTTGTGTGAAAGCCGTCTTCTGCAGTTAACACAATAAGAGCATGGAGGGAATTACTAGAGTGAGAAACATCGAAGGCCCTGATTGAAATGTAGTGTGAAGAACAACAAACCTCCAGTGAGGACGACCAACAGCACTCAAAAGAAAACAAGAACAAAAATGTCAGTAGGCCTAGCCAGTATCATGACAGTTACCTGACATTTGGCCTCAGCTGGACAGGGGATATCAACAGCCGGCAGCCCTATCGGAAGAAGATGGCTAACTCTTAACATGGTACCAAGCAAGCTGAACAGGCACCTGGAAACTAGAAAGAAACTTGGCCTAATTTTAAGTGAACGCAGGAGCCTAAGCTGAGGCAGCAATAATGTGTGATAGACTGTGTTTAGGTGTTTAAAAAGACAATGGAGGCAAGTTATATGCTAGCGAAGTTATTTGCAAATCACACAAAAAAACAACCGTGGAGACACTCGTCCTTTCCCCTTGCAAAACAATTGCAGAATGCATGCTCAGTTGAGATGCCACACATGTGCTGGCTAAAGTGCCATCTTCAGACAATACAATGAAAAGGAGAATCAAAGACATGTCAGATGACATTGAGCAACATTTACTGGAGAAACTGCAGGTAAGCAGCCAGTTTAGATCCTTTAATTCAAGGCCCCTTAAGTCTTACTTTATTTCCCAATGTGCGCTGCAATGGAAGCTGGCAACTAGAGTTTTATCCTCCACACAGAGGTACAATAGTCAAGTCCCGTATCTATGAGCTTTGTGGGGAGCTATTGGTATTTTCACATGAACTTGCTGTCCAACATGACAAGCTCGCAGACATATTGGGGCATCTCAATGAGTTAAACACCAAGCTTCAGGGCAGAAATGAAATCATTCTCAGGGTTTATGGGCAAGCGCCCCCTGGGGTGCGAGACTGTGGGGCAGGGCTCCATGGACATGTTCCCACTGGCATCAGCTGCGCCACACACAGCCAGGGAGCCTGCTGTACTCACTGGACATCTTCAAACATTGAAAGAGAGGTTTTAACCCTATTTACCACGCGTGGCTGATACCGAGAACAACGACTGGATTCTAGGAATCATCAACAGAAAAACTCCATCTCACAGCGAGGGAGGAGTGCAAAGAGCTCTGTAAGGACCGTACAATGACACTCAAATTTTAAGAACTCCCACTGGATCAGTTTTGGAAGCCTTCTGCATCAGAATGCCCAATCATCTCGCAACACGCTTTTGAGAAACTTCTTTTTTTTTCCCACTACCTACCTGTGTGAGCTGGCCTTCTCTACTCTGCTATTGCTATACAGTACATGAAGAGCAACAGAAAGTGTGGCCCTTTCTTCCGTACCAGAAAGGATTATTAAAGTCTGTGATCACAGACAGGCACATGTCTCACTAGTATATAAATAGGGTTAGGGTAATCCAACAACAAATGTGCTAATGCTTTTTCATATATAAGTGACATTTGGAAAAAAATCTGTGTTTAGTTCTTAATGTGAACTGTGTTGATTTTTCACAGTGAATCTATATCTTCTAAGCTTTGTCTGTTAAGAGAAATAACATGTATTGCAACCAAGGATGCTTACTTTTTAGCCCAGATACAGCCCTCTCAATTCAATTTGCAATTTGAAAGCTTTATTGGCATGAATGTAACTGACAATATTGCCAAAGCATTAAATAATAAAAACAAACTCTCTCTCTCTCTCTCTCACACTCTTAATCATACACACATTCATTTCTCAGTGTCTCTCTCCTATTTATCAGTTCACCTTATTTTTAAATTTGTGACCTGTCAAGTTTAAATGGGTGTTACTGGATTTTTCAGATTTGTGAGTTCCAAATGAATTCTTGAATAATTTTGTTTATAAATATTTCACGAGTAATACAGTTTGTCAAATGTTATTAGACATTAGTAGATTAAAAAAATTAACCATGTAGACTGATAGGATACTGTAACACGTGTCAAATAGGCTTTTTTGCAAGGATGTGAGATTTTGGCGCTATGCAAGCTCAAGCCCATTTTCCATTTACAATAAAAAGAGTGTTTCAAAACATATGCAAGCATATAGCCCAACAATGAATAATGGAAAAGAGTAAAACATATATGGCTCACCCTACAATCATGGGTCCATACTAATTCCAATGCATTGGATGAATAGAATAAATTACAGTAATGTTACACAGAACTATTCAACTTCACTATACATAATTGTTTAGAAGTGTAAGAGCTGCCCTTTCAAACCGCTTGCTCAAAAGGGAATTATTATAAACATTTCAAGCTTGAGTGCCTTATTTATACTGTATACTGCTCTAGAGTGGGTTTCATATTATCAAGTTTTAAGCTTAGGGACACAGGCCAAGCTGCTGTCTGTGAGGAGTTTGGAGGGAGAACATGTTAATTTATAGAGACTCTCCAATCAGCCAAGTTTAAAAATTAAACATATGGGATAAAGATTAGGGAGATCTCAACAGCTGCTTGATGGTATTTGAGGTAAGGAGCTGAAACTTCAAAATGCTCCTGACCTAGGGTTGATCAAACAAGCAACAAGACACCAACAGAAAAGGTTTAACTGTTATTCTTTTGTACTTATTAGTCAAGATTAAATTGAATAACATAGTCTGCTCTACTGAAAGTCCTGTGTGACACATCTACTTCTTGGTTATCATCAGTTTTTACTCTTGGGAGCATGAAAAAAGGGTTGTTGAAAACAGACATCAAACAGCTGTGGAGGAGTCTATCTCCCTGTCTGTTCTGCTACGAGCAAGGCCTGTACTGTCATGGTAAGGTCTATCTTTCAGTGCGCTGAGTGAGCTAACCTGCAGAAGCAAGATAAAGAAAAATGGGTTCAATTTCTTCCATCTGAGAAAGTGTGCTTGTTAGAGCGGAGAATCCATTCCCGTTTGCCTTGGACCTTTGATCTGGGATTACACAGGAAGCTCTAAGATGAGAGCTCCGCGTTTGGCCTGGGAGAGCTCGTCATAGAGCAGCCCGAGGTGGTCGTGGCCTCTGAAGTGAAGACTACTGCTGAGTCTGCTGTGAAACAAGCTTGCACGCTCATAAGTGGATGATTACATGATTGCCAATTCTCGTCAGTGGAGAACAAGAATAGAAGGGGAAAGACTTGATCCAAATCACTCATAGCAAAAGCCAATCCATGGAGAGACTCTCTTATCAATTTTACCTGGAACAACTGGATGTAATATTGTCACAACAGCTGTATTAGCCCGAAAAGGAAACTAATTTTCTTGTGATTTTCCTGCAATTAATGGGAATTAAGTTTGCCAGAATAAAAACATCATGAAGCAGATTTGTAAAAAGCAAATGGCCAAGCTATGTCAATGTCTGTCCTCAAGAGGGGAAGAAATTACTTTCAAAGTCTTTGTTGAATGGAAGTAATCATGTACTCAGGGAAACTAAGGGCTGATTGGCTTTCGTAACACAGCATCAAGCAGATTAGTTGCTCAAGTTGAAATATTTCATCTATAGACGTTAGCTGCCCTTTTGTGGAGATATCTTTTTCTAGAGATAAACGTATCATCGTTAGAATTCTGCAGATTGAAGCTGGTATGTCATTAACGTGGATAACGTTACGCATGTCTTTTGGTGCCCACACTGACTTTTTTTCCTGCACACCCAAAATCCTGCTGATACATAAATACAGGTTAATACAGCTAGGAATTCAAATTAATACAAAAACGGACACAAGAAAACTTCCCATGCCCCCAATTCTGACCCCTGTGTACAGCTTCTACATTTTAATTTGTGCTTTAGGATTAGGTTTGACCTAATAACCCAACTATTTATACCCAAGGTTTAGCTAACCCTGTAAAGGTTTGGTCCTATTGTGATTCATGTTGTGGGTCCCCTTTATCCTGCTACAACTAAAAACTTGACAATATTTAATGTGTAGCAAATATCAACTACCAAACGGGTAAATATTGAAAGACAGTCGTGTTCTTCAAGTAATTGATTTTTTTCTCTTAAAAACAAAACCTTTTTCATAATTTAATAAAAAAAATCATTCATCATGAGCTTTCTTAAGAGATAGCACAGGGTTACTCTACATTTTCAGTTAATCTTTCAGTATTAACATGTTGATACTTTGCACATACTTTGGTTCATTATAAGCATCATTTCCTAATCGTGATTTTGTCAATCTTTCTGTGAATTGTCCTCACGTAACAAAATGGTAGAGTATTTCAACCCAGTTCCATTGTTTGACTTCCACTCCATTTCAAAGTTTCAGTTGTCTTAAAAAATCAGTCAGAGGGACAAAGAACTGCTGTAGACTGAGGACCCGGCTTTGCTTCAGTATAAAACAAGCCTGTCCATGGAGAGCTGTCGTTTGCACACAAGGTGATGCAGAGGATATTAGGTTGTGTTTTGCAAACGCGTTCCAACCACTAGGAATCAAGCTTCAATAAGAGCAACACTTTAATACAAGAACGACTCCTTTTCCAAATCCCTTTCCTCATTGCTTAACAATGGCGCGGCAGAATAAAGCCTCAAAAGACTATATCCCAACTACAAAGTTTATACATTTATTTATTCAATTGGTAGCCTTCTGCATCTGCCCTTCTGTCTCCCCCTCCCCCTTGCACGCCTCTCTGTGGATTCATGTTGTGATCTTAACATTATAAATGGGTTCTCTGGCAGCACTTAGATTAGATTTGTTTCTATGAGATTCATTCCAGCCCTAACTCTGGTCTCCGTGCTCATGTGGCTTGTTTTCTTGATGAATGCACCCTGCCCTGTCAACAGTCATTTGCAAGATCTCTTCTCATAAACTCGTCCACAGAGGGAGGCCAAAATCCTCCCCTCTGAATCCATGCGCTACATTTTTCTGCGAGCTTCCAACCTTTGCTAAGGTCATTTACGCATACCCAAATTAAGTATATATACATAATTGTAATGCAACATTTTTAAGATAATCAAGATTTAAAAAGGCTTTCTCATGGGACATATGCCATGTAGCCTGAGGATCTGTTTGTATGAAGGGGGCGTGCATGATTGAGTTTTGATTGATATGTTTGCTCTTTTCCTAAGGGGGGGCAGAAGGAGGAGTCTTCACTGCCTATTGCCTCATACAGACAAAAGTATTGATCGTCTGGGGCTCCATCTTGGCTTTGTCACACACACACTGAGGCCTGACAGCTCCCAGTGCTTGAATAAAATTGTATTATTTCTCCATCCGGAGGGGTCATTTTCAAATCTAATAATTTGTTCTGGTTTATTCAGAGCTGTATGATTATGCTTAAAGGTTAAAACTGGCATTGTTTTCTTTACTTTTCTTTTTTACAATTAACAATTCCCCGAAGAGACCAAAACCAACAATAGATTTATCCTGCTAACAACTACTGTCTGTGTAACTATAGCTTGATAAAGCTTCTCTGCCACCAAAGTCCACTGTTATCCAGAGGCCATTAAAAAGACATTAAAGAGCCTCACTGTTGCATCTGGTGACACAGCCCTTTGTTACGATGAAAACGGCCATAGCAGTTTACTCTCAAACAACAGTGATTGGAGTTTCTATGGGAGACAACACTGCATGCTGCCAAACATTGCTCACTGGGAAAATCATTGCTCCAAACATTGGTCATTGGGGAAAAATTGCAATGCATTGGTGGCAATTATATCTTTTTTTTACCATCTACAGTACAGTACAGTAGAACAACACGTATGCCTTGTGGATAATTTTAAGTTTACATGGATGTTTCACTGGAAAAAAAGAAGTTGAGCGCTCACGTGGTCTCTCTTATGTTGGGTTTCAAAAACATTGTTAATACATTTATTTCTTACCACAAAAGCCTCCTTGCGGAAGAACAAAACCAAGACTAGGATAAAGATAGAATTTGGCCAAGTTTCAATTGGCCTGTGCAGCATTTTACTTGTCATAGCGAGTAAAGTATTAGTTGAACTAAAACCAATATTCTGTCCCAGTCAGCCATGACAGCGTGACAGTGAGTCAGCTGCACAACAACAGGATGAAATTCAGCCATCATTCATTGAATTATGTGTATTTCAGCTATTTACTTCCAGTCCCCAAATTCAGCTGAACCACTTTTTGAACATTTGTGATGGACAGAGCTGTTTGTGCATGTGTGTGTATTTCATCATATGCGTGTGTAGCATGTTAAATAACAGAGTGTAAAATTGAATTTCCCCTTGTTGGATAAAGAAAGTATATCCTCTTCTTAAATTAATATTTTAATAGTATTTGTACCTCCAATGCCCAAAAAATGTCAGATGGCGCAACCAGACAGTTGTAAAAAAGAAATGTATTTTCCTGTTGTTTGTTTAAAGGGACGTCTTTTGCAAATATCCCTTAAAGTATCCACAATGCCTTAGACATTTTCATTTTTTGTATTTACAATAATTTATGATTATTGCATTTTATTGGAAAGGTTTTGAGTGGCTTTAGCATCCAATTTTGCTTTTAAAGTCAGAAAAATGATGCTACAAATGTACAAGTAAACTAATTCAGTACAAAGATAGATATTCACATCATAAAGAGCAACCATTTGTTCACTTTAACCTTTTTTTTACTGCTTTGAATGCATTTTACCTGGTCACACCACCTGACAACATTAGTTGTAATGACAGGAAAAATACTGAATAAATTGTTAGTATTATTATAATCTCAGAAATTGTAGTACAATAAACAGAAGGGTACCAGGTGTAGCACATAATTAAGCTAATATTAAGAAAAACAACTTAATGATGACCACTGTCTTTTAACTGATTTAAATGTGGAATATCATGTGGAAACTGGGTAATCACAATTTAGTATGATTTGACTTGTGAATTGCTTGACCTGAGCAATGACTTGACTTGCTTGATTCTCACCGCAGTGACTTGCAACTTGCTTGTGACTTGTACATGTGTGACTTTAAATTTAAATGTATAACAAAGACAATGCCAACCTTTTGTGTGCATTCAGCTTGAAGTGATCAGTCAGCAGCCCCCCCCCAGATTGGAGAGAGATTTTGTACTACAGAAGACACTATATTGAATTTTAACTTTGTTCAATTCATTTTGTATAGAATTGTCACCTGGCGGCCAATGTTTGAAAATGGGTCACACCCACATTTGTCTTTGTAACGCTGATGACAGCCCAGGCCTGACACATGTGTTTCCTTCAGATGCTCATCCCTTCGAATGTAATATTACCACCAGTGCTGACAATATAGTGCTCTTTTTGAGTTAGCAGAGATTGCCTTTGAGGAGTTTTTGAGTTAAGCACGCCAGCGTTTTGTTTATTATTGATTGGTCCATTCCCAGCTTCCGTCCTCAAGCCTATGTACTAAACCCTCACTGATTTAAGTTCCGTCAGGCAAGCAGCGAGTGATTTCGTGATTTCATGAGCACTTGGAATTGTGCCAAAAATTAAAAGAGGATCACAATAACGTGATATAACACATTGCCTAGAAAAGGGATGTGCAATAATTGAGGAAAAAAAGCAGACCTCCAGTATGTATTATTGATGAAAGTGTCAATACATTTTAGCAAACTGCCGGCGGCCGAGTTTCAGGCTGCACAAACAAATAAGGGCCGGCCCCCTTTTACACGCCGTGGTAGTATTATCAAGGGTTAACTTGTACATTGTAGAAAAACTCAGAAAAAAATGGGGGGCGGCGTTTATCTCGGTGTTTATCTCTCTTTTTGCAGTGTTTTTTATTAAAATGCATAGACTAATATAGCAAACAATATAATAGACTAAAAGTTATGCATTTTCCATTTTTGAAGAATGTGTTTTAGCAACGGGAGACGTGGAGCAGCAGTAAACGGCGCTCTAAAAAAGCCGAAAAATATCGTAAATTGACATGAGACATTTAAAAGGTTACGAATCCTGCCTGGTTTAAGTAAGTTGTATTTATAATTATTTCCATAACTTCATCAAAAAAAATTCATTATTTGTGTGCTTCTGAGTACAAAATATGAAATTACATATGCTGTCTGATAGACGGCTGCGGCGCTTGGAGGGGGGTCTAGAATGTTGGCGGTCCTAGGGTTAACAAAGCTTAACCGTCACTGCACCTTTGTACTTTTACATTTAAAGGGATACTTCACCCATTTGCATTAAGCTTTGTATCAGTAGTAAACTTGTGGTTTTATTGAATGGTCTTGCATCCAGCCCTCATTTCCCCCTGAGACGGGAAAAATCTGTATTTTCTTTTCTGAGATGCCTCCTCAATAGACGCAAAAATCGTCATATTGCGTCACTCGCGGAGGCTATGGTTAGCACGGGTTAGCAGGGGTAAAACTACATTGCTATTTCCTCATGTTTTCAACCACTGAAGCTACAGACCTATCACAGATCAGTGGGCGGGGCTTCACTGCCAGAATCGAAACTTAACATCCGCCATCTTGCTTGAAGGCTATGCTACCAGGCTCTATTTAGAAATCTAATATCTGCCGACAATGGTGAAAAAAGTATGTTTCAACTTCAAACTGATATGGATGAAGGGGATTTTGAAGGTCTTGTGCTCGAATCGGATGTTCGTGGCTCTTCCTACGAGCCGCCCGCAATATTGCTGCCAGGTGCCTTCTGCAGACACAGCGGCTGTGACACAGGGAGCCTGAGCCGGGCTCAAGCTGGGTGTCTCTACGGATAAGCTAATATGGACCGAGAATGAAGAAAAACGTATGTTTCAACTTCAAACTGATATGACTGAAGGGGATTTTGAAGGTCTTGTGCTTGAATCGGATGTGTGTGGCTCTTTCTACGAGCCGCAATATCGCGGCGAGCTGGCTGCGGTGCAGACAGGCAGGCTAGCTAGCCTAGCATGCTAGGTCCGCGGCTGTGAGAGAAAAGAAGGAGCCGGGGCAGACTTGTGGTGTCGGTGCTGTCACTGTTTGCCTATGGACACAGACATAGTCTGTTTTCTGTCAGGAATTTCCAAGATGCCAATTCCTTATGGAAGAAATCTCTGAATCAGTTGTGGAAACTGCTGTATTATTGTCCGCGAGTAATGCTGCATTCAGGTGCTGCTCGGGTGGTTTGAGTTTCCGAGTTGGGAAGTCATTCTTCCGACTTCCCAACTCGGAGAAATCTTATTGTCAAGTTATATTTAAGCAAAAAGTTGATGTGCAATACGTGCCTGAATAAAAAGTATGTTAACAAAACACAAAACCGACTTGAGCAGGTGTTTCATTTGCATTTTACAACTCGGAATCTCATTTTTCCGATACCACATGAATGCACCTCTCCTTCAGCGGGAGTGTCCTGCGGTGCTGTGCATTCTGGGAGATGTGTCTTTGCAGAGAAAACGCAAAAATACACTTTTTGCCTTTTTCTCGGTCAAGAAGGCACCAATTTCAAAATTTATTTCACATTTCTACTACATATATGACCCAATGTCACTACAGATTCATGTTTCAACAGGTGAAGTATCCCTTTAATTCCGCAGCAGCATAATATTGGTGTCCCAGTGTTTGATTTTAAATTGCTTTTCAGTGTTGGGGAAGCAGAAGAGACATGATGTGTTTACAAAGAGCGCAAACTTTACATACACACAAACGCAGATGAATGTACTCTATGACGGTTACTACAGCGTGTGCAGCGTTCTGTCTCCACCTTGGTTTTGCTCCGTCCGACTGCGCCCTGGATCCATTTCTGAAGCGTAGGCATAGTGGAGTGGAGTGCAGCTATGTGCAGATGGACTCACGAGTTCACAAGATAACGTGGGAATAATGAGAGCAACAGGAAAACATGTTACTTTGTCTTCATGAGGTTGATCTGTTGTTCATTTTGTGTCCATTTTGATGTGATGTTAAAAAAGTGATATACGATTGGGAACCTGTATATTGTGTTTAATTATGAAATTGGCTGGATGCTCTATGTCAGGGGTGCCCAACCAGTTGATCGCAATCGACAAGTAGATCGCGGACTGATTCTCAGTCGATCGCGAGATGTTTAGTCACTATAAAATACAATTTATTCATAAAATTGCTGCGTGCACGAGAGAGCTAGAGAGAGAGAGCAGGGTGAGAGAGAGCAGTGAGAGAGAGAGTGCACGCGTGAGAGAGTGCAGGCGCGCGGGGAACAGAGCCGTGAGGAGCGAAACTCCCGTTAAAAAACAAATTCCCTCTCGACTCCTGCGGAGAAATAAGACTAAACCAAGAGTGCAGAACCAAGGTACACTGTCCGTACATCTCTTGTAAATGCACCTTGCTCCAATCAAAACTGAAGCGTCTCATGCTTTGTTTTAATAATGTTAATGTACAGCTGCTTGCTGCTGATGCGGTTCTGAACTCCTTTTAAATAACGGAATATCGAGTAGAACTTTTCAAAACGTGAGGCGTAGTCGTTGTGTATGTGCGCATGCATGGATAAATTGAGCAGATTAAAGAGGTTTGTTGCAGAAACTAAATTGAGTTAGAGGGGAAAACACATTTGATATAAATATAAATGTAATATTAAAATAAACCCTAGGATTAGAGTAAGAAAAGAAAAAGTGTGTCAGTAAATGTATTCTATTTAATGTTGTATTTTCTGTTTGTCGTGTGCGTATTAGTGTTTGTAGGCTGTCGGTAATGGCTACGGCTCCCTATGTGGATTGGTAGATCTCGGCAGACTGGCAACTTTAAAAGTAATCTTGGTTTGAAAAAGGTTGGGCACCCCTGCTCTATGTGTTCCCTTCTCTGACGCCGAAATTCCACCAGATCCATGTGCATTGCGTGTCCGCTCCGGTCCTTCAACACCCACCGGCTGCGTGCTCCGTCCGCAGCACGCAGAGCACAGCCGGTCAGCTGGGGTGCAGAGACAAAGGAATTCCCGCAGGTATTTTAAAGATTAACTCCCGAGATAATACGATGTACATGGTATTAAACTCTATATAAAACTTACAAACACATAAACAAACACACATACAGTCGTTTTTCTGAACCATCAAAACGGAGTCTTTTATTTTGAAAATAAACCGGATGTTTTAATGTTGTATCGGTGTCTGACTTCCCGTCCCGCTTGTTCTTTTCTGTGCTGAATTGATGCATCGTGCTCCGGCATCCGGCAAAAAGAAGCCTTGCGTATCAGCTCCGGACTGCCGGAGCTGAGACGCAGCGCAGCGGACCCAGTGGAAGCACACACATTGAATAAAGTGAAATGTATCAGCTCCGCTGCCGGAACGGAGCGGAGACGGACCGAACACGCATCTGGTGGAATTTGGCCGTGACTTCCACTTCTGCTCTCATCAGCTTGACGCGTGCTTGTAGCGTGCTCCGTCCAATGTAGTCTCGGTGCGTATTTGGAGCATAGCAGAGTGGAGAGGCGCTGCTGTTATTGCAGAGACAGACCGTTGTAAGTACAGTGGAAACACCAGCATTGAAGGCGCA
The DNA here is from genome assembly GCA_020745685.1 of Tautogolabrus adspersus. NCBI lineage: Eukaryota > Metazoa > Chordata > Actinopteri > Labriformes > Labridae > Tautogolabrus > Tautogolabrus adspersus. The sequence continues at coordinate 7,793,474 of CM036549.1, read as the reverse complement.
ATCAGCTCTTAAGTGTACAGTGCGGACGGAGCGTGGCGCACAGAACCTGTGGGAACTGCCAGTCTCAGTTAACTTTCAACCTGCCAATTTAGCTGTTTTACACGGACACCGTTTCACACCTGTTAGGCCTCTACTACTACCTCAGATTAGTGATGGGATTTCTGGCTCTTTTTAGTGGTCTGTTCATTTGGCTCAGCTCAGTAGTAATAGCTCTTTCAGCTCCTTAACAACTCTTTGTTGGTTGCATTTGGGCTTTATTAAATCAGCCAAATTTAGCAATGTTTTGACATATAATTGACATGTGTGCATGTCTTATACCGAAAGCATTCAATGTCATTATCCTAAACTGTATAATTCCCAGAATAACAGTACTTTACATGATGTCTGGTATTAAACATTAATGTTAGACCACCAAACACGAGGTGTGCCTGTGGCTGAGCTCTGTGGAGAAATGATCATCCCTGTATTCTGTCATGTTTTGAATAACAACAAAAAGGAGAAAAATATCCAGCTCCTGTTTATTTTTTGGGACTACTGTCTGCTACTCTTTGCTGTGATTATTGATGCAACAAACTTAACACAGTTCGACAGTCACAAGCAGAGACAAAAACAGAACTTTGAGGAAAAAGGAAGAAAAAGACAGACAAGGACAACAAAAAGCTCTCACAGTGGTTAAAACAATAGGCAGTCTTTCTAGCACCATAGCAACTGGCACACAATATCGCATCTTGCTTGAACACAAATCCAGAGCACACCACACAAGATGCAATTCTATGGTCTGCGTGCTAAAATGTCAAGCTGAAGGTAAGGAACAGTGTCTTTGCTGAAACACGTGTTTGAAATGATAGCCTACATGAGTGGGCTGTGTTTGCTAAAGAGGTGTGATTCAATCAAACGTGGAGAACGTGACGCATGCTCAGGATAATGATGACTTTTAGTGCTGTAGTCAAGACCGCACTAACCGAGACAAGAGTGCTCTGAGACCGAGACAAGACCAAGACATTTAGGGATCGAGAGTGAGTCAAGACCAAGACAGGACGAGACAGAGACAAGACCAAAACCATAAATATCACTGAAAAATCATCGACTTGTGTGCAGCGGGTGCGTCACACCGTGAAGATTGTGGCCGTAACCGGGGGGATCAAATAGAACTACAAGTTAATTGAAGTTATTCGTTCTTTTAGAAAGGGGCGTTTTCTTTGTAATCTCAGTACTGACTTGGAAATATAGGCTTTCAGTGGTGGTCTTGACCGGTGTCCACCCAGTCTGAGACCGAGACAGAGTGAAAGTGGTCTCGAGACCGGCCTTGAGATCAATTTCAAGGACTACAACACTAGTCTTAACGCAAGAAAATCAGTTACTGTATATGTACACAGGGCAGTCTTGCCCTGATTTACACATTTTTTATTTCATTACTGGAGCTGCAGTGCTGACACAGTGAATAATTGTAACAAGATCTGCCAATTTAGTGAATCGGTCATATGGGAGGCAAAGAGGTATAACTTGATTTGGTTGATTAATTTAGTTTCCCTGACTTTTACTTCTTGCAGGTATTTATACAACTACTCTACCTTTCATTTGATCATTGACTCATATTTATTTTGTTCGTTTTTCTTGTTTCTTTGCCAAAAGTGAAAAGTTCATCCATTCAAATAGAAATCCACTCTACTCATAGGGCAGTGAAACTCAAACCTTCCTCCACTGATCAATGCTTTCACCCCCGTAAGACCTGAGAAATGTCAGCATATTTAGTTTGACCTTTTCTGTCAATGGGTATTTCTTTCTTTGTAGTCATCCTTTTTTGTCTTTTGTTTGTGTGTTGGGTCTTCAGCCATCACGTTTTCTTCCAGACACAATAATAGTAAAGTTAATCTTCAGTCCCCTGGAGAATAAAATAATCACCTTATCAACATCATGTTTGAATAATGACTGGAGTTGTTCCTGATTGTTATCTGCGGGTATTTATTATAAATAATGTTAAGTGGTAATTGTATTAAAAGATCAATGGCGCTAAGTGGAAACTAAGTGATCAAATAAATCATCCTCATTCAGCAGTTTTGATACATCAAGGTCGGATTATGTTCTTGGCAAGTGTGATGTTGGCTTCTGAAAGGATATGTAGCTATATGTTTGGAGTGTCTTTTTTTATCTTGCTGCTTTGAGATCATTTATAGAGACATCAAGGGATTGAAACCTTGCAAAGAACTGACATAAGAGGATATAATATCTAACCTTGGGATTTATGGTATTAAGACCTGAACAAGAGTAACTACTTGAGATTTTTTTTTTTGCTTTGAAATAAGAACCAGAATAATATTTCTAATAGTGAGTTCAACTTTAGAAATCGATATAATATCCCTTTTTAGTGTGTCCAATGCTGGGGCTTGTCAAATCCAGGCTGGACTCGCCTTAAATCCCCTTGTTGCTGTAATATTGACGTTATTCTGTGTCGGTTTACAATGCAACTTCCCCATCTAAAAAAACTCTAAGTTCCTGGTCTTACACTCCCCTGTTAATAAAATGTTTTACATAGCGCCCGTACAGGTGTGGAGTATTTCGGTCAAAAAAGCTGAGCTTGCAGGGTTTGTCTACTTGCTGTTGTTTTCTAAATGTTTGTGTGTTTTGGACATGTTTCCTTTATCTATTTGCAGAATATTTGTTTCTTTTGCAGAGAGTTTGTTTCTTTTACTGCGCGTTGGTTTCTCTTGCAGCACGTTTGTTTCTTTTGCTGCACGTTTTTTTATATTTTGCAGCACGTTGGTTTCTCTTGCAGAACCTTTGTTTCTTTTGCCGCACGTTTGTATATTTTGCAGCACTTTTGTTTCTCTTACATCACGTTTGTTTCTTTTGCTGCGCATTTGTTCCTTCTGCAGCACATTTGTTTCTCCTGCATCACGTTTGTTTCTTTTGCAGCGCATTTGTTCCTTCTGCAGCACGTTTGTTTCTCTTACATCACGTTTGTTTCTTTTGCTGCGCATTTGTTCCTTCTGCAGCACGTTTGTTTCTCTTACATCACGTTTGTTTCTTTTGCTGCGCATTTGTTCCTTCTGCAGCACGTTTGTTTCTCCTGCATCACGTTTGTTTCTCTGGCAGCCCATTTGTTCCTTCTGCAGCACGTTTCAGATGATGCCAGTGTCTTTGATGTTTGCATTTGAGCTTTTTTGGAGATACGCCGCGTGTTTCTCTAAATGCACAGTGTTTCAGCTGTTGCTGAGCCTTTTCACCTACTATCCACTGTATTTTACCACTATCTTTAATAAATGTATGAAGGCATGTTAGGATTAGTGTCTAGATTGAATAAAAACACTTGATTCATCAGTGTGCTTGTTTTCTCATTTTCATCATCCCCTTGAGTTTTTGATATAAAAAAAAGAAACAATGTTAAGATTCAGTTAGATTCCAATCAGTGTAATCTTTTTAAGTATATAATTAAGCACTCACCAAGTCAAGCATAAACTAAGGGTTACTTTACAAACAATATGTTGTGTGTTAATACACAATGTAGGCTAATTGCTAACTGTATTCAAAACTGAAACTGCGATATGACACTGTAGTGTTTAAAAATAAGCATATGATAAGTGGACACTGCATACATATGTAGAGCCATCTGTTGTTATGAAGCACTGAAGAGGAAGCTACTAATTCATTGAACCTGGACATGTCCAGATATAAAAATACATTTAATGTATGCGTCTGATTTATTTATTTATTTTAAATTGAACCTGATTCATTACTATCCTGTGGGGACATTTCTAAAACTCAAGATAGTTTTTCCTATGCAGTACCTTAATATTTCAAATCATTTTCAATGCCATTACATTCATCATTGCTGTTTGATTGCAGACCAAGCCCTACTCCACAACAACTGTACTGGACTATAGCTTTAGAACTGGGAGCTTTTGATTGGGTCCAGGAAGCACTCAGACTTCAGCACATAATTACAGTTAAGTTTCAGAAGTGCTGTCAGAAATAGAAGTGTGTCTGTGCAGTCAGTCTGACATGTGAGAGGTAGGACGCAGCAAACAGGTAGCGGTGTACAGAGACTGTATAGCATTGTATGGACTTAAAGTATTACTGCATCAAAACTATACAGTCCCATTCATTTCAATGACACCACAGTGCTGGCTCATCAGTGGTGCTGACAGAAAAGGCTCCAACAGGGTCGTTAAAGTCGCAAAATCAATTGTGGCTGGAGCTTAACTACAGACTAATGCAACATGATTGACAAAACACAGCATGCTGGGAAATCATAGATATGCCAATGTGCATACCAGTGGCTTCTATTTTGAACGTTGCAGCATTGTGCTAATTGCTTGGTTATCTTTACTAGTGACAAAAAAAAAAAAGAATGCTGCCTGTAAAATGTACAGTTTTAATAATAATCCCATCTAGATCCATTAACAGCTGTAAAGTATGATTTTGTCTGACTCTGCATTTGAAGAGTCCAGCAGTGCATGCAACTGGTATTTTTTTCTTGATGTCATTTCTTGGATTACTTTCAAATGATTCAATCTCCAGACTCTGTACAATATAGGCATGGAGGTTATAAACGTCAAAAAACCATAATAACAGCTAAATGTCTTCACATGTGTCTTAAAATGTTTAAACATGAACAAAATATCAATAACATTCCTGAAGTTATTTCAAATCTTTACATTTAATGCCTTTTTTAATGCTTAACTTTTGTGTTTGGTGTCTACAGGCACGGACCTCAACACAGAAATTTGAGTAGTTATATCTTAACCCCTCTTTAGTCGGCTCCTGAAGATAGACGCTTGGTTAGCGGTGGGGTTGAATTTTCAAAGAGTTAAACTCTTAGATCTGTTGCTCAAACTTGCCCTTTTTGACTGAGTTTCATTTTCTCACCTGAACCAACATGCAATACAGCCTCTGTGCAGCGCCATGTGGTCTGAAACCAACCTGAGAGGGTTTAAACTCAAGTCATTTTCTCCACTCCAACCAGTCTAGCTCGTCTTTGTTTGTCCCTGCAGTCATGGTTATATCCCAGTCACTTTGTTTGCTGTTTGCCACTGTCAGTGGAGATTTGCCGTTAACTACAGAGTGAGACAGGATTGCACTGCTGTCCCTTAGTATCTTTATTAGTTTTCTCAACGACTGACTTAGGCCACGGAGGTCAGCCATCAACATGGAGAAAGCAGGCCAGACCAAGATAGTTACACTGGAGGTGAAACCCTTAGAGAGTGAAGAAATCAAGGTCTAATATGGCTGCAGTGTCCCCAGGCCAAAGCCATCTGGCAGCCTGAGAGTGATAGGTTTGCTAAGGCAATCATACATCACTTTTCACCTGTATCAAACCAATTGGCCGGCCTTCTATGGACAGCTGCTCCCTTGCACACTGTGTGACACATTGATGGATAATAGATAGACATAGCCTCCATATGGCAGATACAGAGCAGATTTAGCCCATATAATCCTAAATCCTTTTTCAACCCTCACCAAATGACTTGGAGAGCATGTCATATACACAGGATAATCCATGCACAGACTAGTGAGAAGAAAGTAGCTAACTTAATCCTCCACAATCCAGTCTGCAGTGAGTTTTTCTTTTTCTTTACAACTATATGAATCCCAACCGTCGAGGAGTAGGCTATTATTCTAATTACATCCTATTGGCTACAGTACCATCTGATTGGTTCTAATGACAGCTACTTTGAGATGATAACGTATCTCTCACACGACACCTGCTTTCAATGGAAGACTTGAGTTGTATCAGATATTTCCTGCAGGCTGATTAAGCTGTATGTACTGGCATCAAGGACATGCAGCTGAGATAAGAATACAACTTGGAACGGTTTAAGTTTTAAGAAATCAGATGCGGTGTTTGAGCAGCTTGGAACAGTCAAAGTGTTTGCAAAAATGCATTGTGATTATCATTATGCACAAAGCTCGACATTTTATTTAAAGTGCTAAATACATCCGCAAACTTCCTTAAACCTTGATTAAAACATCAATACATTTCTGTTTTAAGTGTCTTGCCCAAAGAGCTTATCGGACATGTGGCTGCAGGAACTGGGGATCGAACCCCCAACCTTCCAGTTAAGAGATAACTGACTCTACCAACTGAGCCACAGCAGCCCGCAATGAGAAGTAATAATAAATCGTATTGCACCAGATATGAAAAGTTGAAATACTACATGTTGATAACAAAGGGTTATATTGAACATGTTGGTATATTGCAGATGTTTATAAGAAGCATCAGGAAAAAGTATTCATGTATAATAGTTAACATAATAGACCCCTTGATGTTGAAAATTGATATTGCACATGACATCAAAAATTGTTCATAGGGCGCTGATGGCCTAGTGGTTAGGTCAAGCCCCATGTACAGAGGCTATGATCCTCCAAGTGGGCGTCCCAGGAATGCAGCCTTCGGCTCCTTTACTGCATTTAATTCCCCTCTAACCCGATTGCCTACTCAATCCACTTTCCTATCTTAATAAAGGCACAAAAAAAAGAAAATTGTACATTGCATACAACAGAACAGCAAAAATTAGGTTCAAGTCCACACAAAAAAACACGGTTATTGTTGAATACGTAAAATTTGTTGAGGAGGGAGTTCCATAATTAATTAAATTGTGAGTTCTCCGGTTTTATTGCCAGCTTACTTGTTACATACAGTTACCTATTTAGTCATCCACTAGACGCAACATCATTTATTTTCTTTTTTAGTTTCCCCAGCCACCTTTGGCCTTGTGGTTCTTTTTCATCTTAACCAACTTGTCAACCAAGAAACGTCCTCCTCCATCCCTTCTACAGGTCCAACTTTCTTCACCAGTTATTGATTTAGTCTTTCAGCTGTCTGGTGCTGGACAGGTAGTGTATCAATGTGAGTGTATCAGAAGTAGCTTTTAACTGAAAACAGCTGTCTACTGCAACTGGATTTGGTTTGTTGACTGCACTGAGACCGAGTCATACATTAAATGTTTTATCAAACAACTCAATGCAATGGAGAGGCTCCAGTGATGCAAAGTTAGGGGACTGTTTTTCTCTCTCTATCTCTCTCTGGATGTTTTATCAGAGAGCAAGCTCTTTCAAAAAAACATGTGGTCATTTCAAAAATAAGGCTTCATCTTTTTTTTTAAAAGCATTAAATAAGCTGATGGTTTATTAGATAGTTAAGTCAGGCTGCAAATACAGAAAACAACAGTGAAAACTGTAAGCTCAGCATCAGTCTGTCTTAATCATAGACTGTAAATATTAGTGGACGAAGCCAGAGTGACGTCAGCCATCTGTTCCTGCAGGGGGCTCCGGAGGCTCATCGGCAACAGTCGCCAAGCAGGAAATCCTGTCTCACCCTAACGTTCAATCAACCTAACGACAGGCTGAGAGCTGGAGCGGAGGAGGGTTTTAAGCCTCTTGACATACCGTTACCTCGAACCAACCTGTCAATCAGGTCAGCTACGCGGCTAATTATGGATAACACGTATCGTCCATAAAATCAAAACAGATGCGTTTTTTAAGTTTACCCCTCGGTGCCAATGAGGACAATAACTAATCAGACCAATATTGTTATGTACCAGGATGTAAACATGTTAATTTCTGCCGTTAAAACAGGCTTTTTTTTTGGCTGTGGTGTGTATATGACTTTTGGGGCTCTTGGAGCCAGCCTCAGGTGGACAAACGACGAACTGCAGGATTTTGCATTTCTGCATTGGCTTCACTTTTCAACACCGGAGGTTGCAGCCTGGTCTTCACTGGTCTACCACGACCCCTCTTCTCTGTTTTACACCGTAGTGAACGGCCTTTTACTAGTAAGACTTAGTTGATTTAATTTGCCCGATAAGCAAAATTCTCTCCCAAACTTAAAATACATTCATTTTGTCATAATAAATACACAGAAACAATTGGCTGTAATTGTTTGCCCTTTCAGAGAAGAGTTTTTTTCTGTTTGCTGGTAATGAAAGTGATTGTCCTAAATGAAAATGAATCACGGGATGCATACTGCATTATGTGTGTGTATGTGTGTGTGTGTGTGTGTGTGTGTGTGTGTGTGTATATGTGTGTGTGCTATGAGTGTTGTGTCACCTAAAAGGTGGGCTGTTTCTGTTAACCCTTACGTGTGCCATAAACAGGTCATCTCTCTGGGGAGGTGATTATTCTCCAGCCTGGTTAATGGTCCTTAAAGACAGCACTTAATGAAAATTAATGGCCAACTTTAGGACGGCGTGCAGACAAACAGGAAGGCTACTCCCTTCGTCAATGTGCACATTGCCGTTATTTAATGAGCATTCATTGTGAGGGAAACAATCCTTTGTGCCGTAATGCAAAAAAACAAATCATGAGAATTCAATTTCCAGCTCTGAAAAAACTCCCTGTGAGTTTTCTGTTTAGTTTTTAGTGATGAGCATATCTCTGTTTAGGAAGCGCCTCTGTTTAATGTGCAGGACTAGAATATAAGGACATTTAATACACTTCATTAGGTTTCCATTATATTTTGCTTTGGGTGATTGGCTGGAATGAGCGATCAGATTTGCCTACTCCTGTCACTGATATGCAGACAGCAAGATGACATGATTAAGGGGTCATTTGGTTAATTGCACAATACTGTCAGTATGTCGCAGTCTTGGAAATGAGAGAGGTGCCAGGGGGCACAGTAATCCATGCGAGTCACATCAAGAAAAACAAGCTGAGCAAGTTATGATTGCTTTTAGCCTCTTTGTTTTGTTTTTTGTCCTCGCTGTATGCAAATGATTTTTAATGTACATGAAGAGATGTGTTTTTGTTTGCAGGCTCTCTGTTGTGTATGACACAGTGAGTGAGTGGGTGGCAACAAGGGAGAGAGAGAGAGAGACACACACACAGTGAGAATATGAAATGAGGCATAGAGTGAAGGAATTTATTGCACATTTTCTCTTTGACTGGTTTGATTTTAGTAAACAGTGAAGCGCTCAACCTGGGCAAAGAGGAACAGAGGTTGCAGGCACATGATTGTGTGACATTCGCAGTGTAATCAAAAGCCATAAATAATGCAATTAAATTGAATTCCCATGTTAGCCTATGGATAAAGAGGCCCAAGGTACGGTGGCACACAAACATGCCCACCCACCCCTCAGTGCTCCATCATGTGTACAAAACCAGCCCTCCACCGCTAGCCCCTCCGTCTCGTGCGTTCCAGCCCCTTTAATCTCTGTCCGTCACACACTCTGCCCTTCTGCCCGACCTCCAACCCTTATTCCCATTTCATTCCACTGAAACACCATTCTTTCTTTCCATCCCTCTCACTCTTCCTTCAGTCGGAGACATCACTGTGACAAGACTGCCATCTCTGGTCCTGACATGGTTTTCTTGTCTGCTATCCATCTTCCTGTGTGTGTGACTGTGGAGTCACACACATGGGAAGTATCTGTATCCCCCCTGAGTGTCATCAAAATGAGCCGACCCACAGCGTAATGAAGCTAGACTGCCATCTACTGCCTGCTGGGATTTTACCTCTGTTTCCCTGTCTTGCCCTGCTGCAATAAAGACAGAGCAACATTGCCATCTGCTGTGGCTGCAGATTCAAGTAACCAGTGATTTTCACTTTAATATCAGCTTCCCTCTCTTCTCTCTAACTAACCAGAGGCTAAAAGTGTGTGATCTTGCAGATTAATGTTGTTGAATCAAACCTTCACCTTTCCTTCATGTTCCTCCCTCCTGATCTGTACTCTTTCCACTGTCCTGTCTGAATAATGGCAAAAGCCCAAAAATAAATCTTGAAAAAAGGAAAAAACAGAACATATAACAGAACAGCAAAACTAGGTTCAAGAGGTCCATAAAATATAGTCGTTTCCAGCCACCTTTGGCCTTGTGGTTCTATTTCATCTCAGCCAGCTGCTCAACCAAGAAATATCCACCTCTGTAACTTCTACAAGTCCAACTTTCTTCACCAGTTATTGATTTAGTCTTCCAGCTGTCTGGTGCTGGACAGGTAGTGTATCAATGTGAGTGTATCAGAAGTAGCTTTTAACCTTTTAAGCTGTCTACTGCAACTGGATTTGGTTTGTTGACTGCACTGAGTCTGAGTCATACATTAAATGTTTTATCAAACAAATCAATGCAATGGAGAGGCTCCAGTGAGGCAAGAGGAAAAAAAGCATCACTAAACAACCATTATGATACTTTCTTCAACATAATAAGCCAATTTATCATGTCAATAACCATTTTTTGCACGGCAGAGTACACTAGACTGAACACCTAGAAGAACGGAGGACAAACTGAAAAGCAAGCAAGAGGCTTCAATCATTTAGATTTTCTTTATTGTTAATTGGAGATGAATGTATTTTTGGTGAATAATCACAGAGCAACACAGCTATTTCACAGAGCTTGACGATCAATATTGCAATAAATGCTTTGTAAAAGTTTGCAGCATCAATAAATGTCAATTAGTCAAACATCAGCAGTGCATCAAAGCACGACATCGTACATTTTTAATTCTTTCTTTCGTGAACAATTGTCGTCTTTGTAGAATAAAATATCTTGTGTGCTGTAGTTTTTGATGCATTTCTGTGGTTTTAAAGTTTTCACAGTTTTTTCATCTCCTATTACAATGATAAACTGCATTTCGTGCCGCCAAGGCAAAGCTCGGAGGTCAATCATAAAATCGGTACAATACACAAACTCAAGGACCCAGCTCTTTCTTCCCTCCGTGTCTCTTTTTATTAAAAAACCTTTTCTTGTCTTCATCTTTCTCAAGTGTCCACACTACCTTTGCAAAACCACACAAACCCACAATTCTGCCTTTTAATAAAAAAAAAGTCAAGGTGCCTCTACCTTGAGTGTGATTTCAAACTGTTGCCATGGAGTTACCTCTTTTCTTAACAACACTTGTCCTATGATTGGTAGCTTTGTAAGTCTGAAACTGAAATTCTAATGCACCTCAAATATCATCTATAATGTTGTGATTTAGATGTATACTTGGATTATTTAATGGTGTAAAGTCACAATTACAACACATGTATTAGCAGAGGGGAAGGCCGATTAATGCAATGATTGTCAACATTACTCCTTTCACCAGAACCAAACGCAAGCCCCCACCTGCGGTGTGTGAAAGTATGTTAAGAAGCTCTCTGGGTAAATGATTTGTTTCTCGCTTGTATCATTTTGCAACAGGCTTTTACATGTTTTTAAGGTGTGCTGTCATGTGATGGATGCATCTGAGTAATATGATCACCACAACTTGTCAAGGAGTAATCAAAGGTCATATACTCTCATACGGCTCTTTATTGCTCATCCTTCACAAGGTTTACTCAGAGCCTCAGCACCCATAATAGTCCCCCTACTACTTTATGTAAACACTCTTCATCTCTTATGTACAGGTCTAATTACAGATGCTCTTTAACTGTTTATAGGTTTCTTTTAAATTGCACATATATTTCTATTCCTGCACAGGTTTTGTACATTTCATTATATAAGTTGTATAGGTCTATTTACAATTGCACAGGTTTAATTTTAATTTTAATTTTTTATTCTTATATATATCTTATATATATATATATATATCTATCTTAAAAAAAAAAAAGCAGTGCCATCAGAAAAAAAGTGTTTAAATGAGTCAGTTGGGCTAGTACTTATATTTTAGATAACTGTTATTATTATCATTATTATTATTACTAAAACATTTCACATTGAATATCTATCATGGATCTTTGGCGTACTGAAGGTCTGTGAGTGAAACTGCATTGTCGTAACACACATATAGCACTGTTTAAGCCTCCCCCTCATCAACAACGTGCATTTGTTGACAATCAGAAGGTGTCGAAGTGCAAAGCACAAGAACGAACCATGTCAACAGACAAGGTACAGTAATATTACCGGGTTTTTCCCAAATATGACTCAGCTAGCGTGTTCAGCTCGTTAGTTGCAATCTGTTTGCAAGTGCAGTTAAATTAAACTACAAGCTTCAGGTTTGCACCTCTCTCTCTCTCTCTCTCTCTCTCTCTCTCTCTCTTTCTCTCTCTCTGTCTACTACTACTATTATCTTAAATTGGTATTAACTCCACCTCAGTTGTCGGTTAACTTCACTTACTTTTGAGCCACTTTGTTCCAGACGATCACTGTGTCTCCCCCTGGCACTGCAGCTGTGAGTGACAGCTGGCCTCAGTCATGAGCGCAGCACTCACTATATAGATAAGCAGCTCAATGTATTGTTGTAAACATATATTGGCATTTTAAAATCTAGATCCTACATATAAGATGACCCCACCAAAGATTTTTTATTTATTTGTATGCATTTGTTTTGCATGCCGATGTAAAGTATGTATGTATGTATGTATGTAAGTATGTCCAGTATTTTCCTTTTTACCACCCTGGACAAATGTTCATAGCTTAGAAAGAATGTTTCCTTTCTCTGTTGTATTTACAAAGTTTTTGAAAAATACATTGCAGTCCTTCTTTCAGGGACAAGAATGAGAAGAATGCAACAGAACCATACTGTAATGTTCAACTTCCACAAATAAAAACAATTATTCTAAGATGTTATGTAAGATATCTATTTAATTCAATCATAAAAAGACCTTACAATATCATCAGACGTTAAGGAAACATGCTGTGTTGAAGTGCTGGCTCCTCTGACAACAGTGCAGCAGCCAATATGTCCTCCTCCTAAGCATTGATTCCGGTCCGGAATGATCTGTATTTGTTTTGACCAGAGAAGCTTGGCAGCTTTAAGGCTCCCCCACACGGCTGTTTGCTCCTCGCCCCTCCGTTTGCCAGGCAACCGGCAAACAAACAGGTGTTGCAAAGATGGAAGCAGGCAAGCGAACTGGTTAGGATATAACTGATTCTTCCCAATCTAAAAAGACACAGCATTTTTTTAATAAGCTAAATGACAAGACACGTGGTAAAACTAGGATACATATTGGAGATGCTTTTGAAAAATGCAGTTAGGTTATAACACAGAACGACTTCAAGACCGATGTAGAGCTGGCTAAACACTGAAGCTTGAGACCGCGACATGGCAACTCAAGGTTTGCATCAACTCTTGGGAGGAGGGGACAGGGGGAAGCGCTTTTAATTTGGACTGCAGTACCCATTTTAAACACTAGGTGTCAGAGTTACATGTTGTTCCTTTTAAAAAAATCTCTGAATAGCTGACAAACATGCATAGGATTCACTGTGGGATCATCATTTACAAGCATCATCACAGGAAGTCTTTTGATCCATTGTTAACAAAGAATAATGCAGTGCTAAAACACATTCCCCACAAAGGCTCACTGTTTTATTGTTCAATTTCATTACCCCAATCCTGCAGTGGATTTAAATTATAGCCTAGTATTCACCAGCATTTCATGTGTGAGGTATGTGATTGTGTTTGTAGTCACACTTTGACGATAATATAACTCAAAGGTTTTTTGTGATCATGAAAGGGGTGTCTCAGAGGAATCCATTTTCAATGAATGCTCTGAGAATAACGTTTAAATTCTAGTATACAGCCAAGTGTACTATAATCTAACCCAATGACCCTCCTATGAACAGACAGAAAGCAAATCTGTAGTTAAAGTAGTGGTCTGATCCAATATGAATGTGTTTTAATTGTGTTCTACAGAGGATATTTCCATGTTAAATTTATCTTTGTGATAGTATGCTACTTTAAGGTCACATAATTATGACCTTTAATACACTTTACCATGTTTTTCTAGCACCAATATGTGTCCCTATGACCTGTCAATAAACCCCTGTAATTATGAGAAAAGTCTATCCTCTCAGTCTTTTGCCTGCTCCACTTTTCAGAAAATGTGTGCTCAAACAGGCCGTTTGAAGATTCTCCTTTGTGACATCACAGAGGTCAGTAACCCCTCCCCCAGGTGGGTGACACTCCCACAGCTAGGTGTTTGTTCTGCCCTCTGAGTCTGCCTTCTCACTCTAAGCGAAAGGGCATGGAGCGAGAAAGCTCAATTTCCTTGTCATCTGTGGTTGTGTCTATCCGTGCTGAAGATGGTCCATTGGGGAGGAACACAAACATCCAACATGGAAATGTGTGATCCAACTCTGAGTCAAACAACTTTATGTTATGAAAGGAAAAATGTGTTTGGTGTTTGTCAATGTTAATAATAGCAAAGAAAAAATACCTGAAGGACACAAATCAAAGTAAATAACCTACAACAACAAGTTGCTTACATTCTCCATCACAGATTTCTGTTTCTATAGAAACAACTTATTTTAAAGGGATCAAAGTACTTTTTTTTGGCGTGTCATTACTTTTACTTACAGTACTTTAGATTTTTTTTCGGGAGAATGTAGGCAAGAAGGAAAATTGGTATTTGCAAAAGTGTTTAACCCTCAATCAAGGACAAATAAAAACCTTAAAGCTTTTGAAAGTCACTCACATAAACTGAAATGCAAAGACTGAACATCCAGTGGAGTGCACACGTGCCTAAAAACACACATGCATGTCATCATGTCATTGACCGTTTCTGTCTCCAGTTCAAACATGCACTGAAAATGTACTATTGACTATTGATTCAAATTTAAAGAACTTCTTCTAAAAAAAAGCACTATACAATTATTACAACTCAGTGTGGATGTAGGGATAATTGAAACAACATAAAGCTTGTGTAGTCAGGCACACAAGATGTTTTTTTGTTTAATAGCAAGTCAAGAGAATACAAAGTTTACGAGCTCTTGTCACCTAAGATACTATAGAGGAGCGAGAAGAGGCACAGAACAAAAGGGAATGGCCGAGGGTGGTGCTGAATTCTTAAAGAAAACAAAAAACACTTCAGCTATTACCTCATTTATACAAAATGACTTGCTGAGCAAAAGAAACCCTAACTGCCTACTCTGAGCTTAACTAGCCAAACATACAACAACAAAACAAAACAAAAGACAACAAAGGAAATTACCTCTGGAAAATGAAAAGAATAAATAAAAGCTCAACCTGATGCCCAATTCCCAAAGAACACAAATTAGTGCCTGGGGTGAGTTAACAAAGAAAGTACCCACAACATCAGAGTTTACCTTAGCTTAGTTCAGTTGAGAGACACAGAGGAGTCCAACTTTCAATTACAAAAACTACCCACCACCCCAGGTGAGTGTTCAGAGTGTCTCTTTTACGGTGATGACGTCACTCACTAAATTCATCTGAAGATGCAGGGGCCTACTCTATGATGGGAAAGAAAGCACACAACACTGAAGATGAAAACAGTTAACTGAAACTGAGAGGATCATACCAACAACTGAACAGACAAATTGTAGTATTGACAAACTAGTACAGTTTTTTTTGTCAGTGTAAGGATGCAGAATCAGATTTCAGGGATGGCGAATGCCACCTGAGGCTGTTACGGGATCCCCCCCCTGATTTTTTGCCTGAGTCCAGTAAGTTCTAAACACTCCACTCACACCCTGTAAAGTTTGTCTCTTACAGGGCTATGCAGTCATTTGAATTGAATACTTGGCTAGGAATCTTCACATTCAATCGTGTGTGCTGAATGTTTTATTTTTAACAGTAGTTTAAGTCCGCCAACAAGAAATGCAGGAAACTGGAGAACAGAAGTTCAATATATATGTTAGACGGAGAGAAAGTGTCACCTATGTGTTTGTTTGAACAAAAGCATAAAAGTTGGTTTTATCTCAGATAGAAGGACAGGCAAGGTTTATACTTCGGAAAAACAGAGGCAAGTTCACAAGCCTTGAAATTCAACTCATCATGGTTGCCATGGCGCTGCAGGTGGTAATAGCTAATTGCTTCAGTTGTGAGTAAAAGGTTGTTGCAGGGACATATGGGTATAAAAAGAGCAGACTGGCAGCAGTCAATAATGAGAAGAAAGGAATGCTAAACAGAAACCTGGTTAAACAAATAGGGAAGCTGTAGCTCAGAGTCGGAGGGTTGAGGGTTCAATCCCCTAGCTCCTACAGCTACATGTCCAATGTGTCCTTGGGCAAGACACTTAACTCAAAGTTGCTCCTGCTGCTTCATCAGCAGCGAATGAATGTGTATGAATTGGATTTGTTAATACTGATGGACACTTTACTGTAGCAGCCTCTGTCATCAAAGTTTGAATGGATAGGTGTTATAGGTGTAAAAGCGCTATACAAGCTCAAGTCCAATCACCAAGTCCATTACATAGAAGTGGATGAAGAGTGTCAAGCAAAGACTCTAAAAACGGACTCAAAGCAAAATAATTTTTTTTACATACCTGTAGCTCAGAAGTGTACTCTGCTGTAGCTACATGCCTACCACCATGTCTCTTTTAGGACCGCTCTCAGTCCCAATTGTGTTATTGATCTTGGAAGCTGTGCAGCACTCACACACATCTGTATAAGTTAACCTCCCAAGCTTATCTCAGTTAAAGTTAGAAAAGGTTAATCTTAGAAGCCTTTCATTTACTGTATATTTGAATGATGTTTTAACATTGTGACAACAATAAATAAATCAAGTGTTTTGACAAAAAAACAAACGTAAAATGATAGCATTTTGGCTGTCACAGGCTTGGATAGTTTAACTTCAGTCATGAGTTAAAGCCAGTTAGAAAAGAAAGGGAGTAAAAGGAAGTTATACAAGGTATTAATAACACTGCTGCTTTATTGTAAGGGAGTACAGTCAAGCAGTGTATGTTTATGTGTTGGAGTGCTGGCCTTGCCCTTTTCTTTCCATATGGTACTTTGAGAAATTGCCAGAAGTAAGCTAGATTTTCAAAGTGTTCTACACCTGGGCCCGTATTCACAAACATTCTGAGAATCTTCTCAGAGAGCTCCTAATTTAGCTTAAAAAATCCTAGCAAGGACTTTTAGCCTAGGAGTGATTTAATTTGTCGTGCGTAATTTAATTTGTCGCGCTACCAAAGTACATGGAAAGTCAACGGAATGACGCAAAATAGCGTCGTGTGGCGCGATGGACACGAAATTCGCAGCCGTCACGGCTTCGCATGAGTTCAAAATATTCAACTTCAGCGACAAATTTGATTGATGCCTTGACATGACAGCCAATCATCATTGACAGAAGACGATGACAAGGCTGACGTCAGGGATGTAGGATAAAGTAATAATTGCTGTCTGCGGACATCTGGAGCTGCACAACTCGAGTGGTTAGCCTGCAGTAGCACTGAAAGTGGCCGCAATCCGGACGCAGTTCCTGAAGAAAACGGCGATATTTACAGGGCTGTGTGCGGCTCCAAAGGATGTTGTAAACACAGAGATGACGGTGTTTGAATCTAAAATGTTTCTGACTTCGGTCAACAGGTAAAAGGCAGCGACAACAGTATCCACTGTGGCTGATTATAGGAGAAGGAGACAAAAACAAACATTGGTATCTAGGTGACAAGCCCCTCCCCTCGGCTTGTCGCTTCAGGGTCAGACGGGCGAAATTTTGCTTCAATAAATTTGATCAACGAGATGACATTCGCGTGATCCCGCGATGCAATTCTTTTTTTTCGCGTTTGGTGTGTACACAGCATTAGAGCGACTCTGAGCAAGGTAGGGACATAAACTTTTATCTTAGTGAGGAGGCAGGGTTGACCCCGTTGCTAGGTATGAAAACTTTTTACAGAAGCTCTGATTGGTTAATCTGAAAGAAATTGAGAAAAAAAGTCAAAAATAGAGTCTAGCCAACTATGGTTCAAAAATATTCTTCATGTAGTGTTTGAAGAACATTTCTCTCTACTTAAGAAACTCTTAAACCTGTTAAAAGTCCTCCTTACTACTCCTAACAGTTTTACACCTTAGGAGCTCTTTTAAGCACTAAGACACTTTGTGAATAACTTTCATCTTTACAAGGATCTAGTCTTAACTTTGAGGGGAAATTCTTAGAAAATGTCCTGATTCTAAGAATTTTGTCACTAGGAGCAACTCTTAGTACTTAGGAGGCTTTGTGAATACGGCCCCAGCTCTTTAAGAAACAGTTTACGTCATGTACATTACTGTGAACTGACTTTTTAACCAAATATATGTACTGTATATTTATCAAAAGAGCAATATGTAACTCAGACACCTAGCATTTCAAATTGGTACTGCAGGAGGCACCGTTGGCCTGGTGGTCGGTGTGCTTGCCCCATGTGCGGAGGCTTTGGTCCTCAGGTTGGCGGTCCTGGTTCAAATCCGAATTTTAGGTGTCATCCCCCACTGCTTGTCATTCCCCATTCTCTTTCTCTCCACGATTTCTGACTCAATCCACTGTCCTATCTCTCAAATAAAGGCATAAAACGCCCAAATATAAACCTTAAATAAATGGGCACTACAGTCCAAATTCAAAACACTGAAAAAGGCTGTATCCCCCAACCCCCACCTCGCTATAGAGTCAATGTGTACGCAGGTTGCCATGTCACTGACACTGAAGCTTCACTTTATCCAGCTCTGCATCACTCTTTAAACCTTTCTGCGATCTAACCTCTCTCCATTTTTCAAAAGCATCTCCAATATTTATCCTAGTTTTACCATTTTCTGGTCGTGGAGCTAATTAGAAAAAGACCAAGGCTTTTTAGGTCAGGTAG
Organism: Tautogolabrus adspersus; assembly: GCA_020745685.1. Taxonomy (NCBI): domain Eukaryota; kingdom Metazoa; phylum Chordata; class Actinopteri; order Labriformes; family Labridae; genus Tautogolabrus; species Tautogolabrus adspersus. Next base: position 7,775,052 of record CM036549.1, on the reverse strand, counting down.
AATCAGTTATATCTGAACCAGTTCACTTGCCCACTCCCAGCACTGCAACACCTGTTGGTTTGTCGTTTGTCTGGCAAGCCGAGGGGCAAGGGGCAAAACTGAAAAAAAATCAGTAGATATCTGACATATTGGACCTTTAAGGTTAGTCCATTTGTAATTATACTGACATTTCTCTGCTGCCTAAGTTGACAAAAGTAATAGGACTAAGACTCGACTTGTACTGGAGCATTTCTTTCTCCTCTGTTCTGTGTTTTCCTTCAGGTTTCTACTTTATGAATCAACGATTGTTATTGTCCTAGTCTTTCTTCTCCTCTATGGATAGTGGATTTTACATGCTGATTGAATTTTGACTCAACAATATTTAACTATTGAGGCAATAAAAACTCTGCACTGATTTCTTGTCAATAGAAAAGCATGGACTGCAATGCAGTCTGTTGTCACTAGATGGTGCAAGTGTATCAGACATGAGACCTTCTGTCTCTCATTGGCAAGTGGAGCAATGGCTGAAAAATAACCCATCCCTTTTCACTGTTACATTGGATGAAAAATCACTGAGATCAAGGCTCTCCATAGCTTGCCGAGAGGTTCACAAAAATCTGACCATGATAAATGCACCTACATAGAACGTCTCTTCCCACTTACATACAATCAAACACGTAGATATCCACCTTCTCCAGTAAAAAATTACAGGATAGTCTCTTTTGCTGTCAAGAAAGGGGACGCTCTTGTCCATGCTAGCGTGACCTCTTGTCCAGGCTAGGGCAGGAGTTTAAGGATAGAATTCAATGATTTTGATAAGCTGGTGCTCTGTGTGGCATTCATTGCCAACCCCTTTAGACATAGCAGAGGTCCCAGAGAAGATGGCTGAACTGTTCAGTGTCAATCCTGTGGGGATGGAGATGGAGGTTATAAAAAAATCCAAAACGATGTCCATCTGAAGTCTCCGCAACACTCACAACATTTCTGGAGCCTTGTAAACCCAGGACACTAAACATGCACAAAGCAGCACTGAACATTTCTGCTTTATTTAGCTCTTTGTGAAGCTGCTTTTTTCTGCCATTAATGTCATGAAATCTAAATTCATAACAAGACTGACTGATGAACATTGAAATGACACTACTAGAGTGAAGCAAAGTGGGTACACTCAGGCAAACCCCTCTATTGTGAACTAAGTTCAATGCAGGTAATCCCACTTACTTTAAAAAAGAGTGAATGTACTTATTAATCACATGTGAAACATGAATGCTTGTAAGAAGGTGATTCTGACAGTGATAATGGAGATGATGTGAAACATCAATATGTAGACAGACGATAAGTCAGAAAACTAGAAGAAAAAGAAGAAAAGAACAAATATTGAGGTCGTCTTGGACCTTGATGTGGATACCTTGTGAATGGAGGTGATGTGATACAATGAAAAAATAAGACGTGAAAAAATAGTAATGTTTTCTTTGGACTTTGATGGGAATCTAAGATGTTTGATAAGCGTTGTGTATGTACATTTGACACCTGTACAAAAAAAGTAGCTTAATTTAGCTGGTTGATTTGTTTTTGTGCACCGTGTGCATAAACGTGAATAAATAAGCGATGTGATGCAAGTAGCTCTTGACCACATTGTTTAGCTTTCAGATGTAGAAAGGTTGGAGACCCCTTGGTTAGATTTCATCCACAGAAGGGTCTGGGGCAGAAAGAAGAAATATCACATGAGTGAGTATATATCCTGTGGATTTGGATCTTAGCAGAAGTGCTGACTAGGGGATTATGTACCAAATCCCAGGTGCATTAAAGTAAGACTCCAGTGTTGTAGCTTATTGCCGAGCTGTGTGTGCCACTGCCACTAAAGGACACTTACTCAAGCTTATACTCTAACTCATACTTAAAGTAGGTAGGCTACCTCTTTGATGTTTTCCGTAAGTTGAATATTTTCTTTTCATTCCACTCTGTACACTCTGCATTTCTGGAGAAAAAGATGTTCTTTTTTTAATCATCCACATTACCATAATAATGACACTGCTAGAGCTCCTACAAATTTAGATTTTTTTACTAAATAAATACAGAAATATCTTGTAAATGACGTCATCTGGTTATAAACTTAAGTTCCTATCACATTATAAAAGTAAAGCGTAACTGATTAGATGATCAATAAAGTAGGTGATCGACACAAAAGGAAGGCAAAGTTTTGTTAATACTTTCAGCCACTTTTTTATAAATGGTTACATTACAGCAATGTGTCCAACTTTTCCTTTGTCCTTTAAAATGTTCTGTTTTCACTTACAAGATTTTTTAAGGTTTTTTTTTGGAGGTGCTGGACAATAGTGTTGATCTTACAGTCTCTATTTACTCAGGAAATAATACAAAGATTACTCTACAATGAAAATGATTCATGACAAAGCAACAAAATCTCTCTCTTCGACTGTCCTATCTAATAAAGGAAACGCCCCCCCAAAAAATACAAATCTTCTGTTTCAAGCAGGAAAAGTATTATGGTGTCACCTCTTCAAATTGATTCCTCGACCCATTATCATTAAGACAAACCTTGTGCTTTATGAACATGGCCATTAGATGGTGCTCTTAGCCAATTTAAAAAAAAAATGTATTGCCCAACTTCCAAAACCCTCAATATAAAGTCCAGACCTTATTAGTGCCGCATGTGGTACCTATTGTACACTCAAAGAAAGGCTGGTAAATGGCAGCTGCATGGCACTCATTTCTCATTTCTATGTTATGCATTAATCATAATTAAAACAAAATTCGGAATTTTCGCTTGTGCACAAAAAGTCCACTTCTTGAAACCAGAAAACATCAGCACTGATTTTCTCTGCCTTTTAAATAAATACTGTTAAGAGTTTGGTGAAAACTGCAACTTCTACTGCATCTGTCACAGTCGAAGGCTGCAGATCCACGTCTTGGTTACATTCAATAATGAAGGTTTACGAAATGATCTCATTTAAACTGTATAGATCAGAAGTCATTTGAAGAAGTTTTTAATGGTCATTGAAAATTAGTTTCTGATGTTACTGACACACAACCCGTTTTATGATGTAATTTGGAGGACCTTTTTTGTGTGTGTATAGTACCTTAACTATCACAGAAACAGGATTTAGATGTACAGTATTTCATGTGCAGGTAAAATGCAGAGACAAATTCCTTCCCCTTCTCTTTCAAAGTCCAACAGCACCGCTCTGTTTATGGATTCAATCCATGCCTCTGAATAAACCTCTCATGATCCTTATGTTTAAACATATGGCTATCAATTAGATGAGTTTTTCTCCTATAGTGTTGATTGCTTGCTGATCTGCTTCCTAAATGCTTGAGTCACTGCTTTCCTTTAGCATGATCAACACCACTAGAGATAACGGTGAGCTTGAGGGAGAAAAGAATGAAAGTTACTAAACTAATATGACTGTGTGAGGGAAGGGAAGGAGACAGAAGAAGAAAAGAAAAGAGAATGACAAATAAGGGCCTCATTAAAGTTTTTTATTTATGTAAGAAGGATATAGGAGTGAGTTGATAGGCAGCGGCTCCTCTGCCAGCTGAGCAGAGAACAGAGGATCTTCAGAGGTTTTCAACAGTAATATAAATCCCAGGGACATGTGGGAAAACTATCAGTTGAAGAGTGCTGTAAAAAATTATGACTGACTTATTGTAAAAATGTTCATGTTTCCATTCCCAGCCAGACATAATGTGAGCAGCACCATGGGCTTACTTTAACACTCACCCCGCAGTCTGTCCAGCCCTCCTCAACTTCCCCTTTTTCCCTCCCATGCCCCATATTTTGGAGCCCGACTGTGAGTCTGTGGCGCCACACTTACAACTGACAGCTTAATACTGCTGCAGAAATTGGTTTCATGGAGTGGGCAAAAAAAAAAAAAAAATGAGATGAGATTTTAAAAGGCTCCTTTTTCGAGTGGGCTTTGCTGCGCTGTCTTCCTCATCATCTGTCATATTTGCCTGTCTAATGATGTTTAATAACAGAGTGAGGCACAGCGCACGTAGCAAAATACACTGCCAACCATTGTGCTGTCGTCTTCAGGATGATGACTTGAGGTAAATGTTATGACGCAGAGGAGTATTTCCATTTCCCAGGCAGGCAGTATTCTCAGAGAGAACTCAGCTTCTCATCAAGGAAAGTATAGATTTTATAGGTTACAGTTTCACTTCTGTACCCTGTGTTTGTGTGGGGAACACTGTGCCACTGCATAAATGCTGCTTGTGTTACAACTACTGAAAACCCAAACCCACTATAGCCTCTTAACTATATAATTAAGGGTCTTCAGAATAAGCTTAGTTTTTTGTGGTTTTAGTTTGGATTGTCACTCCTTGAATTACCCCGCGATCAAATCATAGGTAAAGTCATACAGTAGTTGTTCAGTTGTTCACAACTATAGCATTAGCCATGTCTGCAGACTAAGATTTGATTTGTTGAGAGCTGAGGTTGGAATTGAAGGTTGCAGTTGTTGATGGTGGAACACGGTTTTCAATTTGCAGCTGTGGGAGTTAAATGTTGTTGATCTATTTAAAGATATAATATGCAACTTTGTGAGTGGATGTCCCACTTTAGTGCAGTCTTTGAGACCAGAACAAAACCTTTCTTTGGTCATACCTCCTCTGTCCCTCAGCACACTGTCCCCCCTAACCCTCTTTTAGTGTTCCAACCCAGTGCAGCTGTTTGTAGGACTGATTGCCATTCCAAAGATAATTCGGGTTCATGCCAACAAGCTGAAGAAAGCACTTGCCATCAGTGTGAAAACAGCTGAGAACAACAAACCATAGGGAGTTTGACTTAACTGTTTTATTAGGAAGTCATTACTCGTCAGATATTTAGTTAGCATATATTTGATATCCATCATATTCACGTTTAAAATGTTGAATACAATACCTTTAAGGTGCAGGTGATTGGATTAGCAGGGCCAGTTTAGCTGCCTAATAGCATAGGACAAGCTAACAAAATAAAGCTAACACTTACAGTTGCATTTCAAGCTTTGAGAAAAAAATCACGCAGCAAAGGTTGCTGTTGCATGCTGCCTGCTAACTAAGATGTGCATGGTTAAGCATTTACTGTTCACTGACTGATTGACATTAGAGTATCAGGGCTTATGCAACACAGTGAGTGGATCTAGAGGTTTTAAGTTAATTTGCACTCACTCTTCAGGTTTCACTATTAGTGGAAGCCATATGAGACTTTTTTTTTTCTACAACCATAATTCCAAAAAAAGTTGGGACCTTGTGTATAACGTCATCAAAAACAGAATGTGATTATTTGCAAAACATTAAAACTTCATGTTTAATTGACAATAACACAAAGACAACATATCAAATGTTAATACTGTTTTCTTTGCTCATTTCGAATTTGGTGCCATGCAGCAAAACTTTTCAAAAAAGTTGGGACAGTGGCAAAATGACAAGAAAAGTTTTGAAGTGCTTAAAGAAAACACCTGGTGGAACATGTCATGGTTATTACAGTTAAGTGGTTAATTACATGATTAGGTATAAAAAAAAGAGCACTCCAGAGAGGCTGAGTCTTTTAAAGGAAATATGCGAAGGGGTTCACCACTATGTGAAAGACTGCACGGGCAAATAGTGCAACGCTTTAGGAATCATGTTTTAATAATTAAAATTTGCAAAGAATTTGGGGATATCATCATCTACAGTGTATTGTATAATTAAAAGATTCAGAGAATCTAAAAAAAAATCTGTGTATGCAGGGGACAGGGTCAACAATCTAAATGGGGTTGCTGTGATAAGTTGTAGTAGTTGGGGGGTGGATTTTAAGCCTCATTAAAGGTTTTTTTCCATATGAAAAAAACAACATATTGGTCAAGCAAAAACAAAAGCTGATTTTCTTACATGAGGAGTTGTTATTAGGGGAGTAGAAGGTCCCCCCTCCTCAGAAAACTACTTCTTTTTTTACTTTATCTGTGTATGCCTACACATGTGCGTGATTCACAGTGTCATCTCCCCGTAAAAAGGCATGTGCATATGATATATGAATGTGCTTCTAATAGAGGGAGAGCACATGTGAATTCATGCCCCTCAACACTCTCACAGTTGGCTCTTTCTTTGTAAAGAGCTTGCGTCATAGATTCAGACAAACCCTTCACTTTTCTCTCCAGAATATAGCCAGGAGCCAGAGCCCAGTTACAGCTGAGGCCTTTTAATTAAAGCGAGTCACTCTGTGCCGGCCTAGATGAGGCCTGTGGGTGCATTAATCATATTACCCAAAAGTGATCCAGGGCCAGTCCTGTCTTGTAAATAGAAGCAGCTTTGCACATGTCAGGAAGCATGCAGACAGGTATAAAGCTTCTACAAAATTTTGTCCTTGGCAACAGGGCAGCGATCTTCACAAAACCCTCTTTGTCTCTCTCACAGACATAGTACTTGAGGGGAGAGTGGTCTTTGCTCATAGGCAAAAATGATCGAGTATCTGTGATTCCTATTCACGTCAAATAATGTCAAGGGGAAGCTTTCTGCTGATTGTGATCTATAGTTTAAAAGACATAGGACAAGCTCTGATTTCCTCAGGGCACACTTGTTGTTTTGAGTGTTATGTTCTCATGCTGTCTGGAGGCAAAAAGTATTGACAGCAAATGCTCTTGTGACTGTCAGCATCATGACTAATATCACAAGGCTTCATACTTAATCTGTATGGCCAGACAGAGGATACCCATGTAAACAAATGAGTTTTTAACTGTAGCTCTGGACACATGCATGACTTGTTAATAAAAGAGTAAAGTATTGAATCCATCTATTAACCCATCCATGATCTATACTGTTTATCCTGTTCAGGATCACAGGAGGCTGAAGCTAATCCCAGCTGGTGAGAGCCGTGGTTACACCCCAGACAGGTTGCAAGTCAATCACAGGGCAGACATATAGAGACAAACAATCAGACATGCTCACATTAAGACCTACAGGCAATGTAGAATCACCAAAAAATTGAGCATGATCTTGGATTGCAGGAGGAAGCTGGAATAACCTGAGTGAACTCACGCATGGCCGGATAACATGCAAACTCCACCCATGCAAACTCCACCCAGAAAGGTTCTCAATTAAGCCATTGCACCACCATCAGCCTGTATTCAATCCAGTGCAACTGTTTTAAAAGGCAATCGGTACATTTGCATGACATAAAGTTCAGTTAAATCTGGACTTTTAAAAATACATATAAACATGTACGTCAAAGTCAAGTTTCTAGAAGTTGGACGTTAGGCGTGCACACAAAAAATAAGAGATAAACCCAAATAAGTATGGACCGAAAGCAATGGTACCATTTGTAAGTAGGAAAACAAAGTGGCCAGCCTCTTCTGTATTCTGTCCCACTTACAACCTCCATTTATCAGTAGGCCCTTCTCATGTTTAAAAATAATCCAATGAATGTTTCCTTGTAATTAAATTCTCCCAATTCTCTGTATATGTTATGCTCTTGTTTTTCATCTATTGTTAATATTCTGTTCCGACTGCTTAAAAGAAAACCTTTGATGGGATAAAGAGCTAAAAATCAAAGATAGGTTAAGAATAAGGAAGTGTAACAATGCAACCCCTGATCTCCTTTCAGGTTTGAGATCAAAGACGATAATGAAGGCATAAAAAAACGCACCGGGGTGCTGCACCAGATATTGCAGGGGAAAAAAAGGTTTTCTACTCTGTTTAACTGAGTGAAGCACAACATCGGTGTGCTCTCAATTCAAATTGAGTAAAATCCACTGTCAGCAGCAGGGTGTGTGCGCTCTGCAGGTGGTGGTTTATTCTGATACTGTATCAAGCTGTTAATGCCTTCCAATTGTTTGTATTTTATTGCTTTATTTCAGTCAGTGTTGGTTCATATTCCACTCTTCTTGCTAATTAGATCCGAAAAATAGCAAAACGAGAGAATGAAACTCTGACAGGGTCTATATATTATTCATTTTCAAGGTTGGAAATAAGAACTGAAGACTATGTCGGAGTGGTTACTTAAATTAAGTCCCTGCATATCACAGATTCTATCCGTGAAATGATTGTACTTATTAAATGTGTAGGGTTTAACAAGCTTTGTTTAACCAACAGAGAGAAAGGCTATCTCCAAAATGCAAATGACTCTCATAAAGGATACAAATATCGATGTTTTGAGCCGGATGTTTGGTAGTTTATTTGGTTGCATGAACCACACTTTCACTAAGTTTTACCTGGAGCCGTAAGAATGTTTGTCCACACATGCAATCATAGTGCTCATCAGCCTGTTGTTGTGCAAATTTCCATTCATCGGAGTGGCCACCATTTTTTTTGTTTTCAACAATCACCTGAAAAAGACCCCTTGATCAAAATATTGTGATTGTTACCTGTGGCTTCGAACTTTTTGAGGTATTAAAGGAAGAATGTGTGACTTTTTGATCCAGTAGATGTCGCCCTTGAGCACCAGCATGACACCCAAATAAACTGCTGTTTGGCGACACCTCCGCCATTCTGAAGCCTCCCTTCTCCTCCAGCAGCACACCTCCAACCCCTCTACACTCGCGCTCGCATGAAGGAGTTATGAATTAGAATGCACCATAATTAAGCATCATTAAGCACAAGCGGCTTAAAAAAATGTCCGTTGCTAGAGCTCCAATTGCGGGTGGCCTGCATTGTTGTGTTAGCAGGCTAATGTTAGCACACTTTGGTTTACTCATCGCTTTATATTGCACATAAATTGACACGGAATGACCGTGATCCAAACACACTTACGTGACATCCTGATAAGCAGAGAGTAGGCTATGTAATTCTTCTTTTCTCTAGTCCTTGACAAAACAGCTTTATATGCAAGGCCGTACCATCCATGTAAACATGATGTAAACACAGCACTGATAACAATAGGCTACAGCTGGCAGAACTCACACTTCTCACTCATTGTAGACAATCATGACTCAGAGAGACTTTTACATATAGGATATCCTTGATTTCTGCTTTATTAGTGTGTAAAATGCAACACGGGAGTTCTACAAAGTGAGAGTCGCTGTAAACTCAGTTGTGATTTATGACTATTTAGAGTTTTCAAGTTGGTAACAACATATGCTACGTACAGCCTTCAAAGCAAACTGGATGACAAATCTGATCAAATTTTCTGAAATGTAAAGTTAAACTGATGTTCTTCACATTTTTTGACAAGGAAATATTATTGCATACAATTAATTTAGTGTGTTTGCCAAATATATGTCTTAAAAAGGTTTTTTTTTTTTTTTTAATTGGAAATTAAGTTAGTTTCTAAGCATCAAGCCTACGAGTTGCAGTATGCAGTTTTTGGCTGCCTCTTGCAACATGCCCTTTACCTAAAGGGATATGAAAGACACATAGGACCTTTCGCTAAAGTTTAACCATGTGTATCACTGGTTGTCATAAATGACAAGTGGTAAATGCACTTGGGTTTTTTTCTGGTCTACTGACCACTCGAAGTGCTTTAACACAACATGTAAAATCCAACCATTCACAGACATTTAAACACTGATGACAGAGGCTACATAACTGCCCATCAGTACTATTCCATTCACACACATTCACATGCCGCAGTGGGAGCAATTTAGGGTTCAGTGTTTTCACTAAAGGACACTTTGACATGTGACTCCAGGAGCTGGGGCTCAGGCCTTAAACCATCCGGTTAAGTGACAACCGACTGTACAGTACACTGAGGAACAGGAATACTTTAGGTTTAGTAGTTTAAGGTAAGGTTACAAATGGTAGCATGAATAAATTGTGTAAATTAAGATAACAAAATAGGTTACATAAGGGGTTAGGGTTAGGCTTGTAAAGTAAGCTTAGTATCATAGATAGGTTTATTTAATTGCCATGTATGGCTTTTATAATTATTGTTATTGCTCTAATATAGTACAACAAAAATATATACATTAATGTTTTTTTGTTTCAAGTTTATTTTTTGCATACTGTCAATTATTTTTATTTGCTTTTTTCACTTTTTATTGTCATTATCTCTTTTAATTGCTTTCCTCATCTTACATCTCTAAACCTCTTGATCTCAATTCATTTAGCTTGGTTCCAGTTTTGATCGGGTTGCTCAGGATATTTCGTTTTTATAATGATGGTTGGGTTTTTGCTGTATGGGTTCTTTTCCTGTTGGAGTCTTGTGTTTGTTGGTCATTTTATTGTTGGGTCCTGTGGTGACTGCAAATAACCAGACTAGAATCTTGCAGCTGGAGCAGGAGTACAGGCAGCATTCTAGCTAACAATGCCCTCACCTCTTTGGCCGTTAAAACTGCCTTCCTTAATGATGTCTTGTTGGTGCCCTAATGTACAGGAAGAACCAGAGAGGACCACCATTAAAAATGTTGCTATTACAGCTGGCAAATAAGTCAATTGTGCATTTTTATTTTGCTCAGTAGAAGTTTGGCCAAATTTCACTACAAGAATAAAAATAAATGTCAATGATTACTTTAAAGAAACAGATGGACTTCATTCAGTTATATTATTTAACTATCCTCAAGTTCTCAGCTGAAATTCAAGTTTCAGTGCTTGTTGTGGTTTTATGATCAGCCCTGTCAATCCAAGTCGGCACGTTGTAAGAGAGAAAATCATCAAACTGATGCATATGTTCCAACCATTTGCAGATGGTCTCCTGTCCTGCATTTCTTTTATTTTCCAACTACTTGACAAGAAATCCATTTAAATAACTCTAAGCTCTGTCCTCTCAAGGAAGCAGTCGGTCTGATTTAGATTGTCAAAGAGATCTGTATCCAAGGTAACAAGAAGTTGTTTCCTTGGTACCAACCTGGATTGTCTGGCATCATTAGACCTGCAGTATGTCCACACATACTGTTTGGTTTGTATTTACAAGGATGGGCACGAATGTCATGCTCAGCTCAAAGATAAATTATGTTATAAAGAAGGTGCAGAATTTCATGAATAATTAAAAATTGCAGTAGACCAAAGTATTTGTGCATAAAGCTTGTTTAAAAAAAAAAAAAGAGTCTGTTGTTGGTGTTCAGCAAAGACCAGAAGGGAACGTGGAAGGAAGCAGAATGCAATGCTTGTCCAGTGGGAGGGCTTATCCCAGCAGTCCACATCCGTTGAGTCAGACTGACAGGCCTGTAACTCTTGTGGCAGGCCGCTGGCTGTGGGGTTAACCTGAGGTGGCAGTAAGCCAAATGCTTTGGAGTAGATGGGTTCAAGTTTAGGCCTTGTGACCCTAAAAAGATAAGGTGAGGGGTCGTAGAGAAGTCAGGAAACCATTGTTTTTAGAAATTCCAATTATTTGGTTATTTAAGTCGACTGGGACTTGTTTCACCCCGCCTCCCCACGCTGCTCTGCAAGGTCTGCACACCATCATCCCATTAACCACATGAGTGCTGGCCAGAGCTACACACTGAGGGAGAATGGGGGAGGTAATATCACGATGCATGTGGAGAGCACAGTAGGTAATGGAAGGGTGTTTGGGATTCAACGTACGCTTGGACCATAGGTAGTCAATTACACAATACTTACATAAAACTGTAGTAATTGAATCACTGTTTGTGGAAGGCAGAAGTAAAGTTATTTTGCCACAAGGTCTTACATACGGAATCATTTCCCCACAGTTGTTAAGGACAAAAACCCACATTTGAGGGGCCACTATGTAACTTGATAGCAGAGGATTTGAATTTTATGGCCTTTTTTCTACAATCATCTTGTGTTCTGTTAGCTGGGTTGGAAATGTACAGTGTAAACAGACCTTGGAGATCTTGAGCTTTCCTGTAAGAGGCCCTGTGTTTATTTCAGTTCATGTTATTCTTTTTTTCCTGAGAATACATGACTGAGAATTGCTTGGTCTTAGCATAACGCTTTCGTCTGTGAATCCATTATCTTCTTAAATGAGTCGTTTAAAATGCTTGCCCGTGTCTGACCTTCTGTCCTGCTGATAAACCTTGCAAACATCTCTTTAAGCAGGGGTGGCCAACCAGTCACAGACTAAGAGCCAAATTTTTTGCTGTGTTACTTCGAAGAGCCACATCATACACACAGGCACACACGAACATCCCCCTGTCCCTTCCCCTCTCTTTTGCTCTCTGCCTTTCTCTGTCCCTCACGCACTCTTGTCCTCCTCCACGTTCCTCTCTATTTCTCTCACACACAGATTTCAAATCTAAAAATTGACAATAGCCTTGACACTCACACACACACCCTCACACAAACAGACACACACACACACCCTCACACAGACAGATACATACCTCTGCTCAGCCACATTTACTGTAAATGTCACACACCAACATATTGACCAAAAATGGACTTAAAACTAACTAAGACCACAGGCATTGTCAACAATGAATATTGTGTGCACTGTCTAACACATACAAACTCTCAAATCAATCAAGTCCACAAACAAAAACATACAATTTACAATAGCCTCCACTCCACACGAACAAAATGCGTGAAAATCATCGCGATTCCGTATATTGTGTTTTATTTTGAAATTGACCGGATGTTCTGTGCGTTTCGTGTCTGACTTCCTGTCCGGGTTGTCATATTCTGTCCAGCTTGACGCGTGCCTGCAGCGTACTCCGTCGAAAATAGATTTGTAGCGTATTTGAAACGGAGCAGGACGCAGTGGCGCTGTGTGAACACAATGATTGACTAGGGTGGCAGCTAAGTACAGCGTAGTGCGGGGCACTGACGGACCGCGGCGCGCACGGAGTAGGCTATGTGTGAATAACTGACGCGCACGGGCAATGTTAAACACAAACACAAAAAAAGAACACACAAAATTCGATATGAACTGAGGAGCCGCATGAGACCGGGCAAAGAGCCGCATGCGGCTCGAGAGCCGCGGGTTGGCCACCCCTGTCTTTAAGGATTTGCAAGAATCAAACACTCAGAAAGGCAGGAAACCAGAAAGGAAGAAATTAAAAACTTAACCGATTAAGTAGAAAAATTAATATAACCACGTCTTATCATTTCCCTAACTGACTCGCATAGAGTACAATCTACAAAAAAGAAACCAATTGAGCCACTTTGATGTTAATACCTGATTTGGGAATCCCCTTTTGATGCCATCAGAATCCCCCTTTTGATGCCATCAGTTTGGTAATGTTGTATCTTCCTTTGAACCAAAGGTAACCAAATTTGTACAACAGGATGGATACACATTGTGATCCCCCTGACAGGCTGCCATGGTAGCAACTTTTCAATCACAAGTTGCCAAGCCGTAAAAATTTAAATGATGGTAAATGGACTTGAGCTTGTATAACGATTATCTAGTCTTCTTACTACTCAAAGAGCTTTTTACATCGCACTTACTCATTCACAAGGAATTGACATACTGATGGCAGAGGCTACTTCAAAAGTATCCATCAGAGTTAACTAATCCATTCATACACATTCACACGCCGCCGAAAAAGCAGCGGGAGCAATTTGGGGTTAATGGCTTGCCCAAGGACACATTAACATGTGCCTGCAGCAGCTGGGGATCAAACCTCTGACTTTCCAGTTGGGAGATGCCTGGCTCTACCATTGAGCCACACAAAAACAAAAGGGTAAGGGCGAGGACAGCTGGTGACACAAATGAGAAATCCTCCGCAGACCAGATCGTCTTTTTGTTATTGGGCGTGAGGGGTCTGCACAGGCTGTGTAGGCTGGGTCATTCGAAGGATGGTACCCCCAAATTGAAACGCAGCAGTACGTCCATTTTCCCTTCTGGTTTTAAACAATCGCTTCCTTTTCTTGCAACCAGTGGAGTCTCCCCCTGCTGGGCTTGAAAATGAAAGAAGTTGCAAGGCATTTATAAATCGTCTTGTGAAATCAGAGGCAAAAAACTACTTTTTATATACAGCATATGATTCAAAGTGTACTGTATTTCCAGAGCCCATGCTCTTCTTTGCTTGGGTTCACTTCTTTATCATACAAAAATGAGGAGGATACCAAGACTAGTGTCTGATAATCAAAAGATCTCCCTGTTTATGCACCTATGTGTTGTTTATATTGTAAGAAGCAGGGAATTATTAGCACTACAAAGTACCAAAAAAAACACAACTCTGAAGTACATGAGTAATGAACATAGGGAGGCAGTAAAGCAGAGAAAATAAAAGGAAGTGCACATAAAGAGACTCCTATGAAAGGATTGTGATGGGCATGTAGGTGCAGCACAAACAGCACAAGAGTACAGATCTACAGACATGTCTGTTTATCAAAGGTACCAGCCTTTCTTAGATGTTTCAGCAGTTGGCCTCCCCCATGGGTGCACTGCCAAACTGGGCCAGGCTGCTTGTCTCTGTGTGTGTTCGGCAGATATGGTAGATCTTCATAAGATTCTGACCTTCTTGCACCAAATGCTACCACACAAGGAGCTTAATGCCATGAGCTCACTATATAAGTCTCAAAGAAGAAGAAAGGAGAAAATTAATGCAGGAAGGAAAACTGTTTAATCCATGTCCCTTATTGTGCAGCCACAATTCAAATGCCTAGAGTTGTCTATCTTTTTTTTCTTCAACTCCTGATGTAATTCCCAAGACCACATTATAAGGTGGGCCTCTTGTTGGAAACGTATGCTTTTCAGATTTTTTTTACCCCTGGCTTTTGGACAGCTAGTTCCCTTATATACCCCTTTCTTTACTCTGCCAATACCACAGAAACCCTTTCCTTCCATTTAGATGTCTGAAGTCCATACAAACCAAAGAGAAAGAAGCCAATGCCAAGAGTGAGGCTTTGCTAAGGAAAGAGAACGTAGAATTTGACACCAGAGGAAACTATAAAAACATGCATATTTTAATCACAGGAATGATGAACACGGCATGACTTTACCCTCATAAATCCCTCTTTATAGGACACATTTCACTGTCATGTACCATAACGATTATGCACATAGGTTCCATTCTTATTCTTTAATTTATCCATAAAGCCATCTATCATGTTACAATGGCTGAATCTGGAGGTGTGCAGTACTCTTGAGAAGTGCTTTGCCATCCCTTATTATCCTCTGCCAGTGTCATCAATTGTGGTCTATGCGGCATTAAACTTATCCACACTCGTGATGAATGGAAAAGTGATTCTGCTGCATATGTCATTTTCAGTCAAATCAATAGTGCATGCGAAGATATAAAGGAGAGGACATCTTCCCTCGCACTCTCACACTTTGTCTCGTCTCCTCATGCATACTATTGTGAATTGTAAATTTCAGGAGTTAGATCCGTATTTAGCATGTCATAAAATAATAAACCTTTTTTACCAGAACATTTCGGCAGCATGTTGATTTGCACTAGAGTAAGTTAGAGAAGCTAAAGAGTAAGTTAGCACTGGTTCTAAAGAGCAGCCATTCACAGCCCTTTCTGGCTGGAACTCTCATGTGTGGCTTAGACCTATTAGTACTCTATTAGCCATGTAACCAATCATAGCCACTAGCAGTAATTGGTATTAAAAAGTAACAGCATTGCTAAGCTAACTGAGTTAATGCATCATAAAAGTAAATTGTTACTTGGAAAGTAACTTTAGCCTTACCTTTTTTGCTTCAATTCTCATATTACTGTACATATTATTTAGTTTTGCTGTAGCAGTGTGAGAGGAAACAACTTCAAGGTATTTGGCTAATTAGTTGTCTGAAGGCAACAGACTTAACAATTGGAGAAAAAAAAGTATGTCGTCAACAACATACAATGCTATCAGCCTGTTTAGTCCTGGCTTACAGAGCGTGGAGCTGGTGGTGATTGAAATCAAGCCTTGTCTGTTTGGATGGAGGGCATCTTCTCTTGTCTGCCGAGCTAACGTCAGCTACACCTGGGTCCTCCCGTGTTTTGCAGCACCGGGCTCTCTGACAACTACTTTAGCAGTAGCATCTAATTTAGTTCTGTGCTTTGTGGGATTACTGCGCACGCCCTGCCCCCCTAGGTCCATTTCTGGAACGTGAGCACAGCCGATCACAGCCAAGTACACACATCACAGGAGAACTACCCGATCACGTGGGAATAAAGAGAAAAACCTGCAAACAACATGTTGCTTTGTAATTCTGAGGATGATTTGTTGTTCATTCGATGCCTGTTTTGACTTTATGTTGATAAAGTGATGGACAATATGATCGGGATAATGTATATTGTGTTTTATTATTTATTTATTTATTGTGTGTCCTGCTTGACGCGTGCTTGCAGCGAGCTCTGTGGAAAATAGACTCGCAGCGCATTTGAAACAGAGCAGAGCGTGGTGGCGCTGCTGGCGCTCTCCAGAGACGGACTGCGGTGCTTGCTATGAAAACAAGAGCATTGACTAGAGAGGCAGCGAAGGGTGTTGTAGTGCGCGGTGCTGACGGACTGGTTTCCAAGACAGAAAGCTCACGCCAGAATGATCATCAGCCTGCACTGTTCAATGTGTGCAACAGTCTTTCTCCCAGGACTCGCCCACCAGCTCGGTGTCAATAAACTTTAAACTACAGTATGGTTGGAGGTATAAAAATAAGCATTTTATCATTATAAATGTATAACTTCTTTCTATAATGAATGCTTAACATATTCATGAAAATTAAAATGGCAAAAAAGAAGTGTATTCCAACTTCAGTTGCTGGGTCCGAAATATGTAGGATGTCATGCTACCTTAATTCTGTTTATTGATCTGTGATTAATAAAATGTTCTCATCAACACTGCACCAAGTAAAAAAGCATGCATCTATATTCATAGTACAAAGATGAATTGTGCAATATAAACGTAAATAGGAGCACATATGGGAGAAGTTATAGAAATGTTTATTTGCCAGTTGGATTGTTCAGATGAAGTGGAATACAATATATAAACCAGAACAAGAATGTTAGCTCGATGAATCCCTGGAGATTATGTTGAACGCAGCATCGTGTACAGTTGACTTTTATGTTGATCTTGGTACAGGACTTGGTAGGTCGGGATCTTGGCCAAACACAGGCCCTGTTTACTCAGCAGAAAAATGGGACATTTTGTATTTGGCTTTCAAAATGATGAAACATTGTATTACAGTAAACACAAAAATTGCAAGCAACCACAATTTCAACAGATTTGAAGCCACACTGCATTTGTTTGCACAGACTGTTTACACTGATGGACCATCGATTGCTAAAGGCCAGTATGTGGTGTGGCTTAACACAGAAAGCTGAAATATTACATGTATTGGGTAGTCTCCATAGTATTCTCTGTAATGATTCTGCTGTTAATTTGTTGTCTGGGAGGTTTAATTGCTCTCATAATCTCTCTGTGTGCTAATACGACACAGTTTGCTGGCTTACTGTACTATGGACAAATGTTTAAAACAACAGTATTTAAATGATGGTGGGGTTTAAAAAGTTCAAACAAATGCAAATAGTCGAAAACATCATTCACATTTTCAATAAGAACACCATACAAGCAAGTTAATCAGTCCACATTGAAGCTTTGAAACCTGATAGAACAATTTATATTTCTCTAAACTGTCGTTAAATAACTCTCACACACAAATGACAAAACAGCTTTAGCACTGAAACAAAGCGTGTAGCCGTAGAAGCACAAGACATGAATAAACAAGGAATGTACACTCACTATAATTTGAAGGGCAAAGGATATCATAATACCATCTCGCAAATATAATTAATAGTCAGTAGGGCCCTATAAAATCTATTTTAACTTTTCACAGATCCTTTTTTTTTCATTATTTTAACTTATCAGGAAATTTATGAATGATAAAAAATATATATATTTGCTAGTATGGCCCAGGACCCCCCTGCGCCTGGTGGCTGGCGTTCCTTTGTAGTGTGTGCATCAGTGTGTGTTGGTGGGTGTCAGTGCACCCCTGCGACGCTCCAACAAGCAGAAGAGAGAAGCTGCAGCTACACCAAACACGCTTAAAACTCAGCATATTTTTATATAAACACTTAGATTTTTTTTATAAATCACACACCCACATTTCAGTAAATTCCACGATATTCCTTTCACGAGTTTTACTCTTGATTCCATTCCCATACCATTCTGTAATCCTCCCTGTGTTTTCCTCATCTCGAAAAATCATAGGGCCCTCAGTCAGCTGTTAGGTGAAATTTAAAGACAAGGGGATTTAAGAGAAAGAGATATTTCAACGTATAGGTTTGTTTCTGTGGTTGTCCTAAAAAGTGGTGTATGATAATCATATGGCAGTTCAGTATCCCCTGTATATTGGCTGTTTGAGCGGTTAGCCCCTTCATGTTGGTGCAAACAAGGATATGGAGATTATTGAGTTGGACACTATCCTGAGGTAACAACTCTACCTCACCTGCCTTCATCATATCGCAGTTGCCCTTTGAACTAAGTAGATATCGTGGAAGGAGAGCATTTTAAAAACATTGGTGCTGGAATAAATCAGAGTTTTGCATAATCATCAAATATTGACGGTCTTGTCTGGCTATAGAATGGCTCGTGTGTCTCACATGAGCATCACTCTGTGTCCTCAGTGTCCTTTTCTCTCCTTCTCCCTCACTTACTCAGGTAGGCGTACATATTTTTTTCTAAATTTGAAAGTTAAAAAAAAATCAATGGACACAGCAAAGATTTGAAAGAGAGCATAGGTGAAAAGATGGCCCATTAAAAAAGGAGGATGTGATGAATGATGATGGAAATTCATTTTCCTTCACAAACAAGGGTTCCTTTTAAGATCATTAGCAACTGATGAAAGCACCACACAGTACACATAAACCAGAAGAGTGAGATTCATTCATGCTAAAAGAGAAACACACATGTCAGGCTAAGTAAACTTTCAGTATCTCGGCGTAAAAGGGAGTTTGAAGTAGACATGCTTCTATTCTGGTCTGAATTTAATTCGTCCAACATTTGATTTAAAACCTGAAAAGTGACCCCATGAACTTTAGCTACATGGTATGGTGCAGGGTTGAAATAAACATATCTCTGGATTTCTATGAATGCTTATTATTCATGCTCCTCCTTAAGAGCCTTAGCGGTATGTTATTTTCAAGTGCATAGGGACCCCCCCACACACACACACCACCCCTAAACCTCCTTATCTCAATAACCCTGTGTGTATTTGATTCCATTGCTTGTAAGTGCAGCTCCTTAGAGGGTCTTTGCAACCCCGGGTGGGCGGAAGTCAACCCCTCAACACTCTGCCCTACATTTGTTGGTAACAACAAACATTTACCATGGGGAGAGGGGAGCTGTCTGGGGGTAGCAGAGGGTGGGAAGGGTAACAGAGAATGATGAGAACTTCATCAATTGCATAGCAGGTTGGTTTCTGTAAGGGGATGGATGGGAGTTACTTGAAATGAGAATAGATCGCTAGGATGACGGTGAGCAAGTGAAAGAGGAAGAGACAACGTGGATGGAGACAAAAAAAATGAGGAAAACACCAGGATTTCATTATTAGGCTTATTTATGCAACAACAACTGGAATGAATTGATAAAAAATATATATCCCAAATGTTGCATCTTAAAATTGCATATTTGTGGCTTTTTTAATTTGAGATCATTGTGTATTATTTGGCCCTGGGAAATTGTGTATTTTTTTATAATTTCCTAAAATGAACAATTAACTAAATACTGTATATAAAATTAAAAAAATGAAATAACTTTGTTTGTCTCTGTATCCCTCTTTCTCTGGGTTTAACTCTCCTTTCCCCAATGTTTCTGCATTTTTAGATTTCCTTGATCTGCTCAGCTTCTCTGTTAAGCCCCAGTTGTTTTTGCTCCCCGCTGTGAGACAGGCTCCCAGTGTTGGCAAGCTGTACGAACGATTGAATTAAAACAAACGTGGACAAAATAGCTTCATTCTGGGCAAGATTGCAATTAATCTCTATGTAAAATATAAGTGATAAGTTGGAAACAACAATTACACCGTGGAAGGAAAAATGTCCTAAAGCTGTGTGAAAACTGGTATTTAAGATTCAGCATAGACAGCAAATTTATCCATATTCTGCTCATGCCAGGATTGTGCATTTAAAATTTAATATGCTGGCATGTTTCATTAGTGCACATGTTCTCCTGAGCACCTGCACACACTAAAACATATTATTTTTCTGCAGAACTGTTGAATTAAGTTTTCACAATAGGCTCACCTTTTGTATGGACTTTATTAAGCCAGAAATAAGTGTATGGTAGGTGCAGGAAATAGTCATTTTGGTTGTTGTGTAAGAGTGAATGATTCATCATGTTTGCATGATTCATGCATGCACAGACCCCTGCTTAGTCAACATCTCGGACACAAATGTCTGCATGCAAAACCAGTGGTATGATTCCAGATGACATATTTGCACTGACCACTTCGCAGCAGTTTATTACCAGTTATTTCATGTTTTTCTTCTACTGCACTAGAAACAAGTCATTTTTATAGGTCTTAAAGGATTATCCCTTGTAAAACAAAAAAGCACTTACTGTATTAACACTTAATATTGTATGACAATAAAAATGCAGGTTCCGAACATTGCACTTTAAAACATTTTTGTTTTATTTACTCTCTTAATCCGTACCTTTGCATCAAGATCAAACTACAGGTTTGACTTATTAAAACCATGAAAAATCTAAATATGCATTGGTCAAAAAAAACATAAAGGCAACATTAACATTGAAATGTTGATATTTGTTTTAAGTATAGTAATCTCTTAAAGGTCACATATTATACAAAATACACTTTATAATGGTTTTTGAACACTAATTTGTGTCCCTAGTCTGTCTACAAACCCACATAATAATATGAAAAGTCCATTCTCTCCGTCTTGTGCCTGCTCCACTTTTCAGAGAATGTGTACTCAAACAGGCTGTTTGGGGATTTTCCCTTCATGCCCTCTGAGTCTACCTTCTCATTGTAAACAATAGGGCATGGAGCGAGAAAGGCCAAGCCACCCAAGCCCTTCCAGAGGGGCATGTTCAAACACAGCTCATTTGCATTTAAAGCTACAGACACAGAAACAGCCTGTTCTGAGCAGGGCTGAAACAGAGCGGTTTATAGGCATGATCAAATACAGGATCAGAGTGGATTTTTTGGCAAGAAATTTAACAGACATGTATTGGGAGCTCTGAGACTTTAAAACTGGTTAAAACACAGTATAATATGTGACCTTTAAAGGGAACATATTGTAAAAAATCCACTTTTACAGTGTTTTTGAACATACAGTATATTTGGGTAACCTGAGCGTCTACAGAACCACAAAATGTGAAATTATACCCATCCAGTCCTTTGTTTGTGGTCTGTAGTCTTACACACAGAGATACCCCCCATGGTATCTCCACCCATGGACTCCACCCCCAGCCTAGAGCAAAACATGCTACCTTTATTTTATACTGGTGCTATAAGTTATATTTTGACTACAGCACAGCACAGATGTTTCATTTAGTCCACAGGGGACTGTTTGAAAAGGTGGAAAAGAGGTATAATATGTCCTCTTTAAATCTGGTTGTGAAACTATATTGCAAATGGAAAATGGACTTAAACTTGTATAGCGCTTTTCTAGTCTTCTGAATACTTAAAGGGCTTTTACAGTGCATGTCACACCTAGCTATTCACACCCATTCACACACTGATTGCAGAGGTTGTTATGTAAAGTGACCATCAGAAGTAATTAATCCCATTCACGCCGCCGACGAAGTAGCAAGAGCAAATTGGGGTTAAGTGTCTTGTCCAAGGACACATCGGACATGTAGCTGCAGGAGCTGGGGATCGAATCCCCCGACCTTCCGGTTGAGAGATGACGGACTCTACCAACTGAGCCACAGTCGCCCCAAATGTATATGCTTTAAAGAATAACAACCAAAAGTGCACTGCAGTAAAAGACACAGGTGATAGTAGGCTACATTTGGTGCTAGGCAGTAAACATCAGTCCTTTACTATCCTTGCAGGTTTATATTATCTTTCAAATATAAAATGAGCTGGAGTATGAAAGGCAGAGGAGGAGAGAATATGTATCCAAGTGAGTTAGTGCTTTTTCACTTTTTCAATCCGCCTCCTCAACCCCCCGTTTTAAGGTATTTTTTCATCACTCTAGGGTTCTCAGTCTGTCACAGCAACAGCATGATAGGAATGAGCTTTTTCTTGGCAGCTTTTCTCATCCCTCTCAGCACATCTGTCTCACCCTGCCATCACCTGCTCCAGCATGTTGGACTTCTTTACGTCTGCCTCTACAGTATGTCTGTCATGTTTTTATATATCAGTTGAAATCATTCCTATCTTACATCACTCCATGTCCACACATTACACTTTGATTACACTTCAGAAGTGCAGCCTGGAATATTTTGACTTCTGTTCAGAGAAGTCAACGGAATAGAACACTTTTTAATAAATTAAAGCTAATACTTGACTCTCGTTATAAAAATCATCCACAGAACATTAGACACTTTTCTTCAATAATTCTCCCCTCCAGGGGCGTGTCCACACTTTTTTTTTAACTGGGGTGGCCTACCTGGGGCACTTATGCAGGGGTGACATGACAATTGTGGGAACATGCAGTTTGATTCTTTAGGGACTCAAAAACAAAGATGTGTATGAAAAGTCACCTTGTAAAGTACTTGTATAAATTGCACTCAAGTGCTTGGATGCTCTCTAACTTGTAAAAATACATTTATTGGCAACTAAATCTATTTCAAGTAGACAGTGTGCACAAGTTTTACCTTGGAATTTTTTATGGAAAGAGCAAAGTATTTATTTACAACTGAAAGTACTCAGATTAGCCTGTTGAAAACAGCCAGAGTAGTTGATTTGTTCTTCAGTCCCGCCTTTGATTAGGCAAATAGCCAATCATAGAGTTGGATTTTGGGGTGGCACTTCGGGTGGATCAGATTTGAAAGGGGGACCATGCCACCCCTGGCCACCCATCTTGACACGCCCCTGCTCCCACGCTCTTACTACAGACACTTAGTAGTCCAGGTTCTTCTGTTTATCTTCTGCTTTAAAATGTTAGCATTCTCTTTCTTGAGTTAATCCTTGTGTAAAAGATATCCACTTTTTTGGATTTATCTTTCAGTAACCACTGCAAAGGTACAGTCTCTTAGCATTGCTTGATGACACTCTTAGGAGATTAGGACAAAGGCCCTTATATAACTGCCATAACATAATCAGTTATCTGGCATTTCCAGATTGCATTAAAATTCATTTTGTTTGGACAGAAAAGTTAACTTTAAATGTATCTGTTCTGAGATGGTACCGATGTTTCTCAGTCCAGATACTCAGGTAAGTGAAATCTGAATGTACCCTTTGTGTATACTTACAACCTGACACATTGACAGCGTTAGGTCCTGAGTGATGGAAGTACACCAGAGCTGCTGAGCAGAATCTGTGTCTCTGTGCAGCTAAGAGTAAAATTCTTATATCCCATTTTTACAATCCTCACAATAATAATGTTATTTGAATAGACATTTGGATAGATATAGTAGGTTTTGCCTAATTGACTAAATTTCCTTCCAAATTTAGCCAACGACTGTAACAAATTTACAGGATATGTCATCAGTTTATTTGCCAGGAACAATATATATAGGCATTGTTACATCTAATTGAAGGGCAGTCAATGCAATGTATATAGACTTCTAGCCATGGCTAATTTGCAGTCCTTGTCCCTGGACCATTTAACCATATGCATTTTATTTATCTGCTTCTCCACCAAATACTTGTGAAAATAGTTGACGCATGGAGGTCAGTCAGATATTTACATTTTGACTTCTATGCTCACATTGAGGATGTAGGAGAGAGAAAAAAACTGTTATGTTCAAATTTCAGCCTCGGCCCATTGGTCAAAAGCCATTGGTGGAATCATCCATATTTTTAACACAGCTGTAATAGCTGAAATAAGTCTTCCTGAGTTGGCACAATGGAGGACAGAAAATTGGAGAATTCTGATAAAAAAATTCCAAAGATGTGCACACATAGAATTATTTGACCCAGCAGGCAAGCATCCCAAAACTACTAGCTTTAGACTCTGTATTGGGGATTTAAAACATTTATGAAAAACTAGTCCTACACCAGAATGTTAACTCAGCACTGTAGTCTGTGTTTGGTTATTCATAGAAAAGGGATCTAGGTAGCACGTTTGAGGAGAGACTGGATGAATTATTGCCTGATGATTTCTTCTTTCCCTCTGTCCTACATCTGTATTGTGTCATCACTCTGTCATTTTCTCCCTCTGCCTGGAGCTGGAGAGAAGCCAAACCTCCTTCTCCCGTCACATGCAGAGATGACTGTTGGAGTGTTTGGAAAACAGCTAACTGGTGACGGATTAAAAGATTTCAGAGGTAATCTTCCTTAGAGGAAGCGCCCCTAGTCATGGATATGCTGTCATCACTGTTATTAATAGAGACATAAGGGATTAGATCAGCAAAAGTTTGACTTTGTTTTACTGTAGAGAGCAAGCAGTTGTTGGAACAGTATTCCCACCCTGAACATAGTGTTCCATTGCATCATTTTGTTATGAAAAAGAAAGAGGGGAAAATATGCATAAAACATTTTTTGGAATTCGAGTTCAGTTTCACACATCCAACGTATTCTTTCATGTAATTGTACCAGTTACTAAAGTATCAGTTCTTTGCCTTGTAAATTTCCCGCTCTAACAATATACACTAATAATCTTTTTTCTTTTTTTTCATTGAGATGAATCTAAGGACACAGGAAGCAGCTTAGGAGCCAGACCATTTGGAAAGCTATTTGTAGCTCATTATATGTTCATTAGTGTTCACTAGACTCATCATGGCGTGCCCCAGAGGAAAATGAAAGATTCACAGAACTTTGGCAGATGTTAAATTTTAATCAGCGAGGTCTAGACTTTACACCATGCAGGAGTTCTGAGCTTGAAGAGGAAGAAAGTGGTCTGTATGGTTTCAGTTTATGAGCAAAGCAGAGGACAATCAATGCTTAATTGTTTCCATATTCACTTAGTGTGAATGTGTATACATTTGCTGGAATAGTGATCATTTAAACGATTACATTGATCCTATGGTACTGTTAGTATTCTACTCTTCATCAACAAAATCTAAGGACGTACTTTTGGCCAGATCATTTTGAATTAATGGCTATATTTCAGACATTACTGTCCACAACCCAATACCAAATGAGGAAGCAAAAATGAAAGGAGACAAATCAATTAAAATTCAGTTTTCTCACAAATGCTGTTTAAGCAGAAAGAATCCCCCAGGCAGTTTTACTAAAATACTTAAAAAGCCTAGAAATACAATGCATATTCATTTAATCAAGGTTCTAATCCTCCTGTTCTTCCACCACATACTGTACAAAGTTATCACCCCTGGCACATCAATGTTTGGAACTTAGTAAGTGGCCCTATATGCTTCAAAATATTACAACCTCAGTCAGAGCGAGGCACAAATTCTGCTTCCTGTAAATGGGCATTCTCTCAGGGCCACTTCCTCCAACCATGGCATCTATCACCGTAAATCAAGGCCCCTTCAATTTGAGGAAGTTAAGTATTCAAAATTGCATAAGCAACACACAAATTTTAAACCTGAAACTTGCCGACAAACTTCACATTTTATTTAGATTGGAAGTGCATTAGTTATTTAGACAACAGTAACAGCTTTGTTATGTCTAGGCTAGGGTGACCATATGTCCCTATTTGACCGGGACCGCCCCGTTTTCAAGATTCTTTTCCCAAGTCCCAGCAAATATCTATAAAACACTAATATGTCCTGGTTTTCAACAGTCCCTGTAACCAACCAAAACAATACACAATGCTTACAACACTGATTTGTCTGTTAATATACCAATCAATGTCATTACCAAGGCTGGACCACGACTCAAAGTTCAATAATTACAGTATTTGTCATGTGTGTCATGTGTCAATCAATCTCGGGGTTGCAGCTGTTGCTTTTATCAATTTGTCGTTATGCTGCTGCGTAACAACATATATGTGAGTCATACTGAAAAGGAAGTCAGCGTCCAGGAGAGTTACAGCTTCCTTCAAAAAGTACCAGCCAATGAATATGCTAAAAAAATAAAACTTGCCTTGTTGCGTTTTGCACACACTTCAAGTGTCCATTTTCAGAGGCCCACAGTAGAAATGCTGACACACAAAGCCATATTAAAACAAGCAAACACTAAAGGTGGATACAGGCTGGAAGTAGCACTGTTGCAATCTACTTCAGTGAGGCAAACGCTTGAGCCAACTTAAACAGGCTGATTAGGAGGAAACCTTTACCTATCACCTTGTGTGACCAGTGCAGGTCACCTCCGGATCGATAGTCATGACTGTCTACAATGAGTTAGAAGCTTGAGTCAGGTATTTGTATTTGTGTCGGAGCCGTGTTTACATCATGTTTACATGGACAGGATGGCCTTGCGTATAAAGCTGTCTTAGTCAAGGACTAGAGAAAAGAAGAATAGCATAGCCTACTCAATGCTTGTAGATCACTGTTATTCCATGACCGTTTATGAGATGTATGAAGCTCTGAGTTAACCAAAGTGTGGTAACATTAGCCTGCTAACAACAAGGTAGGCTCAAGCAAAGGACAATTTTGTCTGCCGCGCGTGCTTAACAGTGCTTAATTATGAGTTGGTTTCTTGCTGGTGCTCAAGGGCGACATCTACTGGATCAAAAAGTCATACATTCTTCCTTTAATATACTCTAGCTAACCCAAATATGTTCCATAACTCTCAATCATAAAAAAAACAAAACTTTTTGTTTAATACTGGATTCAACCACTGTCTCCTGGATGGATATCCATTGTTGTTGCTTTTTAGCCATCACTCGCAATCATCCTACACCTTCAGTAGACTTTTGCGATCTTCATACTGTCAAATGATTTAACACCACATCTAAAGAGCTTGCTAATGGACAGCATCCAGAAAATGACGCTCGAGGCAATACCAAAAGAACAGTATTTTTGATTAATTGGGCCAATGACCAAATAATTGTTTTGATGGATAAGGGTAGAGGGAACTGATAGGATGAGTCCAATATTCACTTGCAGAGCCCTGGTTGTGTCAGCCACCTTAATAAGAATGATCTGGTTGTCTAAAAGCTTGCTTACTTTCTTCTCTTAATGTTCTATGTAGGCAAGACTACTTCAGATCTACAAGGCAAAAGTAAATATAGACGCCATTCAGAATCATGTGCTGTATTCTTTCAACTTACTGTTTGGGATGGTGCTGAGCAAATTCTTTCCTCTGATGGAACTTGACTACTTCCTCCCTATCTTTGCATCTATTGTGGCTTGCAGCATACCAATTCGGAACGACAGGTGATTTTGCCCTGTCTTGAAGTCAGGATGAGGGCCATTACCCAGCTGTCCTTGGGTGGGAGACATCCATCCACCGTAAGAGGCGTGACATGGCCAAGTGAAGGTGATGATGTTATGTATGAGGCTGGCTGGCAGCACAAGGCAAGGCTGGCCATTCTGTCACTCAGGGCAAAAGTTGACAGGGTCTTTGCACAGACAAGGAGACAGGCCTTGGGAATCTAGCACAAGGTTAACCTGAATGATCTGGAACTGATAGCAAAGTGACCATACTAAGACAGGACATGAAAGATGTATGAACCAAATGTAGGGGCCTTGATGAGTCCTGTATGAAGAAGCTATGTGGAAGTCTTGTATGTATGTGCTCCTGGATGGTGGATTATCTCAATGACAGGTCAATGCTTGTTTCACATTTCATTCAATTACTCAACAATCACAGATAATTGGCATGTTGAAAAAAAAGCAAGCAGAGAGAGATATCCTTCTGCTGAAAATCCTGTTTTGCTTTGATGCCTTTCAGGAAAGACGATTTTAGTCACAGCCAAGCAGCGTTTGATCTGTAATGTCCATTCGTTTCATTGACTCTTGTGCCAGCGGAGCTTAGATGAGCTAAACTAGTGATGATGCCACAACAGGCTAGCGTTTGTCAGAAGCCTGTCCTGGAGAAAACCTCCCTGTGATAGAAGCCATCTGGACAAAAAACGGGGTCATTTACTTCAGCTACATTTTAGACCTTAAACTGTGTGTTTAGGTAATACAGCATAAAGAATTAGATGTCAAGTGTGTGCACTGTCAAACACTCAAAGGACATACATTTCTGTCTTTCTCCTTGGTGGTGTCAGATATCAAGCCCAGTCAACAACTGATTGGCTGTCACGTGTTGGGCGTGGTAGATGGAGGCTTGTCTAAAGCAAAATGGGCAGACGGTGCCTGATTCTCTTTTCCGTGAGCCTGTGGCTGATGTAATTGAAGTGGGCAGAGTGAGGACGGGATGATCCCCCCTCACAGAGACAAACTCATCTCTCCAGCTCTCCTTCCCTCCGCTAGCCTGCCAGGCAATAGAGCTGTCGAATAGTGAGTCTACTAATGGAACACCCAGCTGGCTAGAGACTTCATCACGCTGTAGTGAATTATTCAGTTTCCAGAGGGCACTTCCCAAATTATTTAAATGCTCACTTTGGCGTTCAGAGGAACAGTCAGGCCCCCAAAGAAGTAGAAGTTTGACTTTTTGGTTTCCATGAGTTTTACCCATCTCCTTAAAGGGCCCTTGAAGATAAATGACTCAGCAAGTTTGTCTTCAGGAAAGAATGATCTAATAAGTCAAGCTATAGTTGAATTCAGTTTGCTGAGTAAACCACCACTTTGCATAATGTTGGACTGTTGACTAATACAAATGATCATATAGCTTGGATTGTCAGTAAGGTTTAGCTCTTCTTATTTTAAGAAGCACACTTGCTTTATAACTGAACTGGGGGGGGGGGGGGGGAGTAGGATGGACCATGCTTATTGGGCCTGAAATGAATATATCTTTTTTGTTTAGATTTGTTTCTCCCTAAGTCAAACCTTTTAAATAAAGTTAAAATTGGCCAGATAAATTAACATGAAATGAACATTTAGACGCTTAGAAACAATTCATGAACAATTGCACAAATATACTGGCAACATTTGCAATTTAGACAGTGTACAGTAGTTTGCTTGCAATTTTTTCATGGGCTTGTTTTTCTCTGGCATTTTTCTTGTAAAAATGATGTAATGGGTTTTTTAAAGCTTTTTTGATTGTGGTAAAATAGACTGTATCTCATTAAAATGTGTTTTATCTAAACGTTTTTAAGGAGAAATTGTATTTGGCTTTAATTTAAACATTTAATGGGACATTTGTGTAGTGGTCTAGTGGATGTGTGGTTATGGCAATGTTGCAGGGCTGACTGAGGCTGCGGTGGTGGGGGCAGATGTGATATCTTTTCATGGGGCTCAGAATTCCTGGTGACACCCCTGACAGAAGCCAAACTGCATATACACTCTTTTATATTGAGATCCCTTTGCAATTGCAGAATGTGAGGCACAGTTTCATCCTGTTGCAAAAGACTGCCTAGAATCATCAGTCCTTCTGGGTAGGTGTCCTGGCAAGGATGACTGATTGGAATTCCATGTCCATACACATCACACTCGATCCTCGTCCACTCAGCATAGAGCTGATAAATCACTCCGTCTGGGCCGTCCCTCAGCAGGCCCCAGAAAGCCTTTAATAACAGGCTCAGGCTGCCTGCAGTGCCGGCCCCTGATTGTTTTGAGTAAAAACAGATGTGGTTGCTTGCTTCACAGTACAGCCTACTTGACGGCAGTTCTCAACAGACCTCTGTCATAAGGCCCTATCCGCCATGTTGTTTTACTCAAACATCCGGCACCAATAGGAGGCCACTCGAATTCCCTTCCTGCTCCCTTGGCCTCCATTATTCCAGCCCCTCCCAATTGCCACACCCCATTGCAAGAAGAAAAAAGTATTTCAAACAAGGTGGAAACAGGCTTCCCTCTGCACCCTCGTAAAGCCCACTTGAGAGTCTTGGTGAACACATTCATTCCCTGAGGCCCTGATGAAATAAAACACCAGCGCCATGCCCTTTATATGAGCCAAAAACACTGGCCATGTTTATTACATCTGACCATCTGGGTTTTACACGTGCATGTCTGCTGGACACAGCTCAACACAGACTTGCCTTCACACATAGGTCAGAGGTCCTGCAGTCAACCGATAGCTTATTAGCTGCATTCAACTAAAATGCCAACACATGATTGCCATAATTGCAAGAATCCCTTGGAGCAAAGAGTATTCTTGCAGGAACTTTCCCTTATCGGGCATTGAGAAACATCTTTTTTTTCTGCATGTCTGTCTAACGATGACAAAATGGTTTCTCAAGAGGAGACAAATGCCTCTGCAGTGGGGGAACAAACCAACAGCATCTCCCGCAGGGTCCTGGGTGACTGATATTCTTCACTGATTTGTTTAAACAGTCTCAAATGTCCCCCCAGCAGTCCCCATTCCACCCCGATCTCTTACCTCCACCCTCCCCCAGTTGCACATGTGGTCTGTGTCCTGCTGCAGCCCTGAGCATTTACTGAATTCTCTTTCAGGCCAGAAGTTTTAATGAAAGCAGAATGGACTCATATTCTACCCCTGCCTTTTTAGATGACAGACGTGTTGAGGCCTGGTTTGTCATGATTGCTCCTCTTTGCACACAGACACCCACCATCCAGCCTGTATTTCCCCTTTATTCTCATCTTGTCTGATTTGTTTCTGACACCATATCTTGACTCAGCCTCTGGAATCCCTGGCCTGTCTGTGCTACCCAGCTCAGTGTGTTCTGTTGAATCAGGAAGGAAATATTTACCCACTGCTGGTGTGAAGAGGTTGTGACCTCCAGGTCAAACAAGAGGTCAGGATGTGGGCGGCGTAGGCATGGAAATGTTTAAATGTGTCACTCATGGGATGGTGTAGGTTTATGTAAGCAACAGGTTAGTGTGCGGATAATAACATACTTTGTAGTAATCTGTTTCACTGTACTTATACATTTACTTGTGTTATTTTAACTTTATGGTAATTCAGCCCATGGGGTAATACAGAACTGGCTCCAGTGGCTGTTCTTAAAAGGACCCCCAGGCAGCTGAATGAAAATCAAAGTTAAAAGAAAATCTGTCAGAAAATTAGCAAGCCATGTTGATGATTATGTTGTTATGGCAAAAATATATTTTTGCATTAAGATGGACAAGTTGGACATAACGTATTTTCTGTACCATATTTCAACTTCAAATTCAATATCAGCTTTAATTCAGATTGTTTTCAGTGAGATGTTAGTGCCCATCTGTCACAAAAGGCAGATAACATGATTTATGTACTCTTTACTAGACTGTAGAAGCGGCGACCAACCCACAACTCGCAGAAATGTAAGGTCTTCCCAAAAAATGTCTTTACTTATGGTAAAGTTTACTGCCGTTCTTTACAACTGACTGAAAAGTGTGACTTACATGTCTATTACACATTTTATAATAACAACAAATCAAATTATTTCACTATGAATAACTTTTTAAGCATTATTCTAAAAGTCCATTTATTTGCTGACACATTGCCTCTATAATGTTAACAGTGGGGTTTAGCGTTGACACAAAAAGCCCTTTGTATGTCTTCAGCAGGATTTCTCCAAAATTACTAGTTGGGAACTGCTACCATAGACAGTAGTATCATAGATGTCACCCTTTAGATTCTGAAGAGGAATTATGAAGCCCAATGTGTGAAGTGCTACCTTAACCTAACTTTTGATCAATCTACAAACAAACAGTCAAAGAGACCTTAAGCTTCCTGGTAATTTGTTACATGCATCCACCTGTCAGTCAACTCAGCCCCTAATTATCTTAATGTATGAACAACTCTTAGGCTGAATAAATCATAACAGAGGAGTTACAAAAAAGGGGACCATCCCCCTTACAGTGTGTAACAATGAAGAAACAAGCTATTGATTCCAAACCTTTTTTTTTAAGCAGGCTGTAAACATGTTTATTTACACTGTACAATGGGCACTTTGATATGGGACCTACTGGGGATTACTTGGCTTTCGCAGCCAGCCTCAAGTAGACACTGGAGGAACTGCAGTTTTTTTGCACTTTAAGGATGAATTAATTAAAGGACCAATACGTAAGATATCTACTGAATTAAATCATAAAATGACCTTTCTGTATCATCAAACATTGAGGACTATATTGAAGCGCTGGCTTCTCTGTCAACAGTGCAGTAGTATCTCCTCCTTCTAAATTTAGATTGCAGTCTGGAATGGTCTGGGGGTTTTTTTGACCAGAGAAGGTAGGTGGTTTTAAGGTACCCCCAGGATACCTGAGGTTGCACCTCAGCTTGCCAGGCAAACAGAAAACCAACAGGTGTTGCAGCGATGGAAGCAGGCAAGGGAACTAGTTCCGATATAACTGAGTCTACTCGACCTAAGAAGCCTCAACATTTTTCTAATACACCCACGACCTAAAACCTCCTAAAACTAGGATAAATACTGGAGATGCTTTTAATAAACAGAGAGAGGTTTAAAGCAAAAAGGTTTTCCAAACCGATGCAGAGATGGCTAAACACTGAATCTTCAGTGTCCGCAACATGGCCACATGTGCGCATGTACTCTAGGGCGGGGGGGGGGGGGGGGGGGGCAGATCTCTCTAATGCATTGAATTTGGACTGCAGTACCAATCTTAAACACTACATGTCAGAGTTACATATTGCTCCTTTAAGAACACATCTGTTCAAAAGTGTTTTTTGCATAAGACTCATTAAGCTTTAAGGCCATTACAGACAAAATAATTATAGAAACTGTTCAGGTACTCAGGGTCAGAAACCCAGTCCACATGGGAATATGAAAGTAGTGGTAACATGAGGGTGTGCAAGAGCCATTTACAACTGACCCTGAGCTTGTTCTTTTTTTTCTTTTATGTACTCTAATGCGTTGTATAGTGACCTCCATGGGGATTTTAAATAGCATGACCATTATTGGAGAAGAGCCTGGTTCTGAAACATTATTTTGAGCTATTTTTTTCTATGATGGTTTCTTTTTGTTGATCCTATTGGTTTGCTAGTGCACTATGACCAACATCGATGTTTAATCCGCCTTACAGAAGTACATGTGACAGAATATTGAATGTCAGGTTCTAACAGAAGTATCAAGTACAGAATTTCTTACATTTTTGCAATGATATCATTTGGAGACCTTATCCAATGCAACCTGGGATGAACAGTCATACTTTTTGATGTCAAAATGAGATTCCAGTACATTTTAGAGGATGTTAAAAAAAAAATCATAGTTCAGTTGTACAAAATGTCCCTGCTCACCGGTTGCCTTTGATTTCAAAGTGGCCAATTTTGGCAGGTATTTTAACAAAGCATGAATGGCTACGACAAAAACAGTCCAATTACTGTAATCATACAAGTCTGTTACAAGATAATTGGTTAGGAGGAAATGGTCAGAACCAAAAGGTTAGCTTGAAAAACTGTCCATTATTATTTTTTCTGTCTTCTTACATTTTATGTGAGTCATCAAAACTAATTCCTCTCCAAAAGTGTGTGCTAGTGGGGGGCAGGGATTTTCCATCAGTACAGAAAATAGAATAGTTCTGAAAATGAACAGAATGGCAATGAACATGAGCTACAAACAGACATAAAGAACTCACTGAATTGGTCTATCAACGCCCAGAGCCTCAGCTCCTAACCCTGAGATGTCTAAATATCAAATAGGTTCAGAGACTGAATGACCTTGGTCTCATGTCACACTGTGT
Organism: Tautogolabrus adspersus; assembly: GCA_020745685.1. NCBI lineage: Eukaryota > Metazoa > Chordata > Actinopteri > Labriformes > Labridae > Tautogolabrus > Tautogolabrus adspersus. The sequence goes on along the minus strand of CM036549.1, from coordinate 7,741,671 downwards.
CAGATAGATGATGTTATAGAGCTCTCTTAGCCTGCAAATGTATCTGACCAGTGTGGCACCCGAAGGCTCAACACACTGGCAATTGACTTTTGTCAACATTAGCTGTGACATTTGGTGTGGAGTGATTGTTAGCAATATTGTAAAATCAATGTGAAAATTTCCCTTTAAAAGTTGCTCTACAAAAGCTTGCTTATTAATCATAAACTGGCTCGTGGCTTTTGGGAGATTTTCACATTTTTTATGCAGAGTTGAATATCAGTGTATGTCTGTGTTTATGTGTGATGCTAATTGCTGTCGAAGTGACATACCTACCCCAACCTTTCCTGCAGCATTATGTAGGCTATGGTTTAAACACTATATTGTCAAATTTACTAGTTTAGCTGAGTAAGTAGAGCACGCTCCCAATTTGTAGACGCCAAAGGCCTCCCCGCAGCAGTCCTGGTTCGACTCCAGCCCTCTTCCCTTTGCTGCTTGTCTTCCCTTAGTTCTCCTCCCAATATTTCTGGTCTTTATTCAGATCATTGTCCTAACTCTTAAAGGTACAAAATGTAGAGTTTTAATAGAATTTTGCACCAAAATATCTAAATTAATTACAAGTTGACTAAACCTATGTTATTTATGTTGTCATATCATTTTATAGTTGTAACAGGACATGTCTTGCTGTGGCGACCACGACAGACACAACATGTTAATCGTTTCTGATGACACACCGGATGTTGCGTTCAGCTCGAAGTACATTTTCATTGGGGTTGGGGGTGGAGCAGCAGAGAGAATCCCTCCCACGATTCCCTGCCTGCATCAATGTCATCTTTTGTTATTGTTCTGATTGAGAGGCGGAATTTACATACTATGAGATTAAATGTACCTTCAATCGATTGTTTTTCTTTTTCAAGGTTTATTTTTTGACTTTTTATGTCGTTATTTAGAGATAGGACATTGGATAGAGTCAGAAATAAGGGAGAGAGAGAGTGGGGAATGACATGTAGAAAAGGAGCCACAGGTCAGATTCGAATCTGACCACCTGCTTAAGTACTATAGCCGCAGGCGCGCACACTAACCACGAGGCTACCAGCACCCCAGTCAATGTTGATTGTTTTTGATGCTATTTTTTCCCCAACTTTGTACTTTAACTAATGACTGAAAAATAATTGTTTTAAAATGATAAAACCAGCAGTTCAGATTTTGATATGACATTTACTTCTAATGGCTTTCTTGTAAAATATTTACTTAAATGTGGGAAGAATTCATGCTTGGGTTAAATTTGTCACTGTTTATGTGATTGTTATTCAGCTATTGACTGTAGTCTGTCACTGTTGGAAGGGAGCTGTTACTTGTTAGCTCTCTCCCACCCTGTACTGTATGTGTTGCAGGTCTGCCTCACCCTCCTTTTCCAAGTTTGCCACACCTCTGAGATGAGTTCTCCACTCACTCCCAACAGCTGAGACACATCTGCTCACTGAAGCTGGAGATTAAACTCTCCCAGACAGTGCTTCTGTCTCTCACTCTGCTTCATCACTCAGTGTTAGATATCATGTATTTTGTGGTAAACTTAAAGCAGTGTGAGTCTTTTGGTTTAGTTTTAGTAAGGAGGCATGAGGCTTTCTATGTGTATGTGTATTTCAAGTTAGACTGGGGTTTTTGTGAATCCTGATACCTTTTGCTTTATTTTCATTATCGTACACAACTATTTGTCCTAGTGGTGCAGCGGATCATAAATCTCACAGTTCACATCGGATCATGGATTTTTGTTTCGGATTGTCTTTCGGCTTAGCAAAAATAAGGCATATTATTTTTTTGAAAGTACAACAGACTGAACTGTAAAAAGCGACACAATTTCAAAAACAGTAGCTTATTTGTTACCCTCCATCAGGGACATCTACTTTACAAACACTAAATAGAAATCTTTCTGTGAATAACAGGTTTGCAGTGATCTACAGGAAAAAAAAAAATCTTTATTGTTAATATTTTGTTACTATTCACAGGTTTAAAGCTTTGGCTTTTCTTATTTATTTTTATTTCACATACTTATTAAGTCACTCCTTTAGTTGATCCCATAGACCAGGGGTTCCCAAACGTTGCCATGCCAAGAACCCCAATATAGCATAACCCTCTTGAGTGGACCCCCTCTTGCACAACAAGAGGGCGGCTGTGGCTCAGTTGGTAAAGTCCGGAAGGTTGTGGGTTCGATCCCCAGCTCCTGCAGCCACATGTCTGGGGCATTTAACCCCAATTTGTCCCGCTGCTTTGTTCGGTGGGATATGAATATGTATGAATGGAATTAGTTACTTCTGATGGTCACTTTACACTGCAACAAAAAGCGCATTACAAGCTCAAGTCCATTTACCATTTATTACATGTTCATTCAACATTCAACTTTTTAATATATTACCAATTAATAATCGTATTTATTTCATTCAATATGTTTTTTGTACAGTCTTCTCTTCTGATTCCACATTAATCAATACTAGAAGACAATACAATATGCAGTGATTCATAACAGATTTTCTTGAAAAAATCAGAATATGCCTTCAAACTTGTTCTTACCAAAATCATTTTTTATAAATGTCCCAGCATCGGGACCCCCTGGTTGGGAACTACTGCCCTAGTGACTCTACAAGGTTGTAACTGGGATGCTAGTCATTTATTTCCATGTGATCTTAATCAAACACTACATACTGTATAGTGTTAACAATAGCTGGATAAAATTATAGTATCAATCACATCTACACAGTATCTTTAAAGTTATGCTGCTGCTATCCAACACAAACTATTTGTGCACATTTAATAAAAAACACAAGCAAAGAAAATGGAATATATTTGATCAAACGGGATATGTGTTTTCCATAAGGGCCTGACATGCAACATGTCATTACATAACATACCTGTGCTGTTAAACCCTGATAATATTCATACTCCTGTTCTTGATTGATACCCAGCTAATCGTAGTCATGAAACAAAGTGGTGTTGAAGTCTTAAAACTGTAAAAACAACCAGGAAACAAACCCGCAGAATCGGTTGCATTGTGCTAGAAGGTACCAGCAGCATGAGAAAGTCCTGTTTTAGGAGTTCAGCCGTGCTCTGCTCTTTTTGGATTGCCTCACAACGAAAGAAAGCCAGGATTTCCTAAAGCTCAGAATGGGGAGCTCTCAACAGATTGATCTGCATCAGGGGACTGTCCATTCTTTGGAAATGAGCTGGGCAGAAAGAAGAAAAAAGAGGTTTGGTGGGAGAGCAGTCTGAGATAGAACTCAACAGATCTCTGGGTCAAGTTTCAGCAGACAGGGGAAGACACATCTCTGGATCTGTCTGTCTGCCAGAGTTAACTCATCATGGAGCCTTTCTACCGGGATGTTAGCAGAGGTGAGTCCAATACATGTTTTTTATTGAGAAATCAAAGAATGATATTCAGTATTTCACAGAGGAAGCCTTTTTGTGTTGTACACAAATGAGTTTATTTCAATGACAAATTTCTTATAACTCATTTAGAAATTTCTGACTTTGAAATTTTGCATATGATCAAGATGATGATTTCATCACTTTATTATCGAAATAACAGACTCTAATTTTCATTATTCAGTCAATGGCAGCTTGTGCAATGCATGCTAATGCTTACAGTTCAGACAACAAGTGTGCAGTTTGTTGAGGCATTCTGTTGTCATCTAATAAGTTAAGGTATCAATTATTTTTCCTCAGTCCAAAAATCCCAGCTTGTTTGCTTTTGTATATTTGGAGGAGACAAAGTATTGTCATGTTTTGCAGATCCAGTGTATACCCACTGTATTCATGTTTGTCTGAGATTGCCTGTATCACAACGGCCTAGTGAGGAAACTCTTACGTTTCATCTGAAAAGTAAAATAAAAAAACAAGATTAAAGTGATTACGTTTTGTGTACAAGTTTCAGACCGAGACTTGGCAGGATGTAAAACCGCTGTACCACAAAGAAGCCCTGGTGTGCTTGTCACGAAAGACTGAAGATTATTGATTTTGCAAGTGTGTTTGTAAACGTGTGTGCATGTGTGTGTGTGTGCATGTGTTTGTGTGTATTTGAGTTAAAGGGGGAGCTGGCACATACTCATGGAATGCAAGTGGTTACAGTTGCAACAGCTATGGCCATTTAGTAGGAAGGCTCCAACAGACCCTCCAGATTTCATGATTGTGTTCTGAGTTGCTTAATACGTGTTACAACCCTGCAGATACTTGTATTGTGGGTAAAAGTTATTCTTTTACATTGTAAGAGATGGAAGCTTCAGTAAAACATCTAGAGCTTTTCAAAGTGGAATCAATGCACAAAATGGAAAAATATTTAACTCAAGCTTCTTAAAGATTCCAGTCTTTAATAGTGTTTTCACATTAGGCACGACTGTTTTGTACCGTGCTCGAGCACGATTGCTCCCTCCTCCCCTCTCTCCCGCTGGTCTGTGTTCACATTAGTAACATCGTTTCATACCTGAGTACACTTGCATTATGCACACAGTCCGATACAGAAGATGGCAGTATGCACATAGTTGGTTTGCAAATCTGCCAAAAGCCGAAAGAAGAAGAAGCAACCATGGCAACCACTCGCAAGCTGAGTCCATCCTGCTAACTGGGGGACCCTCTTCCTACTTCCATGTCTACTGTGCAGCTCAGAGGATGAAACGAGCCCGTGTTGCGCAGATACATTGTTTTTTAAAGCAACGGGAGACGTTTAGAATATACCGTCGTATAGCAGTCCACTTCCTTGTTTGAGCACGGTTGCGTTCACATGTCCCGCGGACCGTACTTGAGTATACATTAATCGTGCCCGAGACCACCTCTTCAAGCGAACGAGGGTACGGTACCTGAGTACGGTACGAATCCAGTACGTTTGTGTTCACACTGATCAAATGAACCGGACTTTGGGGTCAAACGTACTCTGATCCAGACCAAGGTTCCTAGTGTGAAACAACCCATAGTTCTAATTCATTGATTACCCAAAGCTCTACCATACTTACATGGGTATGCCCAACTTTAAGTCTTTAAAAAAAAAAAAAAACATAACAATGGATCAATAGAGGGTTTAGGGCTAAAGTTTGCTAAACCCTTCAAGAAAGAGCAGCACCTAAAAAAAAGGGATTTTACAAAGGGTAAAGTTTCAACAACTTGTAAATCATTGAGTATAAACCTGAGTTTGTTTGACATTGTTCGCTCTTTTCAATGGATCAGAGAAATATGTTACCCAAGATAAGAGACAAAAAACATAAATAAAACACTAAAACTCATGTAAAGCACTCAAGGATGGACACATTGACTGCTTTGAGTAGATTTTATTTGAATGGATACAACAATATAAATGTTGATACAGCACTGAAGTGGCCCTTTTTTTTTTTCCAATAAACTTTGCACCAGTGATTACTTAGTCGAGCTGTGTTTCAAAAACCGTTTCGAAAGCATCCAAGTTCCAAGTTATAAATCAGATCTGTGGAAGAAGTGCTGCAAGATCTTGTAACATTTTGCAAAAATATCTCCTGCAACTTGCAAAAGAATGATGTACAGTATTTCACAGTAGCCTTTTAATGTTGTAAACTGCTGATTTTGATATTTTAATGACACATTTTCTTATGTCATTTTGCAACTTCTGACTTTGAAATGTTTCCTGTGATCAATTTAATTTAAGTTAAGGCCTTCAGTTGTCATCTAACTAGTTTATGTATTATTTTACCCCAGTTCAAAATGCTTGTTTGTTTTCAAATTTGATGAGCTGATAAGGGATAATAATTATTCCATTATAGTGGCACCAAAGCTGAAGGGCTTTGTTTTTAACTGTACACTATGCGTAAAAGCAGTATAGTAGTAGCCCACATGATGTCAAAAAAAGCGGAATAAATAGAAAATGCACTATAGGCACTAAAAATACAAATTTTTGCTCTTTGCTTTCTTTGTGGCTTTTACAGCTAATACTGAGAGAGGAAGAAGAGTGTGTTGTTCTAACACACTCTGTCAGGAGGCTGTAAGGTATTGATTGCAGGAGTGTATGATGGTGATGGGCTTTGACAGCTCGCCGCATGGACCTGAGCTTAGTCAGACAGGAGCCTGCTCCGTCTTCCGTCTGTAAGGGCCCAGGGTCACGTTGGCGAAAGCCTGCCTCCCTGCGTGCGCATGAATGCCCTCGGAACACGGCCCGCGATGCTGCAGGGAGACGAGAGCCGGGGAGAAATATGGCTCCAATCTTTAGCATTTAGATAAGAGCATCAGCTAAATGTCGACCCCGCGGAGCGAGCTGCAGTGAAGATAATTCACCTTCAAATAGTCTTAAGCACTTATTTGTAGGTATTTGATGTTCAACATGCGATTTACAGAAAAAAAAATTAAACCATGTTTACTTTCCCCATCTAATCAACTTGATTTTGTTTATCCCTGTTTCTATAAAACTTTTAAACAGTGGCAAATAAGACAGATACTGGCATATCATTTGTCCCTGTGTTTTTGCACTAGTATTTTAAGAAAAATGTGTTTCATGTTTAATGTGAATGATGTAGATGGTTGCCTTTTTATGGCTGCAGCATGGGTGAAGAGCCCAAGACAAATTTCTCACTTTGTTAATCTTGAATCTTGATATATTTTCTGTCTAAGTCCATTGTAGTTTCATTGGAAGTATCTCAACGTGATGCATTTCATCTGAGTTTATGTTAGACTGAGAAAAATCCATCACAGAATAGTGCTTTTCACACATGTTCTTTCTCTGTAAACAGATCAAATTGATTTTGAGAAACATGGAGTGCCCTCTGTTTTCTGGAAAATGTGAAAACTACTGTTGAGTGTACATTAACAGTTTCTGACTGGAGTCGAAGCATTTTTTATTTTTTTTATCTGAGGGTATCAATAGGGAAGATGGACTAAAACACTAAAGTAATAGAATTCAGTGGACTCCTCTCAGAAGGCACCGGTGCTGTGCGTCAAACATTAGTCCTTTGCACCAAAATACATTTGCCTTAAGTGATTCGTGTGCTCCAGTATTTTTTTCTGTGGATCCTGTCTGATAGAAGGAATCTATTTAATTATATCTTTTGAACGTCTAAGGTCCTTTTCTGAGAGCACCGACCTCCATTTGTGGAGTGGCTGATGTGCACGAGCTTCCTTCTACCATGGAATAAAACACCACTGTGATCCTTTAGGCAACAGTTTTCCTTCGATGGGCATGTATAGGCAGCAAGGGGCCAATGTCAGGACAGCGACAGTCTTCAAGATTCTATGATGGCAAACGTCTGTCCTAATGAGATGTCTTTGAGCGAGTCACTCTCTTTCTTATTTTCTGACACTCCGCCCTCCCTGTTCACAAGATACAGTAACTTTCCCTATGAGAGTTTGGGTATCACTGTCACTTTTATATGGGAAGAAAGAGGGACTGGTATAGAACTAAGAACCAGAATTATGTATAGTCTTTGATTCTTGTAGCAAGGACATTTCCATTGATGATTTGTGGGTTCTTGTGATAACATTATTGTAGTCTGTCGTCAGGCTTTCATCCCTTATATCCTGTTTTGCTCTGTAAAAGGTGCATTAAAACCAATCCAAGAACCTTTTTTTTAATTCATAATAGACCAAAATGCTTTTTAGAAAATGGCTCATGCTTGTTCTATTGTGCTCTCCATATTGGAAAAAACATCTCCATTCACTACTTCAAGTGTCTTTTAAAGAGGCAAAGAAAAATGGGGATTGTATAAAGTGCTTTTAGACCTTGCTGTGTATACTCTACAATCATGGAACCCATCAGCTTTTAGACTGACAAGCCTCTTGGAGAAATGGCTTACTTTTTGGGATTCTGGTGTAGCAAGCTGTAAAGGATAAAATACTTCTGACCAAGACTTCCTTTTACATAGTTGCACAGTTTTTGTGGTTTGACGAGCAACTTGTGGAGCAAGAGCAGAGTTGGTGTTGAGAAACGACGTCAGATAGCTGATTATTTGCTGCACTAGCATTTTTATGTGCATTTATAGAAATGTATTACAGCTAAATTCCCGTCAGGTGAACACCAACAAGAAGATTGCATTACATCCCATGCATTCCTCCTACATAAAAGTTAAGCTTGCTCAAACACTATAGTGCATGAACTATATTCTGTCTTTCTTGGACAAATGTTGTAGTTCATCTTTATTTTTTGTGCCGTGCTGCTTTTTATCCATAACTTTGATGAGACCTGCCTTTATTTGTCAAAAGGTGCAGCAATACCAGGCGAGTAAAAAGGACTGGGCCTTAAACTGGGATGGGCTTTTATTTGAATTTTTACAGTAGGTAGTTTTTTATGCCAAAAAAAAATCTCCTCCTGCTTCTCTTTTAAAGGTCAAATTGATCACCATTTCCTGATGTGTGCTGTTTAAAATGTAGAAAAAGGCTCTTTTGAGAGTGAGCTTTACATCACTTCGCTGAAACCTACCTCAGACTTTCAAAAGTTGAAAGTTGAAAGAACATCTGCGTTTTTTAACAAACGCACAATCAAAGCTGGTTGAGTTGGGAGAAGCGGTGCAGGTGGCCATCCCGAACCCACAGGCTAACGGTGCTAGGCACGACAAAGACACACACCGTTACTCACGCCGGGAGCTGCAGCCATGCATCAGCTCTCGGGAATGGCTTTTCTTTTGGGGGAGCAGTATGCAACAGTTCCCGCCGCTAAACGCATAGATACGGAGGTGGATAACATTTAAACGCTAAACGTTTAGAAAAACGCTAAACGCACAGAGTAACAGCGGTTACAAGAGGGATGTACGGACAGTGGACCTTATCGCTCCCTCTCTCTTTGCTGATGTGATTCTGCACTCTTGGTTTGCTCATATATTTCGCTGCATCATAGCTCTCCGCAGGAGGCGAGAGGGAATTTAAAAAAAAAAACTGATTCATTTGCGGTGGGCACGGTGCGGACGGCGCGCACAGTCCCTGCAACCCTCAAGTCGTTTTATGCTGATTGCGGTCAGAGTGGCCCGAAGAACGGAACTCAGTGGTCCTGCGGAGCCGTGAGGTCCTCGCGTGCGTCTGCACTCTCTCCCCCGCTCTCTCTCCCCCGCTCTTTCTTGAGCACGCAGCAATTTTATGAATAAATGAAAGTTATAATGTGGTTGCATATCAAGGATTTTTTTTGAGCGCTTGTGCTATTCAATTAACGTTATAAATTTTATTCATTTTAAATATGTAGAGGGCAGACATATCAATGTTTCATATGCAATTCTGTTAGAAATGATGTTGCTGAGCAAATAAAGCTTTGATTGAGGAAGAAAAAAACGCATTTGTTATTGTTTGATTTAAGCAAAATGTTCATGTTTTTAAACCACGATTAATCGAGTGATTGATCGTTAATTTCACCAATCGTCGAGTAAGTCAAATGCTTAGAATTTGCAACCCTAGTCTGGATTTATTAGGTGTTCTGCTTTAGATCTGTGTTTCTCCTGAGTGATATATGTAGAGATAATTGAAAAACAAAACTCCTGGCATTGGCGGCTGAGCGCGGGCCCATAGTGATCTATCTCAGAATGTGTACTATCCTGGGCTCAAACTAATAAGCTGGACTGAATGAAAGCTTTCATCAAATCTGCTTTAACCACTGTAAGCTGTAGGAGTCACTCAGCGTGACTGGCTCTGTAATGACCTCTAAATGTGTTTTGTGTGATTGCTGCCTTGCAGCCTCACAGTCTCTCTCCCTCTCGTCGTCTTTTCTCTCACACCAGCATGATCACACAGGAAATTTGTTCTCATTTGTCTGAAGATGTTTTGAGGTTTTGGATTTTCTGACTTATCGTTTCTAAAGAAAAGGACCAAATAGGGCTTCATCTTGTATGTATGCTGTAGAATGTGAGATTCTTTTCAAATCCTTATTTAAACTGTAATTCCCCAAATTTAACCTGAACTCCTGAGCTTAAACAAGTCCCTCTTGGATAATAAAAAAGCAAAATCATGGATTGACTAATAGTTACATCGCCATTTTCAGCAGGTGAACTGTATTCCATGTTGACCATCATTTTTTTTTATATGTTAGCATACTTACATCTGCTAATTGGCTCCAAAGGGATAGGCTGATGGGAATATTACTAGCCTTGCAGGCAACATTTTAGTTGTTAAATTTGGATATATTTAAATTTTGACCAGATGATTTGGAGGATCGACTCGTGTGCTCAGGAAATTGTATTTCTTAACAGGATACATCAACTTGTAACATTGGATGTCTTAAAACAGTTTTGCCATTCCAGTATGATCTTAAAGGTAAACTCCCACATACTGTCTAACTTGCAAACAAACATTTATTGGCAACTTTTTGGTACTTTACCATCACCAGGCAAACAGTTTGTTAATATGAGCAGGACATTTTAAATAGGAAGTGGCTACACGCCTGCAACCAATCATCATTATGACGTCAGCTCTGAATCAACAAACTGATATCAGATTCCTGGTTGACAGCACACACATCCAAACCAATACCAAAAGCCTAAGAGGCAATTCTAAATAACTTATGAATTCATCATTTTTAATTCAGGGGAAACTAAAGGTCCCAAAAGGTCAATTATGATCCAAACACAAAATTAGAAATGTTGCAGTCGATCAAAAATTCCAAAAAGGCTTGTAGACTAAAATCATTTGTTCATCCTTAGTCACGTAAGTCCCCACTAAATAGAGTAGTCACCAAAATGCACACAATTGACTAACATGATGAATCATATACTGTAGACCTACATGTATTTCGTTATGATGAAATTTGTACCTTTTTTAAAGTGAAATTGTATCCACTCAAAATGAAATGTCAGAAGACTAACACAATCAGAGGGATTCATCTTTTTGGTAATATGAATGCATGTACAAAATCCAATGGCCAATGCACCCATCTAGTTGTTGAAACCTGTCGCTATAAATGTAGACCTGAGAGATAATAAACCCAAAGTTAGAGGATCACTAAAGTTGGTAGGATTTATTCTCTGGTAACTAATATTGGTTTAGAATGTCATGACGTTTCTATAAAACAGTTGTTGAGATATTTGGGTGGCTAATAATTCTGAATATTGGGCTGTGAGATTCTATGCCTGTTTAGATGACATTTCTCTCGTATATGAATCGTGTAATATCCAGAGCTGCATGTAGACCAGCTATATAGGCATTTTTTCTGGAAATAGTTGGAAAAATTAAAGCGTATTCTTGTTTACGTGGTCAGTGGTGAGTTCATGGTAATTTCTTGAGGCTATGCTTGCCTGAATGATTATTATATTATATAGCATGTATCTCTTCAGTAGGAATATGTTTTGCTTAGTTAAAAATATCTCAGAAAAACAGATAAAGAATTCCAATGCCTGGTTTGTCAGATGACATTCAAAACCCAAATCATAAATCAGCCTTTAAAATCTCAAACCAACAAACTATATCCTTTTGCATTGTATAAGTTTGTGACAAAATTGGTGTTTACAAGCACAAGAAACTCAAACACACCAAGTTAACTGAGTCTGACAGTAAACAAAATGTCACTTTAAATAAAGATGATCAGTGAGGAGTGTTAGTACACCACCAAGGTATTATTGATCCAGGAGAAGCCACCACAGTTGAGACAAAACAAACTCCATCCAGCTCTTAAACTACCACCTCAAGGCTAGTCCCCTGCACAGGCTGTAAGTGATTAGAGTCAGCCGTGGCAAGTGGAGCAGAGGAAGTGAGAATATCATTTTGAAGTGACAGCAATCAATAGCAATAATGGCTGTGAGGAGAAGTGAAGGACAGGCAGTAAATCCTGTCAATCAGCTTGATGAAGGGGATGTTTATTGGCGGATTTATTGCCGCCGCTTTTTTGTCTTTTGGTATATTTATTGGAATAGTGATAAATAATGCATTTAAGAAAATTACCCTGTGTCCTTGGTTTCTTTAAAGCAGTTCTAATCCAGCTGGCAACCCCAGTCACTGCTTATGAAAAGGCACCAGAAATGTATTTATCCCTGTGTAACTATAGACAGAGACTGGATCATTAACATAGACTTTGTCCAGCAGTCAGTGACGCAGTATTTGACATATTGTTTGTCTAAATGGATTTTCTGCGGAATTAATGCTTTTTTCCCATAGCAACATACAAACACAGATTTCTGTAAAAATAAAATATAAAAAAAGACTAGGGATCATATCTTTCACCAAAACCCAAAGGGTGGACAGCAGGTTTTCCTTACTAATCTTGCTCTCTCATAAGTATGATTCTGTTAGTGTGTAGAGCAATAGACCTTGAGGAAAGTGAGAAAAAGACACGTATGAGAGTTGTTTGAAGGGGAGAATTAGCACTGAACAGGTCCCGCAGAGTATTCACTGTATTCCCATAGAACCACAGAGCAATTAGTCACTGCTCATTAAGGACTACAAGTCCCACATGACACGCACCAGCTGCTGCTACAGCACTGATCCTATCTTTATTTGATTTAATATAGTGACTCAGAGGAATAATGAAAATTTACAGAGCATCTTAAGATGGGGAAGAGAACGGAAGATCAGATGGAAGAAGATGTTATCATAATGTGTCATAATTTATTTGGAACAGTTAAAGGTAGAATCAATGATACGTTAAGAATGTGTAGCTCCAACATCAAGTTGGATAACTGAGTGATAGAGGTTTTAAAAGGCTGAAAAACGTTCAACATTTTTCAATTCAGTTAAATCCGCGGACACTGGAGCTAACTGTCCAGCTTTCCAGAGGTGTTGTGGGACTGATTGGACAAAACACCAGTGAAGGAAGGTTCCCACTTGACAACCCCGACTCTTGCTGCACATCAGTCTACATGAGTTGAGTTGTGGGGGCCAATATGAGCCATGTGGTAGGGTAGGTAGTATCAGCGTTGTCACTACCAGGCTATAGCTACCATAAATGTAGCCTGGGTCTGTTGAAGGTGGCAATGCTGTTTTGGTTGTGGTAGCATCTAATGAGGTGATTTAACATATCAGTAGGGCATACTTACTGAGCGCTTATCCTTGCATTAGGGCACAAGTATCTTGTGTTGAGTTCAAAAAATGTTACCTTATCTCAAGTTTTGAAAGCCATCTTTGAATAGTGTGTTTGCATATAGAAACCAGCAATCTGTACTTATACTGCCTTTACTCTGATTGTTGTGGATGCGAGCAAATACAGTCAAACCCCCAAACCGACCAGCCTCACCAGCAGCACCAATACTACTTTTAGGCGCACCCCTGCTTATAAGGGGTAGTAGCATATAACAGCGCCGAAACAAACTCCATCGTCATTATGCCTGAAGACAATCATTTTGATTCCGCAACGGCGTAAAATTGTTGTCCCAGTCGATGAACTCATATTGCTTTACTGCGTTGCGGAAGCGCGAGAGTGCACAGCAAAGCGGGGGCTCCACATAAACACAAAGTCATTGTTCCAAGGTTGTGGAAAATGGTCTATAGCACTCTGACAACACGTCTGCACTTCACCCAATGCAACACCTTTTTGAGACAAAACTTACATTCCAATCCTCCTTGTAGTTTTTTGCGGCTTAATTTTAAATCTTTCCATGTAATCCTGCACGGCCCAATTCCTGTTTCATCTGCTGTTTGAGATACACCATGAAAGACCACTTCTGTTAAATGAAGTGAAAGCAGTATTCTAATATATGGGTCACTTTAAAAGTTTCTAGTTTCATTACTTTCTCTTTTCCACTTAGTCTCATGGGTCCTCGCAGCCTTTTCTTTTGTGATCCCCAGGCAGCAGGACACATGAGCAGCTCTCCAGAGATCTACCCCTGGTGCTCTCAGGTGATCTGCCTGTGTGGATCCGTTTACCAGAGAGCAGCTGCCAAGGGAGGTTTGAGCCCTCTTAAAAGTCCATGTCAGGCTATGGTTACAGACTGCAAAGTCTGAGGCAGTGGTGGAGAGAAAGGACAGCTTAAGGCCAGGCCAGGGGGTTCTGTGGACCTCCTGCTGAGGGTTCAAAGAGAGGTCTCCAACAGCTGTGGCTCTCTGTGGAGGTTCACAGGGCCATGCGGGCAGTAAGGAGGGGGTTTTAGGGTCACATGGCAACTCAATCTGACCTCAAAAACAAAGTATTTTTCTTGATTTCCACATTTCTTAGAGATATTTCTTACATTTCATCAGAGGAGGAATACAGTAAGGTCTGTTTTTATGTTAAAACATCGGTTCAGTGTTACTTAATAAAACCAAGACTGTATGACAAAGCACTCACTCACTTTGGAAGAAAACTCAGTCCTGTATCTTGCTTCTTGCAATTTATTTGGAAGTGCTTCAATACTTAGAAAACCCTGGGGGAGGTTGCATTCAAACAAGAATTGGGAAGAAAACCTTGTATAAACTCTTAAACTTGTAAAATGTCCTAATGCCCCTTCAAATCTGAAGTCAGAACAGTACTGGAGTTTAGATAAGTGCACGGATTTCCTCTGAGTGTATCAAACTGATGATGATGATTTAGAGGATTAAGGTTCAGACAAAAGTATCCAAGTAATGTGTTAAGATTTTTCAGAAGGCTCTTTTTTTGTTAAACCAGGAAACAGCAAGTTATGTCTTTGGCAAAGTCAATGCTATAGTCAAAGATTGACGAATATTATAGCCCAAATCCAATCTTTACACGTATTAAGTTATTTTGGTACTGTGACTTAATGAAAAGTTACACTTTGGTTATAATTAAGCAATGTCATGCTTGATCTGGTCTTTCCTTTTTTTTTTTTTTACTTATTTCTTGAACGCCTCTGTCTGTATGATTGTTGAATTGTTTGATCTCACATCTGTAAAACAGGACTCTCAGGATTTCCTCATCAAGCCATATTTTGGCTAGATCTTCCATTCTCTGAGAAAGAGCCCTAATCAGTGGAAATGTTTTATTGACATGGGATGTATAAGCTGGAGTCTATATACTGTGTTGGATTTGTAAGAGTTGTTTTCTGTTATGAACGGCAAACAAACTTCAGGCATTATTTGTGTTGTTGCAATTACTGGATATGTTGTCAGTTGCAGAGACTTCAAGCGAATGTGACAAAGATTTGGTTAAAACTGTTCTAAAAGGTCAAAAAATGTACAGATACCAACAGGAATAAGATGCTGTCTTTATGCAGTGGCCAAATCAAATGAAAATCTCTGTAAATAAGCGACGAAACAAAATGTATATATATTCTCCCGTTGAGGGATTGTGGGAACTTAAGTTTGTTTTGAGCAGATATGCTAAAAGGTCACAACCAGCCCAATCATCTATTCTCTGTGTTGTTTTGATGTTGAGAACTTAAGAATTATGTAAACTCAAACCCAATTTCCAAAATAAATGACATTTATGTCGTTGTGAATGGTGCCTAAGTGGTTTCAGTGTTTACAGCCAGTCACCACAAGAGTGGATGGTTGAATAGTTAACAGCAAAAATGCAGGGAGCTCAGAGGTTTATATGTGTAATTGAAGATTATTGGTGACAACTTTGGAACATTTTTGCCTAACGTTTGCACATGTAGCCATTGTGTCTCTGAGGTCATGGAAGAAATGTTTGGTTATGATCCAACAACTGAAACTAGGCTGTAAAAAAGCTGAGCTGTGCCTGCCTATCAGAAATAGGTTTGCATGACTTTATGGTACATTCGCATTTGTGGAGCTTTATAAAATAAATAGCCGTGAATGGCAGGCAAGGCAAGTTTATTTATATAGCACATTTCAACAACAAGGCAATTCAAAGTGCTTCGCACAAGACATCAAAAGCATCAGCAGGGTTAACAACTGTTTTTAATGGGAACTTAGAATCAGGAGAGCATTTCTTGGAAAAAGGGGAAAGCCATATCTCCAAGTACAACAACTTCTAATGCTCTTTTATTGGGAGACCAAAACATTTATATTATTTCCTTTCATATTCAAACGTAAATCTGAATCTTAAGTGAGGCTTTACAAGACAAAGTCCAAAGTTGCAAAAGCAATTTCATCCCTGAAAAACTTCAAGAGAAATTCTGTGATCAACTTTTTCAGCAGGACTCTTTAATTTCTTTAATTTAATACAAGGAGGACACTAAGTGGACATGGATCCATATATTTAAATTCCAGTTGCCTGCTTAACATTTCACTCAACATTTCACCTGCTATATAATTGGGTAGAAACTATCAGTTGTTGTAGCGGGCGCCCCATGTCCTAGAGTTGCAGTCCTTGTTGCACTGGTTCCCGGGTCTTCTGACTTCTGACCCTGACACCATTTGGTGCGTGTCATTCCCCCTCTCGCTAAACACATGTCCTATCTCTCTATGTCTGTCCTTTCAAATTAAGGCCAAAAAAGCCCCAAAAATAATCTTGAGGAAAAGATAATCATTATTTGTAAAATTTGTGGTAACATTTAAGATCTTAGATGTGATAGCTTTAAAGGGGACATATTATTCCCCTTTTCCACCTTTTCAAACAGTCCCCTGTGGTCTAAATGAAACATCTGTGCTGTGCTTTGGTCAAAATATAACATGAATCAAGCACCAGAGGAGGTTTGTGACCCTGTATAAACCAGCTCTCTCAGAGCACTCCGTTTTGGTGTGTGTGTCTCTTTAAATGCAGTGAGCCCCCCCTGAGTTTCACAGTAGACATCACTCCTCTGTAGTGAGAATAAAAATGGCAGACCTGTGCAAAAGTTTTGCTCTAGGCTGGAGGTGGAGTCCATGGGTGGAGAAACCAGGGGAAAGGAGGGTATTTTTTTACCAGAATCCAGCTTGTGATGTCACTAACTGAGAAAATTTGAAACGAAGCATTTTTATTCTGTGTGGTAAGGCTTATGCAGACCACAAACAAAGGACTGGATGGATTTATTTCAAATTTTGTGGGTCGATAGACACTCAGGTTACCCAAATATATGTTCAAAAACACTGTCAAAGTGGATCTTCATAATATGTCCCCTTTAAATATACTGTATGTGGACATAGAAGTGCAAATGTCCATTACTACAGTGTCAATCAGCACAACATTTGTGGTACAACATTAGAAAGGATTAGAAATGTGCAATGTGTTTGGCATTAAGAATCCACCATGACGTCTTAATTTATTCGAAGGGTTTGTGAGGCCAACAGCAGGATAGATACACCCCTGATGGAGGTGATGGTACAGGAAGGATGCAGGGTTAGATTAGGAGGGAACTTCTGAGGAGTATTTAAAGTCACAATATGTAACATTTCCACCTTAAAATAGTAGTAGAAAAAGGCGTCTATCCCATTTCCACAGACTGCTTGGGGAGTAGGTCATACTGCTTTACGGCGCTAGTTCACACACCAGCCTCCAGCTAATGTTAGCCAGTGCTGTTTGATTAAACGTCTGAGGCTAAGAGACAGAAAGGGACAGTGACGGATTAAGCTAAGAAGTAAAAAATGAAAGAGAGAGAGGCCTAGGAAGAAGCCGGAGTAGAGTTAATATTGGACCTTGTTAGCCAACATGCAGGTGCTACCATAGTGCAAAACCTTAGCAGAGGATATCTGTATCCACTCTGAAATGATGCGACCAGAACAATATATCTTTACATCAATCACTACTCACTCCATTTGTATTGTCAGAGTATGGGGAGCAAGTTTTGTATCTCGATGGACAATTATCCCCTTTAAAAAAATGCTACCAGTAGAGAACCCATTTAAAACATCACTACTTGCTGCATTTGCACTGTTAAGAAATGGGAAGCATGTTTTGACCCATCTGCTACAATGTAGCTGGATTTGGGGCTTAGATTGGGGGGGGGGGTATATATAAAATAAATACTATATACATTAAACCCTAAAGTTTGTATTTATGTTATTTTGATATATGCAGCTATTGTAAGTTAAGCTTTGGTTGAGATATTAATCATTCTTGATTTTTTTTTTTCCTATATCAATATATTAGTTTCAATAGAAACGTACCTATTTCCATCTGGTTATTTTATCCCCAAACTTTTTACCGAATGCTGTTATGTCACTGGAAATACAATTGAAAAAGGATCTGATTTAATACACCTCCGAAATATTTTGAAAATGCATAATAGCAATATCAGAATAACACCTCTAGCAGCATACCAAAATAAATAGTCTAAGTATGAGGAGCCCCTTTCATTATTGTATTTCCTGAGCTTTGATCAGTGAATGACCTAATAGTAGATCTTTAGATAAGTATAAATGTACTACATGTGTATCTAACTTTTCAATCACCCTGCCTATTCTTGTCTTCACTAGTTAGAATGTTCCAGTAACACGATACTGTATAAATATTTGTCCGACATAACTGCAGGCTCATTCAGCTGATCCTTTCGGCTTCAGCTCCAGCACAATGGCCCCTTATCCCGACCAAGTAACCCTACACTGGCCTCCCTGGTCATTATTGATGGCCTAGTAAGTGTTACAGTTACAAACCAATTACTCTACCATTAATGTTAGATGAGCTGCTCTACAAGTACAGCTAGATGCTTATCAGCTTTCCCCCGTTACGTGCCTTTTTACTTTCACTAAATTGCACACCTTCTCCCGCTCTTGGTTTCAGTCTCTAATGAGTGGGAGGTGAGAGTGACAGCTGGCAGTCTTAACCCTATATCAAGGGAAATTTCTCCCAGTTCAAGAGGTAGAAAAGTCAAGAGGTGAGCAACATGGCCCCTTGGTGACTCTGAGAAATCTGGTGACCCAGTAAAGTGATATCACACCACTGAAGAGAAACAGGGAGGGGGAAAAAGAACAGAGGATAGGTGTAGAGATCGACTGCTGCCACCTCCACATGTGGTTTTTCCAGCTCAGAAAGAGTGTGTCTTCAAGTCAGTAAAAGGTAGAACATTTAAGTGACACGCGCACAAACACAGTAGTTTACCCCCAGATGTGTGTGTCTGAGATATGCCAGACAGGTTTGTGCAGAGGAGGGAGACGAGAGACAGTTCACGAATTGAGTCAACACCCTGCACATCTCCATCAACAGCATCTGCTGAGACACATCTATCAACACATCTTCTCACTAACACTTATCCTGAAAAGAAATCCAATTCCTGGCCCACACTAACATATTTTTAAAAATCTTAACAGATTTTGAGAATGTGAGAGACCCCACACATGACAACAAATAATCATAGATTAAACAGTTTTGTTCCTAAAGTGTGAGGAAAGCCAGGATGTGGCATAACATAACACCACACAAGATTTAGTCCACCAACAATCAGAGTCATAACTCTCAAAATTGGATATCTCATCAAAATTTTCACGGTCAAGTTCGACTTTAGAGTAAACAAACATGGCGGACGACTGGCAAGAGGACTTTGGGATAGTTTTAGGGCTACTTTTAACTGCAAATTCACAAAAACATGGCGCTTGGACACAAGCTCAAGTTGAGTAGAGTTAGTTGTCTCTCAACCAGAACGTTGGGGATTCAATCCCCAGCTCCTGTAGCCTCATATCCGATGTGTCCTTGGGCAAGACACTTCACCCAAAGTTGCTCCTGCTGCTTTGTCAGCTGTGTAGGCATGTGTATGAATGGAATTAGTTAATACTGATGAACACTTTACATAGCAGCTTCTGCCATCAGGGTGTGAATGGCTAGATGTGACATGCGTTGTAAAAGCTCTTTGAGTAATAAGAAGACTAGAAAAGCACTTTACAAGCTCAAGTCCATTTACCATTTACATGTTACTAAGTAAAAAATAATTTGCTGCAGTTGTTCTTCCTTTTTTAGTGTTACAAGTAGTTGCCTGTGAACCAAAGAACTGCACAAATAAATCTTTTAACCAAATAAGGAAGTTATTGTTGTTCAATCAATGATAAAAATGTGTGTCTGCACTTCCTTATAGCCCAAAACATCCAGTGGTTATTGAGACATTTCACTAAGAAATGAACATGTCCAACTCATGGTGGCACTATAGACAAAAAGTCAGAGGATCACAGAAGTCATTGTCTGGACCTCAAGTTCATTGACCTAGTAGGAAAACCCCAGTTGTAACTAATTGCAGTGCTTGTTACTTTCTAAATGTCCAGGAAAGACATAGTCTCATATATTCAGACACACACACCTATTTCTCCGTAGGTGGTGTTGTAGAAGCCATACATCAGCAGCTTTTCAGAAGACCATGTCCTTAAGAATATGATAAAGAGGAAGCAGGCATTTCCACCTCAGGAGGGATGTTTTCCGCTGCACGTCCTGTCTGATTAGTGAGACCAGTGCCTCTTCCCCTGAACTGCAACTCTCTACCGATTACAGAAAAGGTTTCATGTCATACAGCATGTTGTGAAAATGCTCTCCATTGCATCGAGACGGAAAGTGACTCTATTATTCATAACTCTGCTTTAGCTGGCACTCTGTCATGAAATTGTCATGAGACAAGCCTTTGCAGTTTTCTACTGACTCTCTTCTGCTCTCACAGTTAAATCATACAATGCGTCTTTTAAAACAGTAACATGTGGTTTGCAGGATTATATTTAAACTGTGGGAGTAATTAGAAAATGCCTATTTTAGGGATTTATATGGGTTATGTTCCTTTAACCAGAAAAACCCCAAGTAAAAGATGAAGTTTCCCAAGAAACTAAAAACCCCTAAAATAAATTTCCCCATGATTGGTGGACTTGACTGCAGATTAACTTTGAGAACAAGCTGCTCAGTTGAGGGAAATCAGGAGATCCACTCGTCTTCTTTGGAGTCCGTCTGGGGGCTGTTGAGAAGTAGATGCATTATCTGAGTGTCCAGCGAAAGTGGGGGGAAGGAGGCTCGCTGAAGTTTATGGAGATTTATGGCTCCTTTCCAAGGCCTTAATTGCCTCCTCCTCTGTGGGGAGTCCTGGGAGGCCTGTGGTGAGCAGTGACCAGCACCGGGGCTCCTGCAGGTGGGCCCACCAAAATCGCTGTTTACTAAGGCTTGTTATGGAGACAAATGGTGTCACGGAGCGCTCCAAAAACCAGACGACAAACAAAGACGAGGAAGAGAAAGGAGAGGAGACGGACAGCTGGCCACTGAAAGGGTTTAGGACTTCAACTTGGCCTTCCAGAGACACAGAAAAAGAGTTATTAGGGCTTTAGCTTTACTGCTACACATTAAATATCTACCTCTGATGGGTGCTGCGAGAAAGTAGCGACAGACAGAAACATTTGAACTTGATCTGGGGTCATTAATCTTCTGATTATGAGTCCAAAAGGAGAAATGTTTTTTTTGTCTTTGAAAAGTAAATCTGCTGTATTTTGGCCTTTCTTTAATCGGGTAGCGCTCTCAATGAGAGAAATATATTTCTTTAGAGTCCAGGCCCGAGGATGACATAAAAAATAAAATGATGCAGCAAAAAATGATCAAAAAAACCCCAATGCTGACCCCGGTAAGATCATGCATTTCAGTTTTCCAAAAACCATCCACATCATCCAAATGTTTACATTAAATTCACTAATTAAGAATAAGATCCTATTTTGAAATCTGCAAAGACAGTACGAGTGATGCAAAAAGACATTAAGTAACAAATTATCATAAAAAGCATAAAACACCTGAGTTGTTTACTGAGGTTAATCAATCAATCAATCAATCCCTGTTTTTAATTCTAACCAAGGAAAGCAATGCTTCAGTCGGTTTAAAGTTCTTCTTCATCTGACTTGTTTATCAGTACCTCATTGTGTGCTGAGGTACATTTTATAGGTGAAATCAATAGGATGATGAGATTCACCAGGTTTCACCTAGTGAGTCAATACTGTACTCGCAGCTTTAAGAGCAAGCTGTGCCTTTATTTGTGTAGAGCTTCTAATGACTGCATCTTATCTTTTAGTAGTAATTTTATTCTCTTGATGATACACATTAAGATTTCAGAAAATGTAATCCATATTTCTTTTATTCATTAACTCTGGCTTTGAATGTTGAGTTTTCCAATCATTTTGGCTTGTGAGGATTTAAAAGTCTGAGATGTGGTCAGTTCAGCCTTTTAAAGATTTATTTTTGGGCTTTTTTTGCCTCTATTGTAGAGACAGGACAGTGGAAAAAGTCGGAAATCAGGGAAAGAGAGAGAGAGAGTGGGGAATGACAAGCGGGAAGGAAGTCACAGGTTGGATCCGAACCCGGGCCGCCCGCCCCGAGGACTACAGCCTCTGTACATGGGGCACGCACCCTAACCACTTGGCCACTGGGGCCCCGCAGTTCAGCCTTTTAAAGTTATGAAGAAGTGAAAGACATATTTATTGGACAAAAGGGCTAAGACACTATGCATAACTTCATCTATTTTTCCCCCCTGAGGACCCCACGGATTTATCCTTTGCAGGAAACAGGGTCACTCTAATAATCGATTATTTTCTTTAATCAATCTCCTCTTAATAATATAGAGACCTGTTGGAGAAACGGTAGCGGTGTGTTAAGACGTTTGCAGATGACAGGCTCATGTTTTTTGCAGGGGAACACGTCTTGAGTGACTGTGTGATGAGCCTCAGAGTGAGATGGCAGAGTTGCAGTTAAGTGTAATAATGACTATGAACAGTCTGGCCACTCAAAGCATGAATATTGGATATGAATAGGAGCAGATTTACACCAAACCACGCCTCACCAACCCACTTCCTGTTTCCTTTTGAGCTGGGACTCTTAGAACTGAGCTCACAGACAAACACTGGAAACAAGTGTTCTTACAAGAAAGGTGTGAAGAGGAAGAAACTGTGACTGTTACAAATGAGTAACACATGAAGCAACAAGTATGTGTTGCTATCCACTTCAATTAGCTGATTAGGTAAGAGATGAGTTAATGAAATGGAAATGGAACTATGTTTACCTTCATCTAACTATTAATAACCCTGCTTTTTTCTAATGATTACCATCATTACTTTCAATCAGCTTTGTTCCACTGCCCACCTGCCCATTAAGCCTCCATCCTACGGGAACATCAAGCCATTTTCTTGTTTCAAATTCAGTAGAGTAGTCATTAGAAAATTAACCTCTGCCATTTTGTCATTATTGTGCATAAAACCCCGAGCAGGTACCAGGCAACGGGCCTCAATTAAAACATGAAAATGTTCAGTAAGCCTTCTGAGTACTGTATTTCCATGTGCACAGAGCCACAAAGAGGACTGATGATTTTCCATTATTCCATAACTGTTTTTCTGTGGTAATCTAAGTTCATCATGCAGGACAATTTAGTTAATGACTTACAAGCTGAAATGGCTGGTTATTTTTAAGTGGAAATGGTTACTTATGTGAACAAACTGGATTCTTCAGCTTCATGAAAGTGGCTTTGCAAAAATACCCCCAAAATCCAATTCTTTGTACTTATCGGAAGCTGTTTTCACATATGCACTACTAAAAATGTAAAGAAAACTTTACGACAGCTTGCCACTGAAATGTTCTTAAGTTGCTTGTTCACATCAATCAATCAATCAATCTTGATAAGAGTAGCGCCAATTCATTAAATTGTATTTCAAGACACTTTGCAAAAGAGCAGGTTAAAGACCTAACTCTTATATTATCTACAAAGACCCAACATGAATCCATCATGCGCACTAAGCCACATTTAGCAAAGTTACAGTGGAGAGGAAAAACTTGAGCAAAACCAGAGTCATGTTGAACTGTCATCTGCCAATACTGTGTTTGGCTTGGAAAGTGGGATGTCCTTCAGTGGAAGTTTTTTACTATTAGACAGGGGGCGGGGGGGGAGACAGAGTATGACAATATGACTTTTTTCCCCCATTATGTCAATGCTATGTTTCACTGGATGTATTCATACGAGCAGTATCCACAAACAAGTGGAAAAGAACATACTGCTGAGCAGAAAGGAGTATGAAGCAGCTTCCTTACGTGACTGACATTCTAACCGGTTGCAAACTGGTTGCGTGATATGAACGCCCTAACCCCGAGATGTTTGCAGTGATTTTTCCTGAATGTGTCTTGTTGCGTTCATACATCTGATCAGACAAATGCCGTTCAACAAGTGGATACCAATTTTCAGATATCACTTCATGACTATCTTTGATTTTATCAGTGAGACTGAATTTGTGGGAAATTGCGATCAGTAACTGTAACTGTCTGTAACGTATCTGCTTAATCCTTTATTGTGAAGCACTTTGTGACGTCTGTTCCTGAAAGGTGGTATATAAATAAACTTTACTTACTTACTTACTGACAGTAGTCGTAGTTGTTAGGGAGTCTTGATTTGCTGTGACCACACTTTCACCCTTCTTTGAGTCTGGCCTGAACATTGAGCTTGTAGCTACCTTGTAATACTATCAGTTCAGTCGCACCATATTTAGAGCTGGTTCTGTTTGAATCCTGTGTGTAGTCTAAAATCGTCATCTAAAATCAAATCTGACATCTAAAACGTTAGTTTGGCAAATAGATAACATATTTACTGAGTACTTGACCTCACATCTTTTGCTCCAAACCAAATTTGGAAGAGGTGCAGCTCAGATCCATGGGATTTAGGACTCTGATCCGTCTGATCTAAGGAAATAGTGCAATGTTGAGCCACCAAGTCTGCAAAGTAGGTCCGGGTGGATGGAGGGGTCAATTAAATGCTGGACTTTGGAGACCTCTGCCTGAAAACCTTTTTTTCTAGACAGATTAAATTGTCTTTATCTCACTTCATGACCATAAACGTATCATAATATCTTCCCATGTTTCTTAACCTTAAGTCAAACTCAAACCATTTCCATTTTGGATAAGAAAGAACACTTCTATAAGAATTCCATGTAACAGTTTGGAAGGCATTATCTGACTGATACAGCACAGTAATGGCTATGATGTTTTTTTAGATTAAGATTGAAATATTTAGTTATTTTCCCAACTTGGACATATCTGGTTTGTGATTAGATCCTCCAAGACACTGCCAAGTGTAAAGTAGACCCTTATTTCACAGGATATCTGAACAACAACAACTTTGAACTAGGCCCCCTATAAAGCAGATGTGTAAATGCAGCGACTCCGCTCTGCCTGACCCAGTTGCTGGGAACTGAATCTCTGAGCGCTGCAGTCCCGGTGGTGAGGGGAACCCCCCTGCGTTCCCCCCATTCCTCCCTCTAATGAAGACCAGAGGAGAGGATATCAGGCCCTCCATCAGCCACAGGTCCACTTCACATATGTTTTGATGAATCTCCGCTCAAGTGCTGAGACCCTGCAAGCTCAGGGGATCGCACCGCCGAGCCTTATCAGCATTCCTCGGAGGACGCAGTCAACAAAACCACATGGGCTATCACTGACAGGCAAACGCCTTCACACACAGACAGGCAACACCTCAGTGTTTGATCATGTGATATTCTGGGGGGCCGCGGGGCTGGCTTGTTTGTGCGATCATGATCACATGCTGTAATTTGTCGTGAAGCCTGTTGAACACTCAGCTGCTGCAGTGGAGTTAACTGCAGGATTTTTCAGTTGGGTTTCTGCACGGGATTGACAGCAACGTTTTCTCAAGTAAAGAGTGCAAATTCAAGCTGAACAGGATCTTTTTTGCAACCTTTCAACACTTGAATATTGTGGTGCTTGGGGTGATAATTATCTGATGTTTTTCATGTTTAAATGAGCAGTACTTCCTGTCTTTAAAGTATAAGGTTGCGGTGTGTGCTCACATTTTGCCAAATTTGAGAATGTTGTCTTACTTTTTTTTATGTCATCATGAATTAAAAATGATCGGACTGTTAAATGGACACAACAGACATCTGAGGTCGTAACATCGGGCCACAGGAACTTAAATCTTTCTGACATTTTTTAGTTCAGTATTTAATAGAACAACAAAACTTGCTTTCTTCAGAAGCATGACATTTCTCTCTGCATACACATATCTCGACCTCTGTCTTGTGTTTATATTTTGTCTTTGTGCATGCTTCTGTGTACATGTCTGTCTGTGCTGTCTGCATAGTAGCACGCTTAAAATATTGTAAAGGCAAGAAGAAGAGAAACCAAAAAACAGCAACTTGTGAAAAAACAGATTTTTCTTCACAGGGTGTGATGCATAAAAAAGGGCGAGTTTTAGTTTAAAAGTACACTAAAATAGTGAACTAATGCATGAAGTCAGATTTTGTGTCAAAGGTTTGTGTTTAGGTCAAGTGTTCAGACATAAAAGGAAAGAAATGATTTTATTTATCTACAGCTTCAATGTCTTGAAAGTTTAAATCCAGGTGTTAACTCTAACTAACTTTGCATAGTGTAAAAAACATTAAAAAAGTATTTCAAGGTGATCATGTCTTCCACTATAGACTGCATCAGGATTTCAAAAATTATTTTCTGCCTCATAAAATCATTTTCCTTCAGAGTAATTTTAGACTTGGTTTTTTTCTTACACTGCTGACATCACATACACACACCTGCACACGCACGCACACACAAACACACCCACATACATACATAGAATGTATCTCCTTGTTCAAACACCTTATTGAAGTCTTATAGCTCCAATAACAAAGTAATGCAATATATAAATATGATGTTTAATGGCTGTCTCTGTCAAATAGAGGTTTTACCTTGACAGAAAAACAGAACATACAATTCTCCAAATATTTCAAGGTCCTTTTGCAGGTGCACCACATGCGTTTTCTCTGAAACTCGGAGGGGATCAAATGGGTGCATTGAGAAATATGAGGATTTCGTTACTTTCATGGTATAGTGGATCCAAAAAGCAGAACTGCTTCACTTTGTTTCAGATGAGAAAAGACTTGGCAAGAGAAATACTGTATCAGGTAGATTAGATAAAAGGACAAAGGAAGATGTAAAGTGTGTTCAGATGTGTCTCTTTGGTCTGCAGGGCACTGGCAGACGATCTGATACCATGTACTGTATGAATTGACTGCATGTGCGGTTTAATTATTTATGCCCTTCAAAGTTACAGGGACTGTGTACATACAGTACAGTAGGCCTCAATGAACATTTCAGTAAATGTGTCAGTCTAGCCACCGTTGCTAATTTGGTGGCTTTTTTAATGCTGTCCATGGCAGGTGTAAAGACACTCCAAAAAAAAACATGAAATACGAACACAAATAAAGCATGCCTATACAGTAGCTGCCTTCTTTCATCACACTACACCACAACCTAGACTCTTCTCCTCTGTCGCCCCCCGGTGGTGGAATGAACTTCCAAACTCCATTCGATCTGCAGAGTCCCTCTGTACCTTTAAGAAAAAGCTAAAGACCCAGCTCTTTCAGGAATACCTACTAACTTAACTTAATGATGATGATCTCGATAGTATTGATGTAATGATGGTAATGATGATGTTTTTGCTTGAAAACGACGACGTATAAGATGGTTTATATACTGATTAGAGTCTCAGACCGGCAGTTAATGTTGTGCCTTGCCTCTGGGCAATGCCTTTCAGCACCTGTGTGTCCAATCGGACTCAAAGCTGATCGTTCGTCCTTACTGACATTGTTCCTTTATTTTTCCTTGATCCTTGCTTGTGTTGTTTTTACTCTCTGATGTACGTCGCTTTGGATAAAAGCGTCTGCTAAGTGAATTGTAGAATTGTAGAATTGTATAACCTGAACTAAAAGCACACGCTTTAACATTTCCTCTGTGATTTATTCATTTCATCAGCATTGTAATGGAGGGGTAATAAATAGGAGAAGAGAGCTATTAAGTGAATGACGGAGGTAAAATTGAAGGACGAGAGCAGCATGCACAGAGCATAATCGTACTGTTGCCTCTAAACTTTCCAGGAACAGACATTTTCTTTCTTGTGAAATACTCAACTTATTCTGCAGCCACATGAAAACAGAGAAACTTTAAAAGCTTTTAAAGGCTCTCAGAGGGGCAATCTGCTGAAGCACAAACTGTGCACAACTTGAATGCTCCCAAGGTTGGAATAAGGCATTATGTACTGTACGTGCACGCTTTGAGTGTTAGTACTAAATCTGCCAGCATGGAGAAAGTGGCATTTTCTGTCTTGTGAAACACTCAGTTTATTTTCTAGCCTTATAAAAACACACATAATAACCTAAAAAGCTCTCCAGGGTGCATTTTGGTTAAATCACGCATGCAGTCATATACAGTATATATACATTGTTTTTGCTTCTACTCTGAAGTAGCAGGCACCATGTGAGAAAACAGGAAGTAAGCCAGTTGAGTGGTTTCTCTCTTTTGTCTCCTGCGCACTTTAACCCATACACGGAAATAGAGCTGCGGAAAGTGTGACTTCTGCCACAGCGAAACAAAATGTTCAGAGCGAGTAAAAATAGAAAAATCTGGCAACCTGCAAAGAAACTAAAAAGTCTGTTTGTTTGACCAGCAAAAACTGACCTCATCAACTTTCCTTTAATTCTACTTATTGACAGAGAAAACAAGAACCCAAGCGCTCCTCATGTCTGAACACACGGATGAAATGTTTTGGCCAGTCCAGCTGGATTGGCACCAAGAGAGGAGAGCTGAAGCGAAACCGCTGTCTCCAGCACTCTGTGTGACTGTGTGCTGTTGTGCAACAGACGTCCACTGTTTACTTGCGTTTCCTTCTGCCAGGTTGTTGTTTTACATCCTGCACATGGGGCGCCGCGAGAGGCTGACGCTGCTGTTTAACTTCATGTCCTGTGTGAAACTCCTGCTAGTGACAAAAAAAAAAACTGTGAACAGAGGAAGTAAAACATGCTATAAAATCACTTTTATTAGTAGTTATTTGGTGCATTTTTTGCTGCAGTTTGCGATTATTGAAGAAAAAAAGAACACTGAGATGGCACTTTGATGACTATAAGTAGCAGCAATGCACAAATGGAGCACAAACACACGCAATTACACACACACACAAAGACAATAGGGCTGAGAGCTTAATGGAGAGTGAGGGTCCAGAGAAAGGTCAGAGTCTTCGGGAAACAAATAGCTATTTAGCCCTAAACAAATCATTGTGGCTTATAGGAGCACCACTGAAGGATGTTCCCTCAGGTGACAGGGCTCTTTAAGTTGTGTTTATGTTTCCTTCTATAAACAAAGCATCATTGATCATCTTAGAGCCTTATTTGTAATGTAGACCCCAATTATGAAGTCATTGTTTTGTTTTGTGGTCGCTTTCTCTTAATTTATTAACGTCCAAATCATCCACACACCACTTTTTCCTTCTTTTTTGAACATTCTGTCTGCCTTTTCAGTTTTCATCTGCAAAGATTTTTGTGTTTCTGTCACATCGGTCTTCTCATGAAGAGATACAGAGCTTCCTGTGCAGACTGATTAATCTTTCAAAAGTAGAGTTTCCTGTGTCTTCAGAAGAGTGGTGAATGTATCAGCTGTCTCTGTTCTATTGTGTCTTCTGATGGTAAAATCTATAAATGTGGGTCTGCAGTTGATTGTGTGCGTGTGTGTGTGTTCGTGGGGGGTGGGGGGGTGGGCTGGTTGGAGGTAGAGCTGGTGGTTTTTCTGTGAATGGAGCAGTGAAAGGTTGGCGCTCTAAGCTGTGGTCACAGTGTATGTTGGCTGTTTATTTTGTTCTGCTTCACTTGACGGACTCCTGGGTGTGGGAGAGGGGGGGGCATGGACTCCTGTGGGAGGTGAGGTGGGGGAGATCAGGGGTGTCAGGAGGTCGAACAGAGAAGTAACACCCACAGAATGTAGTACAATCTACCTAATTTTAGAACCGTCTACGCAGCTACAAATCGTAACTGGCTTTCTCCAAAAAAAAAAGTGGTACACCATTTAATTTGGAAGATTCAGGAAAAACATACACTGAGGTTCTTGCTTGCAGGTGGGCATCATAAAAAGAAAGTGAGGAAGACTGCACACTAATAACTTTGACTGAATAAAACATTTA
Organism: Tautogolabrus adspersus; assembly: GCA_020745685.1. Lineage (NCBI taxonomy): Eukaryota > Metazoa > Chordata > Actinopteri > Labriformes > Labridae > Tautogolabrus > Tautogolabrus adspersus. Next base: position 7,712,107 of record CM036549.1, on the reverse strand, counting down.
TGCTGTATTTACACATAAACAAATCCTGAAAACTTCCTGAGATTGTCAAGGTGAGCTGCATGTGTGAACACAAATGAACACATTTTTTACCCCAACTTTAACCAAAATGTTTCCAGCCAGCACTCTAGTTAATTTCCCCCCGTGAATTTGAGGTAAGCCAATGTGTCAGCGCGGCAGATTATGTTCAGGAAAATTCACTGAGAGCGAGTAAGGGGGGTGATAGTGTTTATTCCCGCAAAGTGTCTGCTTCAAACCGAAACTTATATCTTGTTTGCTGTGGACTGTACCGACTTGAGGGATCTTTGCCCCTTCAGTGCTGCGGCTCCACTTGTAGATCCGATGGCTAAAACAGAGACACGTTGTCCATCTTAATATACAGTCAATGGATTGACACGTAACACAGACCTTGATTGATCCTTGACAATTTATTTGAACGACTTCAGAAAGCTGCTGAATTTTCCTCTAGCCATGTTTGGTTCAAAGTTTTCAGGTTTAATTAAAGTATCTCAACAACTGTATGCCTTATTTGCCTAATTGGGTAAATGTATTCATTATTTTTTTACTCAGGGAATTGGTGCAAAAGGTTGGTTGCACCTTGGTTTTGGCTTAAGTGCCATCATCCCATTTCACCCCATATTTTTAACTAGCCTCAGTTTTACCTTAAAAGGTTCTCAGAGAAAAAGTTTTGTAGATTTTGAGTACGTATTAATAACAAATCAGACTAAAGGGAATGATTAAAAGATGAAAAGTGTGTTCTGGGGTTATAAAGGCACCAAACCAGTGCTCTGGGACAAACTTGTCCTTGAACAGCAATCCCGATACAGATCCGGATGCTTTTCTATTCCTAAATAACAGAGGGAGACGAAACAACATAAATGGAAACATGACCTTTCCCTGGTTTTGTTGTATAGTCTAGCCTACATAAGCATGACACACTGAACCCATTATTATGACCTGGCAGCACAAGGAACAGATCTCCAATGTCACATTAGGATGAACCTGTATGCCGCTGCAGGTGCATGCTAAAGTAAATCAGGGAAAAGGTTAAGGTTTGTTAGCCAAACGTATTTGTTCTCTTTATTGAACTTTACAGGAAGACTTTCTTCCCTTACACAATAGATTTTTTTTAAATACACTTTTGTAAAAAAAAAAAAATCAAATAAAAAAGGGTTCATGTCACATCCCCCCTCTGGAACCGGTTACTCCCATATTTGCATTTTGTTGAGTTTAATGCTTCAAGCCCAAATGTGTCCCCTTAAAAATTGGATAATCATATAATATTTATAATCCATAAACAAAAACAAAATGAGGAAAACAAACTCTGAGACTCCTAACCCCGAGGTGTAGAATTAAACAGTAAACAATGAAAATACAATTGCCATGCTTCGTACTGATTTTCCTTCCAGCAGATTGCCAAGGCGCGCTTGGCCTGCGGCCCGTATTGTCAGATGAAATGTGTGGGACGACACCAGCGCTGATGTGACCGTGCTGCAGGTTTTTGAATCATACAACAACATAGTAAATCACAAACGAGAACACTGAACAACGAGAATTGTTGTCTCTAAATCCCACTCAGCTCCAGTTGGTGCCTTGTTATGTGTGAAAACATGCGTGGGTCAAGTGTGTGGGAGACGAGAATCAGTGCAGCTCCTGTCCGAGAGTCTGGGGGATGTTGTTGTTATTGTTGTTGTTCTGGAAGAGTATTTACTAGGGAGGGTTTACTGAAGCAGAGAGAAAGGATATGTTTATTATGACTGCAAATATCAGGCTATTTATCAATGAGTACATCCACACCAAAACTAAAAAAGAACTATTTTAAAAACTGATTTATCATTTAAAACATTTTCCAAAGCTTACTTGTTCAACTTTTACAGGTCTCTGTTTGGGGATTTTGCAGATTAGAAGCACATTAAACGTATATATATTTAATTAAATTCAATGGATTGATTGGCAGGTACATTTCCTTGAACAAGTTTGCCAAAGCACACTTTTATTAGTTAGAATACATACATTGAAACACCAACAACAATATCAGGTTTTTAAAAAAGTTATACAGTTGAAATATGAATTTTGGATTGTTTGCCAGACAAAATGTGAAAATAATCAGTAGATTAAAGGATTATGAATTAACTGAACATACCCAATGAACTTACCTATCGTCTTTAGTTTATTTCAAAATAAAAGCAGGGTTGGCCTCAAACAGCAGTAAAATAACTCTCAGCTTAAGACAGTACTTTTTAATGATAATTTGAAATGTATTTTGCTTTCATTATTTTTGCCAGAAAATGTCCAGCAGTGCCTGAAGAATGTCACTTTATTAAAACTCCTCTGAGGACTTTATAACTGGTTATAAAACAGACCGACATTAATATTGAAGTCTCTTTATGAGCTAAAAAAAAGTACAATTTGTTTCAAAGAGTGAAAATTACCTTATCCTACTCAAAAGTATACAAAGTAAGGAGCGCAGATAGCCTAGCGATTATGTTGCGCGCCCCACGTGTGGAGGCTGTGGTCCTCGGTGTGGCGGCCGTGGGTTCCAGTCCGACATTGGCCCTTTGCTGCATGTCATCCCCCACTCTCTCCTCCTAACATTTCCTGTCTCTCTTCAGCTGTCCTATCTAATATCATCATCATCATCAACCTTTATTTAAGCCTCGAAAATCATTGAGGTTTCCCTCATTTACAATGATGTCGAGATACAAAAACCAACAATTTGCAACAATTAAGAACATACAAAATGTGTGTTTATAAAAAACAGCCCACATTGACGTGAAATGTTTAGGAAAAAAACGGCCAAAAAAAGTATACAAAAAATAAGTATTAAAAGTAACCCAGTGTTTCTACAATTGATGCTCATACTCATATGCAAAGCAGTTAATTTTTCCACCAAGTTATCATAATTAGGAAAAACAGCTTTTGCTTGACGCATTGTGTATGTGGTGTACTGCCAGTACTTTCTGTGCCTAGAGCATGTTGTTGCAGTTTTAACATTTTTCTACCATTATTGAGGTTTATCTTAACAGTCTAAGTTTCCTGAAGGTTTTCATGAAGGAGTAGACTGAACTCACAGGCTGTGAATGTAGACTGCATTTCTCCAAAAATGTAACTGCTGAAGGAAATGAGTTACATATGAATGCAATTTCTTCAGATACAGCTGCAGCTTTCATTGAGGAATTTTCCATTGCATATTGAGAATTAGGTCAGAGAGACTCACACATATGAGCAATGAGGGAAAAGAGAAGTGAGCAAACAGCAATTTAACCAACATGACTTCATCGAGAGGAGAGAGGTTGACTAATGAGTCTTTGGATCATTGATGATTAAGCCCATCAGAGATGTTATAAAGGCTTCTTTCTTTCCATTTTGCTGCTTCTGCTTGCTGCTTGTCATTTAATGATACGTTTATGCTCAGTTTCAAATCAGTAACAAGTAAGAGACTGTGTAGAGAATTAAATCCATTAATATTTCCTCTTCAAAGCTCCTTTGAGGAACTTTTTTTTGTGTCAACTTTGGCGACCCTTGAGGACAAATTGGACTTTAATGTCTAAGTAGTGTTTTTAACAAAAGAAAATCACATTATGATGTCTTTAAGCAGCCAAATGTATCACTTTTTGAGTATTTTAAAAAGGCTGTTTCTGTAGCATGCTGTTAAAGGCCTCATCTGACACCAAACCTGCTGCAGCAGTTTCAGATACTTCAAGTTCTGATGACAAAATCATTAAAAAATATATATATAAATAGCCATTCTTGTTGCTGATGGTGTTGTTTGCTTTTGTAGCTCTGAAAGAGACATCAGTAATAATGTCCATCTGTTTCACAACCAGTTATAAAGTCCTCAGAGAAGCTTTAATAAAGTGACGTTTTTTTTCGGCACTGCAGGACATTTTCTGGCAAAAATAATTCAAGCGAAATACATTCCACATTCATAAAAACGTGCATCAATAAAAGCCAGTTATAATCCTTTCGAGGGCTACTAAAACATCTTTTTTTTAATCTCAAGTTATTGCTAAATATCAATAGTTAATCCTGATTAATCACATTTTTAATCGCATGTTTGAAATTCAATTTCTTCGCATTTATAAAAGGAAAATTGTCAGGCTTTTATTTTGAATTGCTGTACTGTCTTAAGATGAGAGTTATTTTACTGCTGTTTGAATTCAACCCTGCTCTTATTTTGGAATAAACTAAGGACCATCAGTAATTGGATATTACAACATTAACTTAAACACGGGAAAAAGGAACTCATCAAAAACTAAATGAAAACGGCTAATAGGAATAGTAAAAAGTTTGATGCCATGCGGTGGATATTACTTTTCACTCGTCAACTGAGCTGTCTGAGAGTATTTTAAATGAGACACTCAAAATTGCAGCAGTGTCGTTCTTTTCCATCACTATGACAACAGGAAGACATTGTGGAGGCTTATCCACGGTGCGCCTAAAGGGACAAAATAGCGTGCAATTAATCGAGATTTAGAAAATGAATGCATTCATTTCAGACTTTAAATAATTACTATTAGTTAAGCATTTTTAAAGGAGACAATGCCAAAGTAGATCATGTGAAGGACTGTTTTCATGAATTATCGGATAACAAATAATATTCCTGTTCTCCAATTGTCACAATTTCTCCTCACCAGATGGATGATACAGTTTAATGACAGACAAAAGTATTGTCTATAAAGAAACCTCTGTTATCATTGTGTTGTGTCAACTTTCCATCTGTCTTCATCCCTGGAGTGGGTCTTATTTTTTCTGCATCCTAATCACCACTCAAACAGAGCATTCAACTTCTTGGCGAGGGTCCCTGATTATTGTTCGAGGCGGCAGTGCCACGTGTTGGAATCATGAGTTGGAATCATTAAAATAGCAAGGAAGATGAATGGAGGTCAAACAAACAGGTCACTGCCTCTTAATCATTCTCTCAGACCATAAATCCTTTCAGGAAAAGAAGAAAAAACTAAGACAGAGAGTTTTCCTCATGTGATTTGTCAGCTGCAAAATGAGTTTTCCAGCCCGAAACAGACACTTATATGATGGACGAAGATTTAAACAAGGATCTCAATTCATTCACAAGCATACAATTTTGTGAAATACCCCTTTTTTTTTAAATTCTGTCTTCAGTCTTATCCAGGCTTGTGCACATTCAGCCGCTTAAACGTTCCCGCACAGAGTTTAAGATAAGTCACAATTACATAACCAGAGCAGGCTTGAAGTGTGTCCAATAACACTGCATATGAGTGGTTGTTTTCATAGCACCATGGGCTCATTTCTGGGGGAAGTGAGCTTCACATGATGGTAATAAATGGAGTTTCCTTTTTGAAATCCACTCTACGCCGACCTGAGTGGATGACAACCCCTGATAAGGTTAAATAAACACCGTGGCCTATCCGCTTCAGCCCACAGAGCTACTGAAACTAACATACAGTACACACACACATGCTACACACACAGACCGAGTCCGGTCTGCGCTGAGCCCCCATGTGCCCTCATCTCTAACTGGTCCTTATTCAGCAACACTATAAACTGCTTCAGTGCTGATAGTCATCACTGTTACTGCTTTATCTCTGTTTACATCCACAGCTGCCTCACAAACTGAAAGTGTGTGCGTGTAGAAGAGAAGGCTGCAACAAGAAATACTTTAGGTAAAGCAAGAGGACAAACCAGATTATATATTCATAAAGCTTTTAAGTATTGGCGACGACTGAGAGAGTTCATGGTTGCGGTCTTTATGTTTCCATGTTTGTTTTTTACATTCAGTATGATAATGTAAAGTACCGCTTAATGAGACATGAGGTAAGTTGAGTGAGGTCCTCTCTGCTATGGAGCAGTTGTGATCCGGCAGCACTTGAGCATGGGGTGGGTGGGGGTTCGGGGGGGTTGAAGGAGCCCTGAAGGGAAGAGGAGGGTTTAGACAACGCCCCTAAAGAGATGTTACTTTTCCAATCCTGATAGCTTACCAGAATTAGCAACCCTGCCTTTAAGCCTGCTTACATTCTGACATACAAATCGGCAGCTGTGGTTCAGTTGTAGAGTCGGTCATCTTGTCGTATCAGAAGGTCGGGGGTTCAATCCCCAGCTCCTGCAGCAATGTCCGATGTGATTGGGCAAGACACTTAAGCCCAAAATTGCTTCCGCTGCTTGGCGGTGTATAAATGTGTATGAAGGGATTCATTTATACTGATGGCCACTTTACATAGCAGCCCCTGCCATCGATGTGTTAATGTGTGAGATTTGTTACTGAACTAAATAATAACAGTATCTGTTACCTTCTGTTGCCATTTATCTATTCTTTTGCTTGGGTTTTAAGGAGCCCCCAGACCTTGATGTCTGCTTAATAATTGGACAATGCCGTTTGCGGAAATTTTGGCGCTTGCATTGTCTTTTTTTTTATTTAGCCAGTAACTGCTGGTGGGTCAAGCATATAGAATATGGCAGAATAAAGGTCCAACATTTCTCGCTTGATCAAGCTGTGTAAACAGGGTTTCAGTCAGGGCCATAGTCACAGACCAGTCAACAGACTATCCCTTGAGCCTTGCTCGTTTTAGCAACTAGCAAAAAAAAATCGGTTTGTAAATAACATAATCATTTTTGTGTATAATGGCGACAAAAGAGTATAATTGTTTCCTGTGTTGTGACTGAGCCAGTGGTTTCACCAGCCAGGATGGAAAACATAACAATGTGACAGAGATTTTTGAAAGCGGCAGTCCCAACTTTAATCATCTTAATCATCTTGTTCATCGATGTATCCACCCTCTGAACCTTCCCACCTTGTTGAAATCTGTTCCGACCTGGCAAAGAGAAAGTTAGAGAGAGGAAAAGAGGGTAGGAGGAGGAGGAGGAAAGGGGTGAGGGGAGGATGGGCAGAGAGGCTTCCTCACAGAGCCTGGAGCTGTGACTGTGAGAGAAGACTGTTACGCTATCTTCACAGAACCCCCTAGACCGAGGAGGGATTTTATCTCTCAGTCCTCTGGGACCGGAAAAGGCAATAGAAGGTTATTTCCTGCGAAGTGAAGCAAAGACGACGTGAGAGGGGAGAGAAAGAATGGGGAGAGAAAGAGGTGGGTGAGGAGTCTCTTTTGAGTTTGTGGGATGTAGGATGAGGAAATGAACTGGAGGAGAAGAACAACCCAAAGCTACAGAAAAACAAAACACCAACAAAACCCATTGCAGTAACCCTCTATGCAACCTTTTCACACAACAATTTCCACAACAAAAACATCCATGGAATATCTGAGTCGCCCTTGGGGTCACAGTCAGAGATACACAGCAACATAAAACATTTCAACTCTTTAATGCCCTGCCTCCTTCATACTCCACGTCTTCCTTAGTTTAAGCCACACAGAACAAACAGCTATCAAAGGGGATTTCAGAGGCGAAAGCATAACTTAGTGATCGAATGAGAGAGCACCAGGAGAGAGAGAGGGAGAGCCTTCAAAGAGACCCATGAGGGAGGACACTGCTCTGGATTTGGGTCAGGCTGGGGTTTTCTCCCATCTTCTCGATAACCCCCTTCATTGAGACACTCGATTCAAAGAGGATCATTTTGTAGTTGACAATTGGTTCAATTGGCGACTAAAGTGGTGCTAATGAAGCTTCTGAGATTAGCAGACATGTCATTACTGGCACTATATTTTGGCTATAATTAGAGTGCAGCAAACTTCACCCTCATTTTATTCATGTGAATGTGACTGCTGGCAAGACGACGTACGGACTATTCACATATTAGCCGTAACTATCGTTTAACGACAAACGCAGAGATGGCTTACAGAATCTTCAGTAAATTGTAATTTTTCAAATAAGTTGTTTCTGAAAAATGTGTAAGCATGCCTTTACCTCTATTCGAAAACTGTGCTTGTTGGGTTCTGCTTCCGTCCTTTCCTTGGGTTCACATGCAGCTGTATGCAGCTTGTTTGGTCATCTGGTTTTAATTCAAAGTTTGGGAGTAAATTGAATCAGCTTTCTACAACCATTGGAGAAGCTAGACAACAATCTTGTCTACATGGTATTGATAGTACAATCACCTATTATGAGGTTTATGGTCAGGACATTCCTCTGAGATAACTGACATGAATGCAATTTGAAACACCACGAATACTTATCTATGGATTGTTTGAGGAGGTAGAGTGCTGAGGACTCCATTTGTATATGTTTAAGTATTTGATACATTCATATTTGAAACCAGTTTACAAATGGTCATCTATGAAGACATATAAAAACGGTTTGTACCATGTTTATTAAATGCAATCTCCCTGTTTTCTTTGTACATTTCACTCACAACTGAAACAACGTTATTCTCGACCGTTTTGTGTACTGGGTGTCTCAGGCCAATAAACAAAGCTCCAAGAGTTCCTCTTGAACCTCCAAACATAATGCTAAGCTTAATTCCTCTTATCTCTATTCACTCATTTTTAAAATGCTGATTTTTTGTGCATGTACTGTAACTGAATTCTGAAATTGCAGATCTTCTGGTTTCAGTTTGTATTTTAAGTTGTTTAATCCTTACCTTTTCATTGGGCTTTGATTGTATGCAGTGTCCTTGTATATAGCAAAAGGGGGCTTCAACAGTAAAGCAACCATGAATTAGTAGTCATCTAATGCTATTTAGCTTATAAATGGAGTCCTCAGCACAAAAACAAACTCTACCTTCTGTAAATGCATACCTGCATACAGGTGCAGCTAATAATCTCTTCAATGTGTTTTCTCCAAAACAAACTCATTCTCACTTCTAAAGTTGCTTAAACCGTGTACAAAGACACTCGTGGAAAAGAAGTACTGGCCGGATGTTATTTTCCGATTACTGCTGGCTACACCAGAAGCCTTGGAAAGCTGGGCCGCATTGTTCCCAAACGTTATTGCAGCATCAGGTCGGTGTTGTCTAATAAAGAAACCGTTCAAGTCTGAGTTGAGTCCCCAGTGACTGAGTCCTAGCTGAGTTCCCACTTATATTTGCTGTAAAATCTTTGAAACCAAAATGCATAATGTGTGGCTCCTTTTCATGGCATCCTGGCAGGAACTGTTGAAGCTGTTTGCCAGGAGGCTTAAAGCCAGCATAAGCTCTAGGTCTTTGTCTGTTGCTAGGTTGACCGTAAGTAGTTTGAGACACATATTTCCAATATGGCGACCACAGACCACCATCATTGGGCCTCAAAAGTCTAACTTAAGAAACCAATGGGTGACATCTCTGAGACTTTGTCCACGTTTAAACAGTCTGATAATGAGCTTTTTTATGGTTTTATCACCTTTTTTTCAAGGTTATTTTTAGGCATTTTGCTTTTAAAGATAGGACAGCATAAGTGAGACCTGAAATGTGGAGATGAGAGGGTTGAAGTAGACATACATCACAGGGCCGAGAATGGGAGTCTTGGTCTTGTCTTTGTCTCGGAGCACTCTGGTCTCGGGTACGTCTTGGTCTCGGTTAGTGTGGTCTTGACTACAACACTAGTGTCAAGGACTATAAGCCCTTTAGGGTGCCTGCTCTACCTACTGAGTTTAACCAGCGTCCCATCACACCCACTCTGTGATCACTGTTTATCCTGCGATATTCACTACATTCAAATGGATTCAAGGCAGCAACAAGGAAAAAACAAGAAACATTTACCATATTTAAATTTGATTTAAGAACCATAGATAATAGGTAAGCTTGAAACATATCCCAGGGCTGTATAACCCCATGTGGTATAAGCTACAGCAGTGTAGGTCGTGTGTCTATGTGTTTGGGGGTTAAACCTATCCAGTCCACAACACTCCCGCTTCCATCCAGCTACACTCCTCCTCTTGTCATCTCGAGGCGAGGGTGACTTTGAGCGGGAGATTTACTGTTGCCGCCAGTAGCGACGCGGTAGATGACAGGGTGCTGTCTCTCTCCTCATTCATCAGAAAGAAAAATGGGCGCGAGCAGTTGGGCGCAGACAGGACTTAGCCATTCATCTCGGCTGTAATTATGCACGAAGCCGCTGACATTTTCTTGTTGTTGTAGTTTCCTACTGTGCTGGGACTGAGGCTTGTGGGATGGACTGAGCTCTGCTGTGGTCTCCGCTTTTCAAACACAACATGAACGCCTCCCCCTCTGCATAACAGATCAGTCTTTAATTAGATAATAGAGGCGGAAAATGGATATGATGGATGTATCTGGTCTTCGATTACCTGCCCTGTGATATCTATTACAGGGTGAATTTAATGTCTCATCTAGGACTGCAACTGATTATTTTTCTTACTAACCTGTCAGTGTATTAATTGTTTATGTAGAAGAATTTCATAAGATTGTAAAACATCTTATGTGTTTTCCAAATGTATTTTTCATCTCTTGTTATTTAAACGATGGTCAAATACCAAAAGATATTTAGGTATTTTTGCATTACAATAAAAAGAAAAGCAGCAAATCTTCCCATTTTAGAAGCTCTATTAAGCAAATATTTGAAATTTGTTCCTTCAAAACCTTTTAAAACTGTTGAAAAAATGTCTTCTTTTTGCATAAATTACTAATTTCAAACAGCAACTGGCCATTGTTTTCACAGATCATGTGCATTTAAGGTCACGGTTCTCTTGTTAAAAAAAAAAGTAATCTTGGAAACAAGTCAAAAGCAGGAAACCTTTATATTTATTTTCTTGATTACAACAGAGAAACAACCCAATGATAATTCCTAGTTCCACTTCTTCACATTTTTCCTCTCTCTGTCCATGAAATATGGTTATTTTTGCAGCAGGAGATGTATGTATACTGTAGAGCTCTTAAAGACTCCCCGACAAGCACTTTTTTTTATGAGCCTGAGACACTGTGCTGCTTCGTGAGGCCTCCCTCTCTGCACACACTGCCTTTTCTGTGCCCTATTCATCGCTGCAGGCTCACTGGCCATTAATACGTCTTCTGCCACACTTTGGAGGAATTTTCCATATGTTCGATGTGTGATTTTCAGGGTTGTCAGCTTTGCAGAAAAATTGGACAGAGAAGGTTCTCTATCTCTCCGCGATGCTGCTCATTTTCATTGAAACTTAGTCTATAGGATGTTACATGCCAACAATGAGCAGACACTGTGCAGTGACAGACAAAGGCCCAAATCAAACTGTAGAGGAATTTAAATAGGGCAATCCCATAGGGTCGCTTCTCTGTTCGCCCCCACATTGAAGCACAGCATTCTGAGGAAGGGGAGGAGGAGGAGGAGGAGGGGAAAAAAAGGAAAACGAGTTAAAATTCTGTCAAGCAGTTCTGCTCTCCATCCCACTGTGGAAAACATGATTAGTTTTTTGTCCAAAAGTCCTTGTGCATACGTTATTGTTCCTCTGTATTATGGCTAAGCTCCTTTTTTTCCACCATTTCTCACCATTCTTTCAAGACATGAGAACAAAGAGAGCCTGATTTGAAAAAGTGCACATTTTTATTTCTGCAGAGTCCCTTGAAAAATACAAATATTTACAGGGCAGGAGGTCATAAAGTAAGTAAAAGCAGATACCCAGGTTTAACATTGGATGCAAAATGACAAATCTTTTTACTGCCTAGAACCATTAAGCTGAAAGAAATGGGGATGTACATACCCCATACTGTATATGTAGGAGGAAATGGGTGGAGGTGGGGATGTGGAGGCTGCCTCAGGCTTCCAATGGTTTGAGTCATTTTCCATTTATAGAAAATGGATAAAGAAAATCACTGCAATCATTGCTGCAATTAATCCATACATCTTATAATGCACAAACATTTTGCAGCACATACAGAACATGTATGTGCACAAGCCTCTTGTGGCTGGTTAACATCTAGTATGCGGGGAGTGTAACAGGAAAAGTGGGAATAAATTACGCAAGCAAATACATTTGTTGGTATAGCAAAGAAGACTCCAAAGAACTCCAACCCCGTAGTATCTATCTGCACTCTTAATTTTCATTGTTTTCAGACAAATGAAAAAATGGAATAAAAGAACAAGTCCAGCTCCCTCCCATTTGCTCACAGCAGGTGAGCAGGAGAGAAACAGCAGCGAGCTGTGGCCTCCCTGACACTTTCTTTTTTTTTCATGTGTTAAATTAAATATTCTCTCTCATCCTTGGTGTGGAGCTATAAGCGCTTCAGGTTTAGAGGAGGAGAGGGGGGTGGGCTTTTCTTTTTCTTACCCTCTTTAGGAAACTGGATATATTTAGAACGCTGCACATTAAAGAATAAAAAGGGGGGAAAACACTTAAGACTGAAATCCAAGCCCTGATAAATCACATTATGAGAAAACAGTAAGAAGAGTAGAAACAGGGGAAGGATACTTTTTCACAGAAGGAACTGTTAGACCATAACTGTTGAAATATGTACAGCAAAGTGAGTGCAGATGGTTCAATTATGACTTCTCTCTGAGAGCTTCTGAAAGACTATTTGTCATTTTTATTCCCATGCTTCAGAGTGATCTGCAGATAAATATTCGATGTGATATCATTTTAAGATGCATCTGTGTGTAATGGATACCTCTATGATATCTATTTTCCTGTTGTCCTTAAATGACTGCTGCTACAATTGTTCCTTGTACGACAGTTATCAAAACAATAACTGCTGTAAGGGGTACAGGATAGCCTAGTGGTTATGTCGTGCGCCCCATGTACGGGGGCAAAAGTCCTCATCGCAGCAACTTTTGGTTCGAATCGGACCTCGACCCTTGCTGCATGTCATCCCCTCCTGTTATCCCCTCCTCCACTCCCAACATGTCCTGTCTCTCTTCAGCTGTCCTTTCCTGGTGTAGTAACATGCTACATTTATTTAAAAAAAAAAAAAAACATTCTGAATTGTCTGCAGGAGGGTGAAACAAGTAAGATTACATCCTAAAGATTTGCTTTATGCAGTTAAATGGATGCATTTGATACATGCCTGTTTTCCTATTTAAGCTCCATACAGTCATTTATCTCTGTAACCAAGCTGTGTCTGCATTTAGCTTGTCTTGAAAATATGACACATAGATTCAGAGTGTGCTAAATGTAGCAGAGTGAAATTCAAATTATGTCCCTGACACGCTTATATGTTCAATTATGCATTTCCAAGGAGCGTGCTCTCAGAGTTAACCGTCCAATTTCACTGAGGACAGCTGGATTTCTTTAAAGGAAGAATGTGCGACCTTATGATCCAGTAGAAGTTACCCTTTGAGCACCAGCATTGAACCAAATCAAAACTTCTATTTGGCCGCACCTCCGTCTTACTGAAAAATCCGCTCTCTTCCAGGGACACACCTCCAACCCACCTCCCCTCACATTCGCAAGTAGTCAAACGCAGGCGGCTGACATAGGCTAATTGCCCTTGGCTAGAGCTGCAGTTTCCTGTGGCCTGCATTGTTGTGTTAGCAGGCTAACGTTAGCACACTTTAGTTAGCTCGTAGTTAAACATTGCATGTAAATTGACTAGGAATGACCATGATCAAAAAATGCTTATGTGACATTCAATTAAGAAGTGAGTACGTTCATTAGTCCTTGAATAAAACAGCTTTAATACGCAAGCGGATGAGCCGGCCCTCCCGTCCATGTAAACTTGATGTAAACACGGCTCAGACAACAACACAGCCAGCGAGACTCCCGCTTCTCGCTCATTGTAGAGAGTCATGACTCTGGAAGAAAATTACAACGCATGCTGGATTTCTTCTATATCAATGTCTGAAATGTCACACATTCTTTCTTTAAAGCTCCTGTGAAGAGATTTTAGCTGTTTATGACATTAATGTTGCTTTTGAAGGTCATAAAGAGGCATCAGTGTATGGCTATTTCAGTACAGTTAGTTAATGTAGGAAACTGCTGGGTAGGTGTCAGACAAGGGATTGACTGCACCCTGCTGAAAAAAACTAACTTTTTTTGATATTTTTATTGGCATATATTCTCAATGAGTGATACTGTTGTCTGTTAAAAGAAACCACGACTGTCACATGTACATGACAAGATAAGATAAGGGGTTAAAAAGGGGGTGCTGAAATTGACACAAAGTGTGACTGAAAGTTCCTCAGAGGTCCTTTAAGTTTAGTATTTTGTCAAATAAGAACCAAATTACCTCAATGTCCGATAAAAAGTCTTAACATTTTTTCTTTTTCTTAATTTTGTTACTGTTAAAATGCCCTGAAAGGTGAACGACAGACGACGAATATGTCAGAAAAAAACATGCTTTAAGAAAAATAAGGCAATATTCTCGAGAAAGTGAGTGGATCACTCACCACACATGGACTCTAAAAGGATATGTATTCTCAACTATGGACGTCTATGTCCTCTGGCAGCCCTTATTTGCTTTCAATTAAAAGTCCTGCATAAAGTGTCAGGAATGACCTATCACATTACATAATTCATGCATGGACCTTGTGAATTATGAATGTTTCTACCCCAGTTGACGTTGTGCCAGAAGTGGAACAGCACTGCTCTGTGTCCAGCTTTGCATCTCTGAAAACCAAAACCTGGTGCCACAGGTTTTTCCTTTCTGTTTATTTTTCTCTACATTATTCATTTTATGTGGCCAAATGTCTTGTTCTTTTCTAAAGCTCTGTTATATTGCCTTTTTCTCCTGTACTGAAAATTCCCCAAGGATGATATTTGCCTCACAAAAACTGAATCATCTTTTAATCTGTGCTGCTCCTCCCATTGGACCAACTGTCCATGTTAATGTTTTATCAGCCTTTAAGGCCCATTCATCAGCCTCCTTTGTGTGGATGCCAATGAGGTGCCAGGCGATGAGTACTCAGGTTTTTTTTTTCCTGTAGAGGCAGCACTTACTTGCTGCTGGTGACTGCATGAACCTGAGCTTTATTAAGCTGACGTGTTTGTGGCCTGAGAACCTAAAAGTGATGAGACTCACATTAGAAACGGAGTCGGAGCCACAGTTGGTGTCATTAGCATCAATGGACCAGCCTGGGGCTGCTCATCAGTACTTGTCACCAAGTTGGCTTCATTAGTCACTGTCCAGATGACAGGGGATCTTGTAAAGAATATCTCACCCCCTGTGGAGAGCCAAGTGTCCCCTGAAATAGGCCGTTGACCCCAAGTGCATCTGTGGTCCTTAAGGGGAAGCTGAAAACGAGGAAAGGCCAGAGGAGATGAGGGTGTTCATACCACGGGGCAAAGCCAGGCCAGGGTCTTTCCTTTCTAGAGAATCCTGGGAGCTGACCTGCCCCTGACCCCATTCGTACAATGAAGTTAGCCGACTGGTGACTCCTGCACGCTCTGATGAAATGGCAGATTCCCCAGAAAAAGAGAGAAAAAGGGAGAGAGAGAGGGGGGGGGAAAGTGTGGGGCCCCTCTAAAGGAGAATGGGATACCCAGCAGTGACATGATAATCCGCTATGCTGATGATTAGAGGTTTGAGGGGGGGTGGGGGGTGGGCGAGGTTGGAAAGGCAGAAATGAAATGATGAGGGGGAAAAAAAAATTCTTGGCAGCTTTTTGATGTCTCTGCCTTTTGATTCCGTCTCTCTGCTGTGCTATGTAAATGACAGCAGCTCTGTCAGAGTCGAGGTATCTGTCCGACATGTGGACGTGTGATGGGTGATTACGCTTTGATGTCGAGGTTCTGCCCAGATCCTCAGCGAGATGCCATACACAGCCGCTTTTTGATATTCATTTAATGTACCTCTTTATAAGCAACTTTACTGACACTGAATTAAAAACACTTTGGTGATTAGATAGAATCAACAGCATTGGAAAAGAAGTGGAGCTGATGGGTGCTCTTATGTAAATTCTCAATCCAGTATCAATAACCATGCATGCATATGGCCTATTTTCTTTTCTGTATGTTTTATACATATTTGACCAGTGCCTTTAATATTCCATACTCGCTGGTTAAATGTTGTGCTTAATAACTTAAGTTAATAACTTTTCTTGGACCTATTAGTTAAAAAAGGTCAAAACATTTCATTATCTAACTTCTTTGAAATGATCAGAGACTTGATCATTTTATTGCCTTAAATTTCTCCCCTTCCTGAGCTGAGACAAGTCGCACAACAAGTTGCACCTTGACCGATCTCAGCATGCTGTCAATGACTGAAGTCCAGAACCCCACACTCACGGGTCAAAGACT
The DNA here is from genome assembly GCA_020745685.1 of Tautogolabrus adspersus. Classification (NCBI taxonomy): domain Eukaryota; kingdom Metazoa; phylum Chordata; class Actinopteri; order Labriformes; family Labridae; genus Tautogolabrus; species Tautogolabrus adspersus. The sequence goes on along the minus strand of CM036549.1, from coordinate 7,696,111 downwards.
TTGAGGCACCTTTCTGGCGTGTGTGAGTGCTTAGTGCTTAGAGGCAGGCGTGGCTCAGTGGTAGAGTAGTCTCTCAGCCGAAAGGTCGGGGGTTTCGATTCCCAGCTCCTGCAGCCACATGTCCGATTTGTCCTTTGGCAAGACATTTAACCCCAAGTTGCTCCTGCTGCTTCATTGGTGGCGTATAAATGTGTATGAATTGATTAGATTATTATGTAGCTGCCTTTGCCATCAGTGTGTGAATGGGTAGTTGTGTCCTGCTGTGTAAAAGCGCTTTGAGTAGTCCGAAGATTAAAAAAGCGCTATGCAAGCCCAAGTCTGTTTAATACTGTATATACCATTTAGTACATGAGGGCTCCCATTTGAACTTCTCAACAGCAAATTACACACTTCTGTGAGTCCAAATATGTGCAGACTTTCCTTTGGGATTTACCCAATTTGAATCCTACCTGTGGCTCCTTTCCTACATGTAATTCCCCACTCTTTCTCTCTCCCCGATTTCTGACTCTATCCACTGTCTTGTCTCTCTAAATAAAGGCTCTTTCTAAATAAAGTTTGCTGCTGGAATATGTAAACACTGTAATAAAAGAAATACAAATACATACAGGAGGTTGGGTTACTTCTTTTTATTCAATGGCGGATCTTATTTTCAGGCAGCGTTTGATGTCATAATGTGTCCTATTACTCATTTTTTAAACCATCTCAAGTCCATCCAGACTCATGCGCTCACGTACTGCAGATCTGACGTCATTAAAGTCTGTGATGGTTCAGTGCTTAGGCTTTAGGGTTAAGATTGGGATTCAGCCTAAGACAATGTGCATGGCTGACAAACAAGATCTCACTAAAGAGGCCTAACATGGATTTCTAGAAAGAAAACTTAATTTAACCAAAATTATCATTGTTTGGCCAAAATTATTAGTCGGCCTAATGGAACAAACTGATATGTTAATTAGTTGCTCTTATATGACCCCGCAGGAAATGATAACCTGTTTCCTGCAGTTTTAAAGGTCACATATTATACTCCTTATCAATCAGTTTAAAATAGTCTGAGAGCTCCCTAAAACATGTCTGTGAACTTTCTTGCTAAAACATCCCCTCTGATCCTGTATTTTATAATGCCTTTAAACCGCTCTTTTTCAGCCCTGCTCAGAACAGGCTGTTTCTGTGTCTGTAGCTTTAAATGTAATTGAGCTGTGTTTAACCACGCCCCTCTCAGAGGTTATATGGCTTTGTTTATCTCGCACTATTCCCAATTGTTTACAGTCAGAAGGCAGACTCAGAGGGCAGAACAAACACCAAGCAATGGGAGTGTCACCCACCTGGGGGAGGGGTTACTGCCCTTTGTGATGTCGGGAAAGGAAAATCTCCAAACAGCCTGTTTGAGCACACATTTTCTGAAAAATGGAGCAGGCAAAAGATGGAGAGGATGGACCTTTCTCATAATTGGGGGGTTTGTAGACAGACCAGGGACATTTATTAGTGTTAGAAAACCATGGTAAAGTTTAATTTGCACAATATGTGAAAAATAATTATTTGAATACCATTTCAGCAGCCTGATCTTCTTTAAATGACATTATGACACAAAAACGTTGAAAAAATGACGTGCATTTAAAAAAAAAACTTTATGGAAATAGGATTTCATTACTGTTAAGGTTACTTCTCATTGAATAGCAAGTCTGGCAAATTGAAAATTGTTGATGCTGAAACTATCTATTATATGTGCCATGACATTTTGTACTCCATTTTAAAGTACATTATCAATTTTTGATGACCTTAGTTAATCTTAATATTAATTTCAGGCCCTGGCAAATAATCTCTTTTTGCTTAAAAATACTTAAAAACTGTTTTAAACCAGCTGTGAGGAACTTTCATCCATGTCAATCTTGACGACCCATCAGGACAGGACTTTGCAGATCTGACACACTTGTGTTTGTAGTATTCTGTTACCAAGACTGTCTGTAAACCATGAAACATATCACCCAATCTGAATCATTTCCGTAGAAAATGTAAATAAAGACAAAGGCAGTGTATATGTCTTTGATCACCTCTTTTGACCCCAACCAGGCGGCAGCAGGTGCACACATAAAAAATGACGATGTAGAAACAGTTCATCTTCCCACAAATGGTTTAGTTTGCTTTTGTAGGTCATTTAGAGGCATCAGTATTTGTTTCAGTCTGTTACATAACCAGCTAAAAACTCTTCAGTGGGGCTTTAACCTAAAACCTATTTAAAGCTTTTTCTTCCCCCGGAAGGGCCTGAAAAAAAAAATCATAATTTGCAGTCTTGTTTTAAACCTTGATAATATTACATTTTGTTCAGCCTATGGGTGTTTTTGTTAAGACTTTATTTTAAAAAAAAGTTTATATTCTTCAAGTAAGGACTTGAATTAAGTATCATATGTTTACCACACAATTAGAAATGAATCTCTGGTATCTGACTGGTGCTAAGAATGAAAAATGATACCCAGCTTGTGAGGGGACGACTAAACTTGTTGGGTAAGCAGTAAGACTGAACTTGAAAAAGGACAAATATAGTTGAATCCTACAGGAGAAGTATGTGTGAAATTGGGACATTTTTTTGAAGTAAAAATGTAATATTGTGAATATTGTGCTCCTAATGTTATCTAGAAGGTTCAGACTTCTCACTGTGTGCTTAGCAGATGTTCAGAGCAGTGTGAAGCAAACAATGGAAAAGTCAGAGCAAGGTTGACACAAAATACAATAAATACCACATGTTGACAGCAATCCATTAGATACCCTCATACATCACTGGAGTACAATAGCCGACTTCGCCCACTAAAGGTTTCCATATGGTGTGTGATCCCCTCTACACACAGACACACACAGCCGACTGTACTCTGTCTGTGAAGTAAAACACACTTTAATATATCTACTGTAAGAGCCGCAGGGTGGCTCGGAGAGTCCTGCTGATCGCCTGCACTTTAACTCCAAACCTCCTCCTATTCATGTGCCCCTTTGTGCTCGCCACAAACAGTGTGCTCAATCGCATTATCATTACAGAGGAAATCAGTCATATTAAGCCTCTGTGCTGTCACTTGCCCCGCAATCTCAGCTGCGTACTGCCAAGAAAGCGTGGCAGGGCATAAGACGCATGTGAAATGAGATTTGCATAAACAGTATTGCTCTATCATTTATTTATTTTATCCCCTCAGCCAAATAAATAAATAAACAAAAGATGCTGTCTGCTTGCTGAGTTCACCCCAGTAGATGCATCAAACAGGTGTTGTTACCGCAGCCGGGACTTCATTGATGGTATAACTGTAATAATCACTTAATGACCTCATCATGGTTTGAAATGTAGGCGTGCAGTGAGGGGAATCGGGGGCAAAAAAAGAGGTGGCGGCTCCCTCGCAGGTCTTTTCTAGTGTAAATCATTATACTGTAAGCCTAATGGGCTTATGACATCAGTGTTATTTCTATTAGAGAAGGAAAGGTGGCGGAGACAGGGGGAAGGTGAGGCACGGCTGAATAATTTCTGATCAAACACTCAGCCGACAGAGGAGCATGTCGGTGCCACCCACAAAACTCCAAACTGAGACCTGTTTACAAAGAAAACAGGACACAAGGATTAGTCATTAGGCTGTCTGCGACACATACAGTCACTTTGAGCGTTCGGCATCTGTGTGGTGGTTGTTTACTTTCTACTCTGGCTTGCTATTTATATCTTTTTTTCGGCTTAAAACCAGGAATATTGGATTTGCTCAAGTACAGTCATTAAGGCTCTGCAGCTGATTTAGATGTGGTGTTGAAGTGCCGGACCCAATGGAACCGCACTCTAGTCTCTGTTGTAATATTTGGCCGTATTGGTCTGACATCAGTACATATAACACTTCATAATGAAGTTTATTTCAGTCAGTACATTAGATAATATTGAACCAGTAGCCATCGAGAGTAGGCAACATTATTTGTGATTTGCTTTCACATCATCTTGTTTAGGTATGCATACCCTTTTATGGGTATTTTATTTGTATTTTTCAAAGCTGTTGATTCTCAGTGAGACCAGTAGTAGCACATTTTTGCATTACACCTAAGAGGCGTTCAATTCTATGTTGACGCAACTAAGTTTATTTTTTCCAAATGCAAAAATATGGATACAGCAAGTGGCAACTTCTGGTTAATGCCAATGCAGGAGTGCAAAATACCTCAGTTCCTCGTGTCTCCACTTGAGGCTGGCTCCAAAAGACTCAGAAGTCCAATACACACCCCATATTAAAATGTCCTTTTGTCCCTGATAGCACAAAATAGACATGTAAACAGCCTAGTACAAAAAAACGATTTTGGTCTGATTGGTTAAAGTCTTCATGGCATACACTGTACAGGGGGTGATATTTTTTTTATAATTTACCCGTTCAGATTTTGTGAGGGATAAGAGTTATTCATTATTAGGGATGTGACCAATCTGACATCAAGCAGCTGTGTTGTAGTGGTTTGTCAGGAGGCTTAAGGCCCACCTCTGCTCCAGCTCTTTGCCTGTTGTTGGTTGTAGGTTGACCAAAAATCTGATAGGGTCCCCATTTCCACTATGGCAACCGCCATGGATGGGCTCAGAAATCATTTGGATGTCACTCAGACTTTGTCCATGTTTATATTCAGTCTACAGAGTACAGTCAACAACATTATACACCTTAAAACCTTGATGCAATAATTTTGAGCTTAGTTAATGCATCAAATAACACACTTTAGTCTCAGAATATTTAAAGAATTAAACTCAGTTTATGCAAGTTTCAGGACATTTGCAAGTACTTAAAGGGGACATATTATGAAAATCCACTTTTCACAGTGTTTTTGAACATATATTTGGGTAACCTAAGTGTCTACCGACCCACACAATGTGAAATAAAGCCATCCAGTCCTTTGGTTGTGGTCTGCAGAAGTCTTACAACACAGAGAAAAATGCTCTGTTTCCAATTTTCTCAACGTGACATCAAAAGTTGGATTCTGTTGAGAAAATACCCTCCCCTCCCCTGGTTTCTCCACCCATGGACTCCACCCCCAGCCTAGAGCAAAACTTTTGCGCAGGTCCGCCATTTTTATTCTCGCTAAAGACGCATGATGTGTACTCGGAAAACTCAGGGGGGGCTCATTGCATTTAAAGACTCACACACACCAAAACGGAGCGTTCTGAGTGAGCTGGTTTATACAGGGTCACAAACCTCCTCTGGTGCTTGATTCATGTTATATTTTGACCAAAGCACAGCACAGATGTTTCATTTAGACCACAGGGGACTGTTTGAAAAGGTGGAAAAGGGGAATAATATGTCCTTTTTTTTACATTTAAAAGTGCTGTATAAAAAACGTTCTGGAAAGCACTGTTATTTAATATATTCCTGAGATAAAGTACAAGATTTCCCATGTTGATGCAGAACTGCCATCAAAGCTGCAGCTTCACAGCTGCTTTACAATGAGAATACAATTATCCTCAAGCTATAAATGTTCAAAATGTAGACGTGGTTGAGTTTTCTTACACGTACATAATGTACATCTTAAAGTAAGTACAACACACGCAATGATCTAGAAAGGAGGAAACAACATCAGTAAGTGCCAACAAACAGCTATGAGTCGGATCAGACACAGGTGGTGACAGGCAGTGCACTGAGACAACACACAGATTTATAGAATAGTTTTTATCATTACTAACAACATCGACAGCTTCTAATGAATATTCTAATCAACATTGACGCTATACTCAATAACATCATCATCAGTATCGTCATCATCGTCTTCAGTATCAACATCAATATCATCATCAGTCCCGTCAGTATGTGCAGTTTGGTCTATTTATTCTTAAGGATAAAAGAGATGTTGATAATTAATTCTTTTACTGGGGGCCTACAGAGGAGAGGAGTCCAGCTAGAGACTCAGGGCCCTGTTGTGAAGGTAGGACCAGTCGCCTTTCATTGGCACAGTGTAATAGGAGGGAGGGAGGGAGTGTAGACCATAGACTGTAAATATTAATGGACGAGGCCTGAATGGCTTCACCCATCTGTTATAGGGTGCTCTGGAGGCTCATCAGCGGCTAACAGCTGGAGCTTAGGTGGGTTATAAGCCTCCTGACAAATGGCTACACAGCGCCCGACTGTCAGTCAGATCAGCTACTTATTGTAAATAATGCTAATCCTCCGTAACATCCAAACGGATGCGTGATTAAAAAAAATGCATCCCCCGTACAGCCTGTGCCCATGAGGACAATAACTAATCAGACCAATATCGTTTTTTGTACCACACTGTAAACATGTTAAATTCTCCTGTAAAAACTGGCTTTTGTTGAATGTGGTGTGCATGTGACTTCCAGGGCTCTTGGAGCAAGCCTCAAGTGGACACTCGAAGATCTGCAGTTTTTTGCACCAGCGGTTGCAGCTTGGTGTAGACATGGATGAGGGAGTTTTGGTGAGGGGGAGCTTTTTCTGTGTTTTTCTGATATATAGCATTAAACACATAGTACGTGGTTGCCCTTCACAGGTTGTCTTCATGGCTCTGTCCTCCTCTTATTTCACATTTTCTTACCAAACAACTATTTTTCATTGTTAATACTCTTTCTTCTATAGGGCACATTTCAAGGACACCATGCTCTAGTCAGATGTTTGTTCGGCATTAGCTCTTATGTGTAGGTGTAGCAATTCTATTCCATTTAGACTGCATCCTACAAAGAGGCGGTGATACACAGGGACATGATGGGTCGTGTCCACAGATGCAAGTGTTTAATTATGGCAGTGAATCAACCAATTATTACTGCAGCGGTCAATATGCTTGATCAAATCTTACCAGCCACATAACTTGGAACATTTTAGCACTCAGCATCAGATGTCAATGTCTTTTTTTGCTGCTTCAACAGTAAAAGAATTCTGACTGGCTCGACTTGAAATGTTACATCAGTGTCCTCAGCTGGAACCCAGAATAAAAGTCTGACTGACAGCGGGGAGATCAAGCATCTGTGTGTGTTTCTCTGTGAATAATGAGCGTGTGTGTGTGTGTGTGTGCAGGCTTTTATGTCTCCCCATGCGTGCGTGTGTGTGTGTGCTGTAGTGGAACGTGCATGCTTTTGCTTGTGTGCAAAGTAGGAGGGTGGATTGATTGATATGCAACATTGTGTGTCCTCTTGTGTACACGTGGGTGATTATTAATGTGTGTTTATGTGTGTTTCGAGCGTGTGTGTTTCTTGTGGGCAGCAGCAGACTACAGGCCGGGGCTTCGGCTGACAGCTCATGTTCTTGTCTGGTGCCACAGTTCACTGAAGGACCCCCTCCTCGCTGACAGCACACCTCCCCTCCCTTTTTCATCTGAAATTTCATAGATGCATTCGGGCAGCTCAATGACAACACGTCTCTATTCCGTCTCTAAACCTCCCAGCACCGAGCAAACTTCCTTACTAAGCTGCAAATTGGCATGCTGGGACTATCGCTTCACTCATCTTGAACGAGTCTTTTGTGGTTTGAAAGCCTTTTGAAAACTTTTTTTCTTACTTTGTCATTGGGAGAAGAGAGACACTTTCATAAAAACTTCAAGAAAAAAGTGTCAGCTTTCATACTTTGCATATTGGGGGGGGGGGGGGAGACCAATGAGACTCCGAGAATGAACTGTTGTTTACTTACATTATGTTTTTACATTTTTATTTACCTACAGTCTTGATAGGTCCAAATGAACGCATGGGTGACATTTTATTATTTTTTTCCTGTCTTGGAAAGAGATAGTAAAGGTTCCTTGTCTCGGAGATGTAAGAAAGGCCTTGTTTTTTTTCCCCCTGCAGCATGGCCTCCTGTTGGGGGAGGGACGCCTGGAGGTTGGAGGGTGTGTGCAGGCAGTTGTGGACAGAGAGGAAGGGGGTTAATCATGTTTGCAACAGGACCGGCTTCCCCTTGAAGTGGGAGACAGTGGTAGGAAGTGTCCAGATTTATGATGCTTCGTAGCCGGCCATTGTAGCTGCCTTCACCGTGGCAGTTGACCAGCAGACAGAAGGGGAGAGTGTGAGAGGAGCTGTAAATCACAGTGAGAGTGTGGCTCAGACACACACGCCCACATACACAAACACATCCAGCAGCCCTATGCTCACAGTTCACAGGCAGATAATGTGTGAAGGAGGGTTTGGCTCCCTCAGTAGTCTGCTGACAAGATAGAGCTGTTCTTGGCACACACAAAAAAAGTGAGGAAATAAGTTCATTTTTTTCCTTTCTTGCTTGACTTTCGAAACTTTAAAACTTATAAGATTGTTAGCCTGATGGATGAGTTACTTGACTCTGAGGCAAACAAAAACTCATTTTTTGATCTAGAGTAGTTTTAAAAATACAACTTAAACTGTTTTCACATATGCACTCCTGGAAATTAAAAAAAAAAATCAGGAGGGCTGCCCCTGAAATCCTCCAGCTCTAGTTGTTAACACATGCACCTCACAGCAAGAGACTATTCCTGCTGGAGTGGAGGGGGAGCGAAGGTCTCCTTAGGATAGACATGACGTAAAAAGAGTGACATGAAAGTGGCGGATGAAGCAACAGTCTGCTTTACGCTATGTTGAGCCTATTTGCCTTTATAATCATGCTATGTGTAGTTCCACAGGATCACAATATCAACAAAGGAGTGGAAAAGAACATACTGGAGAAAAGAAAACATAATGCAGCAGTTTAATGACGTGCATTAAGATAGCCAACGATCACATGCCGTGCATACAGACTATGGTCATTCACCAGTCGCAGGTAATAAACGTCATCACCTACTCCCCCTCGCTCAAGGGGAATTCTCCTGATTGTATCCTGCTCTGTTCTCACATCAGCTCATTCGGACTTTCTGCAGAAAAAACACTAGGAGGCTGGCAGGAAAAACTCTGGAAAAAGTCAGAGTGAAAAATTAGATTTTTTTGCATTCACATATGCAGATAACCCGAAGACTTCAGGAGTTTTTTAGGACTTTTGTGCAAGTGTGAACAAGGCTTAAGAAGCACCTATGACCTTCAAAATGTTTAATGTTTTTGATTTCCCTTTACGCTCTGAGTCATGAAGGGCCAAAGTGAGTGTGGCACCCGAGTCCCGCTGTCTGTGATGTTGTCTGAGCCGGCTCATCCCCTTGCGTATAAAAATTGTTTATTGATTTAAAAAAATGCATCCCCCGTACAGCGTGTGCCCATGAGGACAATAACTAACCAGACCAATATCGTTTTTTGTACCACACTGTAAACATGTTAATTTCTCCTGTGAAAACTGGCTTTTGTTGAATGTGGTGTGCATGTGACTTCCAGGGCTCTTGGAGCAAGCCTCAAGTGGACACTCGAAGATCTGCAGTTTTTTGCACCAGCGGTTGCAGCTTGGTGTAGACATGGATGAGGGAGTTCTGGTGAGGGGGAGCTTTTTCTGTGTTTTTCTGATATATAGCATTAAACACATAGTACGTGGTTGCCCTTCACAGGTTGTCTTCATGGCTCTGTCCTCCTCTTATTTCACATTTTCTTACCAAACAACTATTTTTCATTGTTAATACTCTTTCTTCTATAGGGCACATTTCAAGGACACCATGCTCTAGTCAGATGTTTGTTCGGCATTAGCTCTTATGTGTAAGTGCAGCAATTCTATTCCATTTAGACTGCATCCTACAAAGAGGCGGTGATACACAGGGACATGATGGGTCGTGTCCACCGATGCAAGTGTTTAATTATGGCAGTGAATCAACCAATTATTACTGCAGCGGTCAATATGCTTGATCAAATCTTACCAGCCACATAACTTGGAACATTTTAGCACTCAGCATCAGATGTCAATGTCTTTTTTTGCTGCTTCAACAGTAAAAGAATTCTGACTGGCTCGGCTTGATTTGTCTTATAAAGTTTTCCAAAAATGTTACATGAAACATACGTGAGGGACTAGAGAAAAGGAGAATAACATACTGTACCTCTCTGCTTATTTGAATGTCAAGCAAGCGTTTTTAGATCATGGTCATTTCTTGTAAATTTACATGCAATGTGAAGCTACGGAAAACTAAAGAGCGCTACCATAAGCCTGCTAGCACAACAATGCAGCTTGAGTTGTTTTGGTTTCATGCTGGTGCTCAAGGGTGACATCTACTGGATCAAAAAGTTGCATATTCTTCCTTTAAACTTGACAAAAGCATTCCAACATAGTAACATTTTTCAAAAATAATTTATGCCACCAGTTTTTTTTGTCTCTCATTTAAAGTTTTTTATTCAAGTTCAACTTTAAAGACAGCTTACAGTATGCATTAACATTTTTTCCTTTTGTTAAGTCTCCAGAAATGTATGTAGCCATAGATCATGATTCAGTTTTCTTGTTTCTTTCCAGTGGCTAGCAATCAGTCTCTTGGCCGTCATACATCCGGTTGTTATTATTTGATTATTTTGTTTAGACCAGGTTCCTTGAGGTGCATAGTTAAGAAGACACATCACAGGCTCACAAGTCACATTTTTGTATGCCACCAGTTTTAGAAAGCTCTGACAAATGACTACATCACATTGCGTAACATCAGAAGTAAGTACATTTTATTTATACAACACTTTTCACAGAAAAAGGTCACAAAGTGCTCTAAAATACAACATAATAAAAACAGGACCAAATGAGTAGTTCGTGGACTAATATTATAAAATCCTGCTATGACCAGAAACAATAATTGGCACAGTAAAACATAGATCAATAGGTAGACTGGGTGGACATGATTACCCATAGCCCTCTCTGAACATAAATGTTTAAGCAGCTTTTTAAGAGACTCAACAGATTCAGGAGAACGTATTGAGATGTGCAGGGAATTCTAAAGGATTGGATTCAGATGCCAAATCTGGTGTTGATTGGCAGGAAATGTCTTTGAAGAGTGTTGATGAAACTGTTTTGTCACCAGGTAAAGCAGTATAATTAATTATTTATGACTGAAATGTGTGGTTCTTGTGCTAAAATCTTTTCCTACAACCATTTTCTTTCTTTGCCTCACACTCAAGGAGTCTACACGTTAAATAAAGTTAACTTGGTAGTGCGATCTGCAGTCACTCAAAATCTCTTTTTCATGCTTTTCTAAATCTATAATGCATAATTGATCATATCTTGTAAAATAAAATGAGTGGACAGGTTTGAGAACAAGAGGGTGGAGGGATGTCTGATGGCGGCAGCAGCTTGAGCTCATGTGAGGAGGGTGAATACAGACAAATAGAATCACTGTTGTTCCCTGGGTAACCCGGGTTTCACATTTTTTCCAAATACTAAGTTATAGATCCAATTAGAGAAAGTAATAATAATTATCTCTATAATATTGGCCACGTTTGACGTGGAATGGTTTTATTATTAGCTTTGGTATTCTGCCTTTTCATGTGTATGTAGGTGACCTCTGGGTGTCCTGTTACTCCACTCCCCTCTTCCTCTCACTAAAATGACGCTCTCTGTCATTTTTAAGCACCATTGAGTCTATATTCTTCACAGGCGACCCGAGGATCTGTAACAAAACAGCGTGCGTATGTGTGCATCTTTTTAATCAGTAAAAGAAGGCAAGAGGTGTAGAAACAATACGTCCACAGACTGACCCAAGCTGGTAAATAAGAGCTTAATGGTTTCAGCAGATGGGGTGGTCTCTTGTCACATTCTGACTGCTCTGCCTACATGGACTCTGGCCTGGTTAGACCATCTATCCTTGTAGCGGCTGTGAGGCCCCCTCGCTGAACGTGCGCTGTGCCCTGTGTGTACACAAGATCTCTGGCCTCAGTGGGGAATGTTTACCCAGCTGAAGTCCAACAGTGTCGCACTCTCTCTCAGATGTACTGAGCCGTGCGGAGAGGAAGTCACTTAGGACACTTCTATTGACCAATATGAGATACAGTATGTAGAGGGGTTTTTATGTCATGTAAAAAATCTAAATTATTGTATTCAATCATTTATTGGATTCATAGTTGTGTGCCCAGCTCAGATTATAACAGTGTTTGAGCTTTGCACCCTCAGTGTGATGTCAAGGATAAGGATGTCATAAATAATAATGCCAGAATGCAAAGCAGTATTAGGAAGTGGGGGATCTGTATCAATACAGCACAAAGCAGATGAGCAATGCAAGGGGATAAATGGTGTCTGTAAAATGGTAATAAGTTGCTGAATTGATTTTCCAGCACATCTTGGTGATAAGTGTCTGCACAGAAATATGTAAAATTGAGCACAAAACAGGAAAACAGAAGTTCTACTGTCATTCCAGACAGAGACCTAGATAGCTGTGTGAATGGGGGCTTTGGATGAGACAGATCTTATGTAACGTGCTGTAGACCTACTTAAACTCAAGTCTGTGGAGCGACAGATTACATGTAATGGTGCTGCAGGAATTTCATAATAAAAAAAAAACTGATCAGGCACCTAGATTCTTAGCTTTTGCACACAGCAAGCACGCTGGAGACAGGTTGGGTGGAAATAAGTGTTAAGATTAATCACTGATGGGAAAAGGACATTCTGACAGTGAAACTTCATACCCCTTTTACAGTATGTGTTTTAGCCTGTTCACTTTTCTAACAACTTAATGGAAAAACAGAATGCACTGCAACATCTTCTGTGAGCATTAAATTGTATTCTCATGCTTCCTGCGAACGAAAAGAAAAGGCCTGTTTGCCAACACCTTCAACCCTTTGCACAGCCATAAGTCAACTCCTCAATCTGTCGGCTCCAGCGGCACAGCAGCTCCATCATCGTGCAATAATGCTGGACTCAATCGGAGGTAAGAAGATGATGCTCTGCAGGGACGGTGATTCTGCCCCTCTGCGATAAAACCAGCTTCTGCCAAGTGCTGATGAGATTTATCGCCGTGTCTGTCTAAATGTAGCCAATTTCGCCTTAATATGATATTAAAGAATGATGCATGCCTTAGCTTTCAACGCTGCCGTTGAGGGAGTCTCATCTGCCCGTGGCAGCGTTGAGAACCCAGCACGGAGTGTCAGTGATACAGCTGATGTAATGTTCAATATTGATAACAGCCCTGAGCAGAATGGGCTCTGATCATTTAGGAAAATACTGTGCGTTTTTTTTATTTTTTTTAACTGCCATATCTTGGCCCTGCGCCGGGATTCATGCCGTCCATCAGTTAGATTTGATGGGCAGATATCCACTAAGCTCTTATCACCTTCAATGAAATGAACTCTGTCTGTGAAAACAGAGCACTGCAAACTTACGCTGTGCATTTAAGGTGAAATAAGCTTTATAGGAACGTCGTATATCAGGAATAGATTCCGATGGCTATTTTATAATGGTTTGCATTTCAAATTTGTGGAATAAAAAATTGCAGGAGGCGCTGCAGGAACTGTTGTTTAAAACAGCTGATGACATTTATTTTGACTGTACTGTACAGTCAAATCTCACCCCTTGATTAGATTTCATACATCTCTATAAAGCACAAAAATCGGCTTGCAGACCCACTAAACTCAAGTTGTGTAAACATTTAAACATGCTAACATCGTATCTGCAATGATTTTTGTCAGTTTAATGCTTTTCTGGAAGAATTGTTTTAAGACTTCTCATGTCGGCTCCATTTTAAGATTTCACTTCTTTATAACTTTGACTTTATAGTCATAAGGCCATCTTTCCAATAAGCGATGATAACACAGTACGTGCCAAGTACATTGCTGGCAACAACATTGAATGTCTGTGATAATGAAAATGAGGACAAACAGTATTGCAGCTTTCCAACTTAAAACAAATCCTGTGAGTGTACACAAGGTCTCCTTTTGCAAAGAATTTCAGTTAAAACCATTAAATAAATCAGTTAAGTTATTCTAGCTCAAATGGTGTGCCGACTGCAAATGTATTGAAAAGTTGTCGGTAAAAAATATGAAGTATTAGTAGGCTTTATGAATTATGTCCATTGCACTTCTAACACACACACTCATGTGTTCCTCCTGCCGTTTTCGAGGTTTAAGACAAAATAGCAATGTTTACCACCATGCATGTGCTTCTGTGTCTGTGCTGGTCCCTCTTCCTGCCTCTGTGTCCGTCTCCAGCTCTTCAGTGTGTCAGCTCTTGTTGATTTCCGCAGGGGAAGTTGCCTCAGTGCTATCCTCAGACAAAGCCCTGACCCCGAGGTTAAGGAATGTGAACCCGTGGATGTGACGATCAAGACCTTCCCTCAGGGCGGACAATGCTGAACACCTCAGCAAACGCCCCGATGATCTCACATGCTTTTGTGTTCCTTTAAGCACACCTTCATCCTCAGACCTCAATCACGTCCAACATTTAATTGGAATCAAAAAGAAAGACAAGAACAGAGAGATGTCAGACATTTCCTATGAATAAAAACCAGATCAGCTTTGAGCTGAACAATTTGTTGACTAATCTACAAAGAATTCAGATATCAGTTTATGGTTTAAGTCAATGTTCAAGCACAAGACAGTTTTGGGAGCTACAGACTCACAGCTTTTAAAAGGTGCTGTATTTTCCTGCTTGTTATTATTGTACATTAAATACCTACACGTGTGGGTGGATACACTATTCTAAAAAGTCACCTCAGTCACCATACAAATGTGTTTCATATTTTTCACAATATTTTCCTTGTTAATAGTAATAAAAAATCATAGCAAATTCCTTAGGATTGGAAACCATTGTCATTGCCAGTGAAAGAGGCCATAATCGCTTTTATGGATGAGCTTGTTGTGAATGGTAAAAGTACAAAGAAGACCAAAAGGCCCTTGTCTCATTTATCACCCACTTTAAGAGAGGGAGAAAGAGGAGGAGGCTGGTTGTCAAAGCAACTTTAGCGGAGTGTATCATGACGGTGGTCTCCCATCCCCTGAGGCCCAAACCCACATGCTTTAAGTGGAGTTAAACTGGGCGAAAGAGTGGAAAATTAAGAAGAGACAGAACTGAGCCAAGAGATATTGCAATTAAGAGTTAAGTATAGACTTGAAACCTCAGCGTGCAAGAGTGTGGGGCGTTGAAGAGCCAAAACAGCCGCCGGAGAATTCATATGGATAGAGGTGAAGGGTCAGAGCGCTATTAATCATGGCCGGAGTTGAGAATTAAATAGCTCATTCTAGTAGGCAGAAGAGAGAACCCCGCCATGATGGAGGTGTTTAAAGGACAGTGTTGTGTCTGTCTTCTATTACAGAGTAAAGACCCGAGGCGAAACAGCCACATGAACTAAGCTCAAAAAAGGCTGTCCAATCGTTGCCTTTCCCTCCCTCCCCTTGTTATGAGCATTTACCCGCCCAATTAAGTCACTTAACATCACTGCGCTAACATGACACCGTCTGATGATAGATCATTGTTTGCTTGGAAGATAGATGAAGGGAAGAGTCACACAAAAGCGGAGCCTCATGTGGAACAATCAGCCATCCACAGGGCTCCTTTTTTTCCCCTCCACAGCATCGCACACAAGCACAAAATGTACACACACTCCCTGCACACAAACACACCTTGAATCAGTGCCCAGTCAGACTTAACTTTCTGCAAACTGCCTTTGATCCTTGATGTGCCATGCGTTGCATTAATTATGTATCTCGCCTCAGTACAAACGTGCTGAACACCTTCGAGTACTTAATAGGAGCAGGCTCATCACAGGGGCCTAGAGGATGGCTGCAGGAAGCATATGCATACCCTAGTTTCTATATATGCACTGCATAAGGGATTTTACAGTATGTGGGGAAAACGTAAAGCCTGCATCCGTGGTTCTCCTTCAAGATGGGGCAAAGCTTGGACATTTTTCACTCTCCTGAAGCATGTGCCTCCTCTTGTCTTTGAAGGACTGAGCGTTGACTGGGAGGAGGTGCGCACAAGATGGATGTGGCTTGAATTAAGCGTAAACTGTCATGGCCAGAACAGATACAGCAGCAGGAACAATGAGCTATAGATCAGGATCTAGTATTGCTCTAATGGTATGCAAATTCAGCATGCTGCCTTGTGCTGTATAGCCGAGGGGGGCTCATCTGCCCCAAAGTTTCCTGCGTCTGCATTTAATCTATATCTTTTTTTGTTTGTTGCAGTGTTTGCAGATCGCAGCATGAAATTAGTAAGCATTAGCAGATGTGGAGAAGTATATTGTTAACATTTAAGCATGCACAATTATCTTGGACTGGACTTCATTCTGAGTCTTATCATAAGCTGGTAAAATATCTTGATTCATTGGAGTGTCTTGAATTTTTTGATGGTGTTTTTTCATTAATGTTAATTGGGAAAAGAGCAATGTGTTTGTCTTTTACTGGGAGACCCTGTAAAAAAAAAATCCTGCGTTGATGCTGCAGAAATATTTATCCGCCTAGATCTGCATCAGAAAAAAAGCTACTTCACATTATGGTGTTGAATTTCAAGGCATATAAAAGACTTGGGAGTAATTTAGGGGATCTCCAATCCCTTCTTCCAGATTCAGACTGAATAAAAAGCTCTGAAACCCTAACTTTATTTTGTAATTGTTTATTTGATTTCATTAATGTTGTGGCAGCTTCCAGGGAGAGAGAGATAAGCTAATTGTTAATGCAGTAGAAACATCTTTCGACTGAGCCAAGAGCCCTGGTTCAACAGATGTGACCAGGTTAAAATAACAGGAGATAAGCAGTGAAAAGAAAAAGTAGCTGCGGCTCAGCTGAAAGGGCTCCACGTGAGTTAGAAACCTGTAAATATGGGAAACGTGCAGCCTACATTTTTAAATACATAGGATGACGTGGACTGTAGGTTTTGTTCTTACTTCTGTGTTTTTAATTTCAAAGTTCACGATAAGGCTCATGTTTGTATCTGTGGTGTCGCTGCAGCTCGGCAGACGTTGGTGGGAGTACCCCCTGCGCAGGTCCCCTTTGCAGTGCAGATCCAGTAGTTGGAGTTGTTGTACAGCGAGCACGAGAGGGAGAGCAGAGGAGCGTGAGCGCAGCAGCTGAGTGAGCAAACATTAGGTTGAAACATTAGGTTATCTTTTAAGACTATCAGACATCGACCTGTCACTTTTACCGCTTCGAGCCGTGTCCCGTCTACTTGCAGAGAGGACCCCAGCAACAACAGCAGCAGCAGCAGCAGCAGCAGCAGCACCCGGGTCTGGTCTGGTCTGCTCGGGCAGCCGCCTGTGAAAAAACTCCTAAACGCGGTCGTCTCAGCTGGCATGAGCTAACCTACCAGACAGACATGGAAACCAAACCATTCTTGTCATTGGGTAAGTTTGTTTGTTTAATGACAAAGCCTTGCTCTGTTTTAGAAGTGAGCGTTTCGATAGGACTTTCATCGGGAAAAGTGTGTGAAACGTCTCCTCGCGCAGTTTTTATCTGCACCCTTTGCTCTTCTGACAGCGCGTGGAGCGAATTGCCAAACGCATCAAGATGTATAGAGCTGTTGACGAGCTGTAGCGGACGTTGCCTTCTTTGATTTAGCTAATGTTGACTTGTCGTTTTTTTTTTTTTGCGTATCTCAAACCAGAAATGTCCTCTGTTTGTTTCCTATCTAATGCTAATTGAGTTGATGACATTTCGCTTTGGTACAGAATGACACCTCGCTTGGATTACGGCGTGCGCATTGCTCGCGTGCGCTGCAACTAAATTGACTCGTTACAAGTCAGCTTCAAACTTTGTTTAAATGTATGTTAGCTCCATGTGGAAGAGTGCACAGACAGACGAAGCTCTGTCCTAAGCGTTTGCTTCGCGCTTTAATAAGGACGAAGGAACAGATACAAAACATAAAGCATTTAAACAATCTTTTTGAATCAGAAGGAGGGCTTACTTATAACGTTTATAGCGTCGAATGGCTGAGTTAGGTTAGCTTAATTGAACTGTACAAGTTGTTTGCACTGATGGAAATAAATTCTCATTAGCTTTTTGTAAACTTGTGTCGTCCTTCACGTGACTTGGTTTAACTTTAAGCTATATTGACTTCCGTTTGACTTTGAATGTGTGGTGGTTTGAAAAATGAACCTCAGCGACATAAAGTTGTGATTTAAACTTGGCGCTGGGCTCAACAAAAGTTACTATTTTCTCTTGAAACTGTGCTGCAGTGGGCCTACAGCGAGTGTGAGTTACAATGAGGTGACACAGGTGTGAACTGAATACACAGGTGTGAACTGAATACAGATAATGTAAGCTATTACAATTAAGAACTATCTAGTGTTGATAAAAAATGCTTTTAATGTTCTTAAGGAACACAGGCTATGATGGACAATTAAGGGTTTTGTATTTGGCAATCAGTGCATTTGTTATGAGGAAAAATGGCAACTTGTATCTTAATTGCATGCTTCATTTTTCCACAGAAAGTAAGGCTAAAAAGAAAGTGGGCATTGACACTGCTATCATAATCTTAACTAGTTATGTATGTTTGACTTTTCAGAAGAAGCAATAAGTACTATTTCTATGACATTTTGTATTTTGAAACCATCAATCTCCTTTTTTACTCAGGGCTTCTTTTAGTTTACAGCTCAAACACTTGCTGTCACACACTCCAGCACACCTCACTGTAAATCATTCATGCTGAATGCTACTGTGAGTTTGTCAAAGTGAACAGAGCGGACCCTTGTCCCCTGTAGCACAGATACAATTCCGAGTTGTCGGCGAGCTCTCTTATTGTGTCTGCTGCTCTTTCATGAGGGCGTCATGTTACACCTTGACATGTATCATCAGCCGCCTGGATGCACCGAGGAGATTCACGGGGACTTCTGAGGCACCGGGTGGCTTTCTTCTGTTACAGGCTGACACTGTCGCCACAACGCCCTTTATGTGGCTTCCCAGAAATACTCTAAAAACCGACAGTGTTACACACACACTGACAGGCTGTTATTACAGGTGCACCGTATTGTGTGTCCATGTTGAAAGTGATTCAAGTTTCAGTTGGTCTGAATGTACACCAGAGTAGCCCATACAGACACTTGAAAGCGGACAGTAAAGCCTTATCTGAAAGCTGTTGTGGTTGGTGTAAAGCTTAATTGTTTTGAGGAGGAGTAACACTTTTCCAGCCGTGTCAGATCTCATATTTCCCTCCCGGTCACACAACATGCTGTATCAGCAGCTTTTTCTTCGCCTATAATCATAAACTGTCGCCTCTGAAATCCCTCTTTATATTTAAACTTTCCATCAGAGGTCCACTTGAGTGCTGATTGTTAATTGGCCACTTCAAGGGCGGCGCTATCTGCAAAGTCCTTGAACGTATCGATTAGCCGCTTAGCCAGTGTAATTATCTGTCGCGCTGCATTAGAAATTCTGACATGCAACTGTTTGAAATGACAGCCAGTACATTTCACAATTATAGATCGCTTGTTGGCTGTGATGACGACATCCCCCTTTGGCACCATATCCACGGCACTGTATGCTGATCTGCTTGTCTGATCCCGCTATCAGCCCCCGCTCCTTATCTGACATTAAGCTATGAGGACTGAAAGGATGACACTGAAAGGAAAATGTGTCCTTTTGTTGGAGCAATATGAGGCTGATCATGACAGTCTGTCAGTGAATTAATCAATATGACTCTGAAAGGAAGGGAGAGTTTTCGAACAGTGTGGAAACCTGTTCCATATTACTTAGGTGATCTGTATTGATTTTCTATGAGGTTGATTATATCGTGGCATAAATGTCTGCACCTAAGTAGTTCTCCTGGATGATTTTTTTTGCCTGCTCAATGTTACACGTCTTGTGCCATTGGAATTATTGAATTTTAGCTCATCCGGATCAGGGTCTGTGGATAGAACATGTTGTACACACAAGGACGGATGCCAATATTTTTGAGCACTTTGGACAGGGGTCACCAAGCCCCTTAAACATGTGGCCTGTGTATGTATATTTTTAGGTTGCCAGAGTTTCAGATTACCTTAAAGACAACTTATTACAGCTATCAGTGAGCCGTGCATGAAGTATCCTCAGCATGCACTCCTGAAATCAATGAAGTTCATGGTCTTGGATGAGACACTGAGATACATGCTGTTGTGTGTGCATGTATGTGTGTGGGAGACATAGACATTCCTTTTCTGGCAGTAACTCAGGAACAAAGGTAATACAGGGAGAAGGTCTGACGGGAGGGGTGTGTGTGTGTGTGTGTGGTGGGAGTGGGCTGGTGGAATTACACCGCCAAAAGCATTTGGCCAAGTTTGTCTTTTTACGGCCGTCCAGTTTTGTGTTCCTGATGTGATGCTTTTGCTCCCCTTTTGAGGAAAGGGGCTGCAGCTGTCATTTTTATTGGAGGAGTTTTATAGCGAGACTTAATGGCTTAAAGTGACAGCTCTCTCTCTCTCTCTCTCTCTCTCTCTCTCTCTCTCTCTCTCTCTCTCTCTCTCTCTCTCTCTCTCTCCCTCTCCTTTCTCTTTTTTTCTTCTCCCTCTATCTCACCCATGAGGCCTTTAACTCAAGCAAATCAAAGAAAATTTGGCTGCCTTGAATTTGCCCACCCTCAACTTTCCCACCCATCACCCCTGCCAGCATCCAAACCGTACAGTACCAGAGAAGAAAAAAGATTAATGCTCAAATTATGAACACAGCAGCAGTGTGCTTTTTAATATTACAGCCATGAAGTGTAGACCAGTGTTTTTTCTCGTCATGGAATATCTCTTCTCATCATAAAAACGAACATTGCATGTTGGCTCCAGATAAAACAGTGCATATTTGAGCCTGTCATGCTCTCTCTCTCTCTGCAGCCCACACTTGTTTATGTTCTAAACATAGTCTGAATCCAAAAAAAACTGCTGGAAGGCTCCGTGATGCACAAATCATGAAATGACTCAAAGGCTCGTTAATTATTTGTGTAAGGAGCTCCTCGCTCGCAGGAGGTCTTTTATTGATAACGGCTGCTCTGAACTTTGCACCTCAAACCTTGACCTTTGCTCCTCATATGCTCGATCACTTCAGGAATTTGCCTTTGGCGTTCAATCTGTCGGTTAAAGCGTTTAAAGACAGTAGCTTGTAGTTCTGTCTGTTTTCTCTCTTCTTCTTTTATCTGGTCTATTTCCTGCCCTTTTGTTTTTCTGTGTTTGGACTCTGAGGTTTAGGATTTGTGGTGTTAACATGACATTGCATCTTTGGTGTAGTTAAAGTATAATTTATAACAGTTGTTCTCAATTGGGAGGGAACGTTTTCTTTTCTTTAAACTATGCCCAGCATGCACACTGTGCCGACACAAATATGCTTAAAAGATAAGAAATGCACATTTTAGTACAAAAAAAACTGATTTTATATTCACTTTTCCTACGTACTTTCAGTTTTGTGTTTAGTTCTAGCAACATTTTGTCATTGAACGCTACGTAAAGTGAATGAAATTGTTTCCTAGATGAAAGTTAGCAGTGATGCAGCTAAAACGTAGACGAAGAAAGGGAACATAAATGGGAAATGGGTGCACAAAATATCACCCCCATCAGACAGAAAGAGTGCGTTTTGATGCTCATTTTCAATCCTCAAACCAAAGGTTTTGCATGTTTTAGCCGACGGTTGCATGAAGCCAACGTAAGTCAGGATGAATTTTTCAGTTATTAGGTTGTTTAATATAATTGTTGCTCTTGTCAGCTGATAATAGAGATATCATATTTAAAAAAGAAAGTTTGAGACATGTATTTCTAATGGTGAAATATGATGGCGGTTTCACAATGCTTGTTTTATCCAACCCCACAATATTCACTCCACAATAATATAAAGTACAGAGAGGCAGTATTTCCTCCCATTCTAAAAGTCAGAAGCAGTTTTGGAGCTTGGTTGTTGCAGTGAATACTTTCTCTCCTTGGTGTTGGAATCATCTGAGCACCTTTAGTCTCATGGTTTATTGCAGCTCCTCCGAGTGTCTGAATGGCTTTTCTGTGGGTTGGCAGTATTCAGGGTGCGTACAGCCACTCTTTTGAAGTGGAAACATAGTCTCTGTGGGGATTCGACCAGATCGCACTCGTAATGCGCACTGAGAGGAAGGTCGGTTTGCCCTACTCCAGCCAGAACTCTCTTCATATGTTCAGAGAAAGAGGAGCAAGAGGAAGTAAAAAAAAAAAAAAAAAAAAAAGCAGCGCAGCGGAAATGAAGATCTTAGGCGTATTGTGGTTATGTTGTGATATTTAAAACCCTGCCAAGAAAAGAAAAAAAAGCAGTAGCTGTCAGAGGCTAACTACCCCTCTATACTCCTCCGCAATCCTCAAGTTGGCATGTTTTCAATAATAAAAACAACTGTCGACTCTCCTTCTGTGATCACCGTAATGCATGGAAATATCTGGGCTCTTTGGCACTTATTATGTGTTTTGTAATTAAGTTATGAGCACATAAGCTTTGATGGGTATTCACTGGAGAGGGATGACGAATCCAGTGAATCCTAGATATGTTATTCTCCTTCATGTCATTTTATTTTTCTTTTGCCCACATTTTTTCCCACAGTAATTATAATTGGCCCCAATGAGATCCACACATATATAAAAGAAAATGTTGATTTATTTCCTTTAGACAAGTTGTGTAAAACAATGCATCAGTAGTGGAGATCATTGTTATGTTCTGCATCTGGGTACGAGAGTTATCATTAAGCTACAGTGAGTTTTTGATTTGCATTTAATGATATGTATCTGTTACACTGGCTTGTGATAATATCACAGTATAATAGGATCAAAAGCTGGAATGGTGTGTTTGATGTCTCGGCACACCACAGAGAAACAAAAAGAGTCGGATTGTAGACTCCAACTGTGATGTTGTTTTTATAAAACTGTATATTCAGGTGTATACACAGCACTCTGTCTTTTCGCACACACTAACCCACACACATCCACTCAAAACAAGCTGTGTGTCTGTGTGTATGTACATGTAAACACACGCCGCCGGAGCAGACACAGAGCAAGGTAATTAAGACGGTGTCTCTTGCTGCTTCATTGCAGTTCCTTTTTGAGGTCACAGGGAGCAAGGGAGGTTTCCCTGGGTGCCTCACGCCTCACGCCTTCCTCCCTCTTCACCACCCCCAGAGCCGCCACCGCCGCCGTTATGTTTGTCTGTCACCTTGCCAGATGCCAGGTGGGTGGGGCTTCCGCGCACCGCTGGGCACAGGGCCACGGAAATCCCACAGCATGCAAAACACCTTGGTTATGTTTTGTGTGTGCACGTGTGAGTGTGTGTGTGTGTGTGTGTGTGTGTGTGTGTGTGCTCGTGTGCGCATAGGTCGATGGGTGTTTGGGTGTAAGCAGAAGGCAGCAGCTTTGAGAGCAAGGTTATGAGGCCGTTACACCTGCATAGTGACAATTTAGTTTCTTCTCTGTAATAACGTAGCTCTTCCATATACATTTTGCACATCAGATAAATTCCTAATGCCCGTAATGTCGGATGGTCCAAGGGACCATTGTGCAAGTTGAAGCAGATATTTTTTATTCAGACTTACTGACTGTCAATTGGGTAACCGATGTAATTATGTTTGCAGAGCTAATATTAGCGGTGCTATAACTGCCAGCCTTTGGTCATCCTTAGAGGTTTACTTCCACATCCCTGTGCTTAATGTTGTTATGAATTGCTCCATCGCCAGTTTAACCTGACACAGCCTACATACTTTTTTTATCTCAGTTCTCGGGATCAACATACAGCCAGACATTCTGCTCGTAAGTGATGCTATCCATACACTGTGATTATTTGCAGCCAGTCTATGGCTACAGTCCTGGCTAGTGGTGGGAGGCTGTGTTACAGTTTGAGCATCAACATTTGACGGTCATCGAGGGCTAACATATACAGATTTTAATAATGTTTAACCAACTAGTAATTCTGGTGCTAACGAGGGTGATTTGGTTGAATGAACCAAAGTGTAGTCAACTAAATCGAGAAAATGGTATAGGGAGAGTATGCGAGGGAGTGTGGATAGTTTTATTTGCAGTAGAAATACATTTACATGATCTCCTTTAGACAGAAGTTATGTCATCAACAAATAAAAAACGTGAAACTCTCCGGTCAAGAACAACCCAGCTTTTAGCCACAGAAAGAACAACGGCTGTAGATGAGCATTTAGCATGAGCATGTACAGCTAGGCTGTAGTGCTCTAGGCTAGCACCCTGGATCCGGAACGGTCCTGTGGCTCCTTTCCTGCATGTCATTTCCCACTCTCTCTCTCTCCTACATTTCTGACTCTGTCTACTGTCCTATCTCTAAATTATGGCATAAAAAGCCCCAAAATATACCTTACAAAAGAGAATCTAGTATTTGTTATACTTATAGAGGAAAGGCCTTTTGAAAACACCAAAACCTGCTATGGATATCCCTTATTTGTCCCTCATACTGCTTAAATGTGATCCCAATCCCTATTCAGAGTTTTTGTTATTTATTCTTGTGATGAACACAGTAGAGTTTTACAAACAGAGAGGTTTTCATGCTTAGTAAAAGAACACTAAGAGACTAGTGATTAAAATAAGACACAGCTGCCAGTGAGCACAGAACACAAGAGTTCTAGTAGCAAACGACTTGGTTCTCTTAGCTTGTGTTTTACACACTTTTTACAGTGTAAAATAATTGTTACTTATACACCTGATGTGCTGAGTATCGCCTTTAACCCAGAAGAAGCTGGCATGTTATTGGTCGTTACGTTCTCTAAATGAACGTCATGTAACCTTCTGCTATTTCAAACAAAGTTTCGTTTTGTGTAGTCTATTTCATCAATGGGCTTCACAAGAGTTTTCAAGTGTTTATAACTTGATAAATTAAATGTTAGTATTAACATTTTACCACAGCACTGCATCCTGCAACCTAATCGTCTTCATTTATTGAAAGAGTTGTGAAAAATTGCTCTGATAAATTCATAATATAGAATCTGTAGCTGTCTGGAGTCAGAGCCATCTTTTTTTTTGTTAAACTTTCCTCCTCATTCGTCTTCCTACAGCTATTTTCTCTTCTGCTTCAGAAACTCCTAAGCTCTCTACTTTCTGCAGTTCTTCACCTCAGGGACACTGGCTAAGATGCTTTGTGATTTGTCTTTTTTTAAGGATTAAATCTCAAATTCAGGAGAAAAAGGCATAATACTAAGAATTTGTTGGTGTTTCAGCACAGGGACCAATCAGAGCAGTGAAAAGGTTTGCGTATGCACCTCACCTCAACAATAAGATGCTGCATAGCAACAGATAATTTGTACACAAGCCTGCGAAGAACAGAAAAGATAACACGCCTTTGTGAAAGACAAGTGCATCTGTTCGCTTAATGAAAATCATTTTGTGTTGCCATTTATAGCAAACATCACACTGCTGATTATAAAGCCCGTACTTTCACGAAAACATGGTAGTGTTAAATAATGACTCGGAACATGTTCAACAGGTTTTAAAACCGGCTGTTTAAAGCACGCCACGTTCTTTTCTTTTTTTGCCTTTATCTCTTATTGTCTGAACATTGATTTTGCATAGGAGTTCTTGGTTGCCACATTTTTTGAGGATCTTTCTCTTTCAGTTCTTCGTTTTTCTTGGATTCAGCCAGTGGACAGTAGAAGCAGTTATTCAACAAGTCAACAGACCTTAGTTAATTTAAGTATCAAACACGTTTTTTCTAGGTTCCATGAGAGAAACTTTCTAGATCTTGTGCATTAAAAACTTTATTTTGATTTTCATTTACTTCTCACCATTAATTGATTACAGTTGAACTTTGAAGAAGTGGCCCCGTTAAACTCAGCTGTGGGATTATAGGCTCTGACTGCAATTATGATAAACAGAAGATCCATTACAGAGCTACCAAACACTCTGTATTACTAATTAGACGTAGCACACCCAGTGACACTATAGGAGATCGACACAGGTCGTCTCAGAAATAGAAATGCCAAGCATATTTACAGAAGTGCTTCAGAAGTTGGGACTCTCACATTATTTCCATAAATGATCATGCATGAAAGAGACTATAGAAACGAGATAATATGTGAGATAATAGGGTTCTCTGTGGGTTTTTCCTCTGCCTGCAGAATGAGTGATTAACTATTTGTTGACGCCTGCAGGTCTACCATGTTCATACATCCGCCTAGACTGTGGCCCCTCGGCCTCAAAACACACACCTGTATTCATGTCCGCACACACACGCACACGTACACTCGCAGACATGCGCAAATGTATAGACAGCCTGTGCAGAAGTCTGCAGGGCTTTGTCACCTATGGTTAGACACCTTGCTGCAGCCGTCTGGTTTTAGGAATGTTCTCGACAGGCAGGAAGGTGGAAGGGTGTTAAGGATAGAGGGGGAGGGGCTGTCTATCTGGAAAAACAACACCGGCTTCACAGAACCTCTTACTCTTGATAGTGACAGATGAACACGCTGTACCAATCATTCCACCTTGGAGAGCGCTGTAAACAACTCTAATGAAAAGTTCAATTTCTACTCCTGCTGTTTGTAACTGAGTGCCGTTTTGTACTTAGATGGCTGTGCCCTCCCTTCCTCTGCCCACAACATTCAGTCTATTTTATTGCCCCAAAAGGGAAATTTATTCTGCAGAAAGGGTTTTCAGTAAAATCACACAGTAGAGCCATTAAACACAAAACAACACTGCTACATGAAGGAACAAAACACATTGTAAACTGCTCCGATATAAAGCCATCTTGACCATGATAAAACCAGACTGCAGAGAATCTTTATTTTTATTATCTGAACACCACTACTTAGTCACTGGAAGTAAGGAGACTGACTGAATGCAGAAAGCTTATTAAGCGGTGCATGACTTGAATGCTCTTTCATATGGGCTATAGAAACTGTTAACCTGCTTATTAGCCTTAGAAAACCCTCACATTGTTCAACCGAGGAAAATGTCTTTAAATGGATTATATACATGGCTTTGCGTCGCTGTGATAGTGTGTAATTTCTTTCTTGACTCTCTAACAATTTTCTAATGCTGTGCACATGCAACGCTACCTTCTGTAAAAAAACAAACAAACAAAAAACATGGTGCTTTTTGCTATTAAGGAGAAGAGAGTTGGGCAACCAACCAGGTTGACTTGACAGACAGAGACAGGCAGGCGCTGGCCGTGTCTTTGTCATCAGCCGGCTACATACCAAAGTGCTGACAGTTGCCTGTACAAACGGCCCTGACAAGTTCAAGTGTCACATTTAGGATGCTTTCTACTGTTTCAGCCTTGAATGGGAAACAGGAGAAGGCTGCAGATTAAACAGGACAGATCAGAGTGTGGAGTTGTTGGCGGAACACGATTGTAGTTGGCAGGATTGTGTGCAGCTGGAGATTTATGGTGTGTGTGTGTGCGTGCAGCCATACACTGTGGCTGTAGCTAAACGTTCCGGCTATTTTGATATAACTATGATTTTTTGTTTGTTTTATTAATCACATATTAACCCCATTTGAAGTCATATTTTTCTAAACGCTTGGAACATTTAGAGCCCAGTGTCTTTACGGTAGCTTTGTGTGGTATTCACTTTATGATGACATAAAACAGAGAAAAGCAGCAACTCCTCACATCTTGAACCAGAGTATGTAAGGAATAAGTGCTTGATAAATTACTTTCAACCGACTGATAAAAAAAAAAATAGGATGAATGCTACGTTCTGGTGATCAACTGCATGATTGATGGACTAACCGTTTCATCTTTGGTACATTTGTATGCATGTGAGTAGCAGATATGGTATGTGTGAATGCTTGGGCATGCACATGTGTCAGTGTGTACAAGCCTGCTCATGCATGCTTTTATGCAGCTTGTGCAGGATTTGCTGATGTTGCAACATGTATGTTCTAAATAGGGAGTACTCAGTATTGGCTCCTAGTGAGTACTCTGCTGATGGTAGTGTAATTAAAAATATATATAGGCTACATATCATTATGCATTTTTTAACAGGATGACACTTCTAACACTGTCTGCATATTATATTTTAAAGGCTAATTCAGTACACTGAAGCATCTTAAAACAAGCGGTTTTAAGGTTTGCGGCAGCTTGTATGCATGTGGTAAAGAAATGGTAGAGAAGCTCTTATTTTGAACAAGAGCATGCTTTCTTTTGTATGATATACTAGTTTAATTATCTTGGCTTTACATTCATAGAAAATATAGCTTAAAAAACAGTGATGGGAAAACACTGATGGCTAGTTTGCTAGATTTGACTACTAAGCTACACACTGCTGTCTATCATTAAATACTTGAAAATTGTTCTTTTTTCATTCTAAACCAGTCATATGTTTGCATCTGATTCCTCTGTAGTTAAGGCTTTTCTGATATCTGTATGATGTAAATGGTGGGCTGGAGCCACACGGACACACTTATTCATGAACCGGTGTTTCTAGAGCGGAGTAGAGCGAAGCAGCTGAGAGTCAGCGTGCTGTCTGGGAGAGGGAGGGTCAGAGGTTGTGGCTGGGTCACACTCTGTGGGAGAGGAGCAGCCTCAGCAGACATGACAGCGATTGTATGGAGGTGAAGAGGAGAGAGGAGCGATTAAAAGGAGGGAAGAAAACAGATCAGTATTGAGGCTCGCAAATGAAAGCAGGAAGCATGTTGTTTTATTTAGGTCTTGCTTCACTCAATGCATGGCTTTTTTCCCCCACATCCTATCAGCGCAGCTATTGTTAGTAACAGTTAATTGTTAATTGATCCAAAGAGCGATAAAACAAGGCACCTAATCTCCCGTTGTCTAACAAACACACACACACACTCTCTCTCTATCACACACACACACACACATGTGCTGCACAGAATGAGAGTGAATGTTTATTACAGGATCCTGGTAGATGCTAAGGTGCCCTGGGGGCTATTAAAGCCCTCACTTAAAAGGCACTATCAGGGAACACTGATGTGGGCTGCTTGACGGAAGGAGGGGTAGAGGGGTTGTAGAATGAGAAGAAAGAGAAGTCCTTGGAACAGCCAGCAGAAGGAGGGAATAAACAGAGTGAGCACATCTGGATTGCCTCAGCAGAATATTTGTGCAACATCTGGAAAAATTCCCTGGAATTTAAGGGTCCCCTCCTTTCATTTCAGTTATTTTTTCTCCTTCTTTTCACTACTTCTTCTTCCCCGTCCTGTTTTCTGCATCTTCAAAGTCACTTTCCCCGGTGCGGCAGGCACGTAAATATTCCCGTATAGAAATGCAGGTTGAGGCCTTGCAGACTTTATAGCGGGGCCAAATTGGGCCCATGTGACCCACTCCCCTTTTTGCAGGGCCGGGCTAATTATGTGGCACAGAAGTGAGAGGGCACCCGGCTGTGGACCCAGACCTAGACCGGTCCTGGGCCAAACACAACCCCTCATAAAAAGCGCATTAAAACAAGAAAAGAGTTCCACTACTTCCTTCAGACAGTAAACTTAAAATCATAGCATGGAAAATAACCTCTTTGTTTGTTTTCAACAGAACTTACACAGACTTTCTTGTATAGCATGAAAGAGCCTCTGTATTAAATCACAACACGGCTACCTTTGTGTTATTTCAAAAACAAATGTAGCTTTTCATCTATAAGTTTGTTGTCATTGAAAGGACGCACAAAGAGTGTCCATGAGCCTCCCTTTGAGGTGTGAAGTCCCTAGAGGAACAAGAAAGTCTCAGTATTGAATCGACACCTTCAGTCGATTTGTATCACTCAGTGCCCGGCGTTGCGTTTAAGTTACAGTACATAAAATATGCACAGCGAGGCTTTTGTCCGTCTCTGTAGAGAGATCACAAGCTCTCTTCATCAGCCTGCGTTCATTAGCGATTAAGATTCAGACGAGTTCCGGGTGCCTTCTGTCTTACCTGGGCGAGGCTCCTCGTTAATCGGCGGCGCTGACAGGCAGGTAGCTCACTCAGAGCAGAGGGGAGAGCAGGAGAGCGCAGGAGTACATGCTAATGTGGCGACTGCACTGATCAAAAGAGATGCATCACGGTCTCCCTCTGATGGGCTTACTAATGCCGGGCCCCCCTGAGAGCTACAGTACACACAGGCAGGAGAAGGGCAGTGATCAGAGGAGGAGAGAGAAAGGAGGACGAGTTGAGAGGGATTGGCAGGGGTTGGGGAGAGAGACTTGCGAGGAAAATGAAAGATGACATTGAAGGTGAGAATCAAGAAAAGCAAAGGAGATAATCATTCAAGTTTACAAAAATCAATAAGGAAATAAAATACAAAAAGTTGTAATTGATGGAACATTTAAGGGAAAAATGACAAAATCAGCAACCTTCATCCTCTAGTTATCTTAGTGAGGAGAACAAGTTTCAGTTGGTCAATCATCTCTTTTTCAACACACTGAGCTGACTTTTTTTCCCATGTTGCCCTGCAGTTGGCCTACATCTTTCTGCCTGGCTGAACTGACAAGTTGCACTCCTTTCTAGGAATGCTGATGTTGGTGATACAGTCTACTGTACTGCGTGTGTGTGTGTGTGTGTGAGAGAGAGATGTTAGACGGAAGTACATGTAGAGCAGTGTAAGCCTGTTTTTACGAGGGTATGTGATAGAGTACAGTATTACTGTTGATCAGCTGGAAGGAAAAACATTTTATTAATTTATTTTCATATTTTTCGGTCAGATAAAAAAGCAACTGTTATATCAAAGTTAACAATATTAAAATCCGGCTGATAATTAAATTATCGTATCATTGTTTCTATCAGAAACACAGTGGTGAAACCATATTTTAAAAAGTACGGTATTCTGGTTTAATTTAAGAATTTCCACATTTCCTACCTCACTTGAACTCTTCTTCTCTTCATTTCTGAAAACTACAGTATGTATCTATTTACATGCCTTACAGTGAAAACAGAATTCAGTAAACAAATGAAAAGAGTGTATCTTAAAGCTGCTAATAATTGCATTTTCATTTTATTTAAATATCCTACAAACAGTTAATGACTTACGATTCAGCCAAATTGGATTCCCAAAACATCCATAGGAAGACATATGTTCCTTTCAGGGATTTGTACTGAAGTTTGAGGGTTGACATTGAGGGTCTTGCTTCCTCTTAAATGTGAAACTCAGAGCCTGAGGCCCATGTAATACACACAACCTTTACATCAGGCGACTCTGGGAAACATGTCCCACTGCCTGTAGGTTTTTATGTTTGCAGACATCTCTGTGCTGCCCTGTAGAATGACCGTGCTCTTCCACTTCCCTGTCCCTTGATCTAAATTAACCTTGCTCTTTTGGACACTACATCTTTTACACCGTGCACCATTATTAAGCTCTAAGCCAAGCTGACGGTCTGTCTCTCTTGGTCAGTAATTGTTATTTGATATAAGAGTTTTAACCCTGGAAGGCAGATTTAGTATTTTTGGAGCAGCCTTATGCTTCGCTGCCTCATTGCATCTTGGGGCATTTGCAGGTAGATGTGCAGTGATGTCATTGATGACATTTCACTAGAGGAAGGGCGCTTCAAGCCTTTAAAATGAGCCTCACCTCTTGGCCTGTACTTGCTACAGTATCAAAATAAACCTGATTCGTATTGCTGTAGTTATTGGATTTTATTCCCCTGAGGGCTTGAGCTCCTGCCCTGTGGTCTACACAGTAAAATCTTAAAGAAACCTCTCAGAGTAAACAGCTGAATTTTATATTGAAGCTCATAAAGACCCCTAATAAATCCGAAGTGGAACGATTGTTTACAATGGAGGCAAAAAAAAACGGTCACAAATGATAAACCCAGAGAATACACACAGCGATGTGCGGATCTGTGGAGACATGGCAGTGCGTTACCAAAACATCCGATGAATGACTTGAATTATATCATATTATATTTGAATGTTGTCAGATAAAAAGTAGAAGTTTCCAAATGAATTATTACCATATTAAAGGGTCATCACTTGTTTAAAAAATGATTATTTTTTTTTATATTCATCAAATAAGAGCTTTACCATTAATCTAGTCATCAAGTCACCTACAGGTTCATGCAGGGTCGTGGTTCAATGTTACATCCATTCCTCGGTTTTTGAACAATTCTGCAGATCTGATTCACACTGCAGCAGCAGCTGTCTGCTTTTTATCTGCACTCTGGAACAAAGTGGCCTGAAAGCACGGTGCTGGGGCCCCGTGACCCTAGGACACCCGGGGTCAAACTGATTGGAGAGACGAGCCACGTGTTGCTGTGGGTCATTGGTGTCATTACATCACTTTGATTGGCTTGATCCGGTGATGGGTCTTCAGTTAGAGTTGCCTTTTTAAAAGAATGAGTACCTACTGATGGATTTCACTTCAGCTCTTTTCCGCTCTCTCACAATCACATGCACACACACACACACACACACACACACACACACACACACACACACACACACACACACACACACACACACACACATGTATATTTTGTGTGTGTGCCACTCTCAGCTGACCACAGATGTGAATGAATGATTGATATTCCACAGGCCGGGCTCCAGGGGATTGACTGAGCTTATGACTAGCTTCTCTGCTTGATTTGCAGTTATAGTTTTTCTTTGTGCATGGAACCGGGTGGGTGGCGAGGAAGGGCTGATGTGGCACCGTTGACATTTCTTTTTTATCTCATGACAAGTCACCATGCATTATACTACATGTGCATGAGAGTCATTCATTTTGTATTCCAATTAAACATGCATGTATGTATCCACCAGAGTCACCAGTGATCTGCACCACTGTGACCAGTTTTTCTTTTTTTTTTTTTACAATGATGCGCTTTGTCTCGCTTTGTAGTTCACACTACTCGTATCACAGTCTACAGCACATGCAGATAAGCATTTGTCTTAATGTTGTGTACAATTTATAATGTTGTAAAAATTCTTAATAAAAATGTTTCTTTGAACATGTAGTGTTCAAATGTATAGTCATATAAGTGCAGAATTTTAGAAAGAAAAAATCTAATATCATCAAAGCTAATATAAGCTAACAGTTTGTCAGCTGTCGTATTGATAATCATTGAATATGTTCCCGTATATGTTAGGCTCTTTTAAGAGCCTCACAAGTGAAAAGTTCTTCATAGTAAAAATAACTTTTTTTTAAAGTTATATGTTGTGTTTTTTTTTTTGGCTGGACTCAATTGTTTTGAGTTTACTAAAACTATGAAGACAAAAAATGACTAAATGTGACTTAAACCAAAAAGCATTTCACAACTAGATCTAAAATAGCTGCCAAATTAATACCAGATAACACATGGTTGTGTTATCTTATATAATGCTGTTGTCCAAATTGCAAGTTCCACATTCTGTAATGTTATTTGTTCGGACAGTTCTTTGCATTAAGCATTAATTAAACAGTTTTATTCTGTGTATTTTTAAATAGTTCCTTGTTTCAATGTCTGAAAATGCAACTACATTAAGTCCTCCAGCTCTGCTGTCTACATATCACAGCACACTTCTGCTGTCACTTTGCATGAAGGTGAAAATTGTGACATCTTTGTTATTTTACCGTTTCCCTGTGCTTTGCTGTTACCCAGGATAATGGACAGTGCATGATACAGCCATTAGCCTGTAACAATGGGGCTATCTCATACTGGAACCGTGTTCTCTTCTGTTATGATCATTTTCCTGCTATCTCAGGCTCTCGCTTTGTTTCCTGTCTCAGAGGGAACGGCTCACTCCAGTCTTTAATGCTCTGTTTTTGTGCTCACTGAAAAGGCTCGCTTCAATCCAGAATGCAGTGCAGCATCACACTCGCTATGCCGAGCCTCATCCCCCATGGAAGAGAAATAATTTATAAAATGAAAACTACATTTGTTGTGTAAATGACCACATGCTGTAGGATATTTAATCCTGCCTGCAGTCGATCCCAGTCATGTGACTTGACCTAGTTTTGTCCGCCTCCCTCTGCCTGTCTCTCCTCTTTTTCTCTCTCCTTCATTCTCTTTCCCACTCTCTCTTTCTCCCACAGAATCTAAGCATTGCATAGCTCCTCTCCTCTCCTCTCCTCTCCCCCTCTCCCTCTTTCATTCATTTCTCCCTCTACTTTCCCTCTCTATTCTTCTACCTTTTGTTCGCCCCCATGCTGGCTGCTGTCTGTATTTCGGTTCCTCTTTTATGACTGATCCAAGGATTTCTCTTCTCATCCTGGTGTGTTAATATCTGTAACTATATTGCCAATAACTCTGCACTGAGTACAAACCATTTTCAAAAATGGATACATCTGTCTTGTGAAGGACACCGACTCTTAGAGTGACAGTGATGTGACAGCAGAATATGGGTTATAAGTGAAGTCATGAGTCATCTCATCATCCTTGGCTTCCTCAAGGTTTTTTACCCAGAAGACAGTGGTGCATTTCCACATAACTGAAATGTCAACTGATGAATACTGAGCAGATCAGATTTTACTCGATAAGAGCAGCTTTTAATTCATTTCGTTATTAAGCAGCTCTCTCCCTGGCTTTGTTCAGGTATCTGCGGCCCTGACCCAGGGCCGCAGATACCTGAAGGCCAACACTTTCTGTTGTAGTCTGTTGATTGATTTGTAGGTTTTCTGAAAGACATATACTTTTTCGTTTACTCTGTCTCCAAGCAAATCTCATTGCACCTTGCCAGAGTCATACCTTTTTCAAAACTGAATTGAAATAAAACGTGGATACTTCTTCTTATCGTTCCAATAATAAGCTTTTATGGCTCTTATTCTTTGATTCGTTTCGGAGCTTAAAACATTTTTTAGACACAGAGTCCTTTTCTTATGCCTTTTGGCAACTTAAGTCGACAACGTTATTGAGCAAAATCTTTTATTTGAAGATGAAATAATATTCATCTAAGTGTTATCTTTCACTGTGACATGTGGATCCTTGTCTTATTTAGCTCTGATTTCTGATAACTGAGACAAATTCCTTATTTTCTCCTTTATTTAGGAGTTTGAAAAGTCTTGCACATGACTAAAAATAAAACTCAATCAATGCTCAAAAAGTATTATAATGCAATCAAATGGGGCCTCAATCTGTTACCGTGTCCTTCAAAGCTGACAGCTGCATCGTCACCATCACAAGCGTTTCAGTCTGAGAAACTGTCTCCTCTTTTAAAAAATGAAGACGTTTGACTGTGTCATCATGATGTCTTCTGAAGACTTTTCTGTTGAAGCACTAGACAAGTCATCAGCTAAATGTCGCTGTCACAAAGTTTATACAGAGAAAGAAAAAGATGTTCATTTTTGAAAAGAGCACACTTTCTGTCACTGCAAAAGATGATCTCTGGATGTATGAACAGGATCGGTGGTACAATAGATACATAGGAAGATGGATGTCCCTGACAGAGGAAATTCAGATGTGTAACGATGTGGTCGCCTCTTGGTTTGTGTGGCATGTATCCCTTCCCGAAGAGCACAAGAGATCACTCAGGCTTTGGAATAATACTGGAACCAGTTACAAGCCTCTGCCTCAGCTGTCTCGCTCTACCAGTGAGTGCTTTACACTCCAGTGACCGTATACTAGGGATGTTCCTAGACGACTCCCTTTCTTAATGGTTAAACAGAAATTTTAATTCAGACTAACCGACTAGTCTAAAGGTAAGAAAACATTCAAAAAACAAAGCTCAGTACAACTTATTTAAAATAGTCTGAGGATAAGCAATCTAATTTGGTTTGTTGAGTGTGGCTAACGTTAGCAGTGCCCTGCCGGCCTTCGGTACTCCCTGCAGGTTAATATCCACATGCCTGTTCTGAATGTTGTTAGGCATTGCTGTCGATATGCCAGTTTAACCTGGCCGACACAGTACATTTTTTTTCTCTCAATTTTCTGGGTCAAAGTTCTGCCAAACCGTGCTGCTCCTACTAGATATTATTACTGTAGTTCACTTGCTTGTTTACATCTGGGTAGCAGAGCGGGAGAGCAGGCCCATTGACAAGTGCTACAACCAGTCTGTGGCCGCTTGGCTGTGTTGCGTTTTGAGCATAATTCTTAACCAGTGTACAGGGCCAACATTTAAAAATGTGAATAATGTGTTTAACCAAATCGTAATTCTGTTGCTGACGACGGAGGGTGATGATGTTCAGTCAACTAAACACGCACATCCCTACTTTACATATTTTATATTTGAATCCACACAGCCTTTTTACTGTGTCACAATAACAAGTGCTTATTGGCTATTTTTCTGTCTGCTCATAAAAACATTATAAAGCAGAATTTTTCTTTCATTGCAAGGCTTTGAGAAAAAGAAAAAGTTCTTGGATTTTGTATTTTCTTCAAGTCCATAATCCTGGTGTATGCCACCATAGGCAAGGCGCAGAACAAGTCACGGATCAGTTCTACTTAATGCATGGTATTGTACTCCCAGCTCATGCATGGACAGCTCCATTATCACTGAAAAGTGAAGTATTGTACCCTCTTAAATGGTACTCTGGGAGTTAAAAATGACAAGCATGGTTACTCTTGTATAATAACTCCTGCTGAGTTTCGTGAAGGTAAGACTAATAAAACGTAAAGTATTTCATCATGAATGTTTTTTCAGTATCAGCTCATTAAAGATTAGATTTGTTACTGCTGACTGTAAAGGCTCAGTGGAGTCTGGCACTTTGGCATATTTCATCTTTTTTACATAACACATACCAAGTGCCAAAGAGCAACTTGAGATCTTTAGCCAGTGCTTACTTTGGCCTTTTTTCGAGTCTTTGCTTAAGACCTTAGGATTAATTGGGCTTTTGCTTTTCTAAAGCTACTCCAGTTAAAGTTGGGGAAAATCAATGTAATCTTTGTGGTAATTAAAGACTTATATATTTATAGATAAAAGTTATGAAAATGGCTAAATGAGAATTTCTTTGTCCTCTGACACAGTAGCCAGAAATGAAAAATGTTTCTACCATTAAGAGAATAGATGTCTTGATTTGCTTAATATCGTTCATAAATGGCTTTCTTGGAACTAAGATGCCAAGACAAAGTCTGTTTATTCTAAAAAATCAAGATTTGGTAAGAAAAATGGTTCCTTCTCAAAAACAGCAGTCTCAATCTAAATCATTGAAATGAGCTCTTAAATGTTGATACTTGATTCATTCTGTTGGAGAGCCCTGTTGTCTCCATTTATTATCTTGGCCCAAACTCCTCGTTCCAAAACTTCACTTTGCTCTGTTAGCACCCGTTTCCCATCCAATTCTCTCCTGGTCCAGCCTGGCTCGATGTCATATAGCGATACTGAATCAGAGACGGGATTATGTCAACATTTTTCCCTCTCTAGACCATTCTCCCTTAATGGAGCTTTACTGTACAGTCAACAGGCTGAAGTCAGCATTACTGGTTTTAAAATCCCACATTCGTATTTAAACCGTCCAAGTTCAAGAGGCTGTTTAGCCAAAGAGTGCACCTAATCCCTGTTTTTAAAACAGTCCTAAAAGTGGTGTGTCTTGTGTAATTTTTTTTTTACTGTATTATGAATTTGAGTGGTTTTATTGTTGTCCTGGTTTAAGTGCTCACCCATGCAGAGCAGCTGCAGCTCCAGATGTTTTTGTTTTAGGTTTTGAACGATACACCAGTTCATATTAATGTTTCACATAGAACGCTTAAATTCACTGTTTCCCATGGCAGGTAGATGTGGCTTTCTTTTAATCATGTTCTTTA
This sequence comes from Tautogolabrus adspersus, assembly GCA_020745685.1. NCBI lineage: Eukaryota > Metazoa > Chordata > Actinopteri > Labriformes > Labridae > Tautogolabrus > Tautogolabrus adspersus. The sequence goes on along the minus strand of CM036549.1, from coordinate 7,658,881 downwards.
AAATGCAGCTGTGTTTTCTCTGTTTAAGGAATCCTACGCAAAAGCAACAGATTTCATAGCCAGTGGTCATTGCTGAGCATGTGCTACTCAAATGGTTGAATTTTCTTCTACGTTACAAAATATCTAAGAATTGAAACTCTTTGTGGTCTATATATTGTTGACTAATAATTTCCCCTATTTCTAAGTTAAATACCTGTATTAAACACACATTTTAAATGTCATCAAACTTTTACAAGAAAGAAAAAGCTCTGAATGTTTCTACAAGGGAAACCAAAGCCTTAAAACATACTCAAAGGGACTACATGTTGCTGTGCTGTAGAGTGGATCTTTATTTTGGAAGTTGTAAGTGAGGCAGTTGGTGCTGAAGGCCATACACCAACAAAAGCTGACTGAGCACATGTTAATGCAAATCTTCACTTAAGCCTGCATCAACCTTGTTGGAAGAATTTGGGTTGTAGAACAAATTGTTCGTAAGACGAGAACAGAGAATGTGGGTGGCAGCACAAGTCCTTCCTTCTGTTGTGTCCTTGGGTGTTTGTACGTGTTTACATCCTCCTTACGTGTATTCAAGATGTGCTAGGCAGGAGGAGGTTGATGGGAGACTCTGTGCTCCTGTAGCGATGGGAGAGTAGGCGTGTGGAGTCAATTTAGCAGGCTAACAGGAAGCGTGCGTTGGGACCTTCCCCCAGAACTCTGGCAGTGAGTGGGGCACAGGTCGCTACGCTGTACCACACCTCTCTTTCTGCCTTAGAGCACCTTTGCTCTGCTTATGATGCATTAGATCCCCCCCCTCCATAACATTCATCTCCACACTATGAGGCCCAGCTTTATTTTAACATCAGTGGCTTGAGGTAATTCTCTTTGATCACTCCTAAATGTCAGCAAGGAAAAATCAAGGCCGTGAACTAAGGCCAGAACCGCATCCAATTGCAACCATTACTCAGAGCTAAAAATAGCCATTTTGAAAGAGATTGAAACAGTGCAATTCAGGGTGAAACTTATGAAATATTGGATGCATACCCCCCTGCAATTAATTAGCAGAAGCACATAAGACAAAGTTTTATCTGCTTTTCTTGTGGTGATGTTTCACAGCTGAGAAAGGGCCAGTGTGCACTTTGCCAAGGGCTGTTGGCGTGGGCAGACAGTCCGTCATGTGAACAGCTACTGTAAAGATCAGCGGGGGGATAGTCGTTTTTTTAAATGCTTCCTTGTGTCCCTTCCAGTGTGAAAGGAGCCTCTTTTACTCTCTTTTTCTGAGTCCAATCACACAAATTTGATTAGAGAGGTTTGCCCAAGGAGCTGCTCTGGCTGCTGGTCTGCAGTGAGGCCCTTGTTCCCCTATTTGCCCAGAAGAAAGGTTCTGACGTGCTCAAGCAGTCTTTGAACTGGCCCCTTCTTTTCTTCCCCTCTAACCACTTTTAGCACACTCTTTTAGTTTCTCCCCCACATCACTTCACCCCACCTCCCTGCCTGCCTGCCTGCCTGCAACTGCTCATCAGTTACCTACCTTCGGCTTCATCTTGTCATAGCAAGTGAGATAAATGACTGTTATAAATTATCGGAAACCCCTGCTTTGGTGTCACATAAGCCTAACCCCAGGACTGTGTAATGTTTTATACAATGGTTGGAGAAATAGCAGTACATCCCTGTGGGAAAGAGAAACCTGAGAAACCGGGCACAACAGCCTTCATACATTCATCTGTCAGTCAGCTTGGAATATGGCAATCCAATAATACTTCATAAATTTAACAGCCGTTATGAATGCAGGTGTGCTTTTAGTCTGGCAGCAGTAGAAGTTGGTTTGGTCATAAAGTTGTGTGTAAAGGGAAGAAATCAAACCAAGATTAAATCTTTCTACTCCAACCTATCTAGTGACTCATGGCGGTAGTGGGGTTGGCTGTTAACACCAGAAATTACAACTGTATTGAAGGGAAGCATGTGGGCGGGGCAATGCAGCGGCTGATTTTGCCACAACCACAACCACACTTCTAGCTAGTTTTCTCCGGACATGTGTTCTTTTTATAAAGTGACAGACTTCTGTCTGGCTGTAACAAGAGTAGTCATAACCAATTTAAGTGGGATAAAAGGATAGTGTAGCAGCAGTTGATGGCAATTGTAGTTTTGTAGTTCCACATATGAATCAAATAGAGAGGGTGTGAGGTGATTTCCCTTTTTCTGCATTTTTACTTAATAAGCCATACCACTTTTCACATGATGCTGCTAACCTTTAGGTTTCTCAAAGATGGTTAAAATTCGGCATGCATTCACACAAAAAACAATAACTGAAATATGAGTTTTTCACTGTACTGACTAAGCTTAACTGACCAAGATTAGGTTAAGTTCGTAGCCACATGCTTGGACATTTTCAGAAACTCTAGAGGATCTTTGCTTTCTTGTGAGGGCTCATGTTATACGGTTGTCTGACACAAGGTTTTTCATTTGTGTGTGCCAAAGATGTAAAAGAAAGATCCTTAATAACTTCATTGAAATGCTAAATATTCTAATGAGAAGGATGGCATTGACATTTTGAAGTTTGATCTCAAGTTAGATTTTTTTTATTAGTGTTCCTCAAAATACTCAATTTGAGTATACACTGCTCAAATTGAAAAGTTTAAAGACAGACGTCTGCTGCTACAATAATAGCAGTATTAGGCTTACAAAGTTCATCTTTGTCAGTTCTACCTTTTCTGCAGATGCCTTGCAGCTTTAAATGCCACACCAGGGCAACTGCCACTTTCATTATCCTGAGGTTCTGTGAAAGTGCACACTCAGTTTCAAACAAAGTAGGAAGGCATGTTTTTTTAGAAAGAGCTGTTACAGAAAGGTGCTCTTGTTCATTTCAAAAGCGCCTCAGTTTAGGTCTTGCAAAACACTGCAGCTTAATAAGTCATTCAATAAAGCTGTCCAGTTAACTTTTTATTGCTGGTCCAGACCTCAACAGTGGTTGGTTTTGTGACTCAGGACTAAAGTAACACATACAAACTGCAGATTTTAGTCATTCTTGCTTTTTTTTTCTCTTCTAAGCGGAGGACTTCTCGTACCATTAACCAGCTTGTCATTATGTTCAAGGAAATTGTGCCGCAAGTGGTTTGAGTTTTGTTGTGGCTGAACCTGAGAATTATGTCTTCGAGCCAAGGTCTTCGTGGGTATCTGTTTCTGCAAATTTAGTTTTAACCTCCATTAGGTCTAGAAGCAGCCCTAAGGTGGCTGATGTTTATCTAATTCATTCAAGGCAGGGGAAATTTGCCTCTAAGTGAAAAAAAGGCGAGCAATCAGTTCCTCTATAAACAAGCAACTTGTACCTTGATGCAAGAGGCATTCTATTCTAGATTTGACACAATATACCGAAACGTAAATCGTGCAACATCCTGAGGATACAAGGGCCTGAAAGACCTTTGGAAGCTTAAGATCTGATGGGTCACCTCATGCTCTGGCACTCAGTTGCCTTGCTCCCATTGACCTGTTCAGCGTCTAGTTTGACTGCTGATGGACCCACAAAGTCTTAGTAATGGGGTCTAACTTTAGGTGGAATCCAAACCCAAAAGTAGATTTTTAAAACTCAAAGTAGGTGTGTAATCAATCCAGTAAAGCAGAGAAAGATGTAAAGTCAACAATGAAAGGATTAACATGCGTACATCAAAGCTATTCTTCTCTCAGGTATAATAGTTTGATCCGCATGCAGGCATTGCCTCCAGTAATCTTTATGAGATTTCCTTTGTTGTTGTGATACATCTTCTCAGGTTTTGTTCTGGTTGAGATAAATAAGAGCTTAGAGGCACGTTTAAATATGGCTTTTTTTTCCCCTTCAAAATGGATATCATACGGGGGGGAGGGAAGACAGTTTGCTGATGAAGCCGATATGAGGATGCAATGTTCATAAGAGAAGTGTTTGATGATCAGCTGATGGATATTGAAGTGTCTTCAGCCCCTCATAGAGAGCTTATTTAAGACTCTCTATGAGGGGCTCAAGATTGGGAATTGTTGGTTGTAAGGGTCATACTTGATGCCTTTTTATTCATAGGAAAAATTGCATAAAAAACAAACCCTGATGTGATGGTAATTAGAGGAATGCATGGACAATTTTTTATACCAAGTCTGGTCTTTTAAATGTCTGACACATACTGAGCAGCAAATGCAGGGTTGTTTTGCTTTTGGCTTTACTAGTTAATCTATGATCTAACTTGCTAAATGTTTTCCAAAGTGTTATATCTAGTTTGGACCTGATATAGAATTGTAGTGTCTTCCCAAAAATAAAATAAAACAAAAGCAATGGCATGTTGGTGACACAGGATATGCACTAATGGATATCTCAAGGACAAAAACAAAAGGAGCATAGGCTTTTGGGATGGATGTACGTTTGTGACAGGTGGTTGGAACTTGGACATTCGAACTTAAGTTTCCATCTCCTCATGTGGAGCACTGCAGAACAACACTGTTGAAGGTGAAGATATTCACGACAGTAACCGTGGCGATTGATCGCCTGTCCCTTTGCATCCTCTGCCAGAACCAAATCCCCAAGAATCCCACGTGGGAAAGACTCCCTTTTTTTTTGTGTTGCTTTTTTTATTGCACCTGGGAGATGCATTAAGGGCCCAATGATCTTTGACCTTGGGCCTGATCACCCTGGCAACTTGGGACATGAAACAATCGTTAAAAAAAGAGCTCGGCTGCAATCCCTTAAACTCTTATAAATGCTTGAATGTATTTCATTCAAAAGACTGGAGTTTGTGGGATCTTGTAAAATCTGGAAGCAATCTCACTGATGTATCTGTGATTAATGAGAATCGTCTGTTAATGAAAATACTTCAGCTGTGCGCTCTTATCAGGGAGTTTTGTCATAATGGCAAATTTACACACCTTTGTTTCATTAGAGCCTTGTCATTAGGCCTCACTTTTATTAGCCTTATATCAATAAAAAGCCTTCTTTCATTAGTGGACCGTCTCAAAGGCTTGCCTTCATTAGCACAAGGCTGTAAATGCTGGATGCGATTTCATTAGCAGCCCATCTTTAATGAGGAAACCCCCAGCGTGTTTACATTGCTCTGATCCTCCATGATCATTTGTTAGGATGAAGTTGATTGGCCTGCTGGTGTGGGGAATATTTGAGCCTGTCCCCCGAAGATTGGATCTTACAGTTATTGAAGCCAATGAGATCCATGCTGCTTAGAAGTGAAGCTCAAGATCAAACATTCCTGTAATCAAGGTCCTGCTAAAGTGTAGGGGCAAGGACATATTGATGGAGTATGAAGGAGGAGTTTTAATGACAAGACATGAACCATCCTTATCAGTCATGACAGATCCTGAACCTGCAGATACCCGCCCGAGTTATTGCCTCTTTCATCATTTACATCAAGGCATGAAAAGTAAAGTCCTTCACTCAAAATGACTTATGATGCCAACAGGAAGAAGACAAGTTCAAGGCCTCAGATCCCCAGTTTCTCAAATGTTTTAACCATTGTCAAACTATTAGATGTTCGCTGATTCAGTTAATTGTGTTCCATTTTTTTCTAAAGTTTGGTGTATTGAGATCTGTTTGTTCTGGGACATGCTCATATGTTCCTTTTTCTAGCTCGGACTTGGATCTCTAGGTAAAATTCCAAGTGTTTGAACACCAAACTGTTGCATTACTCTGTCCCATGGGAACATTATTCTATAGTGGATAGCTTGCAGTATTGAACCGCTGCTGTCTGCTTAGTTTACTCCTGATTTTGGAAAAGTCAAACTTGACCCGGAGGCAGGGCTCATATGTTCCTGCCTTAATGTTCAGTGACATAGCTCGGAGCTCTATACCATGTGTCATTGTTTGGCCTATAACCTCCTTATACAATCAGGAATGTGCTGGATCGTAGTGGACTGAGCAGGACTATTTTTTTGCACCCAAATTTTACAAGATTCTTCCAAGACATGTTCCAAAAAATGCATACATTTCACCCATCCAGCTTAAACTCTTACAGGAACTTACACAAGTTGGAAAATTAACTCTAGAAAAAAAAATGTTCACAGCTAAATTGCGACATTGAAACTAAATTGGTAGCGCATTGTTTTTTCAAACTTTTTAGAATCTCTTTCCTTTGAGAATAGCGAATAACTCTTAGATAACCTGCTGTGCATGATGAAAGAATCAAACGTTGATATATCTGAAGTAAACTAGATTTGTCTCAATGATTGGAAATAAATAGGGCTTGACGGAATATTACATTGGCTTGTACATGGTACATTACAGTCAAATATGATTTATATGTCATCTATCATGTTTGTCGGAAACAAAATGAGTTCATTTTTGTTTATGTCGTATACCAGTAATTAAAATACGTGCACTACATTCTGTATTAATCCTGGGAGGCAGCATATGAAAAAATACTCATCAATATAATCGACATGTTGTTTGGATGCTTGTGTTAGACAGATAGAGGACAAACATCGTCACAATTTGGAAGAGATAGAGTAATGATCTCGGTTAATCGCTTGCTCCAAAGCTAAGTGGAAAACCATGTATCTTATTTGTATTTAGGACGGACTAATGCTGTTAGACTGACAACAAATATACCTCTTATTCTCTCAGACACGGTCTTGACTCAAGTTCAGTCAGTTGACATTTTGAAACATCTGATTGCTGTAATAGCATAATCCTTCAAAGCGCACACTTAAATAAATGGTATAAGGAATAAACATGTTTACTCCTAGTTTAATGAGAGAGTCAAAATGTCCTCCTTGTCTGTTTGATTTCATTCTTGATTTTCAGGAAGCTCTCAGTCTGTCCGTCTGTCTGTCTCTTCTCTTTCTCAGTGCAGACTTGATTTGCCTCGCCAGTAATAGTAATCGGAAAAATGGACATGAAACTCCCCCCCCCCCCCCCCCCCCTCACATCCACGCGCGCACACACACATGCACACGCCCACACACACATGCACACGCACACACTATGCTTGCACACCGTTATAAGCAGAACATATCAGCATCCCAGACAGCTTATCATGGGGAACTAATTCAATATCCCTCCGCCTGTTTTAAATGTCATTTTCTGAGCTCATCCGGAGTGACATGTTTTTCATGGTGGCAATAAAGGGGCTTTATTGGGCTCGGAACACAGCGAGGAGGAGGGGGGGGGGGTTCCTGCGGCTGCTTTTCTTGATGTTTTTCCGGATATCTAAAGGTCCTCATGAGGAATGAATAAAGTTTGGATTTGCAATGATCTGCCGATGCCAATGTGATCCACATGAGCTACCAAGTCAATGAAGGCACAGAGAATCCTCCTTTAAGCAGACAAAAGTAAAGTTCACACAGAAGTTTCTTCTCTGAAGCCACGGTGTCAATCATGAAATGAAATGTCACTCATATTCTTCGGGAAGTCTACGGTTTTTAGGGAAATAATATTCGCAGGGTTAGCCTGGGTCAGACTTTTGCATACATTTGAATGCTTTTGTTTTATTTTTGTTATTTTGGGTTCAAACTTTCTCTTTAATTTACTTATTTTTTACTTTCTCCACATTTGAACACTAAAGTGCTTTTATACACCAAATATTTCAATTTTTGGCGATCAACTGAAGGTTGATTTGATGTTCTTCCTCATTGCTGGAGAATGTCAGTGACGGTTGAATGCTGGTCCAAGGGGGGGCTTCTCAGTTGCTTCATTGTGCCGGATAATGACTTCCCTATTGAAAATGACCTCTTTGACCCCAGAGACAGACAGTAAGGCGGCCTCGTCCTGCGCCTCAAGGCACCTCGGCCCCAGTCTGGCATTTTGCCTGCATGGAGTGGTAATGTGGGCCCTGTTACTGACCATATTTTGCCTTCCTCCAGGCCAGCTTTACCAAGTATCATGCAGGACCTGTCTACTTTCTGAAGCCCTTGCCTCTGGGTGCAGCCACCAAGCTGGCATGGGGCAGTGAGCCGGGAAGGTGGCGCCGGTGAGGAGGTTAGAGTGAGGGCCATCCGTCCACAGAGATGTAAATGTGAAAGGTTAACAGGGTCTCATGGTGGCACGGTGCTGGCAGGAAGATGTCTTTTTTACCCCGTTTACCCAATGAGCCTCAAACAAAACCCCCTAAAGGCAAATCCGAATTTTGGCATTTGCCTTTTTCAGCTTGACTTGGCCTTTATACCATGTTGTATGCTCGAAAAGAGTTCTGTATCTCCTCTCCTGGAAGTCTTTTCCATTTCTTGTGCATCTTATCTTTCTGTGTCTTATTGTTTCCTGTTTCTTTTTTTACAGGGTTCTTGAAGCCCCAGTGCTCGTTGGCTCCTCCAATGCAGCGAGGTCGCTCAGGAGATGCTTGTTCCTGTTTCAGTGGCATGTGTCCTCTCCATCAGCGTCGCATTTCCTCAGGTAACTCTTACTATGTAAACAAAGTAAATGCTTATTCGGTACCTTCTAATCCATTACTTTCCCACATGGGGTCCAGGCCCCCCCTAGGGAGGTTGCCAAATATCTCAGCAGGGGGCAAAGGGCTTTGTGTGCTCTGGTGTTGTCACAACTAGATTTGCACATATGCGATCGCATCTGATTGATTTTGTTGAGCTTACGAGACATCAAAGACCAATCCAAATGATAGTCATCAGAGACCACTATGTAGTAACATAGCTTCACTTTTTAGATTAAATCAAGTGAATTATTTCTGACAGTTTCTTTGATCATTCATTTTATTGCCTGTTTCAACACACATCCCTCATCAACTCAACTCTTTTGGTAAGAGACATAAAAAGGGGCATTGACAATTTGGACCTCTAAGACTGAGCCCCCCTTTGAAAGCCACGCTCTTACACTGGTGGATGTTCCGCAGTAAACGGCCTGGTGTGTGGCCAGCGAAGAGGGGGCAGATCTGTGCAGAACATGTGGTTCACGCTGATACATTTATCACCTCATCCTCCTTCTGCAGTGTCATTGCTGCCACCAGCTTGTGCTTATGTAATGACGAGTGACTCGTTCAGCAAGACAAAGTCAAATAAACATATGAACCGCTCTATGAGAGCAGCTGTTTGATTTCAAAGCTGGACAGTTTAGGACTCCTAACCTTGACCTCAACTTCTAATTACTTTAAGTTCTGGAAATCAGGCTCCATTTAATCTTCAGTGTTATTACTATAAACACATGTTTGAGAACACCTTCATATTTCTTTATGAATACACCTTAAAGCCTTTTCATATTGAAATGAATTGCAAAAGAACACAAGCATTGTGTGGTAGATACCAAGTGCTTTACCTCTTTGTCTCATTTTGAATGAGCTCAGTGTTAAGCCTCTCTATTGCATGTTGCACAATACAACAAGTAAACCAGACTCTCTTCTGAGTTCCTTGATTGAATTATTTCTAAACTACTACTAAAGTGCTCTTAGCTGCATAAGTGGAATTAGGACAGTCTGGCGGTTCATTCGTTTAAAAAGGTAGTTGTAGCGATAATTCAGTGGTCTTTAGTAGTTTGTTTTTTAAACAAGGACGAATCAGAGTAACATTTTCAGTTAAGATTTGCTGTTGTCTTCAGGGCAACCAAACCAAAATAACATTAGGTTGTAGATAAAGCTGAAAATGATCAAATCATTTCAATCTAAGAGAAAGATCATTCCGGATTTGATGACAAAAAAAGAGAATCCATGCCTGTGTTATTTTCTTTATAGTCTGTATCTAAACTGCCTTGAGCCTCTGTAATTTAAGTCTTTCAATTATATCTGACAAAAGATGTCTTATTTGTTTATTTTGAATAGTGAAGTTCTGTAGAATCAGAAACATGGTTGTCCTTAACAACCTTGAGAGAAGTAATAGCAGTTTCTATTAGCGCTGTTGGCTTGTTTTGTGAACTATTCTGTTGCCGCAAAATGAAAGTTCAACACAGGACACTGACCCTGTACTCTGATATCTCTAAAGAAATAACACATTGAATGTTTTTGTAACCCTTTTTGAGGAATAGTTTCAATGTTTTTCTTTCCTCTTAAAAGTAAAAACTGTTTAAAAGGAGATTTGTTATTTTGCTTTTTGCAAAATACACATTTTTATACCGTTCCAGTGAAACAAGATGAGACCCACTCCCCTCTCCTTCAAAGGCACATACTTTTTTTCAAGGGCAAGTTTCGGCATGAGCTGTGAGGTGCACAGTTTTTTCCAACAACCTCGCCCCCATGTATGTGTGTTTTACCGAGCTGTCTTTGATTGATTGGAAATTCTTTAACTGTCACAGCCTGCAGTAAGGGTGGACTTGTTTCCTGAACAATATTAGGAGCATCTGGATTAGAAATGTTGTCTTGCTGAAGTATGTCAAAGGTTTTTCCCTCTTTGTGTTGTGGCTATTTTAAGACCTGGAGCACACTAGGATGCGGGGAACAGTGGATTATTTTGTCTACCTCAGAACCACGGTCAAAGGGAAAGGATAGGAGGAGTGAAAGTGTTGAAAAGGAGAGTTTGAGTTTATTTTCTTGTAGCTGTTTCAGAGCGGGAGATGTTAAAGCAGTTTAGCGGTTTGTTAAATGCTTCCTGAGCAGCCAAGAGCAGAGTGTACTTCTAGAAGAACTGTTAAGTCATTGCTGCAGAGATTGGACAGCCGCTCTGGAGTCTAAAGTTTATAGACCCTGTAATAATCATGGGTCTAATTATGGAATGTGTTACTATAAATCTACCCTTGTCCCCAGATTGTGTGATGGTCCTCCAATCTTGTCGTTCCAGCAGCCCCACTACGGCCACAATGACAAGCTGCTGTGGGAGACGCGGGGCGTGTAGCGGTGACCAAGCAGGAGGTTTCAGGGAAGGCTAGTGAGCCTCGCCCGCGGAGCTGTATTCAGCAGCGATCTGCTGAACTCCAGGCCATGCACTGATGTGGCCAGGCTCTGGTTACAGCGGTTTTACATTGTTTGGGCTTTTTAAAAACAAACTCTTACTGGAAAAGAGGCTGTGAGAAAGGGACTGTGAGAAATATGGTGTCCTGGACCTCACTTATCCACAGCATCATTTAAAAAGAGAAAAAAAGCAATAATCCATTTTTTTATGAGTTAAAGAAGTCATGATGGGAAAAATGTTTTTGCTTTTTTGGATTTGTGGTGTATGAGGTGAGAGAAAGAAAAGCATAAAAGAGGGACAGCATTGAAAACAGGACTTTTTGAAAAGGCCCTCACAATGCAGGCCTTGTGCTGTGATTTGGTCTGTCCTCACCGAGCTGAGCAGAGGAATGGAAAAGATTATCCGCAGGAATGTCTGGGGTGCCCTCAAACAGAGCGGGCCGCGTGACTGGCCAATGAGAGCGAGGCCTGCAGAGCGGCGGGCTAATTTTTTCCTGATGAACTCAGCCGCCTGCTCCACAATGCAGTCTGATTGCCAGAGCTGAACCCCACATATGGTCTGTGTTTGGAGGGTCCAAATGACAGGACCAATTCTGCCTGGAGAGAAAAGGGGGTGGGGTGTTGGACGTAGATTACTATTACTGCCCCCCCCCCCCCCCTCTTTTTATTGTATTTTATTAGCTTTAGATGTGGCTGTGTTGAGTGCTGGATACCCATCATTATGATCTGACCATGCCGCCTTAAGCTGCTCACTACCTGCTGAGATAAACTCACCAAACGTACCTTGAGCTTTTAATTCATCACTCTCTATTTGTGTTTTGTTCAAATAACAAGCAATTATGCCGCAAGCCAAGCCACATTAGTGTTCTCTACAGTCCCACTTCATTACAGTGCCTCAGAATTATCTCACTGCCTCGCAAAAGCCTGCCAGTTAATTTGGAACCTATTTACTTGGAGCACTTGGAAAGAGGCTCCATTGCCCCTCCACCTAGAACCGGGCCAGAATAAACTGCAGGGATATGCAAGTGACAAAGCGCCAGCTCTGTGCAAGGAATGTGTATGTGCATGTGTATACGTGTGTGTGCGTGTGCATGCTCATTGTTTTTCTGTGTTTTTAGCATCAGTACGGCAGTAAAAAGCCATGTGGTGGGCCTCTGCAGCAAGGCAGCATGTGTTTGCAGACCTTGTGGTCACACAGCAGGGTTTGAGACCAGAGGTTGGGCTGGAGAGACAAAAAAAGGCTAAAGAGAGAGAAATAGGGGTTGGGGGTGGGGTTAAAGTGGCTCCCAGCTTCTTCTACTTCCCATAGCGGGGTCCTGCAGAGGTGAGGAGGGTCATAGAGAGGCAGCTCGTTAGCCTCAGCGTGCAACGTGCTCCCTACACTCTAATTGGCTGGCTGGAGTCAGCTCTCTCCCCGGCTGCTTCCTGTTAGGTCAGGAGCCAGAGGGGGCAGAGGACGCCAAGCTGCTGATTAAGGGCCATGGCCCCCGTTCACACTGGTTTATTTTTAATACACAAACCCAAACTCATCCTGAGCAGAAACCAGCTAATATCTACTTTTTTTTCATGCTAGGGGGTTTACAAAAGGCAGAGACTGGGGTTTGTCATAACTTGGATAAGAAGTGCCGAACTGTTCAGTTAATTGGCCCTTATATTTTATACTAAGATTATCATGCTTTTAAGAGCACACATTTCCACGCTAAACAAACTCCTCATGCTGCTTCCTGAAATGATTCTGATGACGTTGAAGGTCCTTTTGTATGTAATCATGAGAGCAACGATAGTGTGCAAAACTCCGGTCATTATTCTGTTGAAGCACAGAATAGTTGTAAACAACAACTTTGTGGCAGTTTGCCTACATAACTCTGTATCTGTTTTTCGTACGATGAAGAAAGAAGGCTTTTGTAATATTTAGAAATTGAGACAAATGTTGATTTTTTTTAAACTTGAAGGCCCTACTTTTAATATACAGTTTGAAGCATTCTTACTTCAGCTCTTGGAAAGCCTTGCACAAGCCTACTATAACACAACATTTGATATTTAAATGCAATATAGAGTCTATATATGCATTTGTGTCTGCAAACAGTTGCTTGTTTACACACTTAACAGACCTTGAAAAATTAGCATTCAACAAGTGGTTCATTCATGCTGTGGGGTTGAACCAGGACAGTGAACAGTGAAGTTGCTGGAGATGAAACCATTACATTGAGCTGAAAACTGTTTAAATGCATCATACGTAGAGCTAAGGGCAGAGTGAAAATGATTCTTGAGTTGGTTACTAAGCGTCATCTCAACTGTTCAAAAGTATTGAACAGCGTAACTCTGATAGACTTTTATGGTCAGTCGCCTTTATTCCAAGAGTTGTTTAATATTAGGTTTTATTGTTTCCTCATAATAACATTCACAATCATTTTTCCATTCTCGCTAGTCCTTTTATTTAATGATCAATTACCAAAAAGTAGATGTCCATCATGTCTGCCAATGGGATTCCCCAACGTGAAATGACTCCTAATGGCCAGCTGCCACATCACCAACTGCTAGGACGCATCTGCAGAGATGGAGGTCTCCATGCTGGCACAGAGTGACGGCAGCCATCCACGGCAGGTCACCAGAAATCAGAGCGACTAAGCCTTTGATAACTCCCTGAGCCTTTAATCCCCCAGCAGCACCATCAGAGTGAAATGCTATCTCATTGTTACAGCTCAAACTCAACAGAGAGCAAAGGCGAGCAGGCGGCCAGGGACACAGGGGACACACAGGAATTGTTCATATCCCTGTTATCATGTAGTCATTGTCGTCTCCACGGTGTAGTGGAGGTAGAGTTGAGGTCTGCGAGCTGAACTTGAATTTTAACTGAGCTCAAATTCTCAAAGGCTTTATTATGAGTTTAAACTTGAACCATAGCGGTGCAATGGAAACAGCGTTTCAATATAAATTAGCAGGATTGAATACCTAATGAATTTTTGAGAGAATACAAATGTATCCATTGTTCTTTGTCTGTTTTTTAAATAAGAGAAAGCTTTTTGTGTAACTTCGAGCAGGAAAACAAAAAATGTGGTTTTAGTTTTCAATTTCTGTAGCATCCTAAGTTATATTTAGCTCGTTGCTAATATATTCCTTTGGAGGCAGTTTACACAGATGAGGTGAAAATTCTCTCTGCCACAGTTTTCAGCTCTCCTCGGAGTTGATCCTGACCCGTGGTGAGGTTTACTCTGCAGTATGTGAGCCTTTGCAACAGGAAAGAGGGTAAAAAAGGAACAAAAACCAAACCCTGCATTTTTTATTAAAATCAATTAAACATGAATAAGCAAGATCTCATTCTTCAGGCCCCCTGTTGCCTAACACAGAACAGTATGTTAATCACAGTGAGGCACGTTGGGTATGCAGCTGAACTCTATGGGCAAATTACCGAGTGGCATGAATACAAATGAATATGTACATCCTAACCCAGATATCTCAGCTGTGATTGTAGCTGCGAGACACAGGAGAGACTGGACTGCTAAAGCCTGATCCTGAGTGCTATGTTTATATCTCTGAGGGTGACTAAGTGTTATAGGGCTCTGTCCTCTTCTCACCACAGATAAACATTGGAGCAATTGAACTTGAGAGAATTGCATGTGTGCCACATTCACAAAAGAACAGTTGGCTCATGACACACTGCACTGTGAAAACAAACAGTGTTGACTGTGTTCTTCTTGTGCAGAAAAGTACACCGCAGGCTGGAACAAATCACAAAAAGAGGAGAAAAAAATCTATTTACTCTCAATACAAAAGCTGCAGTTTGTGTTGTAATAGATGGGTATGATGATGAGCAATAGCTCAAAATAAGACGAGACATTTTGGGATTGCAATCAGTTACAGGGCCTGTTGTGTTTTTCCTCTTTCACAAAATCATGATGGAGAGTCCAAAAAGTGTGTGTTCAACATCTGGATCAGCTAACAGCAGCAGATATTTGGACAAGGCCAGACCAAGGGAAAAGGCCAATTTTCTATGATTTATTTATCGAGTCTTATTTTCTCTCAAACCATGCGTTTCCTGGATGTTATGCTCAGCCTGCAACATCCGAAACTGCTTTGGTAACTATGAAAAAACAAGACAACACAGGAATGCAAAAAAACATTTTTTTTGGCCTAGATTACTTTAATTGTAATTTTTGCAGTTCGGACATTAGGTCACAGCGCTATTATTACATGGCATGAGACTTTCTTTTGTATTTTCTCTTTTCTTTCCTTCAGACTATTTGAGTCATCAGTTAAGAAAACCCCCCCTGACTCAACCTTCATTTAATCAGTCATATGTTTCATCTTTCAGCTAGATTATCGTTCACAGTGGTGCAAAATATTTCTTTTTAACAGATTTGACAAATCCACACAGGTCTCAACTAATTGACTGGCTGGTGACCAGAATCAATTTTTCAGCCTGTTCGAACAGGCAGTCACTAATATGTCAGATTCTGTGCCGATCTCAGACAAACACACACAAGCGGGGCGTTTCATGCCATGCGCACACTAACATGTGTCTGTAGTGTGGATATGAGGTGCCAATCAGCAGAGGTGCAAAAACATTGACCTGCTGGAGGATAAACAAAGACTTCCCTTCTTGCCTGAAAGTACCCCTGTCGGTTTCGTTTCACATCCGTGCTGTCCATACGTATTTGTGCGCTCTCTCTCCGTCTCTCTCTCTCTCTCTTTCTTTTGCTACTGAGGGCTGGGGGAATCGAAGTACATTCAAATTTTATTTTTATACTATTCCTACCATTTTTACCTCAGCGTAGGAAGTTTAACCTGCCATGAAACTAATCACTTTGCAGGAAATATGAACGATTAATACGTATTGATTATAAACAGATATAAAACAAGATCAAAAAGCTAATTGCAGGGGCTAAACCTTTCACCAAGGCAGCAAGAAAGACTGAGGCAGACAGAGAAGAGACTGCAAGCTAAAATAAATAGCTACCAATGTAGCAACATGTTGGGTAATTCAGAAATCCTCGAGGAGTCTGGGAGAATGCAGCTGAAGAAAGTAAAGCAGGTTTTACCTCATGTGAGAATGAAACCCAGTGCAGTTTTAAAAATAACTTCTTGAATAGTTAGCCTAATTAATAATTAGTGTTTAATCATGACGTCAAATTTTACTTCCATTGAAAAGGTGCAAAAAAGTTAGTTTTTTGCTCTCAACTAAGGTTCTTTAAAGAAAGAAAATCTGAATCAGCCAAAATTTAAATTGGGAGGTCAGACATTGAGAAAAATTTCGCGAAGAATTGCAATCGGTGAATCTCTAGTCTCCGACTCTCCTGAGCAAAAGGACCAATTAATGAAAAAAGGTAAAAACAGTGAATATGAAGTGCTAACCTTAGCTAACTACGCTTCTGAAAACCTTTATCTGGTAAAATGTTTTAGTCCCAGGCTGTCGTAAGCCTGCACTGTTTGCTGACTTATAAAGAAAATCAAATTAATGCCTGAAGGGTGAAACACGAGACTAATATGGGACTTTCGTTATGCTCATCTGAAAACAAAAAAAATATTTCATTGTTGAGCAGCTAATTAAGACTGGACAGACATAGTTGTAAATTGGCTACAGCCCCACTTATTTTCCTTTTTATTATCGTATCTGCTCCTTATCAGAGTCGCCGTAATGCAAAGAGAGTTTGTACATGTCCATCTCCATCCACTACATGTTTGTTCACTGGCCTATGTGTTAAGTGGGTGGTAAGAGAGCTCAGGTGTCCTTTTAGAGACGACTGGGAGCTTGATGCCGTCAGCGACCGTTCTGGCTGTTCCTCACCCCACTATGGTCAGTTGAATTCGTCCTCGTCGATGGGAATTTGAAGGGCAACGACAGCTACAGATCATCAGTCTGTGTGCATCCGTCTCACCCCTGGAGGAGGAGAGGCAGGGGGGGGAGAGGGAGAGAGAGGCAGACTGACAGGGATATTTGGGGATGGAGAGAGAGGAGTGAGCAGGGAGGGGGGCTGTCGGTATTTTGATGCTAAAGGGATTCGACACGCTTGGCATTATAGCCAGCATGGCAATGGGGGAGGAAGAGGTTGCACAACCGAGCGCTTGATCCGAATGTCGTTTAAGCCAATCTCATGAAGCTGAAGGTCAGAAACGAAGCACCTGCCTCCCCTGCTTGCTCAGGCTACGCCTCTGCGATTCCACAAAGGACAAACCAAGAAACAAGGGTTGCAGGGTGGAGGGCGAAGGACGAAGGTGGTCGAAGGCAGCCCTGACCTCCCAAAGTCACATGTCTGTCCCGCACAGCAACAGGCCCACCCGAGTGTGCTAATGCCGACCTGTACATGCTAGGATGTGAGAGGTGGAAGTGGGGGAGAAGTGTTTTCAACTCCCCAGTGCTTTCTCCTCAGAGAGCTGCTTCATGAGGTGCCTGTAGAAAGAGAAAGAGTGGGGGTGATGCTAATGCAGAGGCTAATGGAAATATCTTGTTGGGACTTTGTGTTGGTCCTAGAAGCAGGCGGTCCTGGAGGAACAGCCTGTGGCAGCAGTAGTGACACTAAAGCTTTAGCCCCTGTTTTAGCAAACAAACAGGACAACAATGAAGAAGTAAGAAGTCTTCAAGTCTAATTGGGCACCATAGTGGTTGTAAGGTGGCAGCATCACTACTGCACAGTGACATAAAAGAAACAGTAAAACAGTCATACAATCTTCAGCTTAACCAGTACAGTATATAACCCAGATTACCAAGGCCATTTTATTTAGAGCTGAAACTGAAAGTGACACTACTCACCCTCCATGCACAAAACATGCAGCCCAGAGTGCTAAAAGAACAGATGGACACTAAATAACAACAGAAATTGAAGGCAATAGATGTAATTCTAAAAGAATAGTTCAAGAAAGAAACACACGAATCCTGTGAAATGTCCTTTATTGCACAAAAAAACTAGTTGTGAAATCAAACAGTATGGATAGTTTGGGTAACCGTTTTAGCATTATCTTAATTTTCTCCAAAATCTCTGGGCTTAACTAGAGTTTTAATGGTACCAGCATAATCTCACTGATTAATAAGGGCCTTGGCAAGTATTTTGATTATATAACAGAAATTATCACAAATCCAGGAAAAAAGAAAAACTGGAATAAACCTTTGACTCTGCCATGCTCTTACCCTCTCTTACCCATGGGCTGTTGGCTCACAGACACACGGGTATTGGGAACTGTGGCAGAAAAGTTGACCTTTCATTGCTTTACATGCAGGCTGCGTAGTGAATGGGTCTGAGTGATGGAAGAGTGCACCAAACGCCAAGGGGGCATCATGTCCACAAGTCCATTACAGCCACTGACATTGAGCTTATTGACTCTCATGATTGTTGAACAGAGTCTTTGCAATCTCCTGCTGTCTCCACGACCCCAGTCTTTCCCCCCCCATCCTTATTTCAGAGGAGCCTTTTAGGGGGGAGTCAGGGTCAGAACTGGATGGCTCAGCATTGATATTTGAGTTGTTATTTATCAGGCTGTTTTGGCTTTGTGGATCAGTTGGTCGGACCTTTATGACTCGTACTGATAAGATTTGCTGGTTCACAAACCTTTTGAGGTGACTATAAGGGCAACATGAAGGGAAACAGAAAAGTATAAACATGTTTTTTACCGTTAAAAGAACTAAACTCAGCAGGAATGATGATGAGGAATATTTGTTGGTAACATCATTTTGGTTTAAATCAGGGTGTTATGGACATTTTTTATACATTCTCAGTTTCCTGTTGTTACCTGATGAACTCTAGTATTTAGGTACTGTATGTATTTAATATTCACGCCGTTTGTTGTTTCTATTGTCTGAGTCTTTGTGCCTGTGTTGATGTTTCTTGTTTTCACCTGGCTGCAAACAAATTTTCCCTTGGGGACAATTAAGTTGAAGTTGAAGACATCTAAATGGTTTTAAAAGATGTGCATGTTTTATAGCTCACCACAAAGTATGCTATTTGAACTTTTTTTTTTTTTTTTTACTATTTTAAATAGTTCATGAATGTCATGAGTTTGTCTTACCTGCATATACTCGCACCTGCCTTTCTGTACATGCTTCCTCGTAAGGCAGCAGGAGGCTCGCCCAGGAAGGAGTTAATCATTGACGTGACAGTTTGTGCTAAATATTATGAAACCATCTCAAGGCCCGGGAACATTTAGTCCCTTACTGCTAATGCTCGTCAAGTAGAGATCTCCTCTCCCCGGGAGACAACGGCATCAGGACAAGCACTTAATGCATGAAAGAAAAGCTGTGACAGACCTAATGCTTTTTGCAGTTTGCATGTATCTGTAAATGTTTATGTGCTGTATTAATCTCTGTCCTGCCAGCTGTGCTTAATAGAGTTTTAAATTAAGCAATTACCACCAAGGTGAGTGATTGGGAGAGCTGAGAGTGAACATTATTCAAACCACAGAAAATGATTTGTGTTTGGCATCCGAGCTGTGATTTGTTTGTTTACCCTCCCAAGTACATCAGGATGTGACTCTATAGAACATCAATGTAAAAGGCAACACGAGCAGAAGCAGCTGCCTGTAACCCAAGATGATTATGAGCATGTATTTGTGTTTATTTACACCCTGCCTGCCATCTGCTCCATGTATTGTGATACAAAGGCAGGGCACGTGTGTATGAGCCTGATGATTACACAACAGCTGGGCTAGTTTAGTGGTGGCGGCGTCTCACCCGACACCAACGCAACACCACTTCCATTATTCAGGCTTTGCTCGGTTGCAGGGCGTGCAAATCGAAATGCGACAGGCAGACAGACAGTATCAAGTGCCAAATATACATGAGCAGAGAGGGCGACACAGAAATGCTCCATAAACTCCACACATTGGCTGTTGATGTGCATACAGGTGCACATGCAGCACTTACATTATTATAATTAATAAAACAAGACATGGCTCTGTTTGTCTGCCCTCCCACTGCCTTCCAAAGGTCACAGGGGTTAAAGGAGCATTTACAGATTTTTGAATAACAAACTACTCTATTATCGCTGATTTTAATTTGGTGTTATGCGGTAATGAGGCATTTGTTGATTTTGCCTCCTGCTACCTGTCCGCATAATCATTATTTGCTAACCCAAAACATTATGTATGTGGGAGTGCAAAAATGAATGCCCGAGCACAGCAGCGCTGCAGGTTACATAATGTGAATCACAAGCTGAAAGGTATTCATATTCTCCCAGCTGTAAGTTAAAAAGACTTTATAGCACAGCTTTACAGCCTTTCTGTATCAGGCTGCACGACTTATCATTGAAAATGTTGATACTATCAGAAGACAAGAGATGAGGAGTTGACTTTGGCCCGCTTTATTGGCTGCGAAAAACGTCTGATTGATCTTTTATCACTCTGAATGGGACTTAATGTTTAACAAGGATGTTGGCAAGCAGTTGGGTTGTATGTCAGCAGAATTTGAAACAGAGATAGATTTTCATAAAGCCTTACACAACCTTCTTTTATTTACAACACTTCTGTTCAAAACAAGGTAGAGTTACATTATCATGAAGTGTTGAAGACTTTCTTTTGCTGTTAAAACTGGTTCAAAAAACTTCTAGTTACAGAGTAATACATGGGCCGTTAGTTGCAAAGAGGATTGTGGGCCAGGCATTGGGCCTCAGTGATATCTAGGGACGGCGCTATGGAGTCTTGTCGGTCCTATAAGGTATATCCTAAATGGAGTTTCATCATTTAAACCAAATCACTTGTGCACAAGCATTTATTCAGTCACTAAATTCATAAAACAAATCAAGCGGATTTGCCAGCCAACAGGTAGTAAACTACACAAAGGAGAACTCCGGTGGTCAGTTGCTTGGGCAGATGGCTGAACATGCCAAGAGGTCAGAAGTTTGGCTTCATTTTACCATTGCAAGATTTGATCTCTCTATTTTAGCCCTCTGAGTTCCACCAGTCTCTGCAAGGAAAGGAAAGTCAGTTACATCAAAAAAGTCTGAGACGGTACCCAGGATAATAACATGGCTGTCAGATCTGAAACATGCTCCCATTGGCTATCAAACATCCAAAAACAGAATTTGACAGATGTCAGGACAGACACAGCGGTAGTAAGACATTAGGACAAGCATGCCCACATGATGTCTTCATGACTGTCTCTCCTCAAAGTCCTTCTGCAATGAACTGTCACTGAATTGAGAGAAATGAAAGCGGAGCTGGATATACATCTCACTGTTACAGGAATTGTACGAAATGTCCAGTGGATTTCAGGTCTGGATGACATTAAGAACAGCAGGGCAGTTTTCACAGCCTCTGCCATATCAAATATTGAAGGATTCCAGAGAAGAAGAAAAAAATCACACACGAGAGCATGCAGGGAAGCAGAGTAGTATCCAGATTACTGGCAGGGCAGCTGAGTTAACCGAGAGTTCTGTTTTTGTAAGAGAAGAATCTCTACTTTATTCAGGACCTTTGTCAAAATATCCTTTGAATGTTCTTAAATGTGGAGAAATGGCTTCAGGAGAAGAAAAAGTCTACACTGAAAGTGAATGTAAACAACTTTTCTGATGTTTTCTCTTCACCAGAGGCATGCGCTCATATTAATGAATCCTTTAAGATGTTGTGTCCTCTGCTTCATGCTGGACATCAGACTGCACTTAGCGTCTAAATGATGTAAGGAGCTTCCTCCCTTTCAGCCCCGTCAGAGGAGGAAGAACGAGTGGGTGACTTCTGCCTCGTCTTATTAAGTAACGTGGAAGCCAGTTTGTTTCCCAAGGAAGTGTTGTTCTTGTCTTACTACGAGCCTTCTAGTGTTCAATGTTATAATTAAAACACAGTTACAGGAACTTTATTCTGTTCTTCGCTCTCATTTGGACTATTTCTTTTTCAATTAAGTTTAAAAAAATGGTGCTTGTGACTCTGAATAGTATTTTTTAGGACACATGTACTTTTGTGTCACGTTTGTTTCAACGTACGTCACTAAGACTTTAATGGATTTTCATTGGATAAGACAGTGCATGTAGTTCCTCTGCCTGTTTACTTCCATGTTCTTTATTACAACTCCCTCAGCGCCCACGAACCAGGAAGACAAAGGGCCCTGCCTTCCTGTTTGTGTGCTGCTGGGAAGTTGAGGGGAATGCATGTCTAAGAAATGAGGGGAAATTAGAATCACTCTCAGTCAGTGTGAGCATTCAAATCTCCAATCATACACGACAAGAAACGTGTTCACACAAAATGCTTGAAGACAGAATCTCTTTTATCTCCGTTCAAGCCCTTAGTAGAGCTTATTGTATTGTTATCACATATCACAATGTCATGTCTTAGAAGTCTTGAGTGTTTGATATTCCTTTGGATTTTTCCCTCACTATGCTGTGAATGGCGACGGCTGGTCAGCTGCTAATGATGCATCAGAGTATCAGCAAGACCACTTTACACTCCTTGTTTTTCTGCCTTTTTTTTTTTCAGTAAAATGTTCATCGTTGCAAAGGTCGGGCCTTAATTCTATGAAATCTTGGCAAAGTAAAATGTTTGACTCGGTACATTCATATCAGCTGCCTTCCTGTGTAAATATTCAAAAGGAAATAACATGATAATAAATGTAATTAATGAATTAATTAAAGACTATTAAATCTGATTTTTTAACCTTTAAGTTGTCTCTTCTCAGTCAGTTAAGTCTAACAGAAGGACTAAAGTTGACTAGGACCTCCTAACATGTGATTACATGGTGTCAATGGCTGTTCTACTAAACCATTGACATAGTGCCAGGGGAAAGTCAACAAGGACACTTGTTTTGTGCTGGGGAACCGGCTCACAGTAAAAAAAAACAGCACATATTGTTGTTGTGCAGTGCAGAAATTAATACAATGCATTTTAAAAATAACAGCACTACTTTCATCCTGGCCGATCCAGTGTGAGACTAAAGGTCAGCGCTGACGTGTTACCAGCGTTGTCTTACCAAAACCTTGGCTCAAACCTAAAAAAACTTTCTTTACAACATGAATCTACTGCAGGTAGAAAGCCTTTCCATGCTCCTGTCCATTCTCTTCCATTGGCATACTTACAATGGCATTCAAATTTAAACTAGGGCTGTCAGCGTTAAAGCGATTAAATGCCAAAAATGAATGCATTACTTTATTTTTAATCTCATGATATTTTGTCCCTTAAGTCAGGGGTTCTCAAACTTTTTTAGACCATGGACCCCTTTCAGGTGAGAAATGTTTCCCCTCATTATTGTAACGTTGATAAGCATATATTAATACAATGTATTAATGTACTATGGAGTACTTTGCAACGATAGAATTAAGCTACATTTATACTTTCCAAGAAATTCATTTTATAAACTTTGAGAAAATGTTGGCTCTGAGGTGTTTTTTGGGTTAGGGTTAGACTAGTCACGATCATATCAGAGTTGATCTATTGGCACAAAGCTAAAGTGGGCGGGAGTATTGGACAAAATAGCTGATTTTATTGGTGCAAGAGGTCCCAGTTTGTAGATATGCTTTTTCAATGATACAGCACACTTTACAATTTATTGTAAATTATTCCGCGGACCCCCAAGCTATGGTTCGCGGACCCCCGGGGGGTCCTGGGACCCCACTTTGAGAATCACTGCCTTAAGTCACACCGTAGCTTAGCCACAGCATTGAGCGCCTGTAACCACGGTGATGGAAAAGAACGACACCACTGCGCCTTTGAAACGGCTCATTTCACTTAAAGAAACCCTCAGCAAATATAAACATAACATGCATGTTTTCAAATGCTTAATAATGGAATTTTAAACATTAATTAACCACTAAAATTCAGCATTTAATCGCAGTTTAAAAAAGAACCGTTTGACAGCCCTAATTTAAACCCAAAACCACATAAAGAGATGTCGAAAGGTCGAGGTAACTTCACAAATGTCCTGTGGTGTGAGAAACTCTACGTTTTAGAAAATATTTCCTCTTTAAAGTCAAACTTCAAATTGAGCATAAACATGTGTGTAGTGTGTATAGAAACATCTGTCTCAACCTATCTCCCTGTCTTCCTTCCCCCCCCTCCCCTTTCACTCTCTAACTTTTCTCCCTGTCTCTGTCTCTCTTCCTCTTGTTCTCCATGCGATTAGTCTTTAATCATGTTCCAATGGATGTACTTGGCCAACTTAGCCATTAAATAAGTTCTACGTGATTGATCCTTCTGCCTGTCTTGTTTACACACTGTTGGCTCGCCTGTGCCCAGAGCAGAGGTTGACCTTTCACACACAGGGCAGCTCATCCTCTTTATCTCGCATCATTGTGCAGCTGAGGAGTCAATCGGAGCAGATCATGTGGGAGGATTTTTGCTGATGACAGTGGAGGAAACATACTCAGGTCTGTGTGAGTCGGGACGATGAGGGAAAAAGGGATGTTTTCCTCTGATGTTCACGTCCATATAGTTTCATCGCCCCTGGCGGAGGGCTTATTTATGGAAGGAGACGTGTGTGGGAGACAGAGGCTGCGTTGTTCAGCCACCGTCTCATGAATCAACTGCTTCGGTGATCTTGTGACCCGCAGCTAACCTTTGTCAACTCTGGAGTTCAGAGGTTGTTTCTGAAGCTTGTCACTAATCCGCACTTCAACATCATAGACAGAAGGTGTAAATTGGCCCTCTATTGGCAGGAGACTGGGCATGCAGTTCTGGGGTCATGGATCTTTAGAGTTGTGCTTTGTGAAAGGAATTTCAAAGCAGCAGGACTTTCGTACTCAGCTTTCTCGTTTTGATGATCAGACATTTTCTGGTTTCACTTTCTCTAATATGAGGAGTTTTATTGTCAAAGGAATCTACATGAGTTTCAGACTTTATTTTCAAAGTGTCAGCTTGGACTCTGAAAACTTCTCACAGCCATTTTGAA
This sequence comes from Tautogolabrus adspersus, assembly GCA_020745685.1. NCBI lineage: Eukaryota > Metazoa > Chordata > Actinopteri > Labriformes > Labridae > Tautogolabrus > Tautogolabrus adspersus. The sequence goes on along the minus strand of CM036549.1, from coordinate 7,634,326 downwards.
CAGTTTTAGGGTTGAAAAAGGTCATAGAGTCCGTTGCCTTTTTGAACTTCGAATAGGGTTGTCACAATAACAGATTTGTAATCTTCCATGTGATTCTAGTAAAAAGATCTAACAGTATCGATAACTGTACTAATACAACAGCATACAAAATACAAGTCCTTAGGCACCCTAATATTGGATCATTTCTTGTTTTTCATTATCAAAATGTTGCTTAACTCCTGCACACTTCTGTATCGGTACAACATTGGGAACTTTTGGTTAAAAAATGACTGAAAATCTGACGTTTTTTAAAAGCTTCAGTACTTATTGATCCATATGCTCACACATACTTCTGCAATTTTTGAAAACCGTAGCGTCAGAAACACCCAGTGACTGTATTTATTTCCCCAAGTAAACTTTTTTCCTCACTTTAGTACACTCTGTTTTTAATACCAGTCCAATTGTGCTGTCAGAAATCTCAATACCAGTTCTGTGCAAAACCAGATTCAGTATTTATTATTGATGGACCTCTTCAATTCATACTAACATTCAAAAAAGAAGTTTTCTCGCACCGCTTCTTCTCAGATGGTTGAGTTCCCAGGTTTGTTAGCTCTTCTGACTTTGTTGTGTCCATGAGCTTTAAAAAGGTGGGAACAATACAGAATCTTCAAAAAGATGAATGCTTTGTTTTGAGCCAATCTTGGTCACTTTTCTTAAAGAAGGCAAACAGTTACGACCAAGTTTGTCAATTTGGCAGACATTTCACACCAATTTTTCAATCATTCTGAGTCGTTTTAGTGACTTCAATGGAGCACACATGAACTTTTCCAGATGGGAAACCATTTTGCCAATTATTCGGACACCACATGAATGCTGCGTTAATCTTTTTTTTTTATCACGTGATGCCTCCTTCACTGCTGTGTTGACCCTCTGCAGATGACAACCATTTAACCTCGCGACCCCCTGACAGTCTGTCCTGTTTACTTACTCGTGCTAATCGCAGCCTTCGTAATGAACTTGTGTGCTCAACTTATTATGAGCACAAGGACGACTTTGGATCTTGTTTGCTGATCTTGTTGGAGTTGTGAAAGGGGTTGACCTCGCGCCCTCGGCCTGTCCATTAGCATACATGTTCAACTATGTTTCCCGTCCTTTCCTACCATCCTCCATCCTTCTCTATCTCTTGCAGCTTTCTCCCTGAGGTACAGGGGAAATGGAAAGAGAGAGAGAGAGGAGAAAAAAAAAAGAGAGAGATGATATATTCTACAGGGGATTGTGGGAACCCACTGATAAAGGCTTGCATCTTAATCCATCCTAAGGCCTGTCTTACGGTGTTCAATGAGCTTTTATGTGATCATTAAGAGTGTGTGCTCACATGCACTTCCATGTGCACACTGGATGCATAAGTGCGTGTGTGGGGGTTTGTGTATTTGATATGTTAATGTTTTGTTTTTGTGCAATCACTGATACATGGATTCAGTCCTTTGAATCTTGAATTTCAAGGCTCTTAGAGATCTTCAAATATCTTCAGTAGCACAACACACCTCTTCACGTCGACAACAAGGCAGCGCTGCTATACAGAGAGTGCATAATGACTTGTTTTATGGCTCGTAAGTGTATTAAAAGCACTAATTAATGCGCCACAATTCGCTCCTAATGCACTGCACTTGGTTGGGGTATCTCTCTCTCGCTCTCTCTCTCTCTCTCTCTTTGAGCTTATGATTTCAGTTCCCCCGCTCCTCCTTGAGCTTTAGTGGAATTTGGCTGATGTGCGCCGAGGGGAGGAGAGAAGGGAGGCGCTCATCTTGTTTCAGTGCTTTATGAGTCTGACGTGTACGTCTGTAATTGCGGTTATGGGTGATTAAACTCCCGATGCCCCTCAGGATCCACAGCTAGCTATCAGTCAGCGTCAGGCCGAGCCACACAGCGCTGCTCTCAGAGCTCAGGGTGTCTGTCCCTTACACAGCGCTTCTGTGTGCCACTCTACCATATTCAACAACCCTGATAACGTGCGTATTCAGTGAATTCAATGAAGATATTTTTGATTTATGGATTCATCTGCAAAATTTCCTGAAGTAAGAACAATGCCCTTTTGGATTACCTAGAAACTGGGGTTTCATCCTTCACTTTGTTCCAACAAGCCTTAAAAACAATACAGAAGAGGCAACAGCTAGTCAATTTATAGATTTTCTTAATTCTGATACGTGATAAATTGTTAAAGGTTTTTCTTTTGCAAAAGTGCCACAAATTCTCCAATGTGAGACATTTACTGCCTCTCTTACAAAATGACAGACGTAATAAGAATCAAATTGGGATCAATAAAGGACTAAACTATTTGACTTTTGTTGGATTTTATTTTCTGGCAATCAACTTTTTTGTTTCTGCATTATTGCACAGAATCATCCATGTTTGTTCATTTCAGATTCTTGGTGATATAGCTAATAAGAGGAAAAGCATGTTTGTTTGTTCAGTCTAAATCTGTATATTGTGTGGGTGAAGAATCTGTTGATCACTTCATGGCATCTCTATATGCCTTCATGCCTGTGTGCAGTGGGATTTCATGCATGGCACTGATTCTGTACGGCTTGTTTGGATTCTATTTATGGCATAAAAAAAAAATAGGGAGGCCTCAAGGCCTGCTGCTTCCTGGTCCTAATTGGCATGTTAATCATTTCTCTGTGGGTGGGATACCAGTGTTAGTGTGTGTTTGTGAAAGATCCATGTCTTATCTCCAGAGGCAACGTGTGACCGCCGGAGTCCTGTCCTCCTCGTTGGCCTGCTCTGACACTCCCCTGGCAGGGAGGAAGGAGATTCTCTCTCGGCATAAGAGAGACAGGCAGTCAGGAATCTGGGCTTCGGCCTATCACATGGGTTTGAGTCCAAATAAAACCCTTCAGCATGTGTGTGGTAATGAGGAGCTGTTTCTTTGTGTGTGAGTTATCTGTCAGTGGCCTCCCCCTCCCATTAGTTTGCTGACTTGGCTGAGCATTCTTCTCTGTTGATGTTTGAATGTTTTCTCTTGTTCCTCCTCCCGAGTAGGCCCTTTTAAACCAATAAGGGGAGGAAAGAGAAATCCCACACTCCTCTTTACCCTAAGGATCCGTGTAAGTCATGGCAAAACAACCTCATAGAGGAGGATGCAGGGGTCACAAGGGCAGGTAAAAGAAATCTAAATCAAAACACGAAAGACGGAACTGTCAAGAACAAGAAGGGTGAAGATTCTAAAATAAAGGAGGCTCAAGTGAAGAAATAACTCTTGTTTCTCCACATCTGAAGCCACTGCCTGGACTTAGGCAGAGTGTCTGGGTCAGCCCAGGTCAGCCTCACTCCGTAATGTAAAAGGGCTCAGTCGGGAGGCCGCGGGGATGACAGAAGCAAAAGGGTTGATTAATGTGTGACAGCCCACGTGGAGCATAAACAGCATGAATACACTCGGAACTCTTTCACACTTCCACGCTTCCTAATGGGCTTTTCCAAACACAAACTCTGTATTGTCCCATAAGTATTTGTTTGTCTACACGGCAAAAAAAAGCGCCTTACCAAGTCATTTTGATATGTAAATGAGTCCTGAAAGTGTTGTTTTCTTGAAATGGGAAAATAAAAACAACATGTTTCCATCTGAAGTAATCTTCTCTTAAGTGCTTAACACATCAGGGGTCTTATTTTTTTTACGTAATTGTGGTACGGCGAACTGCTTTTTCCCCCACAAATAACACAATACTTTCTGTGTTGGAAAATCCTTGAAAAAAAAATGATTTCTTGAAATATTTTTTTGAAATTTTTCTGAAGTGGCTTTTAGTTTTATGGAATTCATTTTAACAGAAATGAGTCGGGGGTTTTTTGGAGGCGATTTTTAACACCAAATTATTTCACAACAAATGTAGATTCCTCTGAAAGAGCGATCATTCTTAGTGTTTCCAGCCTTTTACTCAGAATAGCAAAATCTCAGTCCATTAATTTGATTCCGATAACATCTAAAGCCTCCAGGCTTTTTGGTAACACTCATCATCATCCACTCGTCCATTATTAAGTCAAACACACCAAAGGTTTATGAATGTTTTCAAAGGTAAACTATTTGTAATTCCTCCTACTTTGTACTTCAGAAAGTGAAGCCAGTTTTAAGTGCTTCATGAGTATGAAAGCCATGAAATTGCTTTTTCCCGGAATTTCAACATTGTTTCAGCTTCTCAACTTGAACACTTGCATTTTTTTAAATTAATTTAAAGTTTGCAAACGGTTTTCTTCACCAGCAGTTCTTATCAACACTTAACATTTAATCACACCATTATCCTTATAAACCTAATTATCATTCTATTCTTTTCTTGGTGGTTTTTAGCCCTTTCATCTACTTTCCCTTTTCGCTGGGCAGAGTTAAAAAAAAAAATCCCCTGAACTTGGTGGAAAAACCCGAGCTGAAGTTCCTTTTGAAAGTCTTTCTGGACAGCGTGTGTTCGTTGGAGAGCTGCCAGTGAAAATGCAAGAGAGGGGAAGTCAGCAGACTGGCTGTCTTCTGTTCACTGTTGTTCAGATTGACTCTGTCAGTCCAGCCTTTGAGGCCTGTGATCCAGGTGGTCTGTTCTCCCTGGCGCCCTCCCCCTACCCCTTACTCTACCCCCTCTCTACCTCGGCCAACTTGTGCCCACAAACATGCCCGGCATCAGCAGCTTCCTCCTGGAGTGGTGGTGTCTTCCTTCCACCAATCGAAAGCCTCCAAAGCTATGGGCACATCGGTGTGAGCCAATGAACAACACCTGTTTCTCTCCAGCATAGCTGTCCATGCCAATCGTAACACCCACTTTATTTGTCCTCTGTCGTCAAGCCAATCTCAACACGTAATTCCTGGGCATCCAGGCCATGAGAGGCTCAAGCAAGGAGAAATATGGATTTTATCGCTAGAGAACGAACCTTCCAGAAAATGACTTTCCCAGCACAAATGTCACAGCAAATGTGCACTGCACCATTGCATCACTGGAAAAAAAATATTTTTGGAGGAAAAGCAACCTTTTGATAGGACTGAGGGAATATTGTTCAGGGGTGAGACTCTGGAAATATGACTCATTCTGTTGCCTTTTAAAAGTGTGAATGTTTTGGCCGTGTTTGATTGTTCAGCTTCAATTTCGGATAACATACGCTTCAACTTTTTATGATAATAGTATTAATAGTTGATGTAGGAAATGTATTCTTTCTAAATGTTGAATTTCAGAAGTTGTGTGATGTGATACGACTCCAACAAAACTGTATCAGAGTTTGTGCAATGACTCTTTAAAGCAATTATGATGACCCTTCACATTTTTGTCATTATGTATCGGCCCCTGATGACCAGGAAAAGTCAAAGTCAAATGTCCCTGTGCTTCCTTTTTAACGGGCTAACGTGCTGAGATGGAATAAGTCTATGAAAGCATTGACACGCATTCAACAAACTACAAAAATCTTCAATTGTTGATCTGCTTTGTTGGTCTTATAGAGGCATCAGTATTGAGACCGTTTCATAACACGTAACAAAATTCTCAAAGTAGCTTTAATACAAGACATATTTTTGGTTTTATTTTTCCCTCCTGATGCCAAGACTTCCAAAATCCATGAAATCTAGGTACAGACGTTGTGTGTTCTTATGCGATTTTTCCATCTGAATTTCCCCTCTTAGATTTTATAAAGCATTATAGTATCTCATGGTAAGAAAGTGTACTAAATTATAAAAGGGAAGACATGTAAACTTTATGTATTTAGCTATTTAAAATAAAAAGTTATGCATTCAAACATCTTCTGACATTTCTGCTTGAGCATTAGGGGGACTGAGCAGTGGTGTTTATATTTTCTCTGTTGAAACATTTAAAGAAACTCCCAAGTGTCGTTGTTCTGTTTTAACTTTTAACTTGGTTCGCTGAAAGCAAAAAGTCTTATGTAGCCGATTTAGAAATCATTCTTTGGTTCTTGTAGGCACAAGGTTAAGCTGCTTGGTCAATACATTTATTCTTTTTAAAAGATTTCAAATGTCCTTGAGAAGCACCCCTGATACTGAATGCGTTGGTCACAGTGTAACACTTCTTTTACTGCCGTGCACTCCTCTGAAGCATCTTTCCTCGCGGGGCTCTCTAGAGGTGCCCCGTGCATTCAAACGACTGGAGCAGCAGACTGTGCTGCTGTTTAGCTCCAACACCTGGAGATGTATCGACTCCCCGGTGTTTGTGTTGTGTTTGTTTGTGTCTTAACACAAACTAGCAGTGTTACTCACGTTCCCAGGCCAGAACCGATGGGCTCCATAATGAAGGAGAACAAAAAACATGGGTAAAAAACACAAACACAGCGAGTAAAAGAGAGAGGAGAAAAGGGAGAAACTGCAATGCTGGGAAGCAGAAGCAGGTATGTGATAGAGAGAAAAGGGAACTGGAAGCACTTTCACCAGCACGTCTTCCCAGGACATGAAAGACTCACTGCTCCGAACTGGGATTATTATCCTCCTCTGGGGAGTCCCTCTGATGAGCAGTGAAGGCAGGAGAAAAGATGTGGAGAGAAATTGAAGGAAACAGGGACAGCAGAGAGGGAGGATGGGAAAAATTAAACGTGAGTGCGCGTGCACCATGGGAGAGATAAAGAGACATACATCCGTAGGCTCTCCTCTGCATGGATGCCAACTCCACTTAAGAGCCTGCTGATGCTCACAACGCTTCAGCTGGCCACCTTTGTGCATTTTTTTTTTTTTAATACATGCCTCAAAACCCCCTGAAGAACGGCTCATGCTGGTTATTCACCAGAGAGCCATGTCCTTGTTTGATCTGACTCCATCCTGGAAAACATCTCTGCAGGCTCAGACAATTTGAATTAGTTGCGATCATTCCTCTCTGACTGAAAAGACTAATGCAGCAGATGCAGGTAGCAAATATCTGCACTGTTAAAATATCAACGTTACCCAGTACACCAGGTCGCAAACATTTCCAAAATACTTGTTTTTTTCTTGTGCAGGAATTTACTTCATTGTCCTTCTTGATGTATACTCTCTGCTTGAAAGGTTAAACATTCTACAACTTCAAGGACCAAAACGTGATTAGGATGAAGCAGTTTTTCGCAGTGTGAACTCATTTCTAACTTAACAGCTCAACAAAATATGTGTTTGAAGCCGAGCATTGGACAGAATAAGGTTACACTGTTGACTTAAGCTGTTTGAGTTGTCCATGTGACTTATTTTGTTGATAGCAGGCCAAAAGTTAATTGATTTTGAGTGTACTGGACAGACTGTGCAGTCGAGGAGGAGAAGGGGCGGATGGGGTAGTGTGTGGGGGTGGTAAGGTTTGGCCTCATCAGTCAATGTAACTACATTTTCAAGATTTTGTTTATTTACTCTGCATACAGCATCACTTAGTTTCTCCTCTGCCTCCTCCCTTCAGAATTCAATGTTTTTAGTTTGCTGCGAGTCGATGCTACGATCCAAAGTACACTCCTCCCTTATGTGACAATCACACACAAGAACACACACATACACACACTCTTTAGGACATACAACCCTCCTTCCTATTGAGGCGCGTGTGTTCCCCCTGGCTAGCGAGGCCTCTTCCTGCAGCACGTACACGCATAGTTTCCCATCGCCGCGACCCGCCCTCCCCCAAAATCTCATCCCCTCTGACTGGCCCCTAGGGTCTCCAGCTTTCTCTGAGCCTTTTTTGCGCTTTCCCTTCCTCCTGCTCTCTGTTTGAATCTCTCTTATCTATCTATGAATCTCTCTGTCTTCATGTCCATCTATTGATCAATCTCTCTTTGCCCAGCCTCCTCTTTCCCTTTATCTCAGGCCTTTTCCCCCAAGGGAGAAAGAGAAAGGAGGGGGGTTCAGTTCCAGCTAAGGGCCAGGAGCCAGAACCCTTCTCCATTTGGATTTCATTACAAACAGACCAGCATGTCACTGAAGAATAATAATCAGAGGGGAAAAATGAAAGAAAAAAAGGCTCAAAGGCTTGTAATGTAGTCAATAAATTCAAGCTTTCCCCTGAAAAAAGGTTCTGATATTGTTGCTTTGTTCCAAATGTGAACCAGCTTCTTTTGTCGTAGCTGACACTAATGGAAACAGATCTGTTATCCTAAATCATGTGTAAACATGTCCAGTTTTGTGTAAGAGAGCAGTTACCATTTTTATGGGCCGTGATGCAGCCTATCCAAGCCCAGCTGGTGGTGTTGGACTCTGGACACCTCTGTGTTCACCAACATCTGCATTGGGCCCAATCCAGGTGTGACAATGGATCAAACACATACACACACACACTAAGCTTAAAAACACAATGCTCCACTTTTGATGTGTTTCAGTGCTTCCTCGACGCAAATAGAAATAGTCCATCACCTGCCGCATCTGAACAAGTCGACAAGTGGCAAATTCCTCATCCTGATGCGAGTGGAGGGAAGGGACAGTTTGTTTTTCCTACTTAGTAATTGGCCTAATTATTCTCCGCAGGCTGAAGGCTTTATGACCACTGAGTCATAACAAGACACTTAGAAAGCGAGCAGACTCTCCTTGTAGATTAATTTCTCTTCCTCTACTCCACATCAGTGGTTGTTTTTTCCTCATTTATATGTAAGTGGAAGTGTGTCACTTTTTCAGGCCAGGCTCAAGTGCATCAGCAGAATCTCCGAGTTTAAAGGAAATGGGCCAAGAGGGCTACAACTCTCTGGTCTTTTCTTCATTAGGCTCTTTTTCAGGGACGCTGAACTAGAACCTAAGTGTGATAGATTACTTCCAATGCTTGTCCTTCAAGTGTGGCCATTTCAAGGTCCAAGACTTTTGGAGTATGTTGAAAGCTGATTGGTTGGCTGGAAGCTAGAAGTGCTTGTAACCTTTATGGGGATATGTGTATCAGAATACCACATTTGCTTTATTGATATGTTGGTTGGAAAAATATCCTTTTTTTTTATCATTTAAAGGTGTAATTTTACACACAAATATTTAAATTAATTAAAAATGGACTAAACACATTACCTCAATTATTTCCAACAGTTATTAAAGCCAGAGAAATTCTTAATGTTATAGTTACAACTCCGTGACTTTCGTGGCTGCTGCCATGACAGACACGACATGTTGATCGTTGCCATGGAAACACTGCATGTACTGTCAAAGGCCGCTGAATAAGGAAGCGGGAACTGCTACTGAAAGCCGCCGTACTGTTGCTGTATGTGCTGCTGTGATAAAAACGTAATACTTGGATACATCATCGCCCTGTAAACATATTCTCTTCCTCAGGTCTGTTTGGCTCGTTTGTCTTGATAACGGTTTCATCGGGGGTAGAGTAGCAGAGAGAATCACTCCCATGATTCCCCGCCGTCCTTGACGCCATCTTTTGTTATTGTTTTGAATGAGAGCCCCCTGGCGGCGGCATTTTCATACTGTGTGTTAAATTGAATAATTTTCTAAGAAGCCATGGCGGGAAAGTTGTGCTCGTTGATCAGTTATCCCTAGAACATAGAAAATCTAGATAACAACAAACTTGAACTCTTTGAGAGTTAGTCAAGAATTGTTTTAATTCTGAAACTTTCATTTGGTTTTGCTTAGACTACATATTGCGGTTTGTTCCCCACTTCTGTAATGTAGAATGTTTTTTTATATTGGTGAAGTGGCAGCAGGAATTATGAGGGGGCTAGAAATGTATGCTACACACAATCAGCTTTTACTAGTGCTCCTTTTCTGTGTGAACAAAGACAGAATCTGTCAGTAGATCTTTTCATGATTTCTTCTACTAAAGCTGACCAATCGTGTGCATTGATGCAGCTTTTTGGATACACGTTTGGCTTTTCTTGATCCAGAGAAGGCAATCTTGCAGGCCCCTGACACCTGCTTGAGATGGGTCTTACAACTTGATGTGTGAATGAATTTTAAACTTAAAATAACTAAAGTGACAATATATGAAAGCAGTCAAAAGCAGTTTTGTGATCCCTCATGACGATGTTGTAAAATTACACCCGACCCTGTCTTCTGCGGTCAGGTTATAATCTTATCTGTGTTTGTTTATGTACTCTGAATGCTCGGCCATGTGCCTTAAAGTGTGTTTTGGCAGTGAGCGAGCCAGATAAGGGCCTGTGCTGTGATTTTCATCTCTGGGTGCGACAAAAGAGGAAGCTCGATGAATCATGGCTTCCTTGCTTTTCCCTGGTTAAGTGAATTCACACAACAGCGTCTGATATGACAGCTCTGAGGGGCCTCAACGAATATCAGACTTCTTTGCTTAATGCATAAGAGGGGAAAAAATAAGCCTTCACAAGGATAAGCTGATAGGCAAAGTTGCAGCTCCAGCAATATGGCAAGACTATTGAATTCAAAAATCAATTTCTGCTTCTGGTTGAGATCATTAAAAAAAAAAGCCTGTTGGATGTTGCGCTCTTTCAACTTACTTTTCCCCCTGCTACTGACTTTGCTGCCATGTTGCTTAAAAGGTAATGAGTCCTTAAAAAGAGTTGGATGAGCATCAGTTGCAAATGTAATCATCTTCTCCTGAAGGCAGCTCCACAGGCCACAGTGGTAATTATCACTCCATGCCATGTCTTTGAACCACTGTCATTGTCAGCTCCTGTTCCTGATATAAGCTGCCGACCAAAGGACAGCCAGCAGGATTCACTCACCATGCTGGCTGTCATTTATCCGTCTATTACATCTCCGTCTTGTTGCTCTCTTTGTGCCTTGTGTCTGTCTCTTTGATGGTTGCTCTCTTGGAAATTGCACAGTAGAAATAGATGCAGTGAAGGGAAGCAGGAAAAAGACTACAGTAGGTGATACTTTTGGTGGACCATCCAACAGCCCTGAAGATGTTTATGGTTTGAGTTTGTCCACCAAATATCTTTATTAAACTTCCAAAGGTCTGTTTTATTAGATGACTCTAATGGATGGAAACAGGTATTTTTACTTAACCTCAAGGCTATTTCGACAAAGACTTTTCACAGGCAGTTTACAGAATACTTGCACTGTTAGGGGGTACCTTGATCAAAGTTTAACAAACTAACTCACAATAGTGCTACAAACTGATACAAAAAAATGACATTTATTCGCTAAGGACAAACCAAAAAAGATCCCCTGACATTCAAGCCTCTATCGTCCATTATAAACCATACTTGTGTCCTTGCTGAGCAGAGCTATCAAAGTTAATATCCATTGTCTACAATATATCTTTTGTTGTTATACTACATTTTGAGTATCTTTTTTGAGCTTCATGTTGGCTCTCATAAGGCGGTGGAGGCTTTTACCCCCCAAGTGTTTGGAGAACAAAAGTTTTGATTACTTTGGAAATCAGCCAAAGAGGGATTACAGTGGTGACGTTGATTCATGGTGGGCCAAAAAAACAAGTATTAAAGCTTTTTAGAAACTTCTTATCCACTATGAACTATTATTTACAGATCTACTTTCTAACTGCGTGGTCGGTGTATTTCACACACTCGTAATTTGCCAAAAAAATTGGTATAAAACGAGCTTACGAGCATTGATCAGGACAATACTTCTTTTTTTGAAAAAGGTACAACACAAGCAGGAGTTTGATATCTGGACAAAAGAAAATGAATCATAATTAATGCATAACATGTAAATCAATCCTGCTATATCTTCACTTTTCTTTAGATCATTCTCGTTGTCTTTTAGTTGCGCCAGAACATGTCAAATAGTTTGTCAGATACTTTAGATTGACATATTTCAAAGCTACTACTTTAACGAAGCATTTTCTCTTCCTTGCTTTGCTCAGTTCTGCTTACAAGCTCGCTGCTACGAGAGATGCTGTATCACCTCTGAGCTAAAGAGAACAATTAGACCATATCAGCAGATCAGAGTGTTGGCAGTCGGGGCACTGTTAGCAATAGCGCCAGTAATCTGGGGCTAAGCTGGCACCTAGCCACAGCCAGCCACGGCTCCATGGCCTCTTCAGACACTTAAGAGTCACTGAGGGCACTGGCATGCCCCAGGGGCTGGCGCTTTCAACCACTTGCTATCAGAGCAATGAATTTAAATTAGAGGAAAGTAAAGGGAGCCTGCAAGAGACAGAGGCGAGTAGGAGGTGGGAGGGAAAGAATTATGTGTTTAATGAGGGCAGTTGTTTCAGCAGGCAAAAAACGAATAGGGCTATATCAACACTGTATCAACTGATCATAGTTAGCGGCCCACCTACTGTGAAGTTTTGGGTGGCCTGTTTTGGGTCTTTTCTGCCACTTATCCCACATTACATTGCATTGATGCCAGTAGTGAGACTTGGAGTGTTTCGATTAGAGCTGTCACAAAGGTGCAGCTGTTCCGTCTGATCATATCTTGTCCTGACAGATAAAGCTATGAAAGCAAAACACCCTCATCATTCACCACATGGCTTAAACACCTACTTGGAGCCTTCTTTAGTGGAATTAGAATGTGGGATTAAAAGTTATGACAGTGTGAGGGGGAAACTATAGTGTATCTTTAATTGTGCAGGGATTATATAGAGCATAAAGACCACTGGGAATGAACGACTAAATAAACCAAACCCTGTTTCGTCAAGCATCCTTTGTACATTAAGTAAGTCTGTGATGTCCTTATCCTACTTCCAAGTCTCAGGGGTGCTGATTAAATACTACTATCTGCAACTCTTCATATTTAATTTAATCTCTTCTGCATTGTTTTGCTTCATTTTTGTTCAGATCTGTCACAGTTTTGCATATTCATTCTAAAAGTGCACTCACCGTCTTGCGGTCATTGAGTAATAAATGAAATATTAATGCAAACAAGATCAGAAGGGAAAGTACCATGATGAAGTCACCACTGGTGTACATTTTCAATGTGTTAATTTTCAACAGTAGTGAGACACCAAGGCTTCAAATGTGTCCATTTGTTTAACCAACATTCACTTCAACCTGCATTTAGAACAAACAGGCGGTCGTCACCAGAATACTTACTGATGCCAGAAATAAGATCCAGACTACTTGTCTGTTCGATCGACAAGAATAGGTTTCACAACAACTTCATGAGAATTAAACAAGAAAGGAAACGTAGATGTTGGTATAGTTTTAAATGATGCCTCTAGGTAGGGCTTACCTCAACGATTCAAATGATCAGTCATGACCTGAGTAAACTCTCTGCAGTCAGTCATCTCCACTTACGTTTCTTAGCAGTGTCATTGTTCACAATGCAGAAGAAAATGAATGCCATTTAACACACTTAATTAATAATTTGCACTTTAAACATCAGTGTTTCTGAGACCCCTGTTAGTAGAAAACAAGACGTCAGGAGAGGCTGTGAGCTGAGTCTCAACTAGTTTTAAGGAGAAGATTCTGTTAGTGTTTATTGTGTACAAGGTTTGTACCAAGATCAAAAGTATCTCTAGAGGTCACAGCAATTCCAAAACAAACTGAAAAGGTCATTTAATTAGGTAAAATCACTTTTAAAACATATTGATGGTTTAAGTCAGATTCTTGGTTGCTCTTCTATAGTGTTTTAGGGGGCTGCCAGCTGAGCTGCAGCTTAGCTTAGCTCAGCTTGTTTCTTTAAAATCTAGACATCTGAAGAATAAAATCCTACAGCCAGTTAAATAATAGTTAAAAACGGCAGCAACATGACTGAGACCCATAAGAAAGCTGTCTGCTTCCAAAAGCGCCACATGTCTGATGAGCATTAAAGCATTTCCAAACTCAGATAAACATAACTCTGAAGAGGTAAAGCATGACCTCATGTAGGCTGAAATAGGATTTAAACATGCTGCTGTACTAAATATAAAAATATTGGTTTTGAACCACCAGATCCGATTAGACTGACAAGAAAAAGCCTATACCTTTGGGATTTTGCTTCATTGGGCACTTCAGAGAATAACACTTTAGAGAAAGCAGAGACATGTGCTGAAGCTGGGACAGACTGACAGATGTGTTTGTTGAAACTGTAGAAAGTTGAAACTGCTTTGAGAGTAACAAATCACAAATCTTGAATACTCCAAAAAGCTTTGGAAAGTGAATTGCCTCGCAGGATAATGAATGAACTCATCAAGCAAACATACCCCACAGTTATTTGTTGCAGCTTGTACAATTCAAGAGGCAAATCAAGCAATCATAAACCTTGTCTGGAGGAACTATTTAAGGTTTTGCCTAAGAGTATAACCTGATTAAGCATGTTGAGTTTTACACGAGCCATTGACTTGTAATCTGCCATTACGGCCCTCCCACTACACCAACTGCCTGCCACCCTCAACACACACTCCCCCACACGCTCCCACCACCTCTCCTCTATCCATTGAGTAAACACATCAGACTTGGATAATTACTCTCTGAACCTTAACTGCAGGGACCAGATTAGTCTGTTTATACAGTGGAAAACAGTAGACAGACATTCCCTGATTAATGAGAACACAATATATACACGTGCAGACGTGCGTCACTTAGAACATGTGGCCCTTGGTATCTAGCTTGAATCACAGATAGAAACTGTGATGGAAAAAAAACAGATGGATGAAGAAAAGTGGTCTAATTGTTGAAAAACAAAGAAACATGGATTCTTCAGTAAAATACCAGCCTGCTGTCGTCATGGTGATAGACAGCAGCGTTATTATACTACAAAAGCAAAGCAGTTATACCGACTCTTTGGGCTCTGGCTTTTTTAAACAGCTGACTGAATCTCTTGGGTGTTTGTGTTGAATCTTTTTTCCCGTTTCTCCATTCTTCCTCTGAACACATCCGGAGAAATGCTAATGACTCTCGTTTCATCCTGATGGGCTCTGGCGCTTCTTGCACTTCAAAAATGGACACACCTGTCTCTTCTAAAATGTCAACTAGAATAGTAAAAAAAAAAAAAAAGCTTGTCGCCTTGAATCAATATAGGAGGAAAAAACAGGGACCTCCTTATTGTTGAAAAGACATAGTTACATTGAGTTTTCTTTGTGAGGAACTGCGGTCTGCTAATGCTCCATGTAGTTGCAAGTGACTCATGACTGCTCCATTTTTGCCAAAGTCAATCCATGAAATGATCATTTTTTCCTGGCTACTGTCTCACCAATGGCATCATGCCTCACTGACCCATTGCCAGCAGGGTGGTATAGAAAAACCATTGTCTGTGAAAAGCCCTGCATGGAGCTAGTCTGAATATTTATTTAATTTGTGTTTGCGCTGTTGCAAAGTCTTCGGAGAGTGTCGGATTAGACAGAAGCTATATGGGAATTAACCTCAAACTGGCACTGCTAAATGAAAGCATTTTGACTTACGCCTATTGACAGACAATTCAACTGATCGTGTGTAAAGAGATTTACAGGCAAAAACGGCAACCAGACATAAAGTATGTGATTTATTGAGATTTACGAGCTTTCACTTTTTTTATCCACTGCGTCCCACGCCCTCATGTTCCACTTAATCTCCACTATGGCACTAGTAGATGAATAATAGAGGAGGAGAGTTAGCAGGCGAGTGAAAAATTAGCATCTGTGAGTACGCACATGCTTATGATTGTGAATGTGCTTTTAATAGGTAAGGAAAAACAGACTGATGTCCAGAAGTAAGATTAAGGGAGCATTTGCAGAAAAAATAAATCAAGCCACAGGAGAGAAGATTGAAGAAAGAAAAAGACAGATTTAAAGGTTTCAAATGCTTTCAGTTTCTTTTAGGGAATAGTGGGGGTTTAGGGGTGTTCTTTCCATCTATAATTCATCATCCTTTGCTGGTGGCAGAGGCAACACGAGCTCATGGGCTACTTAGGGGATGAAACCATCGGTATTAGCCCTGCCGCCAGGTGTAGTCATTCGTTAACTGCCACTGTTGAGGCAGTTATTCGTTGTCAGTTGTGAAACAGCCACTGTTGAGGCAGTGGCTGTTTCACATTATGGGTTGTAACCATCATCCCTGGTTGCAAATGTATCCAAGCTGTAGACACTGAAATTGCATTGGCTGTATTTACAAATTTAATTAAAAAATAGAAATTATCCAATTTTCAGAATGAAAAAGAATGAATGAGAGTTACAGATGCCTTCTCAGCTCTCAGCCTGACTTCTTTCACCACATGGTCTTTTCAGCTGACAAATGTTGCCCCCTCTGCCGTGTTCCCTCCATGCCAGCAATTCATTAAGAGTATCGGTGACTCGGTGAAACTATAGAGAGCAAAGAAGATCCTGCACTTGTACTCCACTATTGCACCTTCTTCAGTTGTCTGTCTGTTGTATTCTTGTGGAGGGATTGATCAGAATTCTTAGAGGGAATATTTTTCAAATGTAGCAGGAACTTGGTTTCTAGAATGAATTGATACGAATGTCAAGAGTCGACAGTCAAGATCAGGACTAGGTATCTTTTTGGGGAGTGTGGACTAATTCCTATTTGGTTAAACAGAAACCTAAATTCAGACTAACTGATGACTAGTCTAAAGGTGAGAAAAAAACACTCCGAAAACAGTCAAAATGGAGCACCAGTAATTTAAAATTGTCTGTGGCTAAAAGATATCATTTGGTTTGCCTAGTGTAGCTTATGATGTCATTGCTACCACCACCAGCCTTCGGCCCCTCCTGCAGGTTACCATGCCTGTGCTAAATATGGTCGTGCATTACTCCGGTGGATACGCCAGTTTCACCTGACACAGCCTACATATTTTTATCTCAATTTTCTACATCAAAATACTGCCAGACATTCTGCTCCTACAAGATGCCATCCATTCGCTGTGCTTGTTACCAAGATTGCAGATTGGATTTAAGTTATCCCGGCAGTAGAACCAGAGGAGAAGGCACTAATAGCTGTGGCTACAGACAGAGTATGGCCACAGCCCGGACTTAACGGCCAGTGGCTGCGTTTCAGTTTGGACACATCATTAGACCGGCGTTGTGGACCAACATATGAAATTATTTATAATTTGTTCAACCGACTAGTAATTCTGGTGCCACAAGGGTGACGTCGTTCTACCCGTTAGTCAGCTAGTCGCTTACACCCCTAGTCATCATGTCTGGAAATAACACTCTGCTTGTCCTTGTTTGGATCACATTATGTGAACGTTATACTGTAGCCCAGTGAAAATCTTTCAATTTGACATTAAAGTCCACTTTGACTCAAAGATGAACTGAATAGATTTTTTGGGGTCCAATGATAGATCTACTTAAATGTGACTTTGCGTCTCTTCTATTCACTAAACATTTATTTGACTAATTTAAACTTTGTTAAAGAAAACTAACTGTAATGATCATAAAGTTGGAGCCTCCCTGCGTACCTTTAAGTTGTGCTGATGCAAAAAGAGTTTAGCTGACACTCGTGTTCAGGACAGAAACGCTGATGAAGGGAGACATTTTCTGCTATAATGTCCCCCCTTCTGTAAAGAACTTTGGTTAAACCCCTCCCAGTTAATGTAGACCTGCTTGCTTTGATGTGTTTAGGGGTTATGTATTCTTTCAAATGAATTTTATAAGTATAAACTCCTCTTCCGAGTCCCAGCCAGAGTTAGACGTCTATTCTGTGGGAAACACTGATAAATGCAAAGTTCAACTTGGTGGAGGAATACAACCCTGAGGCAGTAATTCTGGTTTAACAAGAATTTTTACCCTAATGTCAAAATGTACTGAAGGAGCCTCCATAAAAAGTCCATTCCAACTAAGCTGAAAGTCAGTGAATGCTGAGTTCATATAACATTTCTTCATAAAACATTTTTCAGCTTGCACAGACTCGTACGCTACAGATGATGCTGCTTGGATAGAATGTACACCAAGCTATCATTTTATGACAATAATGCCACCTCCAAAATCCCTTTCACTTTCAATCTGCACAGGTCCAAACTACCTGATTCAACATGTACTGCTGCTCACCTGTTAAAAATAAGTTACATGGGTTGTAATAAGCGTTTTAAGAAACCTTATTCACTTGTATGTTTTGCATACAACCATCCCCCTTCATTAAAATATCCATTCTCATATTAAACGTGCATTTATCATATTAGAATAACACACAATTTAGACAAAGTCCACACAAATTCTCAAACCTCCTCTATGTAATCACACCAAACGACAGAACAAAAGAGTGAGAAAGATGAGAGCATGGAAGGGAGGCATTGTTTAGAAATAGGAGAGGCTTGCATAGAAGTGATAAGTGAAGAACTCTGTCTGCGCCTGCCAGTAAGATGGGCCCTAGTTTGCTTATTTGTAGCTGTCGGTTGCGCTTTTGTGTGCCCAGTGATACAGGCCGATTGACAGGCAGAGGCTGCAAACGACAGCGCTCCTGTGTAAACAAACATAAGTCAACCTTTTTGTCTTTTGGCACCAACCTGGACAACTGCAAATCATCTCTTTTGATGCTCCGGTAACTTTTATTCCCTATCACCTCTGCTCGCTGATTGCTTTATACATACTCTTATCTAATCTTAAGGGCTTATTTACTTTATGCTTTTTGAAGTGCAAACAGTCGCCTGAGCTTGTCATGTATCAGCGAGACTGGTGGATGTATCATTTTCTAGTTCAACAGGTTGAGGTGTACAGTAAGAGGTTTGAAGAACTACAGACAGAAGAGTCAATATGACAGTTAGACTGTTAGGAAAAAAGTCCCACCCATCCGTTATCTGTTTCCATATGATCCTGCTTATTCATAACTTTGTTCTTGCTTCCTTTCCTTTATTCCCATCCTTGTCATTTTTTCTCTCTCATATACTCTTAGCTCCCTATGTCACCCCCTATCCTCTTTTTGTCCTTCCGCTTCATTATGCCTTCTCATGTTTATCTCCCTCTCTCAAATGTTCCTCCCCTCTATTCTATTCTCCTTTTTTTCCCCTTCTCCTCTCCTCTATTGACCTGTGATCATTTATTAATCTCCCCTTACTGAGTTCCCCCTCTTCTTTTCATCTCTTCTTGTGTCCTTTCCTCTTTCCCTCTCCTCTCCTCTCCTCTCCTCTCCTCTCCTCTCCTCTCCTCTCCTCTCCTCTCCTCTCCTCTCCTCTCCTCTCCTCTCCTCTCCTCTCCTCTCCTCTCCTCTCTGGGGAGGATTAGGACAGAGTCCCTTTCATCCTGCTGTAATCCTACACTGGCAATCCAACTCCAGCAATAATAAACACATACATACATACAAACACATACACACATGTTGTTGTGGGAAACCTGTGTGTTTTACATACAATGTGACCAATACTTCACAATTTGTTTCATGTTTATCTGAAAGAGAGTATCAAATAAGAAGGGGGGGGGGTTTCTGTCCATTTTCTGCTCTGGTTGTTCATCTTGTCCCATGAAAAAGTTGGAAGAGATCTAGAGTTAAGGAATGAATGGGAGAAAGAGACATAAACAGTCTGGTGCACCTCCCAGCGCGTCTCTGTCATCCCCCTCGAGGTGGAGCCTTGCTGGGACTCTGACAGCTGAGCTCCCTCCTGCTGAGACCTACAATGGCAGATTGGCAGCATTAATACCACGGCTCGCTTTATCTGCCTGAATTAAAACCCAATTGGCAAAGGGTTATGGGAATGGCTTACTCAGGGGAAGCTTTTTATTTATTTATTTATTTTATTTTTCAGGAATTATGTGTGTGGGCGCATTTTAGGAAAAAAAAAAAGAGTGAGAAAGCTCCAGGGGTATCAGTCAGCGGATTAAACACTGAACTAATACAGCTAGATGTAGAGCTGTTGTTAGCCCTTTATTAAGAAGGATGTGTGTTTGTTTTCAAAAGGATGGGTCCCATGTGTGTATATGTGTGTATGTGCTTACAGGAAGTGCTTGTGAGGCAAGCAGGATGTGCAGGAAGTGTTTGGCTTGGCTGGGCTGCTAGTTAGGTTGCTGGCCTGTGGATTGCTGATGCAGGGGACAAGAAGGAAAGATTTCCCTGCATTCACGAGACATTTTTTTAAAGGCGAAACACGCAGAAATCACACACACTTAGTCAAGAAAGTTCCTGTAAAGTCAGCAGGGACAGAGACGAAGCTCTGTGGATCTGGACTCGTTACACTCGGATGTCAACTAAAGGAGCCATACATCAGTTTAATTCCACTGGGCGGAAACGATACGAACCTGGCCACTTATGAAACAAAGTGTGATGGACATGCCACATTTCTGATTATTACATAAGCATTCCATGTCTCTGCTGGAGAAAGAGCAAAGTCATAGTGTCAGAATAGGACGGGGTATTAAAAGCAGGAAATGTAAGGAGAAAATACTTATCAGATGTCAACCTAAGCTGTCTGGGGATTTGAATAAAAATGTTCGAGAATGGTGTACCATATTGTCATCTGCCGGTGAGTCTGGAAATTAAATTGAGAAACACTTGAAAGATGAGCACAGTGGAATGTCTGTGAAATACCATGAAACTGAAGGTACTTTATCACCTTTTTTAGACATGATTATTCCTCTAGTACAGCCATAGAGCATTTTTTTCAGAGTCTTAACTGAGCTCTTCAGAAGACTTTGTTCATCCAACCAAAAACCCAAAGATCTTCTATTTACAAGTGTGTAGGACTTGGAACTGCAACGAATTCTTCACATTTAAGAGGCTTGTACTGTGACATGTTTGTAAGTGAGCTTGGAAATGAATGACTCAGTTGTAAAAAAATGATGTAGATACATTATCTTCCACTGGGCTAATTGTTGTGACTTAGAAATACATTGCATTAAATAAGTTATCACTGAAAGCTGTTGGGACTTTTGATGTCGGTGGCCAATGTGGACAAATGAAACATCATCTCTCTCTTTGCTTGTCCCGTACAAAGTTTAGTACTATAAGGGGGGAAAAAATCCTTCTGCAGTCGTTTAGCATTTAAACGTACCGCTCACTGTGAATCTGTTGCACGGGAAATGTGACAAAATGTGCACTTCTGTGACACGCTTTGTCTGACACCGACCCAGCAGCAGCACTAAGAGGCATTAAAGAAACAAAAGAAACATTCAGTCTTCTCACTGAAGGTCTGGTTTGCTTAAATATGTCTTATAAAGGCATCAATATTAATTTTGGATCATTTCATGAGATTAAAAACTCATAACAGGTGATTTAAAAAGCTGTGTTATGACTTGCATCATTAAAAAGTGATGTAAAATAACTTAACATTTAGCAAATTGTATCCATTGTAACACCCTGCGTTAGAAACCTAAAGGTGCAAAAACTCTATAAGAAATAGAAACAGAAGAAAATAAGAGGATTCCTGATGTGCAGATTGGACTGAAGTTGCAGACAACAGTTGGCCTTAAACAAAAGGAGATGGAAGGAGTGAGGGAAGGTGCTGAAAGCAAAATCAAGGGGGAGGGGGTTGTTATCAGTGCACATACAGCCCTGTCACCAAATTCTCTGTGACATGCTGCAGCTCCCTCCCTCTTTGCTCACACTCCTGCCTGTCCTGTATCATCTGTGATGACAGCTGATGGGAAGATGGCCCACTCAGTCAAGGTAAAGGGTAGGCCTGAGTCTACGAGAGAGAAGGCAAGCAGAGAGAGCATATGAGCTCTTATAGAGTACACATGACCTTCTCTTCACCACGCCCTCTCATCTGGTGGAATATTTCCCCTCAGCTCTCTTTCAAGGTCGTATTTTTATAACTCTCCTGGGCCTGTTACTCCACTCATCAACCACATCTATTATAGATATACATCCTGTACTCACAGATCCCTGAGGGAAGCACTTGTGAAAAGGTAAACTCTTCATTGAAGGACAGACACAGTGTATATAAGAGAGAGTCTAGTGTTTACACATCATAGTCAGCCCCCACCGACTTACATGTTACATTTTGTTACTTTTCATAAGAGCTTTTGTTGGTTTTTATTGTCTCGGGTGCATTTTTTGTTGCTAAATTCTAAATATTCCTGGACCAAATTCAGATTCAAAAACTGCTTTCACACTTCACCAGATGTGCAGAATTACTGGTGCCAACCACCTTGGTCAGGAAAAAGTTGAATAAGCTGAAGTGTGAAAAAAAAATCAAAGGTGTATGTGAGAAAACTGGTTTCATATTGAAGTCTTACATGTGCATCTGGTTTTAAAATCAAGTGACGAACAAAGCAATGAGATAAGAAAATGTGACCTCATCAACCATTCAAGACCACACTCAAATTTTCATCCTTTTGAATTTCTTTTTGGACCAGATTCGTCGGGCCATGTGACCTCCTCTCCCCTGGGCTCACCCACGTCACACCGGGGAATGCACCCGTCTCTACTCAGCCCGACATCCATGGGGCCCTCTGGATCCCTTCACTCTCCCATCAGCACGCTGAGTTCTCCCATGAACGGCCTGGCCTCACCCTTCTCTGTCATCAGCTCTCCCATGGGCCCCCACTCTATGAACTCACCCGGCATGGGTTACGGCCACAGTGTCAGCCCCCAGGTAAGGCTTGTAACAGATTGAACACGTACACAAATGCACCTTCACACTTTTGTGTATTTACAACAGCTTCACTTTAAATGACTCCTCTAGGAATGTTGAACTGACTTGGGTTTGAAGTATTGTATAGCTACTTGTAAAAGAACATGTCAAAGGAAAGTTCTTTTGTCAACATTTAGAAACGTTTAGGCATGAACAAACAGAAACTTGAACATTTGTACATGTAGGAGAAACTGCATGTAAAAACTGAAAACAGCTGTAGGGAGGTCGTGTGAAAATAAATCTGATCTTGCTCATCACAAGTTTGACAGACCATAAGCAACAATAAAAACCAAAGCCAGATGATTAAGGGCCTGTGTCCTCTAGCTGTGTTTTATTGTGCTGGCAGCCCCTCATTTTCTGTATATTACCAATACAGTTCAGCACTTTCAGCGTCCTGGTTGCCTGTCAACTTTGTAGTAAAAACAGAACTATAGGAAGTCACCACATCCTGCCAAATAGTCCTGCACAAAACTCCTTCAAAACCTAAAAATGCTGCATGAACATTAAGTTATATTGATAAAAGGTTCTGGTAGGTGGTGGTGTTCCAATTTATTTTCTTGTCTAACCATCTGAGAAGCCAGGATAGCTGCATCCCCCATTTTCTCTTTATGCTTAAGGAAGCCAATCCCCTTCTTGCTTTTTCTTCAAATTAAGCAGATAGACATACGATTAGTATACACATTTTCAGCCCCCTAAAACATAGAATGTGACAGAAACTCTTTGAGGTTCTGGTGTGTTAATGACAAATCTGCATGCAATAAGTTGATTTATCGCATCGGAACCAGAAACCTTCATCATCAGCTGCCTCTGCCATGTTTTCACAGCGTTTACTGTGTATTTATTCTCAGATCCACACAGTAATATAGCTGCCCTATTAACTAACCAGACAAATGGTTGTGTTTCATGTCCTACAAACTATATTCAGATATCTCAGTAGTGTAAATTACAGTCACTTACACTTCAGCGCTGACACATAATTTTCCTAAGCCAGGCCCCAGCAGACAGAGGCCCTGCTTTGACCCCATGTCACAGTTAATCAAGGCCTATTCAAATGGGATCCCACAGTACTTCAGCTCTGTCACTCGTCCTCTGTATCTGTGGCATGTTTGTGGCTCTCTCAAACCATATCTTGCATTCTTCTCTCCTCTTCTTTCATCTTCTCTCTAGCTGTCCTCATTCTTTTTTATTTCCTGTCGTTTTTTTAAATACTTGTCCCTTTTTACATCATCTCCACTTCCTTACTCGTCCTCTCTGTCTCTGTCATTTTTTTCCATCAGTAAGCCTCGGCGTCTTTGGTATCCCAAACACACACACACACAC
This sequence comes from Tautogolabrus adspersus, assembly GCA_020745685.1. Classification (NCBI taxonomy): domain Eukaryota; kingdom Metazoa; phylum Chordata; class Actinopteri; order Labriformes; family Labridae; genus Tautogolabrus; species Tautogolabrus adspersus. Next base: position 7,610,790 of record CM036549.1, on the reverse strand, counting down.
ACACACACACACACACACACACACACACACACACACACACACACACACACACGCACACACATATACACAATTAAGACATCAAAGCTTGCAGTGGCCCAGTTTTTTTCGTCTGGAGCCATATCTAAAATTGAAATTGTTTCCCCAAAAAAAGGCAGTGGCTGCCCTGTTTTTGTGTGTTTGTTAATAATTGTGCTAAAGTGCGTCCGCAATGTGATGCTACTTGGGATGGGCTCTCCTCGCTTTTGTTGAGCTTATCGCAGAAGTGTCCCACATGTAATGGAGTTAAGAGCGGATTAGGGGCAGTTTCAGAAAGCGGCCTGAATCTTTTATTGCTCGAAAGCCCCTCTCCCCCTCTCCCTCTCCCCCTCCCCGTCTGATTCTTCTCCACTTCTTAATTCCAACACTTTCATCTGTGCTGCAGCTTCTGTCCCGCAGCGGCATACTTTGTATGCAGGTTGGATGTTTAGGTAGCAAACGCTGTCTGTCTCAGTTAGTCTCATTTGAATAAATCCATAACAAGAACCATTCGAATACTCAAATTGACACAAATATATACATTTCACACATGAGTACGTAAGCGTTATGGCTATGGTTAAAAGTATCAAGTGCTGTAAGTGTGCTATTTTTTTCCTTATTACTTATCCTTACTGCCTGTTGGCCAATCCTGCTGTTTTCAACAGCTGTATAAAGAGCAGGTAACAGCTGTTTCTGTTGCTGGTGACAGTTAAAGTACTGTATGCACAGTAATTACAGCATGGATCTAACTTGTCTTATGATTCATGGCTGGTTTCCAGTCTTTAACAGTGCTGAGTTGTTCTGAATTTGTTGAAACAGCTGGAATCAGGATACATGGCTCCAAAATGACCATTTCTTCCCGCCTTTTTTTATTATTATTTTGTATTGTTCACATTTTTGTCCTTTAGTTGTTTAAATAAAGAGGCACATGTGACTAATGGGTCACTGTTGCATGAGTGTCAGTGATAAATGTGGGCCTAGTTCTTCAGTAAGGGCTGGGTATCAAATATATCCAGTGCAGATGATTATCCTCATTTGAAGTGTAATACCAGATAAATACCAAATGAATAATGCATGATAATAAAGTGTAATACCAAAATTATGTGTTTTCTCGAGAAATAGAAACTTTGTTTTCATTGCTGAATGAACAGGTTATGGTCAGAGTGGGGGAAAAGTCTCACCACCCTCTTTAGTATGACAGTGTTGTTACTCATGGAAATGTAAAGCAGGTATTGTGTTCTTCCTCCCAATGATGGAGTTTTAAACTGGTGAAAGTACATTTTAAAGGAGCAATAATGTAAGTCTGACAAGTAGGCTTTAAAAATGGGTACTGCAGTCCAAATTGAAAACATTGGAGAGTGCTTTCTCCCCCCCCCGGGCCCTCCTCCCTAGAGTCAATGTGCACGCAGGTTGCCATGTCCCGAGCACTAACGTCAGTATTTAACCAGCTCTGTATCGGTTTTACCAAGTGCCTGGTCGTGAAGCTAATTAGAAAAGGCCAAGGCTTTATATGTCGATTAAATCAGTTCAGTCTGAACCAGTTCGCTTGCCCTCTTCCATTGCTGCAACACATGTTGGTTTGCTGTTCGCCTGGCAAACCAAAGAGCAAGGGGCAAAACGGCCGTTTGGGGGGAACCAAAACACAGCATTCGGCACCGGAATCTAAACTTAGGAGGAGGACTTACTGGATGCTGCGTTGTTGACAGAGAAGCCAGCACTTTCCTTAATGATATAGTAAGGTCATTAATGATTTAATTCAGTAGATATCTTACATATTGGACCTTCAAGGTGTTATTAATATACAGCACAGACATTATCTTACCAGTAGTAAATGATTAAAAGACACTTACGAAATGTTTAAATATTGCTTTTAATGCCAAGTGGAGGACCGTCATTGGGTTTTGGTGATTCTATCAGCTAGTATGGGTTTCAGTTTTCAGTTTTCAGTTGCTCAGTAAGGGTGGAGAACAGCAGTTTATTGTGAGAGGTTAAAGATGGTGGCAGGGCCCTGTGGTCGTGAGGCGCGGCACTTCTGATGAGAAGTGATTTGAGTCAAACAGCGTATGCCACTTGCTCTTAACACTCGGCTGACTTGCCGTTTTCATGAGCAGTTGACTGGAACGAGGTCACAGCTCAGGCTCATCCCTCCTTAACCACCCAGAGGCCTTTATGAGACCTTTGCCTAAGCTAACCACACACACTCAACACTGAGGGTGGGGGCACACCCTCGCTGCACATACCTGTGACCACAGACATTATTCATAAACTCTTAGTGGAAATTCCTCTATAAGAAAAATCTAAGGTAAATACAGCAGTTTGCTGTGCCGAACAGCCACTTTATAGTTTATCTCCTTTTATTTTTTTTTACTTTTGCTGTTCCTCTTCACTGTACTCATCACAACTTATTTAGCATTGCAATAACAAGCTGTTTCTTTATTAGGGGAACTACTTGTCGATGCTTCCAAACATAAATTCCAGGTGGAAATCTGATTAAACCACTCTGGTTCTCGTTAAAAACCTGTGTCATTTCCAAGGAAAATCGATTAAATCCCGAACAATAAGCCTTGACTAATCTGTTACATCAAAGACATAAATGACAATGTAATGAAAGCTGAAGATGAGATGAACAAAACATCCATTCTTACTGGAATCTTACATCCTCCAAAAGCCAAACCACATTTAAAGAGAGAGACAGTCCTTTATCAACAGCCAATTCTTACATCTTAAGCAACACTACTTCCCCTTGAGCTTTGTCCCAACCATACAGACATGCTGTGGTTGTCTTCTGTTCTTTTTTCAGAGGGAAAATTCTCAGCGTTTGTTGCGTCTGTCCGTGCATCCCGGTCATTTACAGTATATCTTTGAAGATCTGAAAAGCATCTAGATTGTTCTGAGGTGAACTTTAGCGCTTTCTCTCCTATGTGAAAGCCATACTCCGTCTTTTTCTTTGTGGTTTTCTCGCACAGTGTCTCCTTTTTTCCCAAGATGAGAGGAGCAATTGCGAGACATCCCTTTGGATATCTGGTCAGGGAATGGTGCCAAGCCACTGCCATGCCCGTTAGCATTGAACCCGTCAGTGGTGTTGTGTCCGTGGGCTTAAACTTACTGACAATGAGGACCATCTCCAGATAGTAGACACCACAACCTTCCAAGCAGCTGGAAGATATTATATGCAGGGTTGAAACACATTTTACACGTCCAATGACAATGGCAAGACTTGTCTAGTTGTTGTTTTCTGCAACGGAAAAGGGTTCCTTTATCATCAGATCACTGCCGACTCCAATTTTTCCACTTTGTGGTTAAGTCTGAACCGCTCTACTTTCTGCTCTTTCCCACCAAAACCTTCCCTGAGAATCCCAAACCAACAACAGGCCTCCAGTGTCTCTCAACACACCCCAAAAACATACACATAAAGCTTGAGTGTTTCTGGAGTCCAACACGAAAGAAACCCACATATGAAAAAGGTGTAAATGTTTTACAAGAAATAAAACACGCTTAATAAGTTATAAATGAACAGTGGTGATGTCATGTGCCAGTTTTAGGTACATCGTGTTTAGTGAGGTTCGCTAGGAAACTGAGGCATAACACACTCGGGAGTATGATGGAGGAAAAGAGAGAGAGAGAGCAAAGTGGACCTCAGCCCCTTCCTGTGTGGGAGTAATAAAGGTCCATTTCGCTGCTCTAGGCTTTGATGGACCTCGCTGTAGTCACTCTGCATGACATCATGGTTGCAGGGCTCTAATGGCTGCACAAAGGGGCTCTGTGTAGGGTCCCAAGAGAACAGTTAAGGCTCTCTAACGTCAATCAACCTTCAAATGGATGGGGGGAAAGAATTTTTTTTAGCCAAAGCTGTCTCCAGGTAGCAATTAAAGCCGTTTTAGAGACCACATTTTTTTCTTGAAGTACTGGTAGATCAAGAAGTGTAATTAATGGGCAGTATTAATTTAGTTGTGCTTCATGAGAAAACACATACATAGTTCTTAATATGGTAGTTTCTGGCCACTTAGCATTGTCATATTTCTGAAGGAGGTTTCATATGAGCTATTTAAGGAGATCTTTTTCAAAAATAGGATGTGTTGTTTTGTGAAAAGGGCCTGTAATTAATTAAAGTTGATAGTAGAATCATTGAATACAAAAAAACAACAACATTTTATTACAAATAATTCAATTTGCAAGTTTCAAACTAGACTAGGTTATTTCATTTTTCCCAATCACACCCACTCTGGACGCAGTTTTTTGTTTCCAAAGACCTTAGGCCATTATTTGAGATCTTGTTATTTGTAGTGTGATATCATCAGGCCTGTGTGTGTTCTGACTTTTGTGGGGCCACACGGGAGATGAGCCCATTTAGGAGGTTGCAGCCATAAGGTATAGAAACATTAACATTAGGGTTTGAGTTTCAGAGAGCAGCCTCCCGATGCAGACTCTAGACTCTGTGGTTGAAATGCCTCTGGGAGCACATTTATTTTAAAGCTTCAAATAATCCCTCCAGGGCTTTAATTGCATCTGGTGGTGTGATCTTACAGCAACTCTACACTGTCTGTGGACAGACATGTGCACTGTGGCATGTCTGTGAAGTGTAACGACACTCATTGTGTGACCTATTCTGTTTTGTTTTTTTTGTGCTGCTGACACACCTGTACAACCTGAAGCTGCACAAGCAACGTATTCTCTCTCCTCCCTCTCAACACAAACCTTCAGGTCTTAAATTATACACCATCGATAAGAGTGTTAGCTCTGTAAATAAAGGTTAAAAGTTACTCTGTAACATATAATAAACTACAATAACAATAAACTAGCAGCTTATTTGTGTAGGTTATTCTGTAATTATACTACTTGCAGGATAAATATATCTAAACATAGCTAAATCAAGCGATGGTTTGACATTGGAAGACTGTTTGTATTTCTGCAGGATTGTTTGCTGTTGGACAGAATGCTCCTCAGTTACTTTTCATGTAAGATACCGGAGGCCACACGAAAAGCTTGATGAACTACTTGATGATACCGGGCGCACAAGCAAATTGATCCCTTGGTGTCACCCGTTTTGCACCACCAGGTGTAATGTGAGACAAGCAGCCATCTCTAAATGTCTTGCTAAAGGACAGGTCTGTGCAAAGTGGAAAGACTTGTGGGATTATAGTACAAATTGCCACTAGTTAGAGGTTGCAGTTTAAATAGTTTATTTGAACACTTGAATCACTTTCAGGCATCCTATTGCTGTGTGGTATGTGCATAATATTCCATTTGGTAACTCAAACATCAAATAAGTCATACACTCTGCTTTTTAATTTGTAAGTGTATGAGTCATTATTCCATGATAAGAATGAAGATTCATTCTTCAATAAGTAAGGTCTTTTACCTGCTTTTTGTAACATAACAATGAGCATGGTCTTTTTACCTGCTCTTTTGTAATATTAATAGACAAAGAGTAAGGTCCTTTACCTGCTTTTTGTAAAGCGTCTTGAGATAACACTTGTTATGAATTGGCGCTATACAAATAAAGATTGATTGATTGATTGATTGATTGATTCATGCTCTCAACTCAACGCAACTTTATTTATATTGCACTTTATCGCATATAGAAAAAAACAAAGCATTAGAAAGTAACAGACAAGAACAACAACAATCAAAATGCAAGAACAGGTAACAATTATGTACAGCGTCAAACAAAACGTACATCGCTTTGGATCCTTGAGTTTGAGGGGTTATTGAAAATTGAAGGCAATTGAGTAGAAATGTGTTTTGAGGTGAGTCTTAAAAATACCAATAGTGGGGGAGAGACTGATGTTTGGGGGTAAAGGGTTCCACATCAGAAGACTGTCGCACTGCTATGATGTCACGCTATTACGTAGCTGACGCGGCTATCGGCATCCGGCTTACACGCCGCCTACCAAACAAGGGTACGGTTGGCTGTGGAAAGTAAACAGGATCAGGCTTTACCGAACCAAACCGTACCAAACCGTACCGCTTGGTGGAAACGAGGATTTAGAGTCTACAAGTCATGATAATCCCTCGCCATAATGACAACGTGCAGTTAATTTGTTATCGGGACCATGATTGAGGTAATACAATGTATGGATCATGTTTTCACATCGGAAGTTTATTTAACCAGGTGTGTTCACATTTTCTTTTTTGAAAATGTAATTTAGAGCAGTAAAAATGAGGTTACACTGACTGACTGGTCACTCACTAATTGGACAGTTGAAGCATGAATGATCCTGCACCATCATAATAGGTGTGAGCTTCCAAAAATAAGTGTTATTTATTCCTGAAGAGTGTAAAGTAAAGGTAGAGAAGGTGGTTTCAGTTCAATCACTTCGTTGACTGGTGTGAGATGAGAGAGACTACAGGGTTGTAAGAGCTGCTGTGTTCGTGCTACGCTGTGCAGTGCCCACAGGAGCGGCACTGTTTCCTATACAAACAACCCTCATGCTCATCCACACACACTCGCATTAAAAAACACACAGTGCCTTAAGGATGTAGTAACACAAGTGTATGAAGATAAAAACACAATGCTACATGCACGTTTGAAATCTACACAAACACACACATGACACAGACACCTACTATGCGTGCCCAACCCTGCCTGCACACACTCTTCTATGGATGCCAAAACATTCACACACACACACACACACACACACACACACACACACACACACACACACACACGGATACTGCCAGGCTGAGGTGAGGCAACAGCTGAGAGTCACTCAGCATATTCCCGCTTCACTGCTGTAAGGCGTGCTGCCTTTCATGCCACTGATAGTCTTAATATCCTTTTTTCACTGGAAAGTTTTTTGCCAAAAGACCGACACACACACACACACACAGGCACACATGTAAGCTCCAGCTGTGCTTATGATGATTCAGTTTATCTGTTGTGGCACAGCATGGGGGGAGTGTTGGAAAGCTGCGAGCTGTCTAGAATAATGGCTGCTTCTCCTAAATTCTATCCGCGGGGAAAGTAGAGAAAGTGTTTTATTAGAGCTGAGTGACAAAAATCTTGGAGGTATTTCATGACAAGGCCGACTTTAGAGAGATTTATATGTTGTTATTCCACACTTTGATTGTAACAATATTCACTCACAAATCAATATTAGTAATCCAGTTAATTTATTCCAGGTGCCAGGTTATCCAGTTGAGACTACACAGCATCAAGGCAAAGCACAGTTTAGTAATAGCGTCCAGTAATATGAATTAATAGACAGACTTATTCCTCAATGCAGACTTTGTGGAGTCATCATACATTAAAGTCGTCTTTGTAAATGACTTAAGGTTAATTATTAAGCCCATTCACAAAGTTTACATTCTAATTAAAATAAGTCAGCATCCTCAGTTAATTCATTTACAATGATTTGTATAATGCCCCCGTGTGTCACACAGCAAACGTTTGCACAGGACAGACTGGTTGGAATCGTAGCATGAGTGACATTAGTCTGTATCACTTGCGCACCAGCTCGCTCTCTCCCTCTCTCCTCATCACACACATAAATGTATTTGCTTCTCTTGTCCAGTACATGGTAAAAAAAAACAACAACAACATCCCGCTGTCTTTTAATTATCAATTATATCCCACACTCTGAAGCTTGTCCACGGAAATTGTGATCAAACGCACATCTGGTCTGCGTGCTGTACAATCCTTCATCTCACACTGATCCAGTGGCAATGATGACAAGTAGTAAAATGCCAATACAGAATAATCTATATTCTTCTGATGCTTTTAATTGCTTTCTTGGGTCAGATAGAGACATCAGAATTCATTTCAGTGTGTTACATGAACAGATATAAACTCCTCACAGTATGTTTCAGCTTCTGAATGGAATCCTCTCCTTAAGTTTAGAAATCCCCCCTTATGCGACCCTGTAAGAGCTCTGGGCTACATATATTGATTCAAAGTTCATTTTAACATACCTTGTTTTGTTTAACAGCTAACTCAGTGAACTTTTCACTTTAAAAGGTTGCAGGTTAACACAAATGTTAGGGACTAAAACCATTTATTCCTTCTAGTTTCCCTCTCCTGTGTTTGACCAAATACGCCTCCAGAGGCCCAGAAATTCATCCACAAATAACTGAATTGCAGCCTGACTATCTTGAATTAGTGAGCGTTCTCACACATGTCAATTATTTTTCTTCCATTTGTAAACTATTTTGTGTTTCAAACAGGTGTCATTCCAACTCGCAGCAGTGCTGTAATCTATCCCAACGGGTGTCTAACTGTGAATACACCCTGAGGGCCACAAAACAGCGGATCCATTAGCATAGTCCACATGTGTGAAACGTGAGCCCCTGCTCTGCTAATACGTGTCCAGATAAAACTCACACACTCACACCACAGAGACCAAGAAGAAAGTTCTTTACTCATTCCTCCCATACTTTGTGGAACCTCTGAGATAAGTTTGCTTTTAGTAGGAAGTGATTGTCACAAGGTCGGGTCAAAGGTGAGAGGTGACGCAGGGTTATCATGAGGTTATATCGTGACCTGATCCCTGGCCACATCTCACGGGGGGGGGCAGCTGGTTAGGTGTTGTGTCCTGTCAACACAAGATTTGTATCCTGGCTGTCTAACACCTCCTCACTCTTTTCATTTAAGCCGTGTTTCTTGCCTTGAAGCGAAAGTGAAGTTACTCAAAAAGATGGTGGTTCAGGCAGTGATACATTTCTGGGGAATGAGAGTTTTCTAATCCGGGGTACTGTATGTAGTTGTGCTGTGTATAGGGAAACCATATGGAGTTCTCCTGAAAGAACACTTTCAGTCAAACTTTCTCTGTGTTGGCAAAGGTGCCCTTGAACTGGAAAGCAACTGAAGTTCCACATGAGGGTTGTGCATTGAGGAGTGGTGCACTAGGATTTGATGTCTCCTTTTGAAGTGTCTTTATGAGCAAAGTCTGTGCTCTGACTCGCTGAATCGAGCTAAGCCCGTCTTAAGCAGAGGCCTCCTCTGTCTCTGCTCCTCTTTCCTTCTCTGCTCACTCGAGGGACGGCTCCTCTCTTTTCATGTCAGCACCACGTGTGTTGTCATAGCATACTAATAGTTTACAGGACCGGCTCTACTGCCAAGGCCATTCTTTCTCTGTAATTGAATTAGAACGACAATACAATCTTTTCAGACTCTCTCTCGTTTTGTTCTTGCATATTGTTACAATAATAAACTGGATCTGATTGTTGCCCTTCATCTTAAGTTTCCATTGTATTTTATTTATTATGACTGTCACTAATTGGTCGCTCATTAGTCATGCATTAGATTTTAAGGCACTCTTTTAAGTGGATGCTGTAGCCTTTGGATATACATAAAAGAGTGATGAAATGATCAGATAATTTGATGGGCAGACAATTAATAGAAAGCAATATTTTACAATTTAATTATAAATTTAAGACAATCATTTGCTGGTTCCAGAGTTTCCTTTTTCTTTTTATGCTTTTGTTATTTGAACATCTTTCAGTTTGTTTGTAGCCAAAAAGCTGTGGACACTTTCTGAAGGATTTTCTTTTAAACGCTCTGAAATAAAAAATGTAGGACTAGGGGTAGGAGTACGATACGATACACTTTATTGTCCCCTTGTGGTAAAAGTAGGCAACTTTGCAGAAACCACAAACAAGTATCTAACCGGAAAATGTCAAAGCCACCTTCCCCAAACACTATAAGTAAACTGCTTGACTTGTGATGTTGGTGCATTTGGTCCACATGAAAGGGTTGGGCAGACTTTTTCTACAAGTACAGTTTGAAGTCTATTTTATTAGCTGTCAGTATGTTCAAAGAATTTCCAGAGTAGCAGACCGGTCTTCCATCTCCACCGTGTTATCTTGATATATTACTCTGTGTCTCGTTGTGTTTTGTTGTGTCTACTTCTTCTTCTGCATTTCTTCAGTTCAATCACTACCACCACCTTGAATGGGGAAGTGTATACTGCCATGTGTGACTGCCTTTTTCTCCACTGTGACGTCCATACTATAACAGTCCAGGACGTATACAAATACTGTTACCCCCCTTTGCAGCTATTATGTCTGCCTGCAGTAAAAAGCTATTTTTGGATTAATGGTAGTGTTTGATTGATCATAATGGCACCAATGCTAATCTGTCCACAACTTTTTGAAAGTATATTTAAAAATTCATGTGTATCACTCTTAACACAGAACACATCCCTTTATCAAAGCAGCAACTTTCAGTGTTAGAACTTTTATCCTCACCTTCTTCTCCTCAAGGCTAACACCCATCTAGGGAAGCATTCATTTACCTACTGGTTCATGTTTTCTTAAAGCAACATTATGCTGAAAGCAGCAGGTGGTGCAGGACATATAATCACATATTACAATTCAGTGCAGAATCTGACACACACCAGCAGACAGAGACCCCCAACGTACTGGATGTACCAGTTGAATGTCTTCCACAACATGTTATGTAACACCTGCAGCACATGAAACAGTGTTGTTCAGCTGGAACATTACAGCCGCTTGTGTTGTACATTGTACTGCAGGGAATCTTATGTCCTAGATTTCCAGTCCTTGACGTTAAATGCCCCTCGTTTGTTTCTCTCCGTCAATCTCTAAAAGTTTAAAGCAAAGCGTTCTACTTCAAAAAAAGAAAGGAAAGAAAGACAGACTGCGTGTGAGGGGAGGATTGTCGAGGGGTTTCCCAAGACGGTATGGCTATACACACAGCTGGCGTAGCTCCCAGTGAAGGGTCACATGTATGTGTTGTAGGGGAGATCGCACGTATTCTATTTCCAGAGTCAGTCCTGAGCCACTTTAATCCCTCTGCCTTGCCTCCATTGCTGTGGGCACAAGAGAAAGAAAGAACCCCACCAGCATGCCCCAACCCCACCATAGGGAGAGCAATGTTGCTAAGATTGAGTTGCAGTTTTTACTGAAAATAGATTGTGAGTAGAAGAGCCTCTTCTGTCAGGCAGACAGTGGGCTTTTTGATAGAGACGATATCAGCAAAGGAGACAGCTCTGATAGCGCTGTGCTGCAGGGGAAAAGACTAGACTGTCGTTTAACCGAGGTAAGACGTCACATTGTGCGTGTGTGCAGAGATGTGGGTGAGCTCGCAGAGGTGTGGGTGTGTGCATGTGACGCTGAGGCTGGTTCCAAGCAACCAATGCAGCTGTGCTGGTGCATTTGAGACTCAGAGACACTCTCAGAAAAAGCCAAGAAAGGATTTTTCAGCAGACAGCAACATTTTCATCTCAAGTTGACAATGAAAACTTTTCTAACGTGTAATAAAAAATCACACTCGAGCATCACTTCAATACTAATATTGCCCTCCTAGTTGATAATCTGCAAAAAACATAAGAATGTACAAAAAGCCTTTGCAGGATGATAACCTGAAAAAAACTTTTCTTCTGTATTGCATTGAATATGTCTTTGTGTAAACAGGGTGTGAAGTGCTGGTTAGTGGGGGGGATGTGAGGGCTTGAAGTGAACATTTTCATGTGGCAGAAGTTTGAACCTTTTCAACCCTCTGAACCAACCAAACAGTGGATCCGTCATTCACATGCAGCCAAACATTCAAACCTACATAAGCTTTATATTTAAAATTTAAGGCAGGTCCCAAAGTCAAGTTCCCATGACACCACATATCATGCTGAGTTATGTGGAAATGTGTATAAAAATGATGCAGGAGACATCCAGAATTTCCGTTTGAAGTCGAGGTAAAGAACCATGGTTGGAATATTTCACTCAATGTAAGCACACTTTTACTTCAAGGAGAGAAAAAAAAACTGTATGTAGCATTGCTACATTTCTTCGACTTTGAAGCTTTCTAAGAGGAATCAAATGTTTGAGTGTAAGGTGGAAGGAGACGCCATGAGCCGCAGCAGCTCAGTGTGTACTTGTGTATGTGTGTACTAAATGCCATACACATTCATGTAAAATATCTGTCTATGAAAGATTCTGTTTTTTGTGTACGTGTGCATTCATGTACACTGCATTTAAATGATTTTGCATATCTTGATGTCAAAGTATCTGCATTTATTCTCTGGAATCGTAAATATCACTGTATGTCTAAGCATCGAGTCTTAGTCATGGAGTCAAAGCTGCATGCATGAAAAGGTTCACAATTTATGATCAAGTTTAATTAACCCAGTTTGTGATCAAGAAGAGTCAGTAGTTTTTATTATTCATATCATTCAATGTCTCTGGCTGTTTTATCTCTATTGAAAGAGCTCCTCAAACTAATTCATTCTAAGCCCAGGAAGGGCTTCTATCCTTACGTTTGTTGACACATTGGCTTGGACATTAATTCTTGTTGCATCCTGAGCTCTGATGCTCTGATTGCTTTATTAGGTAAGTGCTTAATGAAAGAACTTCTGAGGTTGTATTAAGGGAACTGCAGGATCCAGGTTTGTTGGGATCTTGAGATTATAAGGAATAAAAAGGTCAGAATATCTGGGCCTCTGCTGCATCCATGCAAACATGTACAAATATGGAGCTTTCCTTTTTAGGGTTGCGATAAATTACGGAAAAAATAGAATAGAATAGCTAGAATATACTTATTGGAATTTAGTGTGCAACTCACCATCAAATGCAACAGTAAAAGAAGTAAATAGCAACAGTGAAACGGGGATAAACAAAAGCATTACTGCAGTAGAGGTAGATATAGGGTCTGTCATGTGCAAATGTGCAATAGTGAAAGGGCAACTGTACAATAAAGAAAGTGAGAGTAAACAGACGCAGAGTGAGGGCCCTTTATTTTGTGATGGATAGAAGGTGATCAAAGAGATGGTGACATGGGTGAGGTCCTTCCAGATGCTGAAAGCTTGTCTCTGGATGTCTTCCAGTGCTGGGAGCTGAGTCCCAACAATCCTCTGTGTGCTGGAGACACTCCGCTGCAAAGCCTTCCTGTCAGCGGCAGTGCAGCTGTGGTACCACACATAGATGCACTGTGTTCAAGATGCTCTCTGTGGAGCATCTATAGAAGGTCACGAGCAGTTGTTGGGGCTGGCCAGCTTTTTTCAGCGTCCTCAGGAAAACAGCTGCTGTTGTGCTTTCTTCGGGAGAGTGTCAGTGTTGTTGGTGATGGCTAAAATAGTGAAAAATTGTCCTCAAAATATCCCAGAGACCCAGGTGTTGTCTTGTTAAATTAACTCAGGTGATTAGTCTCCCTTAGTGATGAACAACTTGATGAATTATCTTCATGTTTCAGCGCTACTCATTCATATAAAAAGAAACGCAAAGTTGTCACTCCTGGACTTGAAGAATAAATATACTCTGTGGGGTTTTTTGGAGCCACATGCTAACATTCAAATGGACTTTGTGGCTGTTTGTTTACATACTGTATGTTTGTTAAAGGGCACTATTTGCTGCTGTGTATACGTTTCTTTGCCCTTCCAGTCTGCAGCTAATGTTCTCTGTCAGATCACTGTAAACACAGCTGAGGACAAAAAACTCTCTTAGACTCTCGTGTTTGTCTCGTCTTCATGAAAACAAAAAGGCTGTTCTGTCTTGCCCGATCCCTGCAGACAAGAGACAGAATTTCTCTGCTACAGTAAGAGCCAAGAAATGTTAGTGCTATCAGACATGTCTCATATGTGGTAACTTAATGAAAACACGTCTGGCTATATGAGACTATGTGGCCGCTCTGCCAACTCTGCTCTGTCTCTCTCCTGTCGGTTGTGGGTGTGTTTAATTTGTTTTCCCTTTTCCTCCTCTCTGTAATGTCATTTTAGCATTAGCTTAGTCGAGCAGACTTGTGCTTTTACTTTCCAAATTTTACACTGGCTGGTGCTAATGGCTACTTAGCTTAGATTTTTTTTTCTCTGCACATTTGGGATAACTTATATCCTGCCCTCCTAATGTTTATCTCCACTAAAAACAGCATGGTGCTAGTTATCATAATTAGCCTCCCCTCGCTCTCCACTTTGAGCAAGAGACGAGGAGAGGTCACTTTCAGATTCATTTTAAAAAGCTTTGATGAAGGGAGAGGGAGGGGGAGGTGGGGGCTTCAGTTGGACTAAGACTAAAACAAATGCTATCTCTTTATTCCACTGTACTGTTAAATGTTGCAGTGGAGTTATGCTAGTGCTGAACATTTGGGTGCCAGCGGGGCTTGTTGAGAGCATGAATAAAAGAGTTCCTCGGGTGGAGTGGTGCAGGATCCTGCTGTGCTAGATTTAGATCTGACACAGGAGGGAGGAGAGCCACAGAGGGAGCGATAAAAGAAGGCAAAAGAGCTGCTGACCATCTGTATCGAGTATCAGAAGTCATAACATCCTTTTTCACTTTCTGTATTTATAAAATGTTCAAGACGATGTGCAATTACATAATTCAGTCTGATTTATTTTCACTGCTTGTATCAGAAAAAAAAACCTTGTGTTTCCCCAGCAGACCTGGCCTTCTTTCAATAGTTAATGACATCAGATAACTATGCACCAACAGTTCAGCTATGTGACAGGCCTGTGTAATGGATTGTGTGATGTTGCAGGTTTTTTTTAGAGTTTAGTTAGGGCAGATTTGTGACCTGTCGGCGCGTGTGTTTGTGTGTGTTGATGTTCCAGCTAAACTCTCCGATGAACTCGGTCAGCAGTACGGAGGACATAAAGCCCCCGCTGGGTCTAAACGGCGTGATGAAGGTACCCGCCCAGCCCTCAGGAACGACCCTGTCGCTCACTAAACACATCTGCGCCATCTGTGGTGACCGCTCCTCAGGTGAGTGACATTGCTCTGTGATGAACACCAGTGTTCATTTTGACAGGACATTTTTATTTAGTTTTAGTCTTAGATACTTTCAGAAAACTTTAGTTGGTATTAGTGACATTTTAGTCTTATGCAGGGGTAGCATTAAAATGATGCGCAATTCATGGTGTAATCAGCTGCTGCCCTTAGTCCTCTGTGTGGTTTGAATATAAGACAAATGTGTCAACAGAACGTCTCTTCTCTTCCTTCCCAAAGACAGGCTGCTGCTTTTTGAGTCCCCAGCACCCAGCAGTTACTTTGTTTGGCTTAACCACTGACATGCACCAGAGATGTCAGTGGACAGGGAGATCTTGTACTCGCAGTGAACAAACACTTAACAAAAGAAGAAAAAAGTGAACACAGCCAACTATTGTCTCTCGTCTTTATTCATCATGGCATTATGAACAGAGATTTCACCATCATTTTAGTTTTAAATATGTTGTTGTCTTAATCGTATTTAAGCACGGTACGGGACAACTTTGCCTAGTGTGAGTGCACCCTAACAAACTTTCCAGCTCATATATTATACTGATGGCTTTTCCCTTTTTATGTGGATAGCAGCACTAAGAGACTGTAAAAATGATAATGAGCTGTGTGACTTAACTTACCAAATAGCCTTTCATGTGAGTGTTATTAATCAACATCTTCTTAAAAACACGTTGAAATAATAAATATGAAGTGCCTTCACCATAATTAAAAGGAGATGACATTTTTTTTAAATGCACATGACTCAGAATAACCAAGAAGTTTTGGGGAATTTGTAATTTAGGGAAGAATTGTGGGAAAGATATAAAAATAGTTTCTCAGCAGCTGGTATTACACAAGACTTCATTATGACCAAATGAAAAGAAAGTGGGACTTACCAGCATGTTACTAAAGATGGGGTTATAGCCACACTGAGAAACCTCCAAAGAAGATCCAAAGATGAACTTTGGTCAGTGAACACCCCAAGGATTGCTCTGGCAGAACTACATACTGCTGCGCTCTTGCAGTGGGAGATCTTCCTGGAAGGACAACAGTCGGTAGGATTCTTCACAAATCTGGGCTAAATGGCAGAGTGGCCAGAAAAAGAAGCCACTCCTGAGAACATGCATATGAGGTCAGCACTGAAAAGGCACATGAAAGCAACTGAAATCATGAGGCAAAAGATTGTACGGTCTGATGAAACCAAAGCTCAGCTCAGCTTTGACTGAAATAGAGACACGCTGTGTGTGAGGTAAACCAGGCAAAACCCATCACTCATCTCAAAGTATCCCTACCGTGAAGCATGGTGACGCCAACATTGTCATGATGTGGGTGAGCTTTTTTCTGCAGGAGCGGCTTGTAGTAAATGAAGGCAGCAGAAACTTTTTAAACAGGCTAAATGATCAATATTTATGTGAGAACTATGAAATATTTCCATTGAAGGACAACAACATTTTAAACTTTTACGAGGTTCTATTCAAATATCAGCTGCCCGCATGTATCTTGTTTAGTTTGTTTGTTTTGTTTTATCTTGAAATATATCATTCAAATGGTTAACATACATCAAGATATGATGTGAGCGCGCCAAATGCCTCCAAAGCTAACTCGACTGACACATTTGTTTTTTTAATGGCTGTCCATGTGAGTATTCATCTTGTCATGTTATCATGTTCTTGTTGTCTTGCTTTTTCAACTTTGGAATTGCAGAATTTGCCCTCATACCAGATTTTACTTTTTGGTTGAATGTCTTAATATTCTGTTTTTTTAAGGGAGTCCTTTTTTGGTTCAAACTTGTCGAAAGACAAATCAGTTGAAGGACATTTATTGCTCATTTACCCGGCACAAGCTCACTGCCGTGTTCCATTCATCATCAGCTATCATTTGGTCAGTAGCTAGCTAACCAATTTAACCACAAGAACATTCAGCCAAAGTCATCTGTACAGTCATAAAACTGTTTTCCTCACACTCAACAAATAAGTCTGTGTTTGAAAGTTATTCTAGGGACATCCATGAAAAGTTTTCAGCCCCGGGATGAAGTGGAGTATCTAATTCCTTGGACAGCTTTAGTGTCATCCTGCGTCATCGGTGCTCCACCGACCCCCAGGGGGAAAATCAAAACAATCTTTAATAGCAGGTCATGCTACATTTAGCTGTACTTAGGGGTGGGGGGATGGGGGTTATTTATCTTCTCTGGTGGTCTGAGCTAACAAAGAAACCATTTGAGCAACACTAGTGAATGCAAATGGACTTCATCCATCATAAAACACAAGAAAGAACTGTTAAGAGAGGGGATGCTAGAGTACAGTAACACAAATCCATGAGGGCCCCCCCCCCGGCTTATCTTCAGTAGGCCCCCTCTTTATTCCTTGGATACCTTAGCATAACACCCAAACACACATGCTGTTCACTTAAATAAGTCATATCATATTTCCCCTTTTCTTCCTCATGCAAAAGTTCCTGAATGCTGTTTGTGTGTTTGCAAGCTGTCTCAAATGTTCATGTTCATGTTTACTGTTCTGGTGGTCAGCAGTGTGCCGACAAGTTACCGCACAAAACAATGGGCAAGATAAGCCACTGAGAGCAACTAATGTGTCTGTCAACAGCAGCCGGTGGCTCTGTCACCTCACTGCCAACTACACAACAAGACACACATTTTCTACTCTCTGTGCTTGAGATACACCATATCTGTCTGTCTCTCTGTCCTCAGGTAAACATTACGGGGTATACAGCTGCGAAGGCTGCAAAGGTTTCTTCAAAAGGACGGTGCGCAAAGACCTGACCTACACCTGTCGCGACAGCAAGGACTGTGTCATCGATAAGCGCCAGAGGAACCGCTGTCAGTACTGCCGCTACCAGAAGTGTTTAGCCATGGGCATGAAGAGAGAAGGTACAGCACATACCTTTGAGGATAAAGTCCCACTTACCCATTCCCTCAAGACTCTACTAATCCACATAGACACACAATAACTGACACATTTAGACACAGATAACAGCTCTATAGTTAAAAAATTACAGGAGCAGTGTCGTGTATATGATGAAGAAATGTGACTTTTTGTGCAATAACTCAGTATACTCACTTTGTCTACTGGTTTTAATGTAACCCACACACAATATAACATCTTGCAGCAGAAGTACAAGCAAGGCATACCTTTGACTGATATGGTTAGCAGAACAAAAAAAGTTGCCTCATTTTGGTTGCAAACCTCAAAACGGAAGTTTTTGTTTCATTTAAAGTGGACATGACAACTGACGCAGAGTTGCGAATCTTTTGACTTTGCTCCTGATAGATAAGGACACTTTTTTTTACCCGTTCTTACTCTTACTCGTCACATGAGTACGTGTAGCGTGCAGCTATACAGCAGCATACTGCATATTGTGGACATAATCTTCACTGTATTTAAAAATGTTCCGCAGTAACCACAAAATGTGCAGAATAATGAATTAATCTCTTAAATTAGAGTTAAATGTGTAGACAGAGTGAGAAAAGCAGTTCTCAGGGAGTTCATTGATGTAGACAATGGTAAAAAAAAAAAAACATAACAGTGCGGCCATGTCAACTTTGACCTCTTTTGCATCCTCTGGAAATCAGCCTCAATGCCTCTGTTGGGCTCCTAATGCTTTGGATAAACTTAGAAAATGTATGGAACCACCTATCTAGTTAAAGTGAACCAACTTGTTTTCCCAAACACAAACTTTTTTGTGTGCTCATTTTGCAGGACACTCGATGTGCAAAATTAAATCAGGGTCTCTAAATTGGATAATGTCCTGTAAATGCAAAGCACAGAGAAATCATTGGACCACATTCTTAAAATTAGAGGCTACTAAACAAATTCACATACTGCCCCTGCCCTTTAGATGATGGCATGGTTTGGCCACATATAGAGGACATGTCGTTGTGCAGGACAGAGCATTATTCAAAGATTTACTTAAGTTACACACACTGTACATTCCATGTTGTTGTTGAAAGAATCTTTAACAAATATTTAACAATGAATCTTGAATTCTAAGTGACTCTACTGGGTCACCATTGTCCTTGAATGAATGCATAGCTCCTAGTTTTGGTTCATGTCCAGTTTTAGAGTCAAACTTGTTAGCTGAAATTGAATAACTTGATACAAAAATGAGCATGAAATGATGCTGAGCAATAAGCTTTGTATGTGAACAGTTCTTGCGTAGGCCAAACTTATTGCTAAAGGTAACTGTTTAAACTGGAATAAAACTGGACTGAAGACAATCTCATGAAGGGTCAAATATTGTGACTTTAACATCAGTGTATAAGCTTGCTTATATGTACATAAATACATTCATACAAGTAGAAGGTTCTGAAAAACAACTACAAATAATAAAGTGAACAAAACGTTTTGAATCAGGAAAGCGTTTGTAATTCAAACCTCTCCTCCGGATATAGCATTTAAAGATTTTTAAAGAGATTGGAAACAGAGTGACAATATCACATGTCGATCAGACACTTCTGATAACAATATTTGCTGTGGTATTTTGGTTTTACACACACGCATAAGTTTGCAAATTGAGGTGCAAGTGCTATTCCGTATAACTATAAGAGGGCAGGACGAAGGCGAAAAGACTTTTAGCTGTTCATTAAGAGCCAAGCATCTTCACCCAGACACATGTTTTATTTACTTGCATGATTTATTGCAGCCCTCTTTATGTTCTTTCAATAAATGGCACTGGCTGTTTTTAGTATTCACATTGTTAAAAAAAAGGTTGTACTTGTTTGATGCTGCATGAAGCTGCCTCCAGTCTTTGCTAGTTGGCTGCTGCTTTAAGATCCACTCCGTTTTGTGATTGTGGGGCTGAACAGTAAAGCACCTTCAATTAAACATAACAGAGCCAGTAAAACCAGGAAGAGATGCGTTGTATGAGGGAGGAGGGGGGGAGGGGGCAGACAGTGAGGTGTGAATTTTAACACTTCATGAGGGTGTTAGAAATATTAGCGCTCTCAGCAGTGCTGTTAAGCACTCTTTCGCACATTAAATAAATCAATCATTGCCTCTCACTATTGTGGTCACCACGGTTACGGAATACAGATAGAGCGCATAGATTATACTGAGCGATGTGAAGCAAAGGGAGCTGAAGACAAATATAACAGCAGCTGTAAACAAGTTGTGCAGGTGCATGTGAGTTGTAAGTTCAGGAGAACAGGAAGATTACGTGTTTTGTTGTGTTTTTTGACAAATGCATTTTGTAGGACCTTCTATCCAAGTCCATTGTGTCTCAACCTTTATTCGGCCTCCCTTCCCTTCTGCTTTTCTTTATATCATTGTTGGGCTCCTTACTCCTTTCAAGGATATTATCATTTACGGCTTTTTGCCTCACTCACAGTGCTGCCTAAGCCTCCCCCAGCACCCTGAGGGCTGTGGTTAGGGAACAAGGCAGCAGTAGCCCAAAAGGCTAAGCGAATCCACAGAAAAACAGGATTAAATGAATTTATGCTCTCCCAGTCAGGAGACGAGAGGAGGAGAGGAGAGGGGGGGGGAGAATAAAGCTAACATGATTTCAGCCCTCCTCACCTCTCGCTGACTCCAACACAAGTATTCTACCCTTGGGCTGACCTCTACTGCCAGACAGCAGTTCCTCCAGAATGGGGCCCCTTTCCCTCCCTTACTCCCCCCCCAACAAGACCACTGCCTCTCTGATTCAGGGCTTGGAATAGAAACCAGAGTAGGGGGGAAACATTAGACAACAGATCATTCTGCAGACCAAGTGTGTGTGTATGCGAGACAAGCCAACTCTCCAGGTGTGTATGTAAGCTTGCACGCTGACATTGAATTTCCAAAAGCCTTTTATCATTCAGCATTTTATGTCCAAAACTTTTTATTAATCCATGTGGGGAGGATAAAACTTAGAAAAAGCCGCAGTACTTTTTTCAGTGGTTTACTTGATTTAAGTAAATTATAGCCTTTTTTGAAAGACAAAACACACTCGCACAAATGCTTTTTTTCCATCCACACTTGAGGGTGGAGGTGCGGTTTCTGTAGCCTCAGCCACAGTGAGTCTCGGTGTCTGCTCAGCACACAAACCATTTCCTGTGTCTCCTCGCCAAGCCAATCAGACGACAGAACCGGCAGAGTTTTGCCTCAACCACTTTTTCATACAGGACATGGAAAAAATATATACGAGACAAAGTGTTCATTGATTTGTGTTCAGGGTTTTCTCATACAAGCCATTCTGGCGACAACGTACAGCCTAAAGATGGAGTGACAGGCCGTACATTATGTATGTGTCTATAAATGATTTGTGTAGAAAAAGAAGCTGGCTGTTACTGAGCACTGCCTGGAAAACACTTATCTTCGATGGAGAAACCTGGAAAAGTCCTTGAAAATTCCCACGCTGATGCATTGTGGATAATGTAGCAAGCAATTATTGAGGATAGCATTCTCTGGGATACGTTTTCTGGCATACAAACAGGGTCATGCTCTATTCACTAGTTAGATAGAGACACATTGGTAAGCATACGCTCAAGCATGCCCTCAGAAAATGTATTTAAAAGTATGTGTAGATACAAACAAGGGCCAAGTACTGTACGTATTAAGTTCTCTACGTATCTGTCATTGCTGGCTCGAAGGCCATGGCAAATAAACGGAGAGACACCAAAATAATGGTGCGTTCCATATACCTCGAATCTCGGAGCTGGGAATGATATTACACCCAGGTTAACCACGTTCCAGTTGCGAGTTGGCAACAAGTCGGACAATCAAAATGGACGCCTCCAGGAGAACCTTTGTGTAGTTAGAATAATCCAGATCTGTTACGATGAACTTGCACCTACATTTGTACTAATGGGGTGCCAGCTCAGCTCAGTTGGCAGAGCAGGTGCCCCATATACAGATGCTAATCAATGCACCATCCAAACATTTGACTCCCAGCCTCAAGCTTTGATGCACATCTACCCAACTGTCTCTTTAAGCTCTCCCACTAATAAAGGCAAAAAAAAAACAATCACCTAAAAATAATTATCTTATAAATTATCTTTACCCTTTTGCTAACCTTGTCTAACAGTTTGCGTTAATCTGGAAGCACCCAGTTGGTGTAGCACAGTTTGTTAGCTGGAAACTGTCCTGCTGCTGAGTATTAAATGGTAAATATGGGATTTCTGCTGATAGAGAAATATCATCTAAAAGAAGTCAGGACTTGGGTCATAATGATATGGTAACTTGTCACTGTGATTCACTCATTTTTGATAACCAAGAGTACTTGCATTCTTTGTCAACATAAGAACTATTGATCAGTGCTGTTTCTTGATCTACTTGAGTTGTAAGCTTTTGACCCATACAAAAATCTTATTTTAAATTCTACACAGTGTTAGCTTCCAATCCTGAACTTTTCTTTTCACACACACATACTCTTGAACACATAATAACCAACACTTTGAAAAAAAAGACAAAACAAAAAACAGCAGTAGTGACCGGAACCAGTTTTGTTACATGCAGCCGTTCAGGAGGAGCGCCAGCGAGCCAAGGAGAGAAATGAGAACGAGGTGGAGTCCACCAGCTGCGCCAACGAGGATATGCCCGTGGAGAAGATTCTGGAAGCGGAGCAGGCCGTGGAACCTAAAACCGAAACCTACATTGAGACCAACCTCGGTGTGCCATCCAACTCGGTGAGTTGATATT
This sequence comes from Tautogolabrus adspersus, assembly GCA_020745685.1. Lineage (NCBI taxonomy): Eukaryota > Metazoa > Chordata > Actinopteri > Labriformes > Labridae > Tautogolabrus > Tautogolabrus adspersus. The sequence goes on along the minus strand of CM036549.1, from coordinate 7,588,504 downwards.
TTTATACATTTCTTGGCAAACACTCACAGACTGTCACTCTGCAACAAGTGAACTCTTTGTGTACATGTTCATGCCTTTGGGCGCGCGCACACACACACACACACACACACACACACACACACACACACACACACACACACACACACACACACACACAGTAATGTGTTTAGATTTCTACTAGAGGCTGGTGAGCACATGTTTTCTCATATATTTTCTCAGACATTTATCAGGGTTTTACAGTTTAAATGGTTGCTTTTCTTCATTCTAACCCAGTTTAACCTTTGCCTGGCGACGTATCAGAAGTGTTAAACAAACAAAAAACATCACCAGTTTGAACACAGCCTCTCTTTTAGAATGTGATAAATAGCCTTAAGGCAGATTAAAACACTCTGATGAGTCCTGATGGATAAAACAACTTATTCATATTCATCCCGTACATATTTACTTAGAAAAAAAAAGAATATTTACTTATCAGAAAGAAACATTATATATAATGTATAATACTGTGGTGTCAAAAGCTGAAAAACAACAAACATGTTGTTGTAGAAAACATACACAACTCTCTCTCCCTCTCTCTTGCTCCCTCTCTCTCTCTCTCTCTCTCTCTCTCTCTCTCTCTCTCTCTCTCCCTCTCTCTCTCTCCCTTTCTCTTGCTCCCTCTCTCGCTCCCTCTCTCTCTCTCTCTCTCTGTTAAGTCATAGACTTCGAAATTGGAAATAAACAGTTTCCTTTTGTCTTAAAACTTTGTGAAAGTGTCAAAATAATAAACTTACCTGTAGTCGAGTGTTTGATCAAAGACAATCAAAGTGAAACTGTTTCCAAAGCTTTTATCAGTTAACTAAATTGTGTCTTTTTCCAGATTTATTGCCTATAAAACATAAACGTTCAGCTTTCCGAACTGTTTAAGAACTCTGAGCAGCATGCTTTAAACTCTTTATATTAAAGGACAACTTAGGGCAAACGTTATTCAGTGGAATATTTAGTGTTGATGGGTCTTTGGCTGACAGGCAGGAAGTTTCCTGCAGACAAAGTTTTTTTAATGAATTTAAGGTATGATACGGTTTGTCCTCGCTTTTCTCCTCCCTTTGGAGGTGCCAGCCTGTAGTGAAGAGCGCTTCTTTACCTGCTCACCTTGTCTCAGCTACTTCACTCAGCTGTGAGTTTCCTCATCCATCCCCTCAGTATCAGCTGGGCACTGTGGGCTGCCTTTGACACCGAGGAGACTTAGATTGATGAATAATGCAACAGGCAGACTGTTCCTGAAAGCATCCCACAAAGCCTCGGCTTTCTCTGGAATTCTGCATGAACAGGAGCACCAGTGGAGCAGAGCAGCAGCCTACCAAAGGGGGCAGGGGAGATGGGGGAAGGAGGGACAGAGGGGTGAGACTGAAAGATGGGGGGGGGGGGGGGGAGAGGGAGAGGGAGAGGGGAGGGCTTCTTCTTGGATGCATCTGCTTCAGGGGAGGGAAATGTCCTGTGAAGTAAAGGTAAAAATGTGAGGGCTGTTATGTGAGTAAATGGGAGCTATTTTAAGGGTGGCAGATGGAAACGTAGGAGATGAGCGCTGACATTAGGGAGAGGGAGAGAGAGAGAGTGGGGGGGGGGGGGGGGGAGCGGCTGGCAGCTCAGACACACTAATGCACTGAGTGTGTTTGGGCTCAGGCTCAGTGGGTCCCTCGATACCGGCTGCCTGCCTGACACTGGGAAGAGGAGAATTTCTACAGGACAACAGAAGAAAGGGAGAGCACTGATAGGGGAATAAACAGAAGTGATGAGTGTTTTATTTTTCACCTTAAAGTGGAAGGAGGATCATATCATGTTTTCAGCCTTTAGTTTTGAGATTCACTGACTCATTTCAAGTTTTAGTCATATTTTAAACAACAGATCATATGTGGCACTATATTTTAATGTAAAACATTGCAATGCAGAGCAATGCATACAAGTTCTGAAATACATAACAGTAGAGCACTGATAGAACCAGTTTTATTAGACAAAGTTATTTCACATTTAGCACATATTTCCCTTTTTTTTTTCTAGATGTTTTTGTATCAGAAATGATGCCTAAAACTGTTATTATGTTGGTTTAGCTATGTCATCCCGCCCCTAGGGCTTTGGAATATTTAAAGGATCAGTTCACCATATTACCAGCATTGTATTATTATTCTCGCACTGCTAGCAGTAAAGCTAGCAAAACGAGGACAGCAGGTTTTATATTGTGTCTACATACCAAGTAAAGAAATTACTGGTAAAAAGAGGAGATGAAACAAAAAAACAGGGGACTCACAGTATCGTCAACCTGGGCGAGTTAGCAATGTATCTGATGGATTGCTACTGTAGGTATCACTAGGGAGAAACAAGTAAACATTGCTTTGAGCTGACCCAGGATGTTGGCAGAGCTTCAGTATGCAGGCTGTCCTGAACCACAAGGACTCCCCTTCTCTCTGAGTCCCCCCCTCCTCCTCTGTGAGGTCTCCATTGAGAGTCGCTGCCCCGTGCTATAATTGATCACAGGGCCCAGGCCATGAGTGTTCATCATGAAAAGGCCACCGCCACTGTCTAATAACTGGGGGTCCGGCCAACCTGAATAACGTGTGTTTATCTCATGGTGACCTAGAACGGCACTTAAACAGGCTTGAGTAATTTGCCTTCAGTCTGACGAGGAGTACTTAAGAAGAAAGGGGAAAGGCGAAGATGCTATTGTTGGGGTTTTGCAGAGCTAATACGCAGGCAACATTTCTGTTGGGTTTTCTATAGTAAAATTTGGTTATCAAATTAACATTAATAATTAACTTTATTTAATTATTAATCTAAATCAACAATATTATTAAACTGAGTTAATAAACCTATCGGGGCACCACTCTGAAATCAGAGAACAACCAATCTTACCATATCAGTCTCGAATTAATTAATTAAATACTAGTATTATTGATTAATAATCTGTATTTAATAAATTGAAGGCGTGAAATCCGAACACAAAGCCCTTGCACCCAGCTTATATCACAATGCAAATACACCAGTAATCACAAACAACTGCTCTTTAAATTATAACAGAGTTTATTTAACAAAGAAACATCAAGTCGATCAATGAAACTCAATCAAACAAATCACTATTATAAACTAAACTACAGCAAACAAAGTATAAACAAACAGTGGCACGTGTGTGTGTGTGTGTGTGTGTGTGTGTGTGTGAGAGAGAGAGAAAGAGAAAGCAAGATGGCGGCGTAGCCACGTGGTGGTCACTTGATGTGTGTGTGTAAGAGAGAGAGAAAGCAAGATGGCGGCGTAACCACGTGGTGGTCACGTGATGGCGGCCACTCACCCAGGCCTCCTCGCCGGGTCTATCGTCTAGCCTGGCGGGGCCGAGTTAAGCTCTGTATCTGAACGTCTGAACGACTACGAGTGTACAGGCCTATATGTGTGAGTGTGCCTATGTGTGTGCTGGCGCGATCTCAGACTCGGTCCCCAGATGTGCGTCTGCGCCAGAAGGTGTGTGTGTGTGAGAGAGAGAAAGCAAGACAGCGTGCCTGAAGAGGCTGAATCACAGTCTGGAGCTCGCGCACAACTCGGGAATAATTAACTTCAATACCAGAAGCCAGTGGCCGAATTTAAGTTAGACGGTGTTTACACTGGTCTTCCTGATCATGAAGATATTAAACCGGCTAACGCTAGAGCTCACAGAGAAACACACACAAGACAACAAAAGAGGTTTACACTTCGGACGCGGCGGTCCGGGAAAAAGTAAACAAAGAGGTTTTAACCTAATAAAACCCGAGACGCAGTGGTCAAATGACAAACAAATATTACCCCAGTTTCACATTTAATAAATCAATTATTAAATACACTCTCTAAAGCTAACTGCCCAGACCTAATTAAGCCTCACTTGTAAAACCGTCCGCGGTTGATGAGAGGGAAAAAGGTCCGATTATGGATCCAGATCTTCAGTCTGCTCCGGTGCAGTTGAGCGTGATGGCGATGGCGGTTCTCAGAGGATGCGAAGGTCTGCGTGTTCTCCCTTGAGCGAGATGATCTCCGTGAAGGTCCTGTTCGTTGCAGGACGAAACGAGACGTAATCTTTTACAGTCTCTAAATACCGTTTTTAATTCGGTCTATGAATCAGACGCTCTCCGGCGGGCTCCGTCGAGATGCGTTTAAAGGATGATCTGAGCTCGGGATTTCGAACACTGCCTTTGCTTGAAGCCTAAGGATACCTGCGCGCCAAAACTTTAAACAACGAGCAGCGTGCTTTAAAGCGTGAGGGGGGGGGGGGGTGTCTCCGGATGGAGAACAGAGGAGTTGTGTCCCCTAATGCTGGTAGCATGTGAAGAGAAAGAAAAATGGGTGACATCTCCTTTTATTCACCCTAAGATTCACACCTATGCGTTAGGTGTTGCAAAGCATGCTGGGAGTATCCCTGCAGTGCATGCTGGGAGTTAGAGTCCTTTTCCTGGTAACTGATTTCCAGTCAGTCTTCTCCAAAAAAAAGAACACAGGCCTGAGTTTTGTCTGGCCTTCTGGCTGGCCCCAACATCCCCCCTTGGCCTGAAGAGTGGGAAGCAGGTCACAGTCTTTAGGGCACTACGGGCCAACAGTCCATGTATTTTGGAGACAAGTGTTCAAAAGATTATTTAGCAAACAGTCCATAAATTCAAGAGGCATTTGGTCTGGGCATTTACTGAGGCAAAGTCTGGGCAGACTGTCTAACTATGTCTAACGATAAACATTAAAACATATTCAGGCATTTGCAAAGCTTTGCTGTTCAAGGTGCATTCTTGAAAAACAATAAACCTCAGAACAAAACAAAAATCAGAAGAAGAAAGGAAGAAGGAAAGGAAAAGTGAGTGTTTAAGGTGCTGATTTGTGGGCTAGACTGAGCAGGAGTAAGCCTGTGGGGTGGTGTTTGACATGTAGGTGTGTAATGTATGTGTACATTATGTGTTTCACTACTTATGTCAGGCCACAAAACTAAGAAACGTTAGCGTCGGTAGAGTGACTTGGTGGGCTTTTGAAATGGAGGCTACTCCCCGATGTGGAGTCAGAATCTGGTTCTGTGCAAGGGCTGAAGGCCTGCCACGTCTTACCACCTCTGTTGCTGCATCTGTCAAACCACTCCGAATCATGTTCCCCATCTGACTGCTCAAAACGTGCTTCCTTAGGAAGCTCTTGGGAACTCCGGTTATACCAACCCTTCTGTCTTGGGCTTTGGCCATCCCGAGAGTTCCGTTCAAGTCTGTGTGTGATTGGTTCATCAGGCTGGAGCCTACCCTGTGGCTGTCTCCATCCTTCACCCCCCTGGCTCTGTCGTCTTTTCTGCCGGCGACGTGGTCTCTTTGACTTCTTCATAGCACGAGGCAATTTGTTGCCTTCAAGTGCTATGTCACTACTGTGTCTCCCAGGCCCAGGGCGTATGCGTGCCTCCCACACCGACTGTGCAAAATTCTTGATCTCTTGCATACTGAGCTGATGTGTTCGGTAATGGAGGTCGACATTGTTCCGCAGAGAGCCATGCAGATTGTGCACGAAGATGGACTTGAGAGTCTGGTCTTCGTCCAAACCTGGAGCCTTATGTCCCTGGAAATATGCAGATCTTAGGCGCTGGTAGTAATTTTTGGGGGCTTCATGCTTCTGGTGCAAGACACTGAAAGCATTACTAAGGGCCAGTGCAGGGTCAAAGTAGGTGGAGTATTCCTCGCACAAAGCGTTGCAGAGTGCAGAGTACTGATATCTGACTTCAGGCCGGAGAGTACTCATGAAGTCACGAACACTACTGGAAGTTGTCTTCCAGATCAGCCTGAGTTTTTCTCGGGCGGATGCATCAGGTATGTCACGGAGGAGCAGGTTTATATTTCTGATGTAATCAGCTATTTTTAAGTTTGTGTTATCTGGCTCAAACTGTTCTACATCCTCCACCAGAGAATCAATGAGCTTTGTGCGCATTATTGGATATCTGGGTGAAAAGGAACCATCAGAGTCATCTGATGTGTCATAACTTCTCCGCTGTGAACCATGTGGTGGGAAACTATAGGTGGCAGAAGAGGGCCTGGTGCTATCTCTGCCTGTGTGGGCTGAGAAGTCACCCCCCTTCCCCTGGGGTGATTCAAACCTGTGAAGGTGTGAAAAAGTGTCATAGCTGTCAGTGGACCGGAGCATTTTCTCAAGGGGAGGGGCTCCAGAGTCGAAGTCTTTGTTTTCAGTCCTTGGAGTATCCTGACTGCTCGGTTCTTTACTGAGCTTTTTCAGCAGGGTTGTTTGATCTCTAAAGGGGCTTGGTCCAAGATCAGAGTCATATCCTGACGATGTCTCTTGCTCCATGCTTACCTGTGCTCCCTGAATAAGCTCAAACACGTCTAACACTTTCTGCTTGGCAGTTTGTAAGTGCTGACAAAGGGATTCGTTTTCCTTCTGCAAGGATCGGACCTTTGGCGGGAGTGTCTCAATGAAAGTAGGGGCACTCTGTCTGGTCCGTAGACCATGAGTTAAAGGCTGGTGAGAGTTGTCTGAGTCATGTGAAGACTCACAAGCCCTATGGTTGTCAGGGTAGTCGGTATGTTTCAATGGTAGCAGGGTTAGTGTCTGGCCCAGATGTGGTTGTCTATCGCGGGACAGGTACTGCTCGGTACCTGCTGTAGCCCCTGACTCTTCCGTACCTCTAGGGGGCGGAAATAACCTCCATCTGCGGGGTGGGGGACCCCCCTGCTCGAAGCGTATGGAGTGACTAGACTGTGAGACATTACCGCTTGACGGGGCTTCATGGTCTGGAGAGGTTGAATGGTTTTCATCCCGAACACCCAGACTACTTACAGGGTCATTAAAGGAGGAGTGCGCCCTTGTGCCGTGGTCGACTTGGCGGCCCTTTCTCCTTTCCTCCAGGTCTTGCGACATGTCTGTCTCCCTCCTCCAGGGACCTGGTTCAGTATCCCATCTTTCATCTGAGGCTTCCTCAGCTGACCCGGGGGCTGCGGTGCGTACCTGCCCCTCCTGAATTCTGGGTACCGTGACACTTTGTTTCATCTGTCTGGCCAACCTGCAGCTTTCTTGCAGTATTTTATTCTCCTCCTGCAGGGCCTTGCATTCATCTTGCAAGGTCTTAAGTCTATCCTGCATTCTTCCGAAGTCGTCCCGTAGGATCTGTTTATCTTCTTGCACCTGGGCGAGCTGTGCCTGGTGTTTTATATTCTGCAAATGTGATTTGCTCTGATAAAGGAGGAGAAGTTGGGTTACAACATTTGAAACTGTGCACTGTGGTTTCCCAGTTGGATGATTCATATCAACCAACTCCTTTAATTTTTCTTCACATGTGCTGAGGGTGTAGGAGTTCAGACTGTCGACCTTTAAAGGGAGGTGGATTAGACCAGCAACTCCATCCTGAGGGGGTGGATCGTCTGATCCGCAGGGAGCCTTGGTCCCTGCCTGATGTATGTCTTCTGCATACATTATATCTTTGTCGGGGGTGATCCTGACTCTGTGGTTGGACTGATCACCTAGCTCTTTTAACTTTTTATCACAAATGCTAATTGAATAGCTATTCAGGCGGGCAATCTCCTCTAACGAGAGGCGCGTCGTCAGACCAGAAACAGTTTCTTGCAGAGCTGTGTGGTCTGACCCAAAAGGAGTCTTAGCTCCTGGCCCACATAGGGTCATGGTACCCATTTAATGTGATAAAACAGAAACCCAGTGGATTACTGTTAAGCTAAACTAAATCAAAATTCAACAGGAGAGCAGAGCTGATCTAAGTATTCAAACTGATCACTGAACTCAATCCTGGAGGCTGCTAAGCTAAATTTAACAGGAGAGCAGAGCTAATCTTAGTATTTAAACTGATCACTGAACTCAATCCTGGAGGCTAGGCTAAATTTAACAGGAGAGCAGATCTGATCTAAGTATTTAAACTGATCACTGAACTCAATCCTGGAAGCGGCTAAGCTAAATTTAACAGGATAGCAGAGCTGATCTAAGTATTTAAACTGATCACTGAACTCAATCCTGGAAGCTAGGCAAAAGCATTCACACCTCAAGTCCTCTAAGGATCGGGGGAAGTCACGCCTCTTAGGCAGCTGGCTATGCAACAATTATGAGATTACACTCTCAACTGGGCACATTGTTGTCTCAACAACAAAGAGCACACAAAAATATTAAACTACTCAACTCATCAACACACAACGACACAACTAGAACACAACTTGATGTCTGCTTTGCTTAAATAACAAACAAAATGAGCTCTTCCAAAGAAAAAGAATTTTCTTGAGAAGACTCCCTTTAAGGATTCAAAATTTGGATTACTGTGTATAAACAATGCAACAAAGCTGGTTTATTAAGGGCCTCACACGGGGCACCAATTATGTTGGGGTTTTGCAGAGCTAATACGCAGGCAACATTTCTGTTGGGTTTTCTATAGTAAAATTTGGTTATCAAATTAACATTAATAATTAACTTTATTTAATTATTAATCTAAATCAACAATATTATTAAACTGAGTTAATAAACCTATCGGGGCACCACTCTGAAATCAGAGAACAACCAATCTTACCATATCAGTCTCGAATTAATTAATTAAATACTAGTATTATTGATTAATAATCTGTATTTAATAAATTGAAGGCGTGAAATCCGAACACAAAGCCCTTGCACCCAGCTTATATCACAATGCAAATACACCAGTAATCACAAACAACTGCTCTTTAAATTATAACAGAGTTTATTTAACAAAGAAACATCAAGTCGATCAATGAAACTCAATCAAACAAATCACTATTATAAACTAAACTACAGCAAACAAAGTATAAACAAACAGTGGCACGTGTGTGTGTGTGTGTGTGTGTGTGTGTGTGTGAGAGAGAGAGAAAGAGAAAGCAAGATGGCGGCGTAGCCACGTGGTGGTCACTTGATGTGTGTGTGTAAGAGAGAGAGAAAGCAAGATGGCGGCGTAACCACGTGGTGGTCACGTGATGGCGGCCACTCACCCAGGCCTCCTCGCCGGGTCTATCGTCTAGCCTGGCGGGGCCGAGTTAAGCTCTGTATCTGAACGTCTGAACGACTACGAGTGTACAGGCCTATATGTGTGAGTGTGCCTATGTGTGTGCTGGCGCGATCTCAGACTCGGTCCCCAGATGTGCGTCTGCGCCAGAAGGTGTGTGTGTGTGAGAGAGAGAAAGCAAGACAGCGTGCCTGAAGAGGCTGAATCACAGTCTGGAGCTCGCGCACAACTCGGGAATAATTAACTTCAATACCAGAAGCCAGTGGCCGAATTTAAGTTAGACGGTGTTTACACTGGTCTTCCTGATCATGAAGATATTAAACCGGCTAACGCTAGAGCTCACAGAGAAACACACACAAGACAACAAAAGAGGTTTACACTTCGGACGCGGCGGTCCGGGAAAAAGTAAACAAAGAGGTTTTAACCTAATAAAACCCGAGACGCAGTGGTCAAATGACAAACAAATATTACCCCAGTTTCACATTTAATAAATCAATTATTAAATACACTCTCTAAAGCTAACTGCCCAGACCTAATTAAGCCTCACTTGTAAAACCGTCCGCGGTTGATGAGAGGGAAAAAGGTCCGATTATGGATCCAGATCTTCAGTCTGCTCCGGTGCAGTTGAGCGTGATGGCGATGGCGGTTCTCAGAGGATGCGAAGGTCTGCGTGTTCTCCCTTGAGCGAGATGATCTCCGTGAAGGTCCTGTTCGTTGCAGGACGAAACGAGACGTAATCTTTTACAGTCTCTAAATACCGTTTTTAATTCGGTCTATGAATCAGACGCTCTCCGGCGGGCTCCGTCGAGATGCGTTTAAAGGATGATCTGAGCTCGGGATTTCGAACACTGCCTTTGCTTGAAGCCTAAGGATACCTGCGCGCCAAAACTTTAAACAACGAGCAGCGTGCTTTAAAGCGTGAGGGGGGGGGGGGTGTCTCCGGATGGAGAACAGAGGAGTTGTGTCCCCTAATGCTGGTAGCATGTGAAGAGAAAGAAAAATGGGTGACATCTCCTTTTATTCACCCTAAGATTCACACCTATGCGTTAGGTGTTGCAAAGCATGCTGGGAGTATCCCTGCAGTGCATGCTGGGAGTTAGAGTCCTTTTCCTGGTAACTGATTTCCAGTCAGTCTTCTCCAAAAAAAAGAACACAGGCCTGAGTTTTGTCTGGCCTTCTGGCTGGCCCCAACACTATCGTTTACTAATCCTGGGGATGTTTCTTTACTTCAACGTATTCCTCTACTTCTCTATCTTTTTGTCTTGTATTATTTCAGGCTGTTCTACCTTCTATGTGCTCATGCAGAGGTTTAGTACCTTATCTCTTCCAGACTTAAAGCAGGGAGCGTTGCTGTTTTTGTCGATGATAATTAGCTGATGATTCATCCTCACTCCAACATATGAGGACAGCTTCTTCTTCTTATTTTTTTCAATCTAAAAAAAAGTGGGACACTTGAGCAATTCATTTTCATACTGATCTGTATGAGTACCCAATTTTCTCTCGGTTGTCACGCAGTATAGTCTGGTTCAAGCAGAATAATGAAAAATTGAAAGGCAAATCTTTCGTCTCCCCTCCTCGAGTGATGAAAATTTCATAGGACAGTATATGCAAGCCTGGCATTTCTCTAACTTGCCGGGATGATCCACCGACAAAACTCTTTGAATTTCCGGGGAATGGAGAAAGTGTTGTTTGGGGTAGGCGTTTAAAAAAATCCGCTTAAAGGGCTAAATGTTGTAATTTGAAATTCCTTGTCTTTCTTGGTGTTTAAAGTTTCCGTTTATGTCCAGGCTTCCTCCTCCTTATTTACTTCCCTTTAAAGCTGTGGTGTTCACAGTAGAGGATGTGTCTGGCAGTCGAGTTGTGGGATATTCCCAGCTGGGCTTTTTGTGCTTTCTTGCACGAAGGTTAATGATATTCCATCACAGGTCAGAGTGAGCTCCTCCATTGTGGCCCAATAACATCTTAAAAGCTGTTCTGTGACTTGAACAGTAAGTACAGTAATGTGATGCTGGTGGATTGTTGCAGGAAAGCGTAAGCTCCTCTCCCCTTGTCATCTCCACAGACTGAAGCAAAGAAACCAGGTCAGTGTAAACATGGCTAAGATAGCCATACAACATTCATGAGGCTCGCCATGTTTAACGAGAACCCTGGGACTTGTATTCGTACGAGGAGGGATGGCTCGACCGTGGCACACACTGAAGCCCCTTTTTTTTGTGTTTCTTTGTTTTGGCTGGGGCTGCCCTTTGGAATGAATTAACCAAATCTGTTTATGTGGGGTTTCTTTTTTAGAGGAAGTGCAGCTCACGAAAACTGTCGCGTTGAGCTGCGCAATCCATGTCTCCCACGGAGATCAGATGCTGAAATATTCATAAGACGCCTGTTTTCTTTCTCCCCCCTGAAGAAAAAAAAAAGACGACTTTCGGTTTTTCAAAACAGTGTAGGCTTTGTGTCTGGTTCAAGTTTTTCATATCTTTGATACTCTGCAGTCAGTGTGAGTTTCACACCATAGGGAGGAAACGTGGCGTAGAGGAAGGGAGAGTCTTTGGCCTGTGTTTTATAAAAGGAGAGTTTGAGAGGAGGGATGTTTTCTCCTTCATCTTGAACTAATCTCCTCTTGAGAGCTGCAGTTGATGTCGGGATCCTCCGAGCTTTTTGCATCGATCTGTGGGATTTGAAGAAGGGAGTTGGGGAGAAGTTACTGGCTGTTTTTTTTTTTTTTTGTCAGAATGCAAGTTCACATAGGGATATTTAGAATTTAAGGATGTTTACTTGATTTAAAATTATGCACACAAAAAAAGCATTGTGCACAAAGCCTTTGTTTACACACATGCATATCAAGGGTATGCACTCCTGGGATTAGGGTAAATTGCTTGTTAGAGATTGGCAGGATTGTTTGGGACTTTTTTTCCTGCCCAGATGGATTTACATTTCAGTGAGTTAGTCATATTATATTTGAATGATTAGAGTATGACTCACATTAGTATTCCTCCACTGCTCATAAACTCCCTGTGGTCTGAGAATTATGCCCAGTCTGATTTATCAGTTGCAGACGAGGACAAGCAGCCCTTGTTGTTTTTTTTGGTCTAGCACTTAAACACAGAGATGATCCTTTATCATCTCAACAGGAAAACTCCTCAGCATCAGCAGTGTAGCTAAGACGAAGGACAAAGGAATCAAAACTCTTTGTTTGTCTTTGTTACTTTTGGGTTTTTGTGTGTGTGGAAATGTTGAGATTCTCCTTCTGAACTTAAGTTAATGCGTCACAATTTACACTTTTTTAGGGGACGATATTGGTATTTAATAAAGCTTTTATTTGTGAAACACTTAATAAATAGATACAACAATTCAACAATTTAAGTGACCAGAATTTAATTCTCTGGGGTAGGATTTTTGCCCACAGCCTCGATAATTGTTTGTATTTTATAGCTCAGGCAAGCTAAGTGGTATCAACTTGTAATCAAGTATAAAGAGGTACATTGTTGAACAATCAGAGACATCTTTAAAATTAATGGATGGAACATGCTTTTCCAGCTACAGTATATGTCCAGAGTTAATTGCGACTGAGATTGCACTTAGGGTGTCTCGGACGCAAAGAGAAGCAATTTACTGTCTTACATCAGTGACATTAAAGTGACAGAAATGTCCATATCTCAGAACTCAGCCTTTGGCCATTTATCCAGCTTTTTATGCTCATCTTTCATCAGACTTAAGTATATGTATGGAAAAGAAACAGAAAAAAAGACCTCCTTGGTCACCTCAACCTTTAATTTCACAGAGGAATTCGTCGGTGTTTCTGCATTGGGCATTAAATGGTAAAGTACAGTGTGTTCCACAAGTCATCACCATCCATTACCTAGAAATGTTTGTTTTTTTATCATTTAATAAAATGCATTCTTCCTTCTCAGAAGTATTTATCAGAGATGAGAAATGTAATATTAAGATAAATACATTCAATCTGGCTTTAGTACTGTTGGAAGGGTACTAAAATGAAGAAAGTATTTTGTGTCATTCCTTAATTGAAATATTATTTGTATATATGCTGACTTCTACAAAGCCCTGCCCTGTCTGGTTAGATAGTCCCGTTTTAGCTCCTAAGCACTTGTTATGTAGTGAAGAGTTGCTCGAGTGTCAGGAGGGGCCTCTTGAGCTCCACTCGCTGTCTCAGAGTGATTTGTGTGTCCGCTAAAAGGTCCCAAAAGAAAAGAGCCTGTGTGGTGAAAGTCGTTTTTTTCACCGGCAGCTCTCTGCAGGTATTTCCTCCACATGCTGGAACAGAATCACTGTTTGTTTTGTCTTCCTTCTTGCTCCTCTTTTGAGGATATTACTCACAGCAGAGCACTCAAGTAAGTGTGAATGTGTTGTGGTGATAGGTGGCTCCAGGCTCTCAGCCAAAAGACTTTAACAGATCAAATAAAAATAAAAAACACACCTTTTCAGGCATCGCTTTAATTTCTAACGTTCCGATTCATTGATGTTTGTTTTACATTTCTCCGCAGCCCAACGACCCGGTGACAAATATCTGTCAGGCGGCCGACAAACAGCTCTTTACCCTTGTGGAGTGGGCCAAGAGGATCCCCCACTTCTCTGAGCTGCCACTGGACGACCAGGTCATCCTTCTACGAGCAGGTAGAAAATATTGTAAAAGATGAATACACGAAACAACCAACAAACAAAAAAGGCAATTTAAAATGGTGAAGAAACTTAATAAGGACCCATCCATACATGGATACAATCAATTAAAAGAAAGGAAACTGGGAAAAGAACAGACGTAACTGGCAGCCGGTAGTTGACATCATATTCTGCATAAATACATACACGGAATAACACAGGTAAAAGCTTTGTGGGTACTTGAATCAAGCCTTTGTTATCTGAACAAATGTAGCTAGATTAGTTTGATCTTTGATATTTCTAAAACTGGGGCCTTTTTCATAAGCCCTGTACGCCCACACAGATGTTTTCTGTTATCATGGCTGATTAGAACACTGATAAGTGAAGTTTGGCTGAGCTGCTGAGGGTGTAATGTAAAGTCCCTTTTTAGTGCATGGTACAGCTCAGCTCAGCTTTACTCTCTGCAAACTGTTCATTTTAGGTTGTTGATAGCAGCTGGTACTTCTTTTGGTTTCAATGCAGCTGAGACCATGCTAAATAGTGGTGTTAAAAACACACCACACACTGGTTAGACAAAGGGAAACGACACAAGAGTAGTCTCTTGCATGACTCGAGTCGTTAAAAATACGTAAGGTTGTCTTCACATTGGATGCCTTTTTTCATGTGGTGTTGCTATGATGATCAACTAGCCCTGTCTGCAATAAAGTGCTACTATCTACAGTAGAAAACAAATTAAAAAATGAACTTTCGCCCAAATTCCGGTCAAGCTGAGCTGAACAACATTGTGAAAATGACTCATAAGAGTGTGCAGTTAATTCTCAACGGCTGTTAGAAGAGAAAGAAAATGAACAAATGTGTATCTACTACTTTTCATAATGGCAGAGTTTGAAAATCTTGTCCTGATTCTTAAAGGTAAAATAAATTTTCTTGTGTTAGACCTCAACATCTAGTGTCCACCTTGATAGTCTGCTTATCTCCAGAATCACAGCATATATTGTTGTTGATTTTTAGCCTAGTAACTCTTGCACAATCTCCCTTTTTCTTGATTTCAATGAGCAGATGTTTAATTGCATGGTCCTGTACAACAGTAAATAAATATTGTTGCAACTGTACAGTCAGACAAACACAGAGATATGTTTGAGCTGTGGAAGGAAAAGCTCTCTGAGAACTCACTGCATTACAGATGCTAGCGCTAGCCCTCCATCTGTAACTAGCTACAGAAATCTACACAAAACGAAGCTTGAATAGACTCATCTGTATAAATAACTGACTGAGAAAAAAAAAAAGTCAGCCTAACCAAGGTCAGAACAGCTTGAACAGAGTGTGTGTATCTGCTGTATGTGGAAAAGAAAGCTAACCGCTCTGGATCACAGAAGCTGAAACGAAAAACAGATTGAATCATCTGTCACTTCTCTTACATCCACTAACATCACATGCAAGAGGGTCTGTTGGGTTTCCCCAACACTTTGCCCTTGTTGCCTGCTTGTCGCTCCAAATTACACCATTATATTCAAAATCCACCTTAAGGGGGAAAGAAAGCTATTACACACCCATCCCAAAGCCTGAAAAAAATCCTCCCATCACTTCTTATCCTTTGCACATACAATGATGGAGAGACGTCAGCAGAGCAGAGAGAGAGACATTATTCTGGGGAGCTCGTCTTTTCTCGGCTCTCAGGTTTTCTATAAATAACCGCTTTAGTTCTGCTGTATCACAGATAAAAGCATCCCGGCTCCTCTCATACCCAACTCAACTCAGGGGAGAAGAGGCGAGTGTTGCCAGGCAGAACAGTTAAAGGAGCCCTGTCACTCAAAAGGCTGCGTCTTGTGTCTTCACTGCTCTCGGTGTCAAGCCCCTGCTTTGGCACATCAAGCCTGTTGTCTTTATTGTGATGGCAGGCGCAGTTCATCCCTTTTACACGCTTGTCTCTTCAGAAAGCATGATTCAAATGTCTTAGTAATAACCTGATGCCTGTGCGGGAGAAAGTTGCACGCTTTCACCGCCCAGCTTAATTGATTCATTGGAATTCCCCCTTTGTTGTCAGTTTCATTTTGCTTGAATGCTGTGTGAACTTTTGTACTGGGATTTGCTTCTTTTTTTTTTTTCCCCCTCCCTCATACTTTTCCTCGATCTCTCTCTCCCCCGTCTCTGCTGCAGGTTGGAATGAACTCCTCATTGCATCATTCTCCCACCGTTCAATAGCGATTAAAGACGGGATTCTGTTGGCGAC
Source organism: Tautogolabrus adspersus (assembly GCA_020745685.1). Classification (NCBI taxonomy): domain Eukaryota; kingdom Metazoa; phylum Chordata; class Actinopteri; order Labriformes; family Labridae; genus Tautogolabrus; species Tautogolabrus adspersus. The sequence continues at coordinate 7,572,695 of CM036549.1, read as the reverse complement.
CGGGCTGCACGTCCACCGTAACAGCGCCCATAGTGCCGGAGTTGGAGCCATCTTTGACAGGTACATATTACTATATCACTAAATATACAGATTACTTTAAACCGGTAAATGAATATAAGTTCACCCTGAGGAACCTTCTTTTAATAAAATAAATACTTTGGAAGATAATTTAAACTTGTAATAAAGGATTAATAAATGTTCAATTGGACATTAATAAGCTTAATCAGCGTTAATCAGCTGACTGTGCAAACACTTTTTGGGGATATGAAGTTGTTTATTTATACCTACTAACTTCTTTATTTTTTTTAACTTTAAGGGTCACATATTCTCCTCCTTTTCAACAAATAAGTCTCAGAGCTCCTCCAAACATGTCTGTGAAAGTTTCGTGCTTAAAATCCACTCTGATCCTGTATTTGATCATGCCTATAAACCGCTCTATTTCAGCCCTGCTCAGAACAGGCTGTTTCTGTGTCTGTAGCTTTAAATGCAAATGAGCTGTGTCTGACCACGCCCCTCTCTGGAAGGGCTTTGGTGGCTCGGGCTTTCTTGCACCATGCCCTTTTTGTTTACCGTGAGAAGGCAGACTCAGAGGGCAGAACAAATACCTAGCTGTGGGAGTGTGACCCACCTGGGGGAGGGGTAATTCCCCTTTGTGATGTCACAAAGGGAAAATCTCAGCCTGTTTTAGCAAACATTTTCTGAAAAGTGGAGCAGGCAAAAGACACAGAGGATGGACATTTTTCATAATTGGGGGGGTTTGTAGACAGACTAGGGACACATGTTAGTGTTAGTGAAACATTTTGAAGTGTATTTTGCATTTATTTTTTTTTCTCGACAGCACAACTTCCTTTATCTTTTTTTTACCTAACATTATCAGTTATGAATTGCTATTTAATTATCTTAAAAGTATTAAGATATCATTTTAACTATTACAAAAGCTTTACTTACAAATCTCACCGCCCCTTAAACGTATAGCTTTTTTCTACATAGTGAATTCATGATTCATGGCATATGACATTCAGGTTTCTCTCTGTGAAATATAACACCTACAATCAAAGTCACAAGTGCACTTTGCAAAAGGCAAATCGGCACAGGAGCTATTGATTGACTGCAGTGTATTAAATATGTACACCTGTATGCATCAGAGGAAACACAGAAACACTGAACAGCTCAGCTCAGAAAATGTCAAAAAAAAGAGACGAAAAATCCATAGACAAGTCACTCCAGTGAAGTGGAGTGTGTGCAGGAGTAGACACCCTGGTGACTGCTATTGACATTCCAGGTGTCTGACAGACAGACAGACAGACAGACAGACGGTCTGCGGTGTCTGTTCTGCAGCATCGCACCTTGAGCTGAGGTGAGGGAGGCAGTTTGAAGAGCTACAAAACAAAACACAAAGAATTTTATAAAAGTTTCAATCAGACGTGTTTGTCTGCAATTAAGGTAAAAAAAAAAAAGTTGACAATGAAACAGTTTACGGCATTGCCAATCTTCTTCTCTTCTTTTTTGTTTCTTTTCCCCATTGATCGATAGCCTTTCTTCTCAATCACCAGCGTTCACAGCCACAGGACATGTTCCATCCCTGGCATGAACTGTGGCACACATCAAGACACAGAGATCTGATAATGTTTAATCTACTCCTCCCTCTCTCTCTCTCTCTCTCTCTCTCTCTCTCTCTCTCTTCACCGTACGAATAAAGACACAGATTAAGTGAAACACTTGAGTCTTTTCTTCTCCTTTTTTTCTCTCTTTCTTTTATAGCCCTGTTGTTCCTCCTTGGAGCAAATTGAATTAAAATGAGCTAAGAGCCACAATTGACTTTACTATGCGAGGCAAGGGGAAAAAAAAGAACGCGAGTGAGAGGGGGAAACACAGAGCGCCGAGGAGAGGGTGTGACCGAGTCAAAGAGGGGTGAGGAGTTCGAGTGACTCCACACGCCAACACTCCCACCAGTGATGTCACACACAGACAGTGGGAGTGCTGGTGTTAGATTACAGCATGTGTTTACTCTGTGGCTTTCCTTTTATGAAAAACCAGGTACTAAATATACTCTGTAGGGTTGTAAACTTACACTGATATTACGGTGCCTTCGTGGGCTGAGAGACTAGTTGTGTGTAACTGTTTTTGAGCAGGGTAGCCGTTAAAAACACATTTTTAATGTCCCAGTCTGGATAACTTGTAGGAAGCTGAGTGTGTCATTAAAAATGTACCAGTTAGACTCAAATGTTTCCTGTGTTCTTAACTTTTCTGGCGCTCCTGAGGTCAGATCAAATGCAAAAAAGGTCTAGAAACCGCAACAGATTAAACCAACCTGAGATTCTTTATTCATTTAACTTTGCCTTGTTTTAAAAAGAGCCACATGTGTGACTTTGTTTTCGTTGTTTCTTTTGTTTCTCTTGTGCAGAGTGCTCACAGAACTGGTGTCAAAGATGAGGGACATGCAGATGGATAAGACAGAGCTGGGGTGCCTTCGAGCGATAGTTCTTTTCAACCCAGGTAACTCCCACTTTTTATTCGAGCTTTAATTTGCTGCTGCAGCTGAAAAGAATCTGTGAGAATCTGTGAGTTTAGACTTGATATTGTCAAACGCCGTCATTGTTTTCAAGTTCAAATTTTACCTTGAACCAAAAGGGTCAGCTGACAATGGAGTAGAGCTCATCTGGGAAAGGGCATATACATTAAAGATGCTATATTAAAATAGCTATAACTAAAAGGGTCACTAAGCTGCATGTTAAGCATCCACAACACTGCTGACATATTTCCAATGAATGATTCTTATCTCAGAGCACTATGGTAGTGCTGAGAAACTGTTTCTCGTTGAAATCCAGCGTGTAACAGAGCATTGAAGCTTCCAAAATGGGCTGCTATAGACAAGGAGAAAACATGAACCGATTTCATACTGATCAAACAGAAAATGACTGAGAAATGATTAGAAGCTTAAAGGGATAGTTGGGTATTGTTGAGTGGGGTTGTATGAGGTACAGTGTGCCATGCATGGAGTCTAGGCTATACATGCCTGCAGAGAATGACTTTTGTACCACGTAAACCACGATTTTTAGACCTAAAAATCAATGATGATATACTGTAAGTGTATGCTATGTTCAGATTTTTTTCAGTGCTATACTTTACTGTCAATAAGCCAATTTATTTAGGCAATGCTTTGGCACACCACATACGTGTCCTTGTGCCTGCAGCGCTCTGATTAGCTGTTTAAAAGAGACAACAGATACAACCAAAATCAAAGAGTTAGCAATTTTGACAGTGACTATGACACGCCGTTTACTCTGCATACAAGAGGATACTTTATGGACAGGAGTAGACAGAGGAAAAACTTCTGCAGATGGAGACTCAACAGGTCCAAAAGTGAAAGGGGGAGAACTGCGGGAGAGATCCCAAGTTACCTCGTAATGCAGGTGTGATCCCATGCCCACGAACACCGAGAGCTTCAAGTGGGACAGTACATCAAGATTTTTCTGGATCAAAGGATACCAGCGGCTTTCATTTGACTGCAGTCTGCATCACCGACCACCCGCAGACCCCTGCCGTACTGAACGCTGCTGTTTTATTGACCTCTTTGGAAATTTCCCAAATTAAATTGAAAACCAGAAGAGCTGAATTTTCTTTAGATGACGTTTTTGGCTTTCACTGTTTTTATTCTTTGTATTTTTATCGCATTATAACATAAACCATAAATACTTGATGAATGTACACTGAGCAAGAAAAGTATGTCAGCTGGATCATCTTTAAACATCTGTTGATTAAAATGATCTCAAACTGGGATGCAGTCGTATCACAAGATAACTATCAGTCTACCAAGTAAAATTCAGGTTGACTCGAAAACTATAGACCCAGAAGGCTCCACCCAAACGCATATGTGGTGCGCCGAAGTATAGCGCTGAAAAATTCCTGAAGATGGGGTAAACTTACATCATCATTGATTCTTAGCTCAGTTTTTTTCAAGATTAGCTAAATAAAGGTTGGTACAAACGGCTGACTGGCAGCTCCTGTGGCTATGTATGATTATGATTTATATTCTTCGGAAAAGCATCCTTTTTTTCAGGTTTTGGGGATTTGTTAGCCTTTATTTAGAGATAGGACAGAGGATAGAGTCAGAAATCAGGGAGAGAGAGAAAGAGAGAGTAGGGACTGAGCTGCAGGAAAGCCCACTTGCAGGACCATAGTCTCTGCACATGGGGCATGCACACAAACAACAACAAAAGGCGTATCTTTGTGTTTTCAAATCAGTACTGAATGTATCCAAAAGCCACATAAAAAAGTCCATTATTTGCCATATTAGGAATCTGTATTAGTACAGTTGTGAAAAAATAAATAAAGCCCATATCAGTCAGGCTTTAGTATTTGGAATACAAAACAACAACAACAGGTAAATATTGTTACAAGACTTAATGCATTTCTTGTTTTCTCTAAATACTTCATCCAGTATTATCTAGGCATGTGCCACTTCTTCTGTAAGTGTGCAGTTATGTATGTAAACCAAAGTATGCACTATTCTAAACCAGACCATGAGTGTGACCCAAGATTTTAATGACTCAGTGCGGCAGCCTCCCTCCGTCCCTCTGGTGCCACTGTTATTCTGTTCATCATAGACACAGTGATCCTCTGTTCCACATTTTGTTCCGGTCACATCCAAGCCTAGTGGGCCCGGTTTTGCTTCCTCGGCCTGGTTCCTTTTTAATTAGGGGTGCGCTAGACTGTTCTGACCGAGAAAGCAAAAGCTGGGGGGCTTTGGAGGACAGGGTGGCGAGGCTCAAAAGGCCCTCAGCCCTTCTTTTCCCACACTGTGTGATCAAGTCCAGCCATTAACAACAAATGTTCATTCATTGTTGATCAATTGTGCAATGTTTTCGTCCGTCAGAAATCTAAATCAATGACGTGTTTGTGTTGTTTATGAGAGAGGGGTCCTCCAGTGAAGCCTAATTTAGCACAGCTTGGACATGACAGTCCTAATTGGAATAACCCAGAATGAGGTGACACATGTCCTCAATGAGTCTGCAGGGTTAAAACTCAGTATTCAAGTTAGTCCGGCTCATCTCTCTGTCATGCATCACTGCAAGGGCCCCTGAGGACATGACCCTGGAGACCCCTTCCAACCATTTTTTGCTCTACTTATCGTCCGGTCACCGATACATACGAGACACTTGGATGGAAGAAAAAGCCCCTTAAAGCATTTACTCACAATAACACACTTTGTATTCTTTATGAATTAATGTTGCAAGTCGTACATGAGCAAATAGATTTCCTCGAGGCTAACTGCTTTATGTACATGGTTGAGTTTTCACCAGCTTAAAGTGACATCATTTCGTAAACGTACATAATATGGAGAGGAATACAAAAAAGTGGCGTTCACTCATGTAACACCTTCCAGTCCAATCATATAAGAATAAAAGCTTCAGAACTTCTACTATGCATGTTCAGGATCCCTCTTCTTGTTGCTTGTAAATGTTTTGTTTGTTTTCTAACTATTGTTTTTTTATGTTTCAACAGACTCTAAAGGTCTGTCCAACCCAGGCGAGGTAGAAGCTCTGAGAGAGAAAGTGTACGCGTCTTTAGAGGCCTACTGCAAACAGAAATACCCCGAGCAGCCTGGCAGGTATGAACACAAACACAGAAATGAGTGTGCAGATCCCCAGACTCCGAGCTGAGTTTAACTCAACAGATAGAGAAATACCAAAAATAGTATGATTCATAAGCTTGCATTTTACTAAAAGTGCAACTCATGCTCTTTGACATTAGATTTTATCAACACCAATCTCCTTCTACACAACCCTTCATGAGGTACATATTTCCGTACTACACACAATCGGCACATCAGCAAACCTTTTTACCGATACAGTAGCTTTGGCTTCAAATGTGGATCTTTATGTGCATCAAATGATGTAATGTGTCCTTTGCTCTATGTGTATTTATCAGTTAATCATTGATTGAATAATGTCAGTGTGTTAATTGTTGGCCTCCAAGATAATCCTCTCATCCCGACCTAACCCACCTAGCAGTTATATAAAACTTTTTCTTGTCTTGTGATGTGACAGATTCGCCAAGCTGTTGCTGCGGTTACCAGCGCTGCGCTCCATCGGCCTCAAGTGTCTGGAGCACTTGTTCTTCTTCAAGCTCATCGGCGACACGCCCATCGACACCTTCCTCATGGAGATGCTAGAAGCCCCGCATCAAATGACATAATAGCAGAGTGGGCTGAGCTCTCCACCCCTGTCCCTCCTCCCCCATGTCTCCCCACCAGCCCTGGATCTGGAGCAGGGTCCTTTTTAACAAAACAAAAAAATCCTGGCTCCAACATGGGACAGATCACGTGGTGACTTGGAATGGAGAACCTCTCCCTTTCTCCCATCCTCCCTTGTTCCCTTTTCTCCTCGGCTCCCTTTGATGTGTTGCTAAACAATGAATTCATCATGTCTTTGGGTCTGTTTTATACCTTGTAAAAATATATAAATAAGAAATATATATATATATGAAAATCTCACCGCAACACGAGTGACAGCGGTGGACTGAAATAAGGTCGGACAGAGGACAAAAAACGTATTGAGCCATCGTTTTCATCCTTGTTTTACGTACACCTTGTCAAAAAAAAACTGAGATGATCAGGTTTAACACCCACAGTTTTGCTTGCAGGTATATTGAAAAGAAAAAAAAAACAGCGGTGATGTCATTTTTGGACACTCAGCGTTGTGATCGGGACAATCGTGGACCGGGAGAGCCTCAGGCTGTCTAGACTTGGACCTCAGCCCTCTCTCTCTCTCTTTTTCAGGACTGGACTTCTTTTTGGGGAGGGACGGTGGGGGACAGTATGTCTGCTCAAAAAGGAACTTGTCTGTTCCTGCCTGACTCAACTGAACATGTCAGGTCTTGCACTAGCTGTTTTTTGAAGTGTGAGCTTTTGTGGAGCAGAATTCAGAGGTGGGTTAACAGAGACTGCAAGTGCTCCAAAAACCTCAGGTCTGCCCAATTCCAACAGATACAACCATGTCTTACTCTATTAGCACTGTGCAACGTCCGGGAGGACGACATATTCGTTCACTAATCAGCCCGTCAGTTAATGTTAACTGATTAAACAAGAGTTTGGAGAGCTTGTTATGTACAATCTCTGCAGTACTTCTGCACACAGGATGTTGTAAATTAGCCATACATTAGCTTCATGCTACATGATGCTCTGAAAGGCTACCAGCAGGGGCAGGAACAACTTCTGCTGTACTGTTTAAAACAACTGGCTATGCCGAAAACCTCACAAGCGATCACAACAATCTAGGATGGCTGTAAAGTGAGCACACAGTCTCATCTGCGGGGATGTGTTGTGGTTTTGCTGGCCCTCTGAGACCCATTTTGTCCCTTCTCAAACATCTCCACTTCTCATTTCATGTGAATTTCAGCACACCATTTACACCTCCACACTCAGAAATCCCTCTGCTTATCGCAGCAGGTGTAAGCTTTTCAAATCACCTCATATCTACCTGTACAGAAAGTTACAACCATATACAGTATTGATGTTATCAGTTTTTAATTTTAACAAAAGCGATGCACTATTACCTCTGTCTCCATCCCTCTGACGTTCAGTCTTTGACACTCATCTAACCATTTTCAGTATGCCGGATAGTGCTTGTTGTTGCAGCAGAGCCATTATTTGTTTATTTGTTTGTTACTTGGCACTTAACCTCGTGACAGTGGAGTCAGGTTCCTAATCGGAGAGCTGATGTTGATGTAATCGACCTCTGAGTTGGAATTTGGCCCAATCAGGAATGCCTAAACAGTTTTCCTCCTCAGAGGCACACGCACTCGCTCTCTCTGCACTTCTCTGGACAACCAAGTGTCATTCACATCGACCTGAAATGTTAGATATCTCCATGTTGTGTATAAATATGCTTTATGCTCATTTTCTGCTTTTTTTTTTTCTCCTTTCCCATTTTCTTTAAATGCTGCAGCTGCTGCAAAACTATGCATCGAGTGCATTTCCAAAGATTGTCTACAGAGCGGGTGCATGTTGGTCTGGCTCGAACAGGTCTGATACCTTTTAAAAACACACGTCTGGGAGGTGAGGGTTTGGTGTCGTGTTTTTTTCTGGACTGGAGTAAATATCTTATAAAGGTTATTTTTCCACTATTCAGATATATGATAGTCATTCTGTGAGGGGTTATTCACTCTGGACTGATAAACAGAAAACAATCAGCTAACAACATCCCCTTTTTTAATTGTTTAACAAAACAGTGGAGTGCAGCAGACTTTAAACTGAGTGCTAAATGATAACTGTTGCTGAGTATGATGTGAGAAAATGCCTAAAAGACAACTAAATCACCTGACACTATAAAGTGAACACTTTGTTTAAAGCTACCTTTCATTCACTCAAATGTATGGAGTCCTGAGTGTGCCACTTCAATAACCAGTTCAAGTAAACATTTGTCTTAAATGGAAAAAATTCAAAGATTTAAGAAAATATGCATCTGATTACATTTTAATTATGCATTCAAATTCCTATATAAAAGATGTAGAAATATAATACAAATAAAAACGATCTGTCCTTACTTTTTTAACTAATTAATTAATGATCAATCTGTAACTGAACTGAACACCGATCTTAAAAAAGGTTTAAAGATTTGTTAGTTCGGGTTCATGATTAGTTTCCATCTTGTGATTGATAAAAAAAGACAAAAACAATAAAGCTTCAATAAAAATGAAAAAGATTGAAATATTAGGAGCAGAGACTGAAGATCTCATTGGTCTGTGCTTCATATTGTTTTTTTTCAGTTTTGCATTTTCTTTGACAATTATTGTCTAAAATAAAAAGTCAGCTTGTTCTAGTGGCACCATCAGGACTCCATAGAGCGCTTGACTCCAGTCGTAACCTCTATGATACATCGGCCATTTTTTAATAATCTCTAATACTGACTCTCAGACACCTCAGTGATCTCTTTTTATTGAGGAAAAAGCGAACAAGCTTTGTCTGAATTGTCAGTGTGTCCAGCTCACGCAGGACTACAAGAACACTGTTAGTGTTACGGGATGTTGAGGCTTTTTAAGAGCTGTGAGCTCCCTCTGGTGGTAGAGAAGCAGCGCTGCATCATTACTTGAATTTGTCTACAAGTATTTAATCAGACAAAACCATGGCACTTGTCTCACAGCGTTCTCATCATCGTTTCCTCTGGCTTAGACAAAACCTCAAGAGTCTTTGTAGCAATAAGTTCAGTGTGACTGATTGACTTGTTTGAATGATACTCGACAGTTTCATGGAGGTGGCCTGTATTCAAATCATCTATCCAGGTACAGACATTTCTGACTGCCAGTTTGAGCTCAGTTTACAGTATTTATATCCTGGAAAAATTCTACATGGTGTTTGATGAAACGACAGTTGCAATCATTACAGCAAAGAGAAGCTTTACTGTGACGATTTTTCTGAAGACCGGTCAGGTTTTCAGATTTCTTTTTTGAGGGAATTTGCAGATTTTAATCCCAATTTGAAGCTGATATCAAACGATTTAGCGTTCATTATCTGACTCGGTGTCCCAACTTTAAAAGAAATATCCTCCTATGCCCTTAATTCTGATGTCTCCTCCTCTGAGTTCACTGTGATCAACGAGCGCAGGTATCTTAAGCCATAAGGTGGACGTTTATGTACAAGCTCACTCCCCCTGCGAGAAATATACAGACTATGAACCTTAAGAATGACCTTAAGAAACATAGACTGGTTAGCTACATGAATGCTTTATAACATAAAGCTCTATTTTGTTAATATGTATATGTGTATATATTTATAAATATATATCGACAGAGCTGTTCCTCGAGGGAGACGAGTCTTTTAGACCAAACCGTTCCACACCAGGTGTTCTCTTCAACTCAGAGTTTTACGATGTTCTTTCTCTCACACATTTCTGAGGCGTTGTTTTGAATTTCAGCTTGACTTTCTAAAAATGAGTCCTGATCAACCAGCAGAAACGCAGCAGCTCTAAACAGAAAAACAACAACCAGCTTTCCAGCAGTTTCTACGACCTCAAGAGAATAAAAAAAAAGAGAAAAAATGGCAAAACAGGTTCAGACTTTAAACCCTCAAATGTTAGTTGTTGCTTTGCAATTGTGTTCATGAAGTGTAATCAGGAAAAGCTGAGCTTGTGACACAATCACTGCTTTCTTTGTTGCATAGACAGGAAAATAAATGTTCAAGTGAGAAAAAAAAAGATGAAAAAAAAAACACTTGGAAAAAGATCTATTTTTGTACAAAGGTAATTTTATCCCTAGCTTGTGTACTCTGTTCTTTCCCCTTTTCTTCTGTGGGCTGTTGTATACATTGTGGAAAAGCTTCTTCGGCCGAGGCAAGAGACAATTTTCAGATTGAAAATTTAAAGCGACAGAAGTCGTTTGCTTTGGCGCCTCGGTAACTGTGTCGCTTTTACTTTGCCATTTTCAACCTGTCGCTGCAAGACGGGAGCGTCTTCTTTCATGTTTTTCTCTTTTTTTTTTGGTCTATTTTTAAGGAGATGGAATTTTTGTTTTGTCATCTGTTCTTTGTGGGTTGTTCTCTGATGTTCTATCTTTCATTGACAGAAAAAAACGGTTATTAAAAAAAAAACTTCAAAGTGATGACAGTGGACTCTTGGTAATGTGTAAAGATGCATGTAAAGGCAGGAATATGACACGTCACGTTCACTCACGACTCAGTAGCATGAAACATACAAAAAGGGTTTTTTATTAAGTATAGACTCCACACAAATCCAGGGTTAACTACAGAGAAGAGACGCTGCCTGCTTTCTGTGACGAGCTGCAGCACGAGCCGATCAAGCAGAAGAGAACAAAACATACACAGCTATAAAAAAACAACATGCCAATATATGTACAAAACAAATCCTACAACACACAACTGCATTTGGTCACTGTTGTAAACTGTAAAAGTAAGACATTTTAACAGGTGGGCGTATGCGTTCCTTAAAAAAGAGAAGGTAATGTCCAACATTTGGATTTTTCGGGTAATCAGTCTCCGACATCACTGAATCAATTTGCTTCGTTCAAAGTGTTTCCTAACTTCACGTCAGATCCGTTCCCCTTATACTGAATGTACATTTGGATCTTGTTATGGCACAAAGCACTTACTTGAGATCCGGCATGTGATACTTTGGGGGAAAAAAGACACCACTTAAATAAATTAAAGACTATAGAATACTTTTTTTTAACCCTTTTTAAACTAATTCTTGGTGGGGAAAATCAATCCTCTACTTTAAAGTTACTAAGACGGTATTACACAATCAAAGAGACAAATTCAAAGGCAAAAAGAACTCAAAGAAAGACCCCTTAACCATTACATTTATTGTACAAATACAGAAGAGCTGGTATGAAGCAGTGACATTTCAGTCAATGATGCAGTGTCACAGATACTGTAGCACCAGAGCAGAGTATCCACATAGAGACCATTTAATGAACAAACAGGGAATATCTCCGATGTGACAACAGGACAACATCCAGTGCGGCGTCTGGTTTTGTTATTTGATACTGTGTTTGGCTGATGGGTCTCATTTGGTTCTGCTTGCTGAATTTCATTACCTGGAAAGCCCTCTGCACCCCGCAGGAGCTCTCCGTTAGAAAACGAGTCCTCTTTTCTTACAACAAAAGGTAGAAAAAAAAGTGTATAAAAAAAAAAATAAAGGAGGAAATATGAATGGCTCAAAATATCCGAGAAGGCTTAGCAGTCGCTTTTCCATAGCTTGATGGTTTTGTCATTTTCTAACGCTGCGGATGCGATGATGTTCTCTGTCGGGTGGCAGGCAGTTGAAATGACGACATCTGAAAAGACGATCACAAGGACAAATGTTAAGAATATTACGTCTGTCTGCTACCATCGTGAAACTCATTGTCTTTTATTCTTTAAAGTTAGACTGGTGAGCAGCATGATGCTTTTGTTTTCTTTCAACTATGCTCAAATCTGTGCTTTCAAAAAAAAAAAAAACACAAGCTGGGGCACTGGTGCGTGGTTGGTGCGTGGGCCCTTGTGCGAAGGCTGTGATCCTCCAGGCGGGCGGCCCAGGTTTGAATCCGACCTGTGGCTCCTTTTACCCCCTCTCTCTCTCCCTGATTCCCAACTATCCACGGTCCTATCTCTCCAATAAAGGTACAAAAAGCCCCAAAGTAAATCTTTTAAAAAAAAAAACACGAGCAGATGTCCCTGTACCTGTGTGGCCCTGGAGTTTCTGCACAATCTCCTTTGTCTGCAGGTTCCAGATATAAACCATGTTGTCCTCGGAGCCCGACACGATCCACTGCGAGAGATTCATAACAATTCACTGGTGAGTAACAGCATGACACAACACCAAACAATTATTTCTAAAGCTTGAATGGAGAAATAAAAAGTGAGGTATTAAATACAAAAAACGTTTAGTTTAACATTTTATTTCATTAAACATAAACTGTTACTGTGCTTGAACAAACAACCGTTTTTACCTTTCCACCGGTGACGGAGAAATTTGCAAATATGCAGTACTTCTCGTTTTTATGGCCCGTGTACGTTTTCAAGCACTGAAATGTTGGAGGAAGAGGAAATAAAAAAAGTTAGTTATCAGAATCACACGGTCACAAATATAACCAAGAGTAGCAGACTTATATCACAATTTACGTAAACAGATTAGCTTAAATCCTATAATTCAATCTTACTTAAAACATAGTTATTAAAAAAAATACAGGAATAAGATGTCTGCAGAAAAATGTAAATCATCAACATGCAAGATGAACTTTGTATTTTTTCAAATCAAACTAATATTCCATCTTACCTTTCCTTTGCTGTAGTCCCACAGCTTTAGCGTGCTGAAAAGTAATCACAGATAAATCAGTGCTTTCCATTAAAACACTTCATCAAGACAAACAATGGTTTAACTATTTTTCCATGGGTGCTGGCGTCCTAGTGGTTAGTGTGCTGCCCTCATGTACAGAGGCTGTGGTGCCATGGCAAGGGTTCAAATCCAACCTGTGGCTCCTTCCCCAATCTCTCTCACTCTCTCTCTTCAGTTTCTGACTCTACTCACTGTCCTCTCTCTAATTAAATGAATAAAAAGCCCAACAATGACCCTTAAAAAAAAATCCTTCATAGCATGTATTTGATTATCTCTGTTTAGATTCAGCTGCAGCCAATGAAAATAGTGATAGTGTTATACTGCCCCCTGCTGGAGGAGATGTGCAGAATAAATAAACAACTAGAGGGGGCTTTCCTTCACACTCACTTGTCCAATGTAGCCGCCAGGATGTATTTCCCGTTGGGGGAAAACTTCACAAACGACACAGGAGGGTTGTCATCATCTGTAACATGGACACAAGAACAGGAGAGTGAGCGGCACATTTAACAATGTCCACATCCCTAATGCAGAGTGAGAGGATTCAACTATCATCATGGCTTATGTTAAACAATAATATTACAGTTTTCCTGTTGTAAACAATGAAGTAGAAACAAGATTTTTAAAAATCGGCCTAAATCACCACTGTCCACTGGGTCTGAAAGCAGTACACATACTGTGATATCTTACCTATGAGTGTCTTTAAACACTGCCCCGATGCTGTGTCCCAGATTCGACTGAGAATGTAAAAAAACAACAAAATCAATCAATCAGGGATGAATAAACACGTTTCAGACAGAAACAACAATCAGAAGTAGACAGTAAAGATAATCACCATCCACATTAGCTAGATGGTTTCAGTATTAATAAAACTAATATTTCCAATTCCTTGAAGAAGGAGAGTCTCAAAATGTAAACAAAACTGTGTGTTTAAATGTGCTGATGTCATGTTCTGTTCCCTGCCAGACAACAATAAGAAATAAGACCATTTAATCCTCTGTGAAAGACAATTGATTGGCTACTAAACAAATACGTACTATAAGGCCCTGTGTCCACCTAGCATTATTTTCTGAGCGTCTTTTTTCAATTGTTTTCAATTAGGAGAGAACGTTTGCAGCAGCAGGCGTCCGCCTGAAGAAAAAGCACAGCACCCAGCGTCGTTTTCCGAGTGCTCCGTCTTTTTTGTGCGGCTGCTCCGAGAACTTCAAGTTGAAAACCTTTCAACTTTTCAGACAGGCACTGTTGACTTCAAATGTAAGATATTCCCCTGTAGTTTTGTATCCTATGGGTCGTGTCTTGTAACCACATTCTCTTTGCTCTGTGTTGGCTGGGGTAAAATAGATCTCAAATAAAGGACGTTTTGTGGTCACACAGCGGCCGTTGTCAACAGACTGTTGTCATAGAGACAGGACGGACGTGCAGCGCTTTTATTCTCAGCGCACAAACACTTCAAGCAAGCGCTCCTGAGTGCACAACCAGCGCTTTTCTACTCGGAAAAAATGCTAGGTGGACGCGGGGCCAAAGCACCCACACAAGCTTGTTTTGTTAAAAAGATAACATGATAACTGAAGAGCCACGAGGGTCGAAGCCTGGACTGCTTTTAGGTTAACATGGATGGAGTGTGTTCTCACCAAAGGCCATCGTAGCTACTGGACACAATCAGGGAGCCGTCTCTGTTGAAATGAACCTGAAAAGCCGAGACAGATCATTAATATGATGATGCAACGTTTATGAATCTCACATTTAGAAGGAGACGATTCAAATAAGACGTACAGCTGAAACAGGGTCCGAATGAGCTGGCAATGTCTTCAAACATTTCCCGGTCTTCACGTCCCAAATCCGTACGCTCTCATCAAACTGAAAGTAGAACAAAAAAAAACGTTTCTCTCTCTGCACAGAAACATTTTTTTTTAAATAAATATATATTTTTGTTGTTTCAAGTTTCCCGCCTCGAGCTTCTCACTCACCGATCCTGACACGATGAGATTGGACTGGGGGTTGAAGTTGCAGCAGAATACGTAGTTGCTGTGACCTTTAAGAGTTTTTAAGCATTTCCCCTGAAGTGAAGAAAAACAAGTTGATCGCATATTTATATGTTTGACACCACATCACTCTAAGCACACCCTGTGTGCGACCACCTCCAGATGTTTAAAGCTCACATTCAAACAGTGATTAAAATATTCAAACAGATAAGTTTGAGTGTACGTGGACGTAATATACATTCTTCATGCGTGTTTTGTGTTTTTTTAGTTTCACGAACATGACAGTCGTGCAATCAAGCAAAATGTATCTTCTCTCTTACCGAGCTGACGTCCCAGATCTTCAGGGTTTTGTCATCAGATGCAGACACCAGGAGGTTGGAGTCTGAGGACCAGGCCACGTCAGATATACCCTGCAGAGTCAAAATAAGGAACTCAATTCTTTAGAAAACACAACCAAAGAGCACAAAGACTGCAGCAGTGAAGATGAGAGAATGTGTAGAACTCACAAGTTTGTGTCCGGAGATGGTTTTCTCAAACTTGCCATCGAACGCTCCCCAGATCTTGATGAGTTTATCAGCGGCTGTAAACATAACAGATAGGCATTCACTGTCTATGTGCTGCAGAGGAATGAAACGGTGAAAATCTAAAGAAATGAAATAAACTCTCACATGAGCTGGCGAGCCATTCTCCGCTCGGGCTGAATTTGACGGAGGAGACCGCCTTTGTGTGGCCTGCTAATGTGAACTTCAGGGTGTAGTTTGGCTTGGCAGGTGCAGACTGTGAATGTAATTCAAAAAACACAGCATTTAAAAACTCTCTCCCCCCAAAGTCTGAGTAAATGAGAAAACACTTAATTAAATAATATGACATCAAAGAAGAACTATCCAGAGTGCTCCAATTCAACAAATAAATCACTGCAGCTGGAATAACACAGAAGGCCAAAAGAAACACACACACACACAAACCTTGCTTTGACTGGCAGATGCTGATGGGACAACTGGAGGTTTTGTGTCTGTGTCTGGTTTCTTATCTTCTGTTGCCATGGTGAGGCGAAGAGCATCTGTTGAGTACACTCCTGACACAGAGGTGAAACACGTTTAAAAAATATATTATAATGTCTTACATTCACTGACAATTCATGTTTAACAATGTATCACGTATTGCATATCTCAGGATTATTTTAAGACACTGAAACAAGCAGGGTTGAAAGATTTAGTCATTCAAATGTAACAAGTGAACACAGTCAGATCGTAAAGGAGACAACCATGCCTCAGTGTAATAAGACAACACTTAATATATACAGTATATACATATTTCTAGTGTGTTGACAACATGTGTAAACCAATGGTTTCTGTGCACATTACAGTGGATTTAAAGCTATGCAACCTGAAACTATTTCTCGTATAATTAATATCTCTTTGAATTAAAGTCATTACACTACGTAGCGTGTTTCCTCTTTAACCTACAATGTAGCCTGGTTAGCTTACTTAGCACTTAGGTTGCAAACGTTTACTTGTCGTGTTAAGATTAACAAAATGACATAAGACATCATATCTCGCACACGTAGATAAGACCAGTAGGTCTAACTTATGAATGTGTTAGCCTTTACTTGAGTTTAAATACATTTAATATGAAAAGGAGGAAGACAAACAAAGGGTCTTAACTGAGAATTACAAATCCAACTGAGATATCATCCTACTGTAACTACACATTTAATTCAACATTGAAAACGTAAAGCCCGCCGCATAAAGAGAACTAAATGGTTTTATTTACTGGTTTTACTCAAGAGCTAATGGCAGTCTGATCATGTAGCATTGATGCTGTTGACAAACTGGCTGAGCTGTAAAGGAGGGGGCCCTCCATTCAAACAATGAGAAACCATTCATAAAACCGATACTTACGAGAATTTAATGCAGCACCGTGGTTAGATTGTTGCTGCTTTTAGATTGGTAGCAAAAAAAATACCGTACAGTTCCTCAGACGATCATTGAAAACGTATAAATCAATTGGCTTGCGCCTGGATTTTTTTGGCTGTGAGGAGAAGCGGGGAATGTGGTATGGTTGTGCTTCTGTGCGCATGCGTCTTAGTCAATGAGACTACGGAAACAATTGAGGGACAGTAATCGCTAAACGCAAGATAACGGTTGTCACTAGTTCTGAAAAATCACGGGTCGTTTTTTAATAATTTTGTATTTGTTCTACTGAAAATAGTGTAATCTTATTTTAAATACACGTTTTATCATTTAATCTTTACTACAATGTGTTATTTAAAGATATCGGTGTCAATGCCCTCCAGCACACTAGGTGGCGATGTCCACCTTGTTGACAACCCGCCAGGATGATAAGGTGGGAGTGAAAATACCATGTTGCAGGTTTGGTTTTTCTGTACCTAAAAAATGTTTAGTTCGAAAGTTCGTCTTAAAAGAATCACTCATTAGTGTAGTGGGCTTTGTAGCTTGGTCTGCTTGTAGCGTTTAGCCTCTTGAATTTCAACAGCGCTTGAACTTCTGTCCCGACGAGTTTTTTTTAATTATTATTAAACCAGTTTGTAACATTTCCAGTAGCTTCCTCCGGGCAGTGAGTTCCCCCATCGTCCGCTGCGAAACAACAAAGTTACGTCGTAGTTTTATGCAGAAAACGCGAAGCTGCAAGGTAGGTCGTGAAGTCTCTGTGGGGGAAAAACCCCATCATGCTTTGACTTCGCACCCTTAAAGTAAAGGACTCTCAGGACTCAGCAGTTTTGTAAACTACTCCCAGTAAGACATCATGCTTACCAAAATTTATAATTTTGTTAATTGCAACTTGACTTTTTTTTAGTTGCCCTGCCTCTGCTTTCGCCAGCTAATTTAGCTTAATAATGTAAAGCTAATAATAAACCCGCTTTGACTTTTTAACAGTGAAAGTTAGCCCCCCTCCAATCACTTTGAACCACTACTCGGTCTGTTGGCTTCCTCCATAACACAAGCTGAATTAATGTGACTGATAGTTTTTATAACCTGGCGAGCATGTTTGATAAGTTATGACCAGAGAGTCCCATGTTAGCTTTTATTGTCACACGTGGTCAGTAGAATTACAGCCAAAACAAACTCCAGGAGGTTTGTTTATTGCTCTAAGCTTTACTATAACATGTTGTTATAAATGAAGATGCACACTCTCGGACGAAAACCTTTTTCAACTGTACAAGTAGGGATGTAACGATTCACTAAACTCACGATACAATACGATTCACCATACGATTCTGTCACGATTTATTTTACAAAATGAGACAAATTGTGACTGAAAAAGATTCCTTTAGGGGCTGCAAACCCACTAGTCAGTGTGGTTAGGCCTTTTAATGTTGTTGTTTTTCTCGCAACAAGGGGAGGTGAGTGTTCCTCAATTTCAAAATCTTGCTCTGCAGCTGCCGACCGCCTCTGCTCTACAGCTGCTGACGCTCACGATATTATTGCGATTCATTTTTCAGAGTACCGATGTGAATCTTGACACCTTTGAATCGATTAATCACAATTTTACGATTCATCTTTACATCCCTAGTTACACGTCATTGTTCTTTAGACGTGTCCACAGTTTTTCTAGTGGTGTTTCCCTACAGAAAGAAAAAACGGGTCAAAATTAGCAAGCGTCACATATCACACCAACATTAGCTTCTCTAACCTGTCTGTTCCACGTGCTATGTGTGAGATATTCAACACCTGTATTCAGAAACAATATTTTTTGCCATAATAAGCCAACTACAATGTAAAAAAACCTGTCATTAAAATATAATTTTAACAAATATTTCAGTCACTTCCTGGCTTGTATTCATAAGAAACACAATTCTAAGCAATCATGAATCCAACACGAATGCACAGCTTAGTATAGCAGAAAATAATAAATGAGGCATTGCATGATGCATTAATGTGAGCTGCTAAAAATGTATTTTCTATGACACTGTTTTATTTCTTGTAACCTTAGTCTTTAAAGCTGCTCATTTGATCTTACTGCCATTACTCTGTTTTGTGTCTACAGATCAAATTGTCTTTCATGAAATTTATGAATGAAGAAGCCTGGTTTTCCCTCGGAGCCTTCAGTGAGCTGGCAGACGAAAGCTAGAATTCACAGAAGATACCAGAAACCATCAAAGATACCTGGCTGTTCCAGCCGTGATCATCATGTCAGGGATCCAGCACCCTTCACAAGCTGTCAATCCTCCACCTCCTGAGGTGACCAATCCTAAGTCACCAGGCCGCAGGACCAACCAGCTGAAGTTCATGCAGAATGTAGTGATCAAATCCCTGTGGCGGCACCAGTTCGCCTGGCCGTTTCACCAGCCAGTTGATGCAGTCCAACTTGGATTACCGGTGAGTAGTTTGTTGAATATAATCATACACTTCTCAAAACTAAGAAGCATTAGTACACTTTTGCAGCATGTAGTGCTTATTCTTTATCTTTTTATTTATTGATATACTCCAGAAAAAAGAGCGTTACGCACTGTCCGATGCGCTTGATTTTCCATTCATTACAATAATTGGCAATTCGGGGAAAATGTCTCGTACTCATAACGCAAAGTGATCAAGGAGTGAAGTTGATTTTGTGGTCCTAACACTCCAAAAAAACAACAACGGGGTCCGTCCACATGAAAACCAGACAAGAGCGAGGAGAGTTTCACCTGTCAATAAAAGAACAGTTTTTCTTGTTGGAGCTGCAGAATTATCCCGATTGCTTCCAGGTGTATTTCAGGATGTCAGTGGTCCAGTTTGATACACTGCTCTCTTTACTGGAACCACACATTAAAAAGAACATCACCAATTGATGCAATTGATGCTGAACAGCGGCTGACAGCATGTTTGAGCTAGGGACGCTACAGACACACGAACACACAAACAGGGATGGATGCGAAAAGACGCAGAAAATCGAACCTGTTCTGAAAAAAATGATGACAGACAAAAAGTTTTCTAGGTCAGCTTGATTGACAAACAACATGAGATCGTATTTCTTTTTGAACGGGCATGAATTTCGGACAAAAAAACGGACTCAGTGTGCAGTGCAAGTATAGCCTTATAAATGAGGACATGCCAAAGATTGTGTCGACGCATAGCATAGATAATGCAGGCCAGCCAACTCAATCATACAATGTACAATGAGTCAGGGCCTTAAGATTTGTTAAGAACCTTAAAGCACCATGATATACAGGACCCAAAGATTTAAGTCACTTAAATGTCAGACTTTGGTAAAACCACGTTCATCTGATATGTTGGCTTCTTTTTCTTCTTCAGGATTATCACACAATAATAAAGTCTCCCATGGACTTAGGAACCATCAAGCAACGACTAGAGAACAACTACTACTGGACTGCAAGTGACTGTATGCAAGACCTCAACACCATGTTCACTAACTGTTACATCTATAATAAGGTGAGGAGCTTTGGTTTACATATAATATATAATACACACGGTTATGCCTCTCAAAACTAAACCTGGTGTTTCCCTGTGTGTGCTCTAGCCTACAGATGACATAGTGCTGATGGCCCTCGCCTTGGAAAAGGTTTTCTTGCAAAAAGTTGCAATGATGCCTCAGCGGGAGGTGGACATTTCTGCTGACGCAGCCAAGGGGAAGGGCAAAAAAAGTGTCTCTCCAGGTAAAGAAGTTATATACACGACAGGATTACAAACAAGGGCTACTTCACATGCTCCTGACGTGAAAGAGTTGTGGAGATGACAGAGGAATCAGAATCTGAGAGATGAGGTCACATGAATTCAGTAAACCAGCAGACTGCTGTAGGTTCAGACGGCTCACAGATAACAGGATGAGTCAGATTTGTGAAACGAGGAGAGAGAAAAAATGAAGGAAAAAAACACAATTTGATTCAAATGAGGGAAACACAAAGAATGTGAAAAATCCAATCAGACATTTGATTTAGTCATACATCTATTCAGTTTTCTCCCTCCTATACAACATATTTATTTATGTAATAAGTAAATAGAATAAATGAACGATGTCGGCCCTGCTCTCAGTTTCAGTTTTTCATTGCCACCCCAGCTTGCATTCCTTTGACTTAAGTGAAAGGGTTCCACTCTGAGATCTTCCTTCATATTTACGCTTTGATTTAATTAAGCATTTTATAGGTGTGTAAAACATCGTGACTGTCATTGCTGTCGTTTGTCTTTGAGTGGGCTTTATTATGTGAGTATAGTGTGAATATTTCAACCTGCATGAACATCAATGTCACCCTGAGTCTGTGACACTTCAGCCAGCAGAAATGTTCAGTGCATCTCTGCCCCTCCTCCTCAGTTCTTTTTGTTGTAAAGTGACACAATATATACCTGCTGTGGTCTCTGCCTGTCCTTTAGTGAGGTTTACATGTTCTTTGACTGTAATTGGTTTTCCTCTAAAGTCAGTTTTTCTAATCTACTAAAGTGTATGTGTAGAAATTATAATGCAGTTCTTGTTGTGTGCTTTCAGTGTTTCCCCTACCATTATATTAGGGGGGCAGCCCACCCCCCCCCACCCCCAACGGCCCCTTGAAGGTCAAGTTAAAATGTTTTTGTTTTAGATTTATTTTTGTGGCTTTTTGTGCCTTTATTGTAGAGATAGGATAGTGGATAGAGTTGGAGATCAGGGAAAGAGTGGGGAATGGTGTGCAGGAAAGGAGCCACAGGTCAGATTAGAATTAATTTAATTTTCCATATAGCGCCAGATCACGACTGAAGTCATTTAAGGATACCTTTCCGATAGAACAGGACAGCTGTCAATACGCATGAACACCAAGATTCCTTTAAGTGTTTGTGTCGTTGTCCCCCCCTCCTCAAAGCTGTAAACCTAGGGGAAACACTGGCTTTTATAACTCAGAGGGGGAAACAAATCTATACATAGAAACACAAAAAGATGTGTTGTGAAGAAAACATTCTATGTAGGGCGGTCAAAGGATTTAATGTTTTAAACGCTAAATGTCAATCGGTAACTGCGATTAATCACATGTTTAAAATCCCATTATTTCCCATTTAGAAATAAACATTGTTTGGCTTTTATTTTGAATTGCAATACTGTCTTAACATGAGAGAACTTTACCTGCTGTTTGAATTAAACCGTGCTTTTATTTTGAAATCAACTGAGGACTCTCTGGTAGATCAAAGATTACGACATTAACTTAACCACTGAAAAAGGAACACACTACAGATCAACAACTAAAGGAAAACCGCTCAAATGATCAGTAACAAAGTGAAATGTTTGATGTCATGAGGTGGATATTACTTTTGACTCATCAGCTGAGCTGTCAGAGTTTTTTTTAAAGTGAAATGAGACATTTCAAAGATGCAGCAGTGTCGTTCTTTTCCATCACTATGACAACAGGGAGACACTGTGGAGGCTAATCTATGGTGCGCTTAAAGGGACAAAATAGCATGAGATTAATTGTAATAAAAGAATGTATGCATTGATTTCAGACCTAAATGAATTACGATTAACTAGTTAATGCTGACAGCCCTAATTATATGTACACATTTACATGGTCTATAGTGCATGGTAAAAGTGCATTAAAGCATTATATCTCCTGTGAGGTGTTCTTTAAAAAGTCTGAAAGAAATACTGACGCCTCTGTACGTCCTACAAAAGCAAAAAGGGAAAATCAGCAGTTTTATTTACAATGCCTGTAAACACCCCATGGGTAGGTGTCACACAGCGGACTAACACTGCAGAACAGTTTGGTTTGAGATTTCCATTTTAGTAACAACTAAACTAACCAATATTGATATTCACACTTAAACTTCTATTTATATTTTTCTACTTTCCCTTTCATTTGTGTCAACATATTAAAGATAAACAGGATGACACTGTGACCACACCTTTATCACCTACCGAACCCACATCTCCACCAGTCCCCAGCAACACATCCAGACCACAGCAGCCCATCACAAAAGTGAGTCCCTGATTGTGTTTCAACTCTCAATCAATGTTTGTTTTTTTTATCACAGAGCGATCAGAGAGACATTCTTAACTAACTTTGGTGATTTTCATCTTTTGTGCCAACGAAGAAGAAAGGGGTAAAACGGAAAAGGCGGACATCTGAACATCAGAAGGGCTCAGATGACCAGGCGCTCCAACCACAAGAAAGCGAACAGCTCAAGTATTGCAAAGACATCCTGAAGGAGTTGCTGTCTAAGAAACTCCTCCCCTTTGCCTGGCCGTTCTACAAGCCTGTGGACGTTGAAGCTCTGCAGCTAAAGGATTACCACGAAATCATCAAATACCCCATGGATCTCAGCACGGTTAAAGTATGAACTGTTTGTTTACATATATAGGTTTTATCAAAAGGTTTTGTTGTATTCATGATGGAGGTTATTGTGATCACGTTTCATATTCCAGAAAAAGATGAACGGAGGAGAGTACCAGGACGCACAAAGCTTCGCTGCAGACGTCAGGTTAATTTTTTCCAACTGCTACAAATACAACCCTCCACACCAAGAGGTTGTTACTATGGCCAGAAAACTTCAGGTGAGCCTTGACTTTTGACCTCTAATAATTAAAGAAAGATGTCAAATGTACTGCTTCTTTTAGCTCAGTTTTCTGTTTCACGTCATGCTTCTATCTCCGTGCTGCTTGTGTCTTCTTCAGGGTGTGTTCGAGAGGATGTTTGCAAAGATGCCAGACGAGCCAGTAGAGTTGAATTCACCGATGAACGGTGCAGGTTTGAGCAGCATAGGTGTCAACAGGTTCCCCGACTTGGACAAATGTGACACAGAAGAGGAGCGGACCACCCGTATTGCTGAATTGCATGAACAAGTGGGTTTCTACATAGATAGATCTCTAACTCACAATCTTGTTCATTCTCATTGCATGCTTCTCAAAATCTTAACCTGTACAATGTGTACTAACCTAATCACAGTTTAGGCTTTTTTAATACCACATTCTTTGAAAAGAAAAAATCCCGCACACTACTCCAATTGATTAGAAATCAAAACATAAATACATGTGAGATTTTTTTGTGGACACGCTTGATGAAGTTCAATCAATGGAGTTCACCTACCAATGGTATGCGAGTAACGTAGCTCTCTCTCAACTTACCGGTAATCAACGTTACTAGCCTATCGGAAACAGGGTTAAAGGGCGGGTTTTGGCAACACTCGAACTGTGGGATCTAGCAATGCAGCATGTTATGCTAGGCGCGCTGTCTAGCAAATATGAATGTCTCTTAGTTTTGCTGCGTCTTGATAAGAAGCCTCCCCACACAACGGTCACCTGTTGTGATAACGGGGTCTCAAGTGAAACTTTTAAAAACCAGAGTGTTGTTGGTTGCCCGGAGCCCCACAAAGACAGTCATTGTGTTCAGTGCGGTCTAGATGTTGGCGATTACCTCCATGCAGCGTACTGTATCAGTGCTCAATGCGCGTACAGGCAGGTGCGAGCGTATTTGTCATTGAATTTGTCGCGACCCCTTAGGCTCAGAAATGTTTTTTACTTTGAGCCCTGTCACCAGCAGTAACGTGTGCAGAGTCACTCAAATGTGGCTCAGTTGGTAGAGTCAGTCGTCTCCTAACCGGAAGGTTGGGGGTTTGATCCCCAGCTCCTGCAGCTACATGTCCGAAGTGTCCTTGGGCAAGACATCTAAGTTGCTCCTGATGCTTCGTCGGCAGCGTATGAATGGGATAAGGTACTTCTGAAGATCACTTTACATAGCAGCCTCTGCCATCAGTGTGTGAGTAGGTGTGACCTTTGGTGTAAAAGCGCTTTGAGTAGTCAGAAGACTAGAAAATCGTTATACAAGCTCAAGTCCATTACCAAGTCCTTTTACTCACCCCGATATCCACATTTATATATGAAGGCCAAAACACAAATTGTATTTCATTAAACTTCATAAAAAACAAAAACAAACTTGTCCTCAAAGTGTCATTTTATGTTCCTTGTGATGTTTAGAAAATGATCTCGAAGTGAGTAAACTTAAGATGCACTGGAAATTTATTTTTATTTTTAAGAATTGTATTTTGCTTTTTACGTACATTAAATGACAGAAAGAAGACATAACAAGACGAGACAAGGGAAACAGTAGGGTTAGGACGGGGAAGAAGGAAAAAGGTTATGACCCTCTTCCTTCTCCTATACCCTAACAGGAATAGAAATAAAGAAAAAGGTAAGAGGTTGGAGTTTAGGGAGGTTTGGTGGAGGCTTGAAGAGTCTTGCTACAGGTGGTCTGAGGTTGGAGAGGTGGTTGCTTCATCTCTTTTGAAAAGACCCAGAAACTTTTTCTTTAAAGACTTTTTCTTCTTTTTCTGAGCCTCCTCCACCTGAACTTCAAGGTTCTCTAGTGTTTCCATTAGGGCTTCTGTTGACTTGCCTTTCTCTTCATCCTTCTCCTCAAGGGTCTGCTTCATGATTTTCACAGACTCCAGGGGACAAGCTTTCTCTTTCTGCCACTGCAGCTGCTGTTTTTCTAGCTCCTCTTGTGCCTGGTTAAGGGATGCCTTTATCCTGAGGGATTCTTCAACAAGCTGTGACTTGTCCTCCTCCCACTGGCAATTCTGCTTGGCCAGGTCCTGTTTGGCCTTTGTTAGAGCCTCATGCATCCTACTGGTTTCTTCACTGTGTCCAACCAGTAGTTTACACCTTTCCTCCTCCCATTCTTGTTTCTGTCTTTCTTGGCACTCTTGGGCTTGGATCAGATCAGTCTTCATCCTGAGAGTTTCCTCTTCATGTTCAGTCAGGAGACGGGACCGGTTCTCCTCCCACTGGTGTTTAAGGTTCTCAATGTTCTCTTGAGCCATTTCCAGTGCTGTCTTATTCTTGCACTGTTCATCCATCTGAGCAACATGGAAGTGAAACCTTTCTTTCTCGGATGAACACTTGTAGTTTGTGAGGTCTTTTTGGGCCTCTTTCAGTTTCTCCTCCATCCTGCAGGTTGTCTGTTTTTGCTCTTCTTGGAGACGGGATCTTTCCTCGTCCCACTGCAGCTTCTGCCGCTTCAGGTCCTTTTGGGCCTGGACCAGAGCAGCCTTTATCCCGCAGGTTGTCCGTTGTTGCTCTTCTAGGAGACGGGATCTGTCCTCGTCCCACTGCAGCTTCTGCTGCTTCAGGTCCTCCTGGGCCTGGGCCAGAGCAGCCTTTATCCCGCAGGTTGTCTGTTGTTGCTCTTCTAGGAGACGGGATCTGTCCTCGTCCCACTGCAGCTTCTGCTGCTTCAGGTCCTTTTGGGCCTGGGCCAGAGCAGCCTTTATCCCGCAGGTTGTCTGTTTTTGCTCTTCTACAAGACGAGATCTGTCCTCGTCCCACTGCAGCTTCTGCTGCTTCAGGTCCTCCTGGGCCTGGGCCAGAGCAGCCTTTATCCTGCAGGTTGCCTGTTTTTGCTCTTCTCTGAGACAGGATCTTTCCTCTTCCCACTGCAGCTTCTGCTGCTTCAGGTCCTCTTGGGCCTGGACCAGAGCGGCATTTATGCTGCAGGTTTCCTCCTGT
This sequence comes from Tautogolabrus adspersus, assembly GCA_020745685.1. NCBI lineage: Eukaryota > Metazoa > Chordata > Actinopteri > Labriformes > Labridae > Tautogolabrus > Tautogolabrus adspersus. Next base: position 7,546,468 of record CM036549.1, on the reverse strand, counting down.
TGCACCAACAGAATAAAGGACCGTTCCTCCTCCCATTGGTTGCACTTTTTCACCAGGTCTTCATGGGCCTGTTTGAGTGCGGCCTTTAGGGTGCAGGTTTCATTTGTCACCTCAGCCAAGAGATGGGACTTTTCATCCTCCAACTGGCTGTTTCTGTTTTCCAGGTCTTCTTGGGGCTGGTTTGCCAGGTCCTGTTTGGCCTTTGTTAGAGCCTCATGCATCCTACTGGTTTCTTCACTGTGTCCAACCAGTAGTTTACACCTTTCCTCCTCCCATTCTTGTTTCTGTCTTTCTTGGCACTCTTGGGCTTGGATCAGATCAGTCTTCATCCTGAGAGTTTCCTCTTCATGTTCAGTCAGGAGACGGGACCGGTTCTCCTCCCACTGGTGTTTAAGGTTCTCAATGTTCTCTTGAGCCATTTCCAGTGCTGTCTTATTCTTGCACTGTTCATCCATCTGAGCAACATGGAAGTGAAACCTTTCTTTCTCGGATGAACACTTGTAGTTTGTGAGGTCTTTTTGGGCCTCTTTCAGTTTCTCCTCCATCCTGCAGGTTGTCTGTTTTTGCTCTTCTTGGAGACGGGATCTTTCCTCGTCCCACTGCAGCTTCTGCCGCTTCAGGTCCTTTTGGGCCTGGACCAGAGCAGCCTTTATCCCGCAGGTTGTCCGTTGTTGCTCTTCTAGGAGACGGGATCTGTCCTCGTCCCACTGCAGCTTCTGCTGCTTCAGGTCCTCCTGGGCCTGGGCCAGAGCAGCCTTTATCCCGCAGGTTGTCTGTTGTTGCTCTTCTAGGAGACGGGATCTGTCCTCGTCCCACTGCAGCTTCTGCTGCTTCAGGTCCTTTTGGGCCTGGGCCAGAGCAGCCTTTATCCCGCAGGTTGTCTGTTTTTGCTCTTCTACAAGACGAGATCTGTCCTCGTCCCACTGCAGCTTCTGCTGCTTCAGGTCCTCCTGGGCCTGGGCCAGAGCAGCCTTTATCCTGCAGGTTGCCTGTTTTTGCTCTTCTCTGAGACAGGATCTTTCCTCTTCCCACTGCAGCTTCTGCTGCTTCAGGTCCTCTTGGGCCTGGACCAGAGCGGCATTTATGCTGCAGGTTTCCTCCTGTTGCACCAACAGAATAAAGGACCGTTCCTCCTCCCATTGGTTGCACTTTTTCACCAGGTCTTCATGGGCCTGTTTGAGTGCGGCCTTTAGGGTGCAGGTTTCATTTGTCACCTCAGCCAAGAGATGGGACTTTTCATCCTCCAACTGGCTGTTTCTGTTTTCCAGGTCTTCTTGGGGCTGGTTTGCCAGGTCCTGTTTGGCCTTTGTTAGAGCCTCATGCATCCTACTGGTTTCTTCACTGTGTCCAACCAGTAGTCTACACCTTTCCTCCTCCCATTCTTGTTTCTGTCTTTCTTGGCACTCTTGGGCTTGGATCAGATCAGTCTTCATCCTGAGAGTTTCCTCCTCATGTTCAGCCAAGAGACGGGACCGGTCCTCCTCCCACTGGTGTTTAAAGTTCTCAATGTTCTCTTGAGCCGTTTCCAGTGCTGTCTTATTCTTGCACCGTTCATCCATCTGAGCAACAAGGAAGTGAAACCTTTCTTTCTCAGATGAACATTTGTAGTTTGTGAGGTCTTTTTGGGCCTCTTTCAGTTTCTCCTCCATCCTGCAGGTTGTCTTTTTTTGCTCTTCTTGGAGACGGGATCTTTCCTCGTCCCACTGCAGCTTCTGCCGCTTCAGGTCCTTTTGAGCCTGGACCAGAGCAGCCTTTATCCCACAGGTTTTCCGTTGTTGCTCTTCTAGGAGACAGGATCTGTCCTCGTCCCACTGCAGCTTCTGCTGCTTCAGGTCCTTTTGGGCCTGGGCCAGAGCAGCCTTTATCCCGCAGGTTGTCTGTTTTTGCTCTTCTTGAAGACGGGATCTTTCCTCTTCCCACTGCAGCTGCTGCTTCAGGTCCTCCGGGGCCTGGACCAGAGCAGCCTTTATCCTGCAGGTTGCCTGTTTTTGCTCTTCTCTAAGACAGGATCTTTCCTCTTCCCACTGCAGCTTCTGCTGCTTCAGGTCCTCTTGGGCCTGGGCCAGAGCGGCATTTATGCTGCAGGTTTCCTCCTGTTGCACCAACAGAATAAAGGACCGTTCCTCCTCCCATTGGTTGCACTTTTTCACCAGGTCTTCATGGGCCTGTTTGAGTGCGGCCTTTAGGGTGCAGGTTTCATTTGTCACCTCAGCCAAGAGATGGGACTTTTCATCCTCCAACTGGCTGTTTTTGTTTTCCAGGTCTTCTTGGGGCTGGTTTGGTGCAGCTTCGATGGAAGAGGCGTCAGCCAGGAGGCTGGACCTGTCTTCTGCCCACTTTTGTGCCTGGTATAATCCAGCACGCAATCTGTTGATTTCTCCCAGGAGAATGGTCCTGTCCTGTCCCCACAGGCGAGCTTGGTACTGCAGGTCCATGACAGCCCGGGTCACACCAACCTTCAGTCTGGAGTTCTCCTCTATTTGCTGGGCGAGGCACTCTTCTGTCTTTATACGCTTCTCCTTTTCAGTATTGAGAGCGTCCTTAAGTTTCCCCATTTCCATGACTGCTGCCCTTGCTATGGCCTGCTTGTGTGAAACCTCAGCAAGGAGTAGAGCCATGTTGGAGGTCGCCTTGGCTTCCTGATCTTCAAGCAGTTGTTTTAACTGCTCTACCTCAGGGATCTGAATTGGGGCTTGGTCAGTCACCTTAGTGAGGATCTCAAGCATATTCAAGGTTGTCACATCATTGGCCTGCTGTGACTGATTTGCTGCACCTACAGACTGTGGCTCTTTAGGAGTCTCTGCAGGTTGTGGTTCAGACTTGTCTCCAGTCGGGATTTTGGGAGTCTCTACGGGTTCTGGTTGAAGAGACACTGCAGGCTGTGGTATTTGAGTCACTGCAGAGTCATCTTTCCCACCCAGGACATTTCCCTCCTTCTGTTCATCCGGAGTTGGCCCTTTTGATGAGTCCCTCTGCAAAGAAGGAAACTCTGATGTGTCCATCTTGTTAACCATCTCTTGAAGATGCTTCACAGGTAGAAGTGCCTGTTCTTTGTCTGGCACTTCCTTGTCGACAGATAGGGATGTCTCCTTTTCGTCCTGGTTGCTTAGGACTTTGCCCCCTTGATTCCAGGAGCACAAGATGAGGTTCTTTTTCATCTTGTTTCTGCCTTTTTTGGCGTTGTTCTTCACACTTGTCTCCATACTCGATCAATGCTAAGCTCACTGTGTGTGTGTCTGATTGTCTGGCTCTGGTGGCTGGACTGAAATGAGTGTTGGTGATTCTGAGCCTATATAGTTTCTTGACCTATATAGTTTCTAGAAGGCATCAAAGGCTTCAGATGACATCACAGGCATCAAAGACAATGGAATCATCCAAAGATTCTACGACACATTCAACCTTATTTTAAATTAATTCTAAATTTACCATCAATTTAAATATCAATCTTATTATCAATCTTTGTTTGTATTGCACCAATTCACAGATAATTTACAAAAAGAGCAGCTCTAGACCGTGCTCTTTGTTATATTATTTACAAAGGCCCAACATGAATCCACCATGAGCACAGCATATATATCGTATTTTTTATCTTATTTATTTAAAGGTTAACTCTCGCACTCCATTATCTAACTTGCAAACACACATTTATTGGCAACCTTCATCAGGCAAACTGCTAGTAATGGGCTGTTTGCCTGATGAAGGTCTAGTATCGAAACGTTGCCAATAACTGTTTGTAAGTTAGGCAGTGTTGGGGAGTTTACCTCTCCTACGCACCTGTCCTATAAATACATGTGGGAATGATTTTCTATAAAGATACATCCTCATATGCATACATAATGAAATCAATCAATGAGACTCTACCACACCACAATGACTTCTTTACAGAGATATCTAATGAATGAAAACATCGGCCTTACAGCTTTCATACTTATTCAAACAAGAATAATCACATGAGTTCTAATGCGTCCTGCTCCTTAGAGCATTACATGCTGGAATCTTGCATTTAAACTTTTGGGGTTGACGTGATGACTTCAGGTTCAGAGGGACCTAAAAGGTTGTGATTTTGTTCTTATAATTTGGTGATGCTTAGCAAGAGTAGTGTGTGGGATATTTTTCTTTTCAATGTGACAGTTTGAGATCTTATGCACCCACTTCATGAGAACGTTGGATGTGTTGGCACATCCTTAAATAACCAGATTCTTTCAATTTGCAGTTCTAACAAATACTTTTAATAAACAATTAGAGGGATAGACAAATAGACAATACATTACACGCTGGTAAACATGTTACAAGGGGGTTTGGTTTGTGGTGAAACTTAATAACACTAGTTTGATTACACCATTTACAAATGTGCTTCTTACACCTTGAATATTTGTTGTCTCTAATCTTTGTCACATCCACTGCACACAGATTAGAAATAAACACTAGATACTTGTGCCCTAATGAAAGGATAAGCACTCAGTTAAGACACCCCTGATCCCAATTATGCCCCACTGATAAATGCTATGGCCCTTGGTTACCAAAACAGTATTTCCACCTTCAACAGACCCATGCTCTGTTGACGTGAGCGCCATGTAATGACAACGCTAATGCTACCTACCCTACCAAATGGCAGACACTACCCTAATACTAACTTGTACTCGTATCTGATTCCTTGGTGTTGTTTTTTTTTAACACTCATCATTTTCACACTACTGTTGTAACCAAATGAACCCCATTTTATTCGACACTTTACCCAGCTTAAAGCGGCTCATGAACAGCTCGCGGCAATCTCTAAAAACCCTGGGGCCAAACAAAAGAAGGGAAAGGACAAGACAGAAGACAGCAGGCTGAATGAAGGCAATACAAAAAGATCCAGGTAAGATGTTGTAAATAATCAATTAACTATTTAAATGCTGGACCCCTCTTTTACTTTTGACTCTTTTTTTACATTTCAGGCAGGTGTGGAAAAGCAGTGCGGACTGGGATTCAGATGACGAATCTTTGCCGCTGACTTACGACGAGAAGCACCAGCTGAGCCTGGACATTAATCGGCTGTCTGGCATGAAGCTGGGCCGCGTGGTCCAGATCATCCAGTCGCTAGAGCCCTCGACGTGCGACACCAACCCGGAAGAGTTCGAGATTGACTTTGAGACATTGAAGTCGTCCACTCTGCGCGAGCTGCAACAATACGTGAAGGCTTCTCTCTTTAAGAGGTTTAAGAAATGTCAAAGTGAGTATGAAAACTTCCCCTGCCATCTTATTTTGAATCATTTCACATGTTGGTGACGATGCCTCCTTTCACCTCCCTTCACCTGCAGAGAAAAGCAGTCGAGCAGGCTCTCATAACACGGGACACAGCAGTTCGAGTTCTACCAGCAACAGCCCCGGTGACTCCAGCGCAGAAGACAGTGACTTGTGATATACTTAGTGTATTTATTTATGTGATCTTTTGTTATAAAAAAGATGTTCAACACTTTATTTTTGTATTGTTTGTATTTTAATGTGAAGGAATAAACTTCTCTAAAACCGTTTTTGTATTCAGTGTGGCTCACTGTCTTTATAAACCGCAATATCCGTCTCTGGTGTTTCTTATCAGACTCTGGAAACTCACAATCGAGCCGCCTCTAGGACTAGGGCACATTTCATAACATTGGAGTCTCAAACAATATCCTGTCTCCGTCAGCTCTTTATCTTCATCCTGTTTAATTACAGCACAGGCCTTTTCTTCAAAGTCTTCATAGAAATGCTGATTCTGTGTCAATTCACAGTCCTTAGTGTTGTGACCGGGGACATTTGGCAACAGATTATCTTACAATGAATTAAAAATGTATTTTCAATCACAAAATTAAAAGAGACAGAGCCGTGCAGTGATTGAAGTATAAGGCTTTCCAACGGAGGTCACTCGTGTTCCACTGTTTTTAAGCACACGTCTGAATAGTTGGTGTGATTGGTTTACTCAGCTTCTTCCATTCATAGATGCTGCTTTAGCGGTCATGTCGATTTTCCCTGTACAACATCAGGAAGAACAGAACTTACCTGTCAGAGCATGCTACACAGCTCCTGGTACAGGCTTTTGTGATATCACGCATTGACTATTCCGACTCCCTACTGGCAGGTCCTTCTGCATGCACAAACCTTGCAGATGATCCAAAATGCAGCAGCACGACTGGTCTTCAACCTACCCAAAAGAGCACGTCACTCCGCTGTTCATCTCCTTACACTGGCTCCCAGTTACTGTTGCGTCAAATTTAAAACTCTGCTGCTCGCTTACAAGACAGCGACAAAAACAGCTCCTCCTTACCTAATATCTATCAACCCTCCCGCCCACTACGCTCTGCCAGTGAAAGGCTTCTGATTCAGCCTTCACAACAGGGCCCCAAGTCTCTAACTAGACTCTTCTCCTCTGTCGCCCCCGGTGGTGGAATGAACTTCTGAACTCCATTCGATCTGCAGAGTCCCTCTGCACCTTTAAGAAAAAGCTTAACACCCAGCTGCTGATGGTTTTGTTTGATGATGATTTTAGGATGGTTTTGATGCTGATTAGAACTCTCAAGAACAGCTGTCGATGTTGTGTTCTGCCTCTGTGCACTGCCTGTCAGCACCTGTGAACGATCGGACTTGAAGCTTTTCGTTTGCACTTACTGACCTCTCTAGATCCTTGCTTGTGTTGTACTAACTCTGATATAGATCACTTTGGATGAAAGCGTCTGCTGAATGAATTGTAGAATTGTTATTTGATAGCTCTAAGTTCAGAGACTCAAGTTATTAAGGACCATCAATGAGAAGTTAAAGTGTATTTTCTTTAGATCCAACATTCAGTAAATAAGTAGTTTATATTGAGAAAAGCTTGCTTATCACTTGTAATAAGTCCTACTACCCTACTTTTATACCGTGAAGCATTGGAAACAAGTCAGGTTCTTCCTTTCCATTACACTTTATATTTTTGCCCCCTTTAAGCTCATTTATAAATTATTTGATATGCAGCTTTTTTGATGCCTTACCTAAGAATTGTTCCAGCAGCAACCAATCTTACAGAAAAGGCTTGAAAAAGTCCAGACTTTTTATTTTATTTATTTATAAGGTCATTCACTTAATGATGGTTTATTGTTTGTTAGTTAGACGATGTGCGGGAGTTAACCTTTAAGTTTTTAATGGACACATTGCTCTCCTACGCTCCTGTCTTATTGAATTATTCAAACATTACATCAATGATCTGTATTTAAATTTAGTTTTTTTGGTAATTGATAACCTGCATATGTTCAAATGGACTTCTATTATCTATTTATTTCATACTAGAAGCCTTCTCCTGGTGCTAAGATTCTAATATTTAATCCATGGACTCATTTGTGAATTTGATGACGCCATTATGCCTTCATTTTCTTCAGCACACAGTTGGCATTGTGATTGGTTAACAGGATAGGTGTAAAATGCTCAAAATAATGGTTCTGTTGTAAACATACCACAATGGCACAACACCAGAGTCAAAGAAAGCTGTCCTGCTTGTAACATTTACTCCACTTACAGCTGGCTTGCCAAATGCTGTGCAGAAACTGGCCCTCAGCCAAAGCTGACCAGTCCAAACAGCTGGTGCCTCCTCCAGTTTACGCTCCATCGGATCACAGCGCTTAACTCCTTCCAACAAGGGCTGGAGGCATGGGGGATAGTCGTGGTTGCTTGTATGAGAGGTCTGTGGTTCCAAAATGCTGACTGTATTGGCAGAGAAGATAAACTGGATGTGTGGGTTTTTTCGACGCTGCTTGCAGTTCAGTAATCAACCAGCAGATGGCCTCCATGATCTTTCCTCAGCTGGAGTGTGATGTCTGATCATTGTTTGACTTTTTTGAACAAGTACTGCTATTTAATCAGTAATGTAGACTCTTTTTTCAAATGAAGTCTATCAGCTCATAATAGAAATACAGCTTAATGTGGTTTTAACTAAGAAGAAACACTTGATAACTATTTTAAATAAAGAACAGAGAAGATACAATCTCTACGCTAAAGAGCATACTCATGGCTTTTTTTATGAAACAGTATAAATGATCGAGTTCCAATATTAGTGCTGGCAGAAAAAAAACAGGAAGTCCATAACTGTATGCACACTGTGGAGTCATTCATCATTTACACTTTATTTTCTCCCAGCTATCTGCCCATGCACTGTATGTTGCAGGGATGGGCGCTCTTTGTGACCTGCATTCCCATCATGCCACATGAAACATGTCACTTCGCACCCACCAACAACCTTGTGGCATGATTGATCAATGCCACAACTTTAATGACAACTAGTCATTTCTGCCACTTCTGGCCATCGCTCACAGCATATGAATCCAATGTTTAAAAGACCACACTCGTGCAACTCTGCAGACACACCACACAGAGACTGTGTTTGCTTTGATTAATGGATCTCTGGTTTTCATTTTCTTTGCACCGCAGTGTAGAGTAAAAGAACATTCCAGAAAATATATAGACTCAATGAACACGACCTTACAATGTCAATTTGAATCAAGGTATGTCGAACAAACTGCACATGTATGCACTTCTGTTCAGTCAACGATTAATGCTAATGTGACATATACCAAGAATCTTAATTACAAATAAGCCGGTACTGTTAGTCTCTTTTTCATATGCTCAATTTGTTACAAAATATATGATGCTTGTTAATGTATTTTAAAGCCATAACTTATCTAAGAGGAGAAGTTGCTGAGTGTGTTCTTTGCACTGCACTGCATAATATTCATTCACAGTATACTCGCCTCTTTGGGCTGTCCAGGACCATTAGCTTCTACAGAGCTGTGACGCTGGATCAGCTAGGGCAACATAGTCAGAACTCTGTTTCTATAACGTTAAGGTCATCACTAATGGTTTTATTTTACATTAAGCAGGGGCGTGTCAAGAGGGGTAGCATGGGCCCCCCTTGAAGTCTTATTGGCCACCCCAAAATCCTTGACTATTATTGGCTATTTACCTTGCAATAGTTGGGACTTATGTTGAAATCCACTGTTCAGGCTGTGTTGCAACAGGCAGCTCATAGTTTTCAGTGTACAGATGTTTGTTTGCCAGTTTTAACATACTTTAAATTGTGACTTTGGACGTTCATATTCTTTTGAGTCCTTGAAGAATTAAGCTTAGAAGATGTAGATGTTTCCATTATCTTGTGTTACTTAAAAGTCAATGTGATTATGGGGGCGCTGGTAGCCTAGTGGATGTACGGAGGCTAGTCCTCTAAGCGGGTGGTCCGGGTTAGATTCCGACCTGTGGCTCCTGTCCTGCATGTCATTCCCCACTCTCTCTCTCTCTGTCCCTGATTTCTGACTCTATCCACTGTCCTATCTCTAAATAATGAATCTTTAAAAGTCTATGTGATTGGTGCAGACAGACGGGGTAAATTAAAGCTCTTCATTCATGTGTGAACACAAACTTGAGGCCACCCCTGCAAAAGTCAGTGCCCCAGTTGGGCCACCCCAGTCCAAAAAGTCTGGACACGCCCCTGACATTAAGGTTACAAATGCATCCAGTGTACTGCCTGTTTTTGTTTAATGCTATCTGTTGCATTTCAATTTGCAAAGCAGAGGAGTAAGTATTCCAGAAGCATTTAGTTGAATTGTTACCCTCAGTTACTTGTCTCCTTTGGATTTTCAGGGTAAATATGCTGTCTTATTTTACAACAGTTATTCAGTTGGACACAGAATCATGTATTTTAAAGGCAAATCAAGAAAGCCACATTCTTTGCAGTTAAACACTACAAGTTGTACAAAAACTATCCAGGGTTTAGATCCATTCCCTGAAAATGTGAAGACAGGCATGGCATGGCAGCTCAATCCCCCCTTAGCAAAGGGCCTGCTCAAACATTTATAAGCCATATTTTAGGCTGATGGGAGATTCAAAAGGTCTGTAAAGGTTAAGTGAGCTCATGGCGCCATGAGTCAATCTCAAAGACCATTTGAACATCACAGAATGCATTGTGCAAAAGACTATCAATAGCCATGCACCCAGCGACTTGCTTTTTATATGCCCAACAATGCAGAGCTTTGTCACACACAGGATGTTGTTAACCATTACAAGTTAAAATCAGGTATCTTAAACAAATGTTGCAAACATAGCATGATATCAGACTGATTTGTCAGTTTGTCACACTCTGAACATCTTGTCTATGGTATTCATCATTGATGTTGTTACTGCTCTTTGGCTCTGGAAGGTTGCACATAGCTTCACAACTCTTTCAACAGATTGATAAAGGCTTTAGACCCACCCATGGGGCTGATAGGGTTCAGGTCGGATTTGTGACCAGTCTTGCATGTCACACTGCCAGACAAATCCATGAATTCAAATGAGTCTGCTTAAGCGTAGGTTTAACTCAGACAAGTGCATTAAAACTTGCACTCACTATCAAACATGTTTCTTAAAGGTTTGGATCAAACATTCTTGAACCTCACATTCTGCATGTATATGTTCTCTAAGTCTCTCAGGGTGTGTGGGACCTTATCCTGGCATGAAACAGCACCCTTTGAAACTGATCTCTGGGTGATCCCATGATAAATCTAGAGCCCAGACAATGGGTACCATTTCTACTGGTCTAAAACAAAATGCACAATCCAGAGTTGCATTCTAAACTCTTCTTACAGAGGCTTGACGTTCAACTGGAAATTTCCTGGCATGATCTCTAAGGGTCATGGTATTTCTATTTCCCTGCAAACTCTGCAACCAATGGGTAAGTTGTTTAACCATGAATAAAACACTGTCTTAGTGGTACAAGCCATTAGTTAGCTGTAGGTTTATGATGGTTGAACTACAAGCTTTGAATTGCAGATCTGAAATGATGGCCAGCAGACATCATGGATACAGTCAGTGAAATTCTGTAGAATTTGTGAGGTGAAGCTGGCAACAAACAGAAGAACGGTGTAGCTCAATGACAAAGTCCATACTCTGCAGTGAGATGTTTCTTAAAGGAAACAGGTGCCTCAAATAATGGGGATACCTAAGAAGTTAGATTTATATGCCTAATGTCACAGAATAGCTCCTCTTTTGGGGTTTATCCTTCCACTAATTTAACACCTTCAACAGCTCCTCCCTGTAAAGTGTTGGCAGAAGGAACAAAAGATGATAAACGTTTTTGGTTCCATTGTTGTAGTTCTGTCACATCAAACTTTATACCACATTTATTGTACCAATATGTTTTCTTGACATCCAGTGGAGTAACACATTAAGGTGCAAGGCTTTTACAACTGGCCAGCTGCAAATGCAGCAGCAATGAAAGCTGAAGAAGACAAAGCATCCAAAAAAGTTTAGACAGAATATTCATGTGCAGTGGAAAGAAGTGAAAGTGGCTACTTAACTCCTTAGACCATGTATTGATAGTTTCAGTACAGCCACAAATGCACGGTTCTCATGTATACATCCAGCTTTTCACTCTTAAAATCACAGTTTTTCAGATTTAAAAAATAAATCCAGTACATCAGGCTTCCCCGTGCTGCTCAATGTTATGCCTGGAGATAAAAGAGCCAAATGTGATACATCCCTGTGGAAATGTGAAGGTGGGAGGAGAACATTATGACCGAGGCAAGAATGTAATTAGACATGACAAATAAGGTTTAACAAGAAACAGGTGGCACATTGATATTAATAGCTTTAATTGGCCAATTTTGATTGATTTATTAACAAGGACAGGCATTCGGGAATATATTAGATGGAAGAGATTTTTAATGGAAAAAAAGTCCAAATAAAAGAGCAGAAGAAAAGAAAATAATTTATAAAATTTACAAAAAGAATTAAAAATAGAAAAATGTTATACCGGTTTTGGTACAAGTTGTCGAGTGTTCTAGGATCCAGGTGCTTCGACCTAGAGCAAACAAATAAACCACCAAAAGAAAAAACTGTTTAGTTTTCCATTAAAGTAAGTTCAACCAAAATACACATCTTCAATTGAAAGCACAAAGCTAAAATAAAAGGATACAAACCTTTAAAATGTTGTTAGCCAACAGTTGCTAACTTACAAAACAAGCAAAAAAAAAGTTCTCCACCAACTCTTAATGCAAATATTAGCTCTTTAGCTGCTAAATGCCCCACTATGTCCAACATGTATCTGGTCTGCCTGCCATTTGGTGCCGCAGGTATCATACAATCATTTTATCAGAGCTTTTTTGCTGACAGCTGCCTGCTCTGCCTGAAAATAATGCTGTTGAGATCTGAGAATTAGGAAGAAGATAGGCCCGCACACTTGCTCAAATGCCACAATGCTTCGACCAGAGGTCTTCTTCAAGAAGAAGAAGACCTCTGGTCAAAATGTTGTGATCAATTAAGAACGTTTCGTGGCATTTGAGCAAGTGTGCGGGCCTATCTTCTTTCGAAGTCTGCTGATTTTGCACTGCCCTGCACCTACGTGATGTGTGTATAACTACCTCATTTTTCTGAGATCTGAGAATTAACCAAAACTATTGAGGCAACTGTTAGTTAAACTACAACATGCTAAAGATGCTAAAAGTATCTGTAGAGCAATGGGAAACTGCAGAGTAGGTGATAGGTCTGTCACTACACCTAACTGCTAAGACATTAGTTTCATTGTTAATATTAAAAATACAGATATTAGCAGTTCAATGCATGCTGTCACACCTTACAGTGAGGTTTCATGGGTATACTGTATAAGGGTCAGTGGTTCAAGATGTCACATTTAAGCAACAGACTTTATCAGCAGTGTGTGATTGTTTTGTTCAGACATTTCAGCTTAACAGAGACAGAAAAGTACAGATGTGAAATATATCATCAACAATAAATCCATTCTCTTGAAGGGCTCCAGTAAGACATGGCAATGTTAAAGTGAGTCATTGTGCACAAGACGAAAACCAAGCACTTAAAGCCATTTAGTTACCTGTCCTTTTCATACTGTAACATGCTGAAATACCTTTAGAGAACAAAACTGTCATGGATCTTACACTTATAGTGTGTTAGCTCCAACTTTGTGGCATCACCACAAACAAGAGACAAGTCATGACAAGCCAATTCCATTTTTTTTAACTTTCCAAGTACGATGGCAACCATGTTAACTGAAGGCTTTGTGTGGTGTATTTTTTTTTATTCTTGACACTTCTCTGCAAAAGGGACCCCACCAGAAAAATCTATTCCACTTTGGAATTAAAGTGGAGTAGAATTAAAGTTCAACATATTATTTTGAAGAAAACCTTAATGGTTCGTCCTGTTTAAATCAGAGCAATGACTGTCCTTGAAAATAGTGATTCTATCTTCGTAATAATCTGGAATTGAAAAAAATAGAGCACACTTACTGCTGTGTACTTCAAACGTGTTTTTTAATGTCTGTTCTGAACTTGTCTTTGACTTCTTTAACTCAGCCAACACCTTAAAGACTCTGTGTTGTGTTCTTTTACATGAGATTACACATGTGGATGCTCTCTTCTTCATAAATAGAGGTTGAATACAGGTCTAACATTTTTAAAAATGTAAGCTTATCTCGCTTACTGGTTGACTTTTTTTGGTCGTCCTTTTCTTTATTTGTTCTGAGAGAGAGCACCTAAGGAGTGTGTGTACATGTGGTGGTAAGGTTCAAAATGTATGGGGCACTCCAATCATTAATATTGCATGTAATGATGGGACCTGCAAAAGAAAGTCTTTATATAAAAGGTAAACAAAATGAAGTAGTATAAGCAAATGTAACATAACTTTAAGTTTAAAATAAGGATAGACAAAATAACTGGCATATCCTTGTTTATAAGGCTGATACTTAACCTGCTTGACTCATACTTGTGTAATTATATTTACATGAAAGGTGCTGGAAGCTATCGTCTTCGCTCTGCAACCCAGTGATGCAGTTTTCTGCTACCTGTTATCTGTCCCCAAAGTGCGTCTTGAAATGGGAAAAAGGATTTTCAGGTACGCCGCTCATGTGGCCTGGAATCTCCTGCAGGACGATTTGGGTCTGGGGAAGCTGGTCTCTTTTTAATCTTTTTAGAAGTGCATTACAAAACATTGGAGGAAGATGCTTCAGGTTGTAGATGCTTTGACTAATGACTTCTGCTCTGTGAATCAGGATATGTTAGTCTGTGTTTGCAATTGCTCTATATTATGTCTGTATCTTGTTAACTCTGCTGCTGCCTGTCTTGGCGGGGAAGCTCTTTTAAATTAGCTCCGTAGTCTCAACGAGGGTTTCCTGGTTAAATACGTTTTCAATAAAGAAGTAAAAAAGGATCGAGCTCCAAAGTGGGATCCTAATGTGCCCATCACCAGACTTGATATTGTCCATTAGAAATACACTGACCATTTTTAAATTCAATAACCCCAGTTTGTAGTACAAGTTGTTAAAAAAACAAGAACAAACAAAACAACATTATATATAAATATATATGATGTATGTAGTAGTATAGTTGTGTATTAGTATATATGTGCATGCTGGCTAGTATTGAAACTTCTTGTAATTGTCAACCAAATTTAACACCCAGGTTAGCTGTGTCTGTAAGCATGCTCTCTGTATATTTTTTATATATTTTATATTGAAAGCCTTTTCAGGAATAGGCAGCGGAAATTCCCAATCCATTACAATCATACTGCAGCCAATAAGTTAATGTGTGTGTGTTTGTTTTTATTTAATATGAATTGCACCTTTAATCCCCTTGTTTTAGTTCCTTATGCAGTGTGCGCTTCATCCGTCAGAGGGCGCATCCACAGCTCCCACTTCAAAAATATTCCCTGAAACTCACATTCTTGGAGTATGTATCCACTTCAACAAAGTGAGGAAACGCTGTTTAACTCTCACCTTTGCACGAGATAAACAGCACGTGCGAGCTCGTTAAACGTACTGGGTGAACGCCACACGAGAAGCCTGGACGCTTTCTCCCCAGGCTTGTGAGACTCGGGGTCGGGAGTTAGGACCGCTAAACATCTCATTCCGAACGGGAAACGAGGAGAGGGAGACGCGGAGAGAGAGGACACGAGCGGAAGGGAGGCAGAAATCACTGAAAAGCAGAGCTGTGTACACGCGTAAGGATATTTTGGGCGTGCGTAAAGGCGCCAAACAAAGTAACGTTAACCGGATAACTGTAAACACTGTTTTTGTTTTTTCCTTGGACATGTTTCCGCTGCCGGAGCGCGTTGTTTGGACTATGTTATCGTGAAACGAGGGTGATCCTGTGCGCTTGGGAAAGACTGCTCTGTGTTTTATCTTTTTTCTTATTTGTTTGCCCTGGAAATTACGGAAAGTTCTTGTTTTGGACATTTAACTTCTGAAGAAACGTGAAATGCAAACGTGGTAGGGGTTTCTGGGCTTTGGTTCGTCAACTAAACTGAGTTGAAACGCTGTTTTTTCCACATTGTGTAGTAGCCTGAAATGTGAGACACTAGTGAAGTCGACACATGACAAACCGCTGTATACAGTCGTTACATTAGCTAGTGTTGTAACCTTTCATTTACGCGCTTTGCTCTGGATATGCAAAGAAAACTTTTTAAGAATGAAGAGGAGAAAATTCCCATAGCACGTCTCTGTTTTCTGGTTACATCGCCGCCGTCTTCTGAGCTGGATTTATTGAAAACGTGTTGTTCTTTTAGTCTCTTTCAAGCTTTCATCATTTCCATGCTGTGGAGACAGCAGAGCTGACATGCGCCCGGGATGGGGATATAGTGCGCTGACCTACTACCACTAAAATACAGTAGGGAAATTACCTATTATTGCGCTGATAGTGAATGATTAATACATCAGGTGGGGAACCGTGCGTATTGTCTGCGTGTGCGCCGTGAACCTCCGGTTTAAACCTGGTGTGAACCACATCGAGGACTCAGTTACTTTGTGAGGAGAGTCTCCGGAGCAGACATGGAGGAGTGGAGACAATGCGGGCGGTGGTTGATAGACTGTAAGGTCTTGCCCCCGAACCACCGGGTCGTGTGGCCCTCAGCGGCCGTCTTCGACTTGGCACAGGCCCTAAGAGACGGCGTGCTCTTGTGCCAGATGTTGCACAACCTCTCGCCAGGATCAGTGGACCTGAAGGAGATCAACTTCAGACCCCAGATGTCACAGGTGAGTCTGCTTAGGTGTAAACTGCAAACCAGCAGATGATGGTGTGTTTGAGTTACACCTTCAGGCTTTGTCTTGTTACTGTGTTTACATTTGCACAAGTGACTCGCTTTGTTTTTTTTATTACACTTTTGAAACTGTCAGGGCAGCCCAACACATTTTATGCATTGCTTTGATTGTTTGGAAAGCTGAATGGCATTTTACAGCATCTCATTCTTGGATTTTCCCCAGTTGGTCTGCAGATTATAAACACAAACCCTCCTGCCACAACAAGCCCACTTCTTGGCCTCAGCCCAGTGTAGAACCTGTATGTCTATATCTGTGATAATACAGGAGCTGAACAGATGTTCATGGTGCTGACAGTGCGAGAGTGCAGGGTCAAGCAGGTTTGCACAGGTGAAGAAACAAGGTGCCACCCCTGGAAATAAGTCAGGGGTTTCCTCTGCTATAGGCCTTGAGCCAATCACGTCTCTAGGGTCATTTGTTGTTTTGATGCCTTTTGAGTACTGTTGGACACATACCTTCTTTATGCACTTCTTCACATTTTGCAGTGCAGCCTTTGTTGGAGCAATATGAAATGTGTCAGTGGGATAAATATGTAGTTGATCTGCCATGACAGCTACAGCGTCAACACATTTGCTTTGGATTAAAGGGTGTTAATTGAGTATTATCCAGTCAGTCAAGCTCTGAGTGGAGGGGATCAAAGATAATCATGTGCTTTGGAATAATAGGGAAAGTAAAACACTAACAGATCCCAGGTTGAGTCATTTGGAGCAGTTTTCTTTTTCTTTTGCTGACCTTTTCAGAGAGGCAGGCGGGTGTGGCAGTTCAGTATGACAACAAATACAAAAGTCATTGAAATTCAGCACATTTGAAACTCCAGCATCAACCAATGTGCTGCAGTTCTGAGCAAACATTGAATGAAAATAGACTTTTTGTCTATCAATTTGTAAATCGTGCAATGATATGACTATGCAAATTCACTGATAACATTTTGAACGATCTTAAACATTGTTTTAAATTGTCCACCACTTTTAGTATAGACCAGGGCCAGCACTGGCAGAGCTCAGCCGGACAAACTGGTGTATATGATAACTCCATTTCTGAATCTACAAAAAGGCAATAAATGTCACGTAGAGAACTTTTTATCAGCAGAAGTATGCTGATACCGATATACTGGTGCTGGGCCAATATCATCCGATAATATCAGCCAACTGATATATCGGTCAAGCTCTAGTTGGAGCCCAGTGCTGGTGATGATTTCCTTCTTTAACCAACATTATATGACAGAAGTTTACTGTCGTCCCTTTTCTTTGGGTAAACTCTGAGAGAAATAACCGTGGTGGTAAGTGGCTTCACTCAGACGAAACACAAGCCTACATGGTGGTATAATTAGAGGTTTGTGCACTCAAATTATATAAAGCTCACACTCTACTTCAGCTCAGTCACGTTTCCGAAGCCAATATCAGGAAGTGTCGAGTACCACAGGAAGCTTACATTGACCACAGTGTTGAAGTAAAAGTGCACTGTGGCATCGGCTTTTATTGACTTTTGCTCACATTGAAGTCCAGTCTTAAGTACCACTGAGCCTTTATTGCTGTATGGTCGTTGATTGCTACTTGGTATAGATCCATGTTGTGGAAATGCTGGTTGTGTCCGGTTGTTCTCAGCGTTGTGTCCTGCAGAGGCCGAAACAGCCATCACACCAGAGCAATTGCCCTTTGACAGCGCATTTGTCTGATGTTTTTGGCACACCTTCCATGACCTGTTTCTGTCACAATAATGTGTGAATGTGTGTGTGCATTGAGTCTGACTGTCTGGCTTTCAGTCAGCGTGGTTGATTGCCTCTTTCTTGTAAATATCCCCTTTTTTAGTCCTGAAAGTCTCAAACTGTTATGAATTCAGGAGTCAGAGAAGGAAGAGAAATTGAATCAGCAGAAGTTGTAATGATAGATGAACCCTGAAGAAGTATCAGAATACAGATTTAAAGCAGAGTTTGATTATTTTGAACGGCATCCAGGCAAATATCTACCAATATCGATCAACCTGACAAATTATACATAAATCATTTGAAAGCACAAAGCCACTTAATGACATCTCCGTAAACCACGTTTGTGCTTCTGTTAATCTAAATGTAATTTGGACTACTTCTGACTTTTTGATGTTAAGCTTGGAAGTGTTAACCTTTATGAGAGGATCAGAATCATGGATGTAATTAAAAGAGGTCAGCATATGAAGACAGTTATTTTGGCCTCTCATTCCTGACCTGTGAACAAAAAAGGCATTGAATAAAAGCTGTTAACCATGAAAAAAGTTGATATTATCCTAAGGTTCTTGACTCTGAAATGTGAGGATTCCCCATGTTTCATTCGTATACAGAGCCAGGTACACTGTATATCTATTGTGTTGGCTTTCATTTCTTGCAAAATGTTGTACAAAAAAGGGAGAAACAAGAAAATGACACAGATTAAGCATTGAAAGTAAATGTCAGTTGCTGCGCTGGCTTCTGGTCTCCCTCTCTCTCTCTTTCTCTCTTTTGCCTAGTAACCACCAGTAGCCCTGACTTATCAGCTCAAGAAGCCACTGACTTTCATGATTACAGGGCTAGAAAGAGAGAGAGAGAGCACTGGATGGCATGCTTTGATCCGCCCACTAATCCCAATGCTCCCAGTCCCAACTGTGTGGATCTGCACTGAGGGTGGAAGTGGTGTCCTCGTTGACAAATTGGGTTAAACAAAATCCTGGCAGCAGCACAGTAGTATGTGATTTATGATAAGGAAAAGGTCAGAGCGCGTGTGCTCTAACACTGAGAACACACAGAGTCCACAGCTCAGTCAAATGAAGACGAGGCGAAGCCGAGCAATTACATCATTGGCCCAGGACAAAATTTCTCTTTAACCCCCTTGATTGTTGCCCCCCTTGCACGGTGATTGATAGTTTCCTAAATTGAGTTTTGTCTCCCTTTTAAGCGCTCATAGTCGCCTTGAATGTGTTATACACTGGCAGATGGTGTTAAAGCAAGTTGAAACTGTGTGGCCTGCATCAAAATGAGTTTTTTTTGTGTGAAAGACAAACGTTCAGCCAAAATGAATCCACTTCTTCTACGACTGACCCGTTAACTCTATTCAGTTGCTGCTGTTAACAGCCTATAATCACGATGATGCTTAAACTCTGGCATTGATCCCAGTTTGTGCTCCAGTGCATTTTCATTGTGTTTTACTGCTTTCTGTGGAGCACCAAGGGAAGTTATTGGAGCAAAACTGAGGTCAGGCTGTATTGTTACTGTAAGGTATTTTTTGATGAAAGTGTCCATAAAATTTCTCATTGCCAGTCACTGAATCCGTGTTTGTTAGACCACATGTTGAGTGAATGAACTTTTTAAAGACGTTGTCTGCTCTGAAATGTAAAATTCGAGGTTTGGATTGAATTTGTCCGTGTAGCACATTTAATACGAACATAAACTGAATGTGCTTTACACAAAGATTCAACACCAATCCAACATCAGCAAGCATTTGGCAGCAGTGACGAGGACAAACTTCCTTTCTAACAGGCAGAAAACCTCAAGCAGATATTGTTTAATGCAGGGTGTTTTTAAGTATTTTGATACTGTTGAGTGTTTGATTTTTTTTCTCTACAATTGGCAGCTTAACAAGGGACTGGTTTAGGACAAAAAACTGCACCCAAAAGTGGTCTTTTTTGTTGTTCACATTTCCCCCTTGTGACTTCAGCCATTTGATCTGCTAAAATGCCGATTTACTTAATCCAGAAGTCGAGCGACAGGATTCTCAAAGTCTGAGAATCCAAATGATCATTTCATGATGTTTCAGTTGTGTTATGAGCACCTTTTCTAAGCAAAGCTGAACGCTGACTTACTGGAATTTCTGCCTGACTGGCACTTGTTGAAGTGTGTATAATAATAATGACATAAAAAAAGAGGAAGGCCATTGCAGAATCGATACAGTCTGACTGAATACAGCTGAAAACTGTGCATTCAAGTGGCTAAAAAGGGAAATGTTCATTCATGCGTCCACTTCCAGGTCACAGTATGGAAGTTTGACAGTTTATTGTAATACTGATGGAGTAACTTATAAAGTAGAGAACAGTAAATAAATGTCCAACATTAAACCAAACACCGACTTCTACCAGACTTCTTCCTTGCCAGCCATGAAATATTCCTTCACTGCAAGGGGCAGGTGGAATAACATGCACATCACATGACTGCTGAGCGACTGGTGCCATCTTAACACACCTAAAGGCATCAAAGCATTGGGCGCTGTTGCTACATCCGCCATTTCTACCTCATCCTTTTTATGTCAGGTCCTGGCTCCTGAGATTTCCCCTCCTGTCCCTCAGGAAAAGTATCACACTTTGAGGTGCATCTGTGAACAGGCTGTCGGGGCAGCCTGTCCTGAAACTGTCGGGGTTATTGTAGGGGTAAAAAAAACAAAATCCTGTACACTCCAACCAGGCTTAATTATTTTTTTCCCCCATCTTTGGCCTTTAATTCATAGTAAGCTCGTACTATTAAAAGCCTGTGCTCCACAGTGTTTAAAAGTGAAATTTCCGGCTTTGAATAATCATGACAGGTGCTTTAGTTGTCACGGCCAATGTACATGTTGAGTGGCGAGCTTGAAACCCCCCCCCCCCCCCCCCCGAAAAAAACAGGTATGCCATTAACCTGTAAAACACAAATTCTACAGTACTTGTGAAAAGACTTCTCTCGTAAACAGTGTGTTCAGACATATCTGCCGGATTGCAAGCATGAGAGGAGATGAAGTACCTCTTGCCAATAATCTGTAGAGAAGACCTTTATTTAAGTGTTAAAAATAAATCCCTGAATGAATTATTTTTGAAATAGCTTGCTCTCTACAGTACTTCATGGTCAGGAATAGATGCTTAATGAGCAGATGGAACTGCTGCGCAGCTCAAAGTGTACATATCAAGAATCCAGTGCCTCGGGCTGCATCTGAAAGACAAGACTGAGCTGTAATCTCTGAAGCCTTTTGTGTGTTCTGCGCAGGTTTTTTCACCCGGATTTTCTTGCTGTTTTTTTTTCCTGTTAGTGAGGTAGTTGTGAATGCCTTTGGGATGACTCAGGCGGAAATGTGTGTGTGTGCACTGCTGTGCCTTTGTTTCATTGTTTATGTGAGTGTGTGCACTTGCTTGTAATGGGTGTGTTTGTGAGTGTGTTGAAGTACCTGTGCTCAGACTGAATCGCTGTTGGCTAAACCCCCAGCTCTCCTGGATCTTCTCAGTGCTCCACAGGGCTCCAGATCTCACACAGAGTGGGCTGCTTCCACTCCCAGTAATTGAGCTTCTTCCTCTTTGTCCAGTGGACATCAGAAATATTAGCTGCTGCTGGAAAACACCTGGAGCTGATTGGAATTTCATTATAATTTTTAATTCTGATATCCAGGCGGTAACTAGCTCCTATTCTGTACAATTTGCCATCTGAAGGAAGAATAGTGTTTGTGCTGGGGTCAACTGATATAAAAAACCTCTTCCTGCTTTTTTTCATCAAAACTAGGGTATGGCAATAGAATTTAGCAGATCAGTATTTTCCAATCCACACTCAGTTGGGTTTCCATCTGTTTACTTAAAGCTACATGAAACCTCACAAACAAGCTGGAACAATAAAAGTAAATGGTTGAGGCTCTGATTTAGAGATGACATCAGAAAAACAAACATGAATGGCACAAAGTCGAACTGAAGTTGTTATGGCTAATGTTAACTAGCAGTTGCCTATCATCAGTCAATCAACAAAGCATCATTAGCTTTTCTTCAGAGTTGCATTTCTTGCCATCCAATGGCGATCTAACGCCACAATGAATACTCTTTTTTTTTATATTCAATTCTAAAGCTTTTTAGCTGCACAATTTCCTCTGGGAGGTATTTGCGAACTTTATCTGTTGCTCGATGCCGTGTAAGTAGACTACAGTGAGTTTACCTTAGCTTGATCTCTGAAAAACAAAAAACTTCTTCTTAAAACACTGACAGCTCAGTCTTAAAGAAGTCTTAGAGAACTCTGTGGGGTTGGAAATAAGATTAAAGTGAGTGAAAAGGACATGGTGATGGCCACCCATAAGTCTAAAATCTCTGTTTGGGACTAGTGTATGAAGGGGGTTTAGTGACTACTGTAGACAACCACCCACCCTGTTTCCCTCAGGGGTAATTTAATCTCAGCGTTTGGTCTACTGTTGACCCCTTGACCCCAGCACCCGCCGGATGCAGGTAATACCCCTAATGGAGCTCGTTAGCGACACGTCCTGGGTTGCACAGCTGGGATAGTGCCCCTGGGAGCTAATGGGATTGACAAGAAGTGAATTGGTCTAGGCCAGAGTTTTTTTACCTTGTGTGGGGGCTTATCCTTTTCTTAAGGTCACAAAGTTCTTTTTAGCTGTAACATTGTAGAAATTCTCCGCTTGTGTGTTGACATTTCCCTCGCTGGCCTATAAACAGTGTGTCATTTCTTGAGGGAATGGATGAAGCCTTCGTCTCAACCTGTCCGTGTCATTGGCAGGCAATGTGTCTTTAACAGCAACTCAGGGTAAGTTATGCAACTTCAACTGGAATTTATCCCAAGTGGAAGACCAGTTGTAACAAATATAGTACATGAATGAAGTGTACTTTATCTTACTCATTTTGATTCTGGCATGTTAAAATTGAACTATCCAAGCTAATTTAAATGAGAAAATTCAGGTAGATACTAGAATACTGTTTCTGGTGTCCCTCTGTTACCTGGTCAGTTGCAAAAACGTACATTCTACTGGTATAAAAACACCTGATTGTTGCCGTTTGTTCGCTAACTTTGCCTAATATTACAGTCTCTGTTAGCAGCACACTTTTGTTGTTTGTTATTGGCAACAAAAACCTCCTGTTTTTTTTCCTATCGTTATGACCTATTGAAACTAATGTGAAAAAAACAATCCTATCAACAGGAATGATCCCAGGGGATACATCAGAAGACATAGCACCGATCAATAATCTCCACTATGGGTGTGTACCTCTTTTCATATTGAGGTTGCATAGCTAAGCACAGAGCAGTATTTCCAGAGCTGGGAGGAATTCAGTGTCCTGTTCAAGGTCACCTCAACCTGGCGGATGCCTGGCAGCAGGAAGGAGCTTGAACTTTGTCAAGTTGAAGGACAGTGTCGGTATCCTCCTTGTCTTACAATGAATATTTACGCATAAACAGAAGTAAGACAGAGAGACTCTTCCGTCCAGCTGCTTCTCCTGAAGTTATTACATTATCTCTAAAGCGGAATATGAATTCATCTTGAAAGAAATCTTATCTGAGGTTACACAGGAATTTCCTGCATAGCTTCCGAAATGTCCCCACTCAAATCTCTTCTGTATTGTTCCATCCAACTGAAGGTGCCACTGAGAAAGGAATCCAGGGAATCCGTATCTTTAAAAACAAACGTGTCCTCTCCTCTGAAGCTTCATCTGAAGCATTTCCTGTTTCTGATGATGACAGCACAGTTGGATGAGCTGTCAGTTGGGCTTGATAGCTCTGTTGGTTTTTGTATGTTTAAACCTCAGTTGTGCTTGCTTTAGCAGTGTAGTGGTTGTATGACATTTAGCGTATGGAAAGATTTGGTGAAAAAACCCATGTTGTACTGAGACACTTTCTAGGACTATCAAAAGTTTAAGTTTCTCTTCAAACCCAAATATTCTTAAAAGGCTTCATGAACAATCCTACATTTACCTCTAAATCCCCAGTTTACATCCAGAGAATAATCTCCTGCTGATACTCAAGTGTGACATTTGGATCTCTTTTTTCCAGTCACCTTTTATAATATAGTATAAAGAATCACGAGTACATGATGACATTTTATGATCTGACTCCATTATTGCTTTTTCAATCTGGGTATGAAAGAAACAATCTGAATGTTTGCAGTAATCTGCATGAAAAGTTCAAAAGACTAAAACACTGTCTGATGTGCAGGAAGAGAAAATAACATGAAATGGAAGATTGCACTTTCTGATAAGGAGTTTATGAACTGGACCAAAGAGTTCAATATATCATTTGGCAAACTTTTTTTTTTTTCACTTCCTAGTTCCTTGTTATTTTATAATGTCTTATAATCTGTTACAAAGAGACAAGGAAATCTGATTAGAACAAAATACATGCAAATCAGTACTGTTCTGGACTTTGCACTTTAAGTTCCTTGTGTATTTTTTATCACTCAAGCACGTTTTGTTTTTAATATTAAACCAGGTAGAAGTTAACATGTGATCCTCATCACTGCAGCTGCCTCCTTTCTTGTCCATATTTACTGCACAGTAAGGTTGTTAGAATGGATCCAAAAACGGACCTTTTAAGTTTAATCATCAAAATGAAAAACTCCAGTCAAAATCCCAACCCAGATCATCAAAGGGTGGTGTTTACATCTCCAAAGAGAGCTCCTTTGACCCAAATATTATCTCTCTCTTAAGTTAAAGATAAGGTTCTCAAAAATGTGTCTCAAAAATAGACGCTTTGAAAGCACATTGATCTTCAGTCATATTTTGATCAAAAGCTGGCACATGAGAAGAGAGCACTGTCTTAATTGCGCAACCTAAATGTTGCCAATGTACTTGAGCAATTAAGACGAGTTTGCCTGCAATTATTTGGTAGTTAAAGACAAGAAATGACCCAATATTGGGTGCATAGTACTTCTATTTGTGTTGCTGTGGTATAGATACAGTATCAATATTGTTGGATCTTTACTAGAATCTTATTGAAGTTAGAAGGAAAAAACAACAACCCTCGTGGAAAATGCTACGTATTCTTAAGGCTTTATTCATTTCTTTGTATTGCTTTCTGTAATTGAAAAACCTTACATCGTGACTATTGATTGTAACTTGTGAATTTATTAAAATAGAGAGGCATTTTTAGGACCATTTTTGCCCTTAAAGATTAGGACAGCTGAAGAGAGATGAGAAATGGAAAGAGAGAGCGGTGGATGAAGGGCTGAGGAGATGGGGGGCACAACATAACCTCGAGGCTAGCCTGCCTGCTAACTGTGTAATATTTACTGTAATGTTAAAAATAGCTTTGTGAAATAAACTAAATAAAAAGACTTCATATAATAAAAACACTAATATTGAATACTGAATACTGTCATTATTCATAATAATAGTTTATAATTAGAGTGCACTCAAAGGCATTCAATGTCTAGCTGTCAGTTTTTAAAAATGTTTACATTAAAAGTCAAATAGAAACAATAGAAACACCCCGACTAGCAACAGTCGGGGTGTTCTGAGAAGAAAAGAAAACCTGAGTCCAAGTTTAGCATAAAGTTAAGAGAACAGAGAGATGTCAGATGAAGAGGTTTGACTCTAAATGATGCGGTACGGAAAGCTTCAGCTTTTGTACATGTTCATTAGTGTGATAACACCTCACTGTCTGTATAGGTGATCGTGGTATAAATAGATATGAGGCTGTAAAAGCATACAGCTCGAGGTGTTGTACCAGAGCAAGAAAGCATCAGGTGTAAATAGGAAACAGTTAAATACTCCTTGTGTAATGCAGCAGTTGAATGAATCAGATAGCGGTTAAAGTCGATATTCATTAAGTGCAAATGAATGGTCATGCATGCACTACTAGCAAGTCGGCAGGCTTCCTGTGTGTGCAGTGGATGAAAAAACAGGAAGTGAATTCAGAATTTCAATAAGGTTTCTTTTTCATCTCTGACCTTAAACGTACGGTTAATCCTGGCACATATGCACATTATGTATGTAACACGAACCACAGCTACCACAAAATGAAGTACTGAGACAGATGTTAGACAATATGCAAACACTGTAGTCCCCTGCAGAGAATAAGCCAAAGAAGAATGTAAATGTAGATTTAAACAGAAACGATCAATTACTTTAATGCATATTTCAGTTACTTTCTTATAATGTTGATCCAAAGAAATATTGTTCTTTAAGATAAACTGCTGACTTTTGGTCCATTGAACCCATTTTTTTTTTAGCCATATGCCTCATTTGTACATAGCTTAACTCTTTCCACTCAAATCCTAACAGTCTGCATGGTCTAAATCCAAATGCAAGCAGTGAGCACTCAGCTGCACGAGCCTCTATTTGAATTTGGGTCATGCCGGCTGTGATGTGACAATTCGACTGGAAAGGCTGCGGCAGAGCATTTCAATGTTTAGCATGTTGAGTAAAAGTTCTAAAATCAATCGTCGTGTATCAGAGCGATGGGTGATGAAAGGACGCATGAATGGGAAAATTGAGTACCTGTGGATGGTTGGAAGTTGGGAGGAGTTTTATGTTATCTGATATTTGGTTATGCCTCAGAACAAGGCTGGGTTGTTCTGTAATCCAACAAGACTTGTTCTTATCAATGATTAATAGGCCTGTTTAAACAAGCTGGAGTGTGATAGAGTTTTCATGTGATCCATTTTTAACTTGCGTGGGCCAATAGGGGCCATATGGCAGGGTTGCTAGTATCAGCGTTGTCACTACCTGGTTAGCTTGCATGCAGCCTGGATTTGTTGAAGGTGGCAATGCTGTTTTCATTGCTGTGGCAACCAAGGGCCATAGGGTAGGTTATGTAACGTATCAGTAGGGCATATTGGCATAATTGGGATGAGGGGTTTCTTCACTAAGTGCTCAGTAATTTCAAGGTATTATTCTGTATAACTTGAAAATTGCAACTGGACGGAGTCCAAGGAAAACTAAAGTATATCTTATCTTATCTTAACTTGCTGGCTCCGGAAAGATTCAGGTCGCCATTCCACTGCACACCCTTGCTAATCAACCCAAACAACCACCATGCAGATGGAGCCTCTTTAGAAATCAGATGGCGTCCATAAGGCTCCGTGATCTCTTTGTCCATCTCTAGTGGAATGGCAAAAGTGGCAGGTTTTTTTTCTCATGGTGGCTGATTTCCTCAAAGCGTTATGTGCCTCTAGAGCAGGGGTGGGCCACATGCGGCCCCCATCAACCCTCAACGTGGCCCAATTTTTACATATCAATTAATTGGAAACATGAAGAAACATGACAAAATCTGCCATAAAATCATGAAAACCAGAAATATGTTCATAATAATATTTGATCACTGGTATATGTTAAGTTAAATTTGACACATAATTGACTGAAATCGTTTTTGTATGCTACAATTTGGCACCCTGGCAGTGAGAAATAAATTAATGTGGCCCTTGTTGTGACCAAAGTTGCCCATCCCTGCTCTAGAAGCTGCTTAGGTAAGAGAATTATGCAAGAATGCTAACAGAAAAGGTCTCCATTGGATGTTTTTCATACATATTTCTATCTCTGTTGTCTTGTTTCAAAGTCAATAGCAGAGGTTGGCAAGGATAGTGAAAGACTGATGAGTTAACTATTACACGCTCACTGGTCAGTGTAGCTCACCAGCTAACTTGTTAGCTATCTACTGAAGGACAATGAATGTTTGCGTTCCAATTAATAAATAATCAAGGTCAATATATATCAGCCAATATTAGCTCATTACAGATATATTGGTAGCTATAAGAAAGCAGATAAGTGACAAGAATGACAGAAATGGCAAAGGAATACATGTTGAAACGACAACAAGAGTAGAGACAGCTGTTTACTGCTCTTTACACTTCTTGATCACATGCTAATTAATGGGAACATTAAACTTTATATGAATTGTTTAGAGTGGAAACATCCTCATTATCCACCTTAACAATTATGGGTTTGATTGAAATAGAATTGGCAAATCTTTAACAATCAGCATGGGGAGGGAATACATTTATTTTGGACAAGGATAGTTGGAGGACAATATAAGTGGAGTTATTGGTGAGTGATGACTTTATAATAGTTTATTACCCAAAAGCGAAACTAGTTTTGGCAGCTGCACCAGAGGTGAATTATTTTTACCATAGCAGAAAGTGTTTCTGCAGGTCATTAAGAGTTTTATACCAAATTGTAATACATTATATTACTCTCTTATCTACCCCTCTATTTCATTTGATATTTAACAGTGGCCTGAGTATGACTCAGCCAGTCTGAACAGAAAACCATGCTCTCCTGCCGTTTATCATGTGTATTTAAAAAAACACTCCCCCACCTAAAAGCCTGCAGCACATTCATCTGCCTCTTCCTTCGTTCTTCCCCCTGCATTCCTCAGGGAACGCTGTCAGCTGAAATGCGAGCACCGTGTTTATGTGGGGAACTCCGGGTTGACCTAATCTTTCAGACTGAAAGGAAGAATTAAGTGATGTCATGAAAAGGCATCTTACTGCAAATGTAGTAAAGAGCAATGCAGTGCCAAGAGAGGAGAGCAAATGTATAATTGCAGTAGAATAACCATCAACTTTGTTATGTATGAAAAACACCCATTAGAGACCTATTCTGTTAGCATCCTTGCATAATTATCTTACCTAACCAGCCTCTAGAGGCACATAACGCTTTGAGGAAACCAGCCACCATGAAAAAAAAAAAAAAACTGCCAGTTTTGCCATTCCACTAGAGACGGACAAAGAGATCACGGAGCCTTATGGACGCCATCTGATTTCTAAAGAGGCTCCATCTGCATGGTGGTTGTTGGGGGTGATTAGCAAGGGCGTGCAGTGGAATGGCGCCCTGAATCTTCCCTGAGCCAGCTCCGCTCTGCTGGGCGCCATCACTCCACAGAGAAACGAAAAAATAAAAAAAAGGCTGCAGCACTTCCATCTCTGTAGCGGTGAGCCAGATGGCTGAATCTCTCCCCTGCAGTTCTTCTAAAACCTTTCCACAGAAGATGTTTTTTTAAATTGATTTAGACTGTTTTGTCATTAATCAGTGGTCAGTATGCCCTTCCAGGCCTTGACTGGCATATGTCTTCATCTACAAACTGTGAGTAATGACTGTCAGCCTGTTACATGGAGGGTTGTTGTGAGAACAGTGCTGTTGCCGGGGGAGTCTTATTCAAATTGTTGTGGTGGGAAGACTGATTGTGGCTGTTTCCTGTGTTAGAACACAGATTAGGATCTGGATTGTGCTCCGGGGAGAGGAGCAGCAATAACCCCCCCTTCCAATGCAAAAAAAAAAGATAAAACACCCCACACACACACATTCTAATAGCAGCCTCTTTCTGAGGGACAGTTAAATTATGTTCTCTATATCCTCGCCAAACGATACAGATAACAAGCTCCTCAGTGAGACTAAAGCTGAGTATAGGAGAAGTGTTTTTGTGTTGCACCAGCCATGGATTTTTCAGGCCTTTGCCACAAAATCGCCACATGGAGAGAACATATCCCATTACTGACGTGTATTGATCACATCACATAATTGGCTGTGGAATAGGAAGGGCACAAAGGTAGGGTTACAGCGTGAGAGTCAGTCCCATAAAAGGCTAGCACTTATTGATCTTCTCCACAGCTCAGTCTCTTGTTAATCATGCAAACAAAGTGGAACAGTGTGTTGCGGGGTTAGAGAAGGCGGAAGAGATCATTTCCCCCTGCTCCACCTTTAGCTCAGGCTGCGCTGCTTCGTCATTTGTAATTTAAACTCTTCCCATCGACAGCCCTGCTTTAATGTTACAGTGTATTTTACAGATACTTTTTTTATCTCTTCTCAACATTGTATACGGTCGATCTGCAATGTGCAAACACACTGTCCATGACTGTGATAATAATATGACATAATGTAAATACACATGAATAAAATATTGAAGCATGCATATTTACTCTAAGTGGCTAATCAAGCACGCTCAAGCATGTTTTACACACGGTGTCAGTGTTGTTAAAACGTCGTCTTCCTGATTGGCGATACATTTCAAGAAGCAGACGTTATGCTCTTATTCACCACAAGGTCTTTGTCAACGACATGTTCTTGCTTGTTTCTAATGCTGCAGCCATTGCGTCATTCCACCTTGCAGTTGCCACCAAATGTACACTCAAATAATCTGAGGTAGCTCACAGCTAGCAAGGTCTTCATCGGTTTTGCCAAGTGGTGAGAATAAGGGGTGCTACGGATCACAAAAGTCATGGTTCAGATCAGATCATGGATCTGTAAAAATGAAATATAATAATACACTTTTTTTTCTCCATTGGGCTTTAACAATTTTGAAATCGTAACATAAGCACACCATTTATTCAAAGGACGTGTGTGTCTTTGCACTGGCTGCTCCCGCCGCACTTGGTGTGTGAAGACAGAGTAATCAAATGGGGAGTGGGCTTTTAGGGATTGTATCGTAAGATTTTGGACCTCACACAGCGCTGTTCAATGGAGTCTGTCTGTATAAGTTTACAGCAGCTGCAGACTACATCAGGCTTTGGGATAATGTTTAAAACGTTAGGTTACTTATTATTGTCACAAAACAACAACCAGCGGATACCTGCATGATAAATGAAGACACGGTGAGAGTGATCGGAGAAAAGACGAACCGACAGTTTGATATGAGTTGCCATACACACTGAAATATCAACACTTTACGAGCCTTTCCTGAAAGTTGTTCAGACTGTCTTCACATAGTACATTGGATCTCCATGGCACCTACATGCACATGTATTTAATGGCAGTTCATTTATTTTGTCTCTGGTTTTCATCTCTCTGGCTTTCATGTAGCTTTCATCACACAGCGTCATATTTCCCCCTTGGTGATAAATCTTCCTTTGCCGTGATTCGAGTCCATCTTTCTATTGTTAACATTTCTGAAGCATATAGGGTTTTTATCACAGGTTGGGGTTGCTAGCCCCAAGCCCAACCGTCCAAAGTTTCTTGCTTCTGGTGTGTTTTGGAGTAAGTTTGTTAGTCCTCTCCCCTAAACTAAATTGTCTTCGAGGTAATTGATTACAGTCTCATACCACATAAGGACAGACAGTTGTTGGGTCGTGAACAAGCTGTCTCGTCACATCAAGCCCAATCAACTCCTGCTACTGTATAGTGGAAGCTGCAACCAAGCATTTCCTACCAGCAGCCCGAGATAGTTAATTTATTTCACACAATTATTAAAACTTTTCCATAGATCTCCATGAGCAATTGCTGTAGGAACAGTGGAGATCGGTCCATAAGAATCCCTATATCAACTGAGATCTGTTGCAACTCCATTGTAAATGCATGGCCCATTTTTCCAGGGTTTGATCTACAGTAATTGGGCAAGAGTAGAATGCTGAGTGTAAATGCAAAGGTAGAAACTTAAAAAAAAAAAAAGTCCTATTACTATTTATACTTCAGGCTATGATTTGCAGTGTTCATTGTGACTTTGCATATCCATTGATGATTGAAAAATGATTTAATGTGCAGCTATTCTTTTAATATAGAACACTTTTTAAATGATGAAATAACTAGCTGTTTCTGCAATGAAGGGTCTACAAAACATCGGAAGAGAAGCAAGCTAATGTGAGTACTTCTGGCACTGTCACAAACTGGTGTTTAAGATCTCTTACAGTAAACTAATACAAATTGAAACCTGCATGTTTTCTTGCTTTTTTTTTTCAGTAAACTGAACAGTATGAATTTAGCTGTGGGCTTTTCATTCTGCTGTTGTATTTGAGTCAGTTTCCCACACATGAATTAAGCAGATGACTAATCATAGGCTTAGAGAAATAATCTCACCATAATGTGATGTAGTATTTATTGAAAATACAAGACAGCAGCAGCTCAGTTATTTGGCCCAAGGACACTTTAGAGACTTTTTCGGCTGGGGCTGAAGTTTTACAGTTGAAGGTCAACCTGTTTGACCACTGGACCATCCAGACACAGAGCCAACAAAAGCACCTTGTCAGTCTTTTACAGACAATCATTTGTATTCTGTACTTCTCAAACCAGCTCTCAAAGTCTTTAAAATCCTTCATTGCAGGTTTTTCCATTAATGCGTCTGAAATAAGCTGCCTCTTGGCATACTAATGACAGTGTAATTGTTACTATTAACAATGGCCACGGTAACCTACTTCAAGCTTTTATCTACTTTGGTTTTTAAATTGCTATGAGAATTCCACAAGATAACTTCCACTCTGCTTGACAGGAGAGTTTCAACACAAAAGCTTTTGGGAGGGAAACTGAAGAACCCAAATCAGACCAAAGACACTTCTGGGAATGGACATATTACATTACAAATATGTAGGGAGTTGCAACACTGAAACAGAATGTCTGTTTGTGTGAAATTGTGTTTATATTTAGTCTACAGTCATACTGAACTGTTTGAGAGCCTGTTATCTTTCACTGTGGAGTTGGCGTGTCAAGCCTGCACAGTGTTACGGCCAAATTCCACCAGATGTGTGTTCGGCCCGTCTCCGCTCCGTTCCGGCAGCGGAGCTGATACGTTTCACTTTATTCAATGAGTGTGCTTCCACTGGGTCCGCTGCGCTGCGTCTCAGCTCCGGCAGTCCGGAGCCCTCCGGAGCAGATACGCAAGACTTCTATTTTTGCCGGATGCCAGAGCACGACGCATCAATTCAGCACAGAAAAGAACAAGCGGGACGGGAAGTCAGACACCGATACAACATTAAAACATCCGGTTTATTTTCAGAATAAAAGACTCCGTTTTGATGGTTCAGAAAAACGACTGTATGTGTGTTTGTTTATGTGTTTATAAGGTTTATATAGAGTTTAATGCCATGTACATCGTATTATCTCGCGCTGTCGCGAGTTAATCTTTAAAATACCGCGGGAATTCCTTTGTCTCTGCACCCCAGCTGACCGGCTGTGCCCTCCGTGCTGCGGACGGAGCACGCAGCCGGTGGGTATTGAAGGACGGGGGTGCACGGAGCCGTCACGCACTGGAGCGGACACGCAATGCACACGGATCTGGTGGAAATTCGCCGTTACAATCTCCCAGAATGACACTGATTTTTTTTCCTGTACCTCAGTTGTACTAACCTACAGTAAGTGATGTTATTAAGAAATCAACAAGAGCAAGGCTGTTTTCAACAGGTTTGATTTAAGCAGTTTCTTTTGCAGCCCCCCCCCCCCCCCCCCCCCCCCCAAACTCTGCGAATTGTCTGTCAGAAAAACTCTTCAAATATTTGCAATGACCGCCCCTGAGTTTTCCCAGTAGACATCACTCCTCTGTAGCGAGAATTAAAATGGCAGACCTGCACAAACGTTTAGCTCTAGGCTGGGTTTGGAGTCCATGGGTGGAGAAAACAGGGGAGGGGAGGGTATTTTTTTTACCACGATCCAACTTGTGATGTCACAAAATTTGAAACGGAGCATTTTCTCTGTGTTGTAAGACTTATGAAGACCACAAACAAAGGACTGGATTGATTTATTTAACATTTTGTGGGTCGATGTGTGGGTATATTACCCAAATATATGTTCAAAAACCCTGTAAAAGTGGATTTTACATAATATGTCCCCTTTAAAGGTCATATATCATACAAACTTCTTTTTACCATGGTTTTAAACACTAATATGTGTCCCTATCCTGTCTACAAACCCCCCAATCATGAAAGAGTCCATCCTCTCCATATTTTGCCTGCTTCAATTTTCAGAAAATGTGTTCACTTCTTCTCGGACAGAAACAAGATTTCTGAGCATCTTTAAGCTCACTATTTCTTCAGTTTTTAGCATTCATGAGGTATTAACACAAAGTCAAATTATTCCTAGAAATGTTCTCTTTTCCAAAACAATTAGTGCTAGTAATTATACTGATTAAACTGATTAACACTTTTTAGGGAAGCTTCGGGGGCTGTGAGCCGAGCTGCCGCTTACTTCAGCTCCCTGGCTCACTAACACCCTCCTTCTGGTTAAAACATGGAATACGATGGTGATGTAACCAAAACACAAAAATGTCCAAAAGAAATGTTTTGATGTATAACAATGAAAACTCTTATAAACGGTATTCTTAAGAGTAAAAAATGAAGCTCATATATGTCGAAGGAGGAGTTTGGTGTGGAGCTGAACCGAGGAATATGAAGGGCCAACATATCTTAAACTCCCTCAAAATCTCAAGAGGTTTGGTCCCAACAGTTTCACATCAGATTTCTTGGTATATAGAGTTGTGGTATTGTCATGCTTTCAGTTTATGTAAAATATTATGAGTTTGTTAAACACAGTTTTATTTAATGTCTATCTCATTTAGTATCCTTGTAAAAGCTGCAATTTGTCAACACAAGTCAGCTTACTCACCACGTTAGACAGATAATTCAGTGTCTGCGAAAAAAGAAGGAGAGCAGTCTTTTTTTTCCAGACAAAATTGACTATCTCCATGGTCTTCTATAACGCAGACAACCTGTCCTGTCCGTCCGTGATTGATGACATTTCTAAAAACCAATTTCTCATAAGTGGAAGCTAGAGGAAGGCAGGTGAGCTTCCTCAATCCCTTTTCCCATCTAAAAAGGAGTGTGGGGGGGGGGGGGGGAGAGCATTAAACCTGCCACCAGTTCAGTGTTAGCATAATGAAAGCAAACGGAGCGTGACGACCGGAAAGCTAAACAATTTAAAATTAATAGCGGAAGCTCTTGGGGAAAACAAAAAGGAGTTAGACTCACAGAAGGTGGAATTTGATTGAGGGGAGGCTTTGAGTAGTTTTCTCCTGTGAAATTGAGCATGTCCCTCACAGTGACGTATACTGCTCATCTGGTTCTTTGCGACTGACCCTCCTCCATTAGCAGGAGAGAGGCTCCACAGATACACAAAAGCAGAACATCAACAGGTTTTCTGAGACTATCTTGCTCACTGCACAAAGAAAAGTAGACAGCAGGCATCTGTTTATATTATATTATGTTAGGACTCTTCATTCTGATTGACTGTTTTTTTAATGGTTTTTAAAAAGCCAAGTTTTACATTTTCGACAGCGTACATTCTCAATGAGTGATACATTTACTACTTACTACCGGCTGCAAGATTCTTGCTAAACAGTTTCTCTCCCTGAGTATTGAGATCACAATTGTCTCACATGATTCTCTTTTTTTTTTTTAATCTCACTCAAATAAAACATGTACTATGGAGCCCATAAAGTCCCAAAAAGTAAAAAGAAAATATTGTGTGCACAACTTTACATCTAATGCGCACAACATAATTTCTTGTCTGCACAAGTTAGAATATATCTTGTGGGAACAAGATCATTATCTTTAGGCTCATGATAATGACTTGTGCACACAATCAGAAATACTTTATTTATCCCAGGGAGAAATCGGTTGTTACAGTTGCTCTTGAACACAATATTGAAATACATTTAAGAATGTAAAATAGAATAGAGGTAATAAGATAAGTAATAAAATAGCAATATGTACCAAGTGAGACTAGAATAAATAAAAAGCTATGTACAACGTAGAATATGAATCTTGTGCGCACAAGATAATGAAATTGCTTTTAGATATTTTTTTAAAGGTTTTGGGCGTTCAGTGGCTCTGTACACATACTGACTGTCTAGGCACTAGCAGCACGTGTTTTTATTTGATTGCAAGAAAATATTCTTTTTTATCAACAATCGTGCAGCCCTTATCCCTAGTAGGATTTTAAACAAGTATGAGATGGTTTTAACATGGCACCCAAGGTGTCAGAAGTTCTAGAAGCAAAGACTTTTCACTGAATGTAGTCAGTAGGATTGGGAAATAGTAGAAATGTGTCCACTGGTACAGATTTAGCAATAGTTTTGGTTTTTCTGTTTTGACTTTTGTGAGGCAGTTGTTTTTGTTTGTACTGACATTATAAGTTATATGAAATATCAATCAAATGTGGTGAAATATGGAAACAGGACATGCATTTTTTTTAAAGAATTTCTTAATTGAATTAAGGAAAATAACTTCTACCGCTTGATTGTTTTTTGGCTTTACTGCACTATATACATCCGTTTATAGAAGATTTCGGTCATATGATTCATAGTGGCAAACACACTCTGCTGCAATTTGATATGATGCATCTGGGAAAAAAACTAATGCAGCATAATAAATCATGCCTTCAATAAATCTTTCCTTCGTCAATGTGTTAGCAAGCTGTGAATTTTATCACTGCATTAAGGTAGAATAACAACTTTAATGAAATCGTCTTGTTAGGTAACTGCAAAATGCAATAAACAGTGACAGGTTGATTTATATCTCTGCGTGTGTTTATCCAAGTCTCCCCCCCCCCTCTAAGGACACTCACAGCAGCCCACCTCCCCTCTTAGCATAAGCACTTGGTGGGTTAGAGAGTCACTGAGAGAAAGAAAGTTGTGTAATCCCCTTCCCCTCCCTTCCCTTCCCTTCCCCTGCACTTTAGCCAGACAACAAGAAACATCTGGATGGAGAACAGAGAGTTCAGAACGCACCCATCCCCACCTTGGAAGAGTCCAACAATGCTTGGCTCAGGCTGTGCACTTTGGAGTCTGGACACCCCACTGTTATCCTCCCAAACCCTGTGCAAGTGTTGCATTCTTATCCTGACTTTGCTGATTTCTGGGAAGAATGTGTGGGTGTGTGCTGTAGTTGAGTGTCCGCTGTGGTGTGCAAAGTGTGTAATTTTCTCTCTCTGAGTGGGGTAAAAGGTGTTATTTTCCTCTCTATACTTCGATCCTGACAGGCTGAAACTGTTTATCCACAGGTTGAAACATTGCATATCACCATGTTGTCAGGTGTGTTTTGTCACCATGCTTTCACATCTCAGGTGGGCTTTCACTCATTCTTCCTTCATTTAAGGAATAAATTCCAACACAATTTCATGTTTGTCTTGCTTTAGATGACTATAGCAGTGTTCTTTTATTTTCCGCACTGCTCTCGAAATCCAAACTTCCTACACTTATGTCACTCACGCTCTTTTCTACATCATTGATCCCCTGTGAGCATGCAGTGCAGGTGCTGCAGCCAGAATTAGAACTGTGTAGTAAAGTGGGCTGACTTCTGCTTTTACAAGACCCTTATATTTGCCTTTTCATTCAACTGTGTCCGTTTCTGTTCATTCCTGCTCGCGTTTGTGCACGTAAATGGCACAGGCCGGCCCACCTGCCATGTGGAGACACAGTGGTTGGGTAAAGAGAATATGTTTCAACACAAAAAAAACTTGTGTCAGTTATTTAACATTTCTGCTTTAATGTAGGAATATGGTGATAAATCCTTGTTTCCTTTGTCCTTTTTGACTCGATCAATTATATTTATTTTACTTATATATTCATTAACTTTTGATTTATAAACAACATTTTTTATTATCTTATTTATTTGAATTATTTGTTAAACTCACATTCAAACTGCCACAAATACAATAGAAAAGGCTGTTAGAGAGCTGGTTTCAATGCGAACGACACAATATAATAAGATAACAGGGAAATACAATCTAGATTGATGACTGCTAATGTTACCACTCATCACTGAATGGTGAGATAGAATAACAGTGCTGCCTTGAACATGCCATGTAAAATAATCTAATGAGACCAGGTCAAATCAAGTTTATATGTTTATCTTATCATCTTAGGAGGTGAGTACATTTAACTTTTTGTTCAGCTGCCCCAAAGAAATAAAAAACCACAACAACAACAAAAACCTAGTAAAGGGCAGGTTAAAGCGATTTATCCTTATCCTGTGATTTTAAGGTTTAGCTATCAAAATTGTTTTAGGTTATCAAGTTATAAAGTTCTATCTGGGGTTTAGAGCTAACAGAGGTCGCATACATCATGTCCAGATATGAAAACAAACAAATTTACATAGCAGTGTATTAAGTAAAGTGGACCTAATTCATCACGAGAGCACATCATAATGTGCGAGCATTTAAAGAAAGGGCACATTGAACGTCTCTTTTAAAAATCATTTACCTTAAAAGTTACAGCCACGCAGTGATTTTTCTCTCATTTACATTTTACTCCCTCACCTTTAAAAAAAAGCTTTCTCCTAGAACACTTCATATTTTCTCTCTTTCTCATGTCTTTTTCTTTTTCTTACCATTAAACATTGAGAAAAGTCTTCCCATTCCAACTCTTACTATAGTAACCACACTAAACATTCAAACAGAATCAACCGTCTTACATTAACGTTGGTTATGTTCAAGGCAAAGATGAAAATATGGCTTGAAATTAGACTTTTAATGAGTTTGAAAGAGTAATGTCGTGGCGCTGGTTGACCGAGAGGTTATTTTGAGTACCTGATGTGCAGAGGCTATATAGCCCTCAAAGGGGGAAGACCCTTGGTGACTGTCCTGTATGTCACCCCCCACTTTATCTCTCTGGTTTCCTTCCCTGTCCACTATTCTATCTAAATAAAGGCATTAAGAAGCCAAAAAAGAACTGTACCCGATTCGTTGATTAATCATTTATATAATCGTTAAGTTGACTATGAAAATAGTTGTTTGTTGCAGCCCTCGAACCTGGTCAGCAGAACGCATTAACTAAAAACCATAAAAGTGTGATGTCAGCATGGCTCTAGCATTACTAAGTTTGACCATTATTTCTTGACATTATTTTCGCTCTTTTTATTCTCACTGTCACAGATAAAACTGGGTCTTTCCCTCCCCCGTGTTTTTCACAATAAACTCATGGACAATAGACGTCCCTCCCCACAGAAATCTTTAAATTTACGAGACCCTGTGCTGTCTCCAACCCCCCCCACCTTCTGGGCTAAGGTTGTAGTCTCTGATCTACCCAGACATATGACTGTTTCCACTTTAACATTTAGCTGAAGGGCTGAATGTATGTTGAGTTTGACCTGCTCGTCTTTGCCGCTGGCAGTGCTCTTTCATTTCTCTCAACCTATTCGTTTTTTTTTCCCAGTACGGCTTGACCTTGACAGAGGAGTGTTGGGGGAGAACAGGATCGCTTTTTTCCCTGACCGCCACCCTCACATGATATGAGATGATGAACTGCAGGGCCGGGCGACATTCATCTTACCCAAACGTTCCTCCTCTTCTCTTAAGAGCCCCACCTCGCCTCTTTTTTCCCAGTCTGTCTTTTTGTTCCACTTTAGACGGGGGAAGAAATGAAAACCTTGCAGTCAGAAAATAATGAAACTCTTAATGCATTCGATTCTAGATTCTATTAAAAGACACTAAATGGTCTATAAAACGCTTAAAAGTTTCTAGTAAAATGTCCCCATAAACCAGGACAGCAGAGCTTGATAACACATGATGATGTTCCCCATTAGAGGTTAATCCACACGTCGTATTGGTTTAGAGTTAATGTGCAGACATATTGCATCTCTTAGGTGTTTAATTGTCTTTAAATGTCAGCGCGAGTGATGATACTTTTGGGAGATCATTACAAGGCTCGCTGGCTTAAATAAGCTTACTCCTAACCAGACAGCTGAATGGCACTGATGATTCCCTGTTTGACTGACAGAGCTGAGACATGTTTTTCCCCTGCTGGAGTTTAATTTGTGTAATCATGAAGGCAACCTTTTCGAAATCTGCAGCATTGTTGAACATCCGTCTGATTGATATCCACAAACCCACTCTGGGCCTTGGTCTGTCACTCATGCTCTCTTGTCATGTGTGAGAAACACAATAGTTACCAAAAACGGATCTGAAACATGTTCCTCAAATATTTCAAAGGCAGACAAGAAGCTGGTATGTTGTCTTTAGCTTTATTAATACTGATAAGGTTGATTCATTTACGAGTGTTTGATTACTGCAGTAACAGCACCAGTTTGCCTCAATGCCCTGGTGCTTCTAAATGTCAGTCTGTTCATTTACGTGTCTGGACCACTTGGCTGTGTAAATAATAATATCATCAACATAGTGGAAGTGTTATGTGTCCTGTTGTGTTTTAACAGCCTTGAGCTGTTGTTTCCACTCCTTTAACAACACTGTGTCTTGTGGTGTTCTTGAGCCACATTATATTTTATTTTTTTTACCATGGCTTTCTGTTTGCAGGCTGAGCTCATGGCAATCAAAAGACACCACAGTCAAAGCTTTATTTAGTCAGAAACCTTCATTATTTGCCATGCTGGCACAGCCTGGCAGCATGGTTCCAGGGTTGTTGGCCTGTCTGAGGGTTGGTCCATCCAAACTGAAATATCCCATCAGCACTTGGATATGTCGCGGTGACATTTTGAACATGCATTCATGTTCCTGTGACTGGAATTCTCCAAAGGACGATTTTTTTTTGTTTTTTTTTTTTTTATTTATTTGATATACTTTATTAATCCCCTACGGGGAAATTGTGGTTCGCACTCTGTTATTTTTGGACATGCTTCTCACACACACAGGCCTGGATCACACACATGCACAACGAGACCTGTGGACATGCATTAATGGAGAGATGTCAGAGTGCGGTGGCAGCCCCTTGGGAGGCGCCCCCTGAGCTGGTGGGGGTTCGGTGCCTTGCTCAAGGGCACCTCGGCAGTGCTCGAGAAGTGGTCTGGCACCTCTCCAGCTACCAGACCAACTTCCATATTTTGGTCCGCATCGGGACTTGAACCGGCGACCCTCCGGTTCCCAACCCAAGTCCCTACGGACTGAGCTACTGCCGCCCCCAAACAGGCTGAAATCCGAGCACCTTGCTCACTGACAATATTCCTGTTGTTGTGTTTTGTGCTAACACACAATATGAGATTTTATTTGCTTCATTTCTGCTCGTGAGATTGTCATTGTAATCACGTTGGAATGTGTGTGTAGGCACTGTCAAAAGCTGACAGAGCCACTAGCATGGCTGCAGGCTCATTTGTTATAGAAACCCCTGATTATATACTCTGATGCCTTACTTGCTTGGAGAAATAACACATTTACTCTACTATATCAGTTTTAAAGACAGGTTAGTAGGAAAGGCTGTCAGAATTTTCAAGACCTCAAAACATGTGCTTTAAAACTGAGGTGGGGTCCTTCCTGCCCGCTGTGTGTGTGTCTATGCTCTGCCATCCGCCCATAGATTGGACATGTAGCTGCAGGAGCTGGGGATCGAAACCCCAACCTTCCGGTTGAGAGACCACTGACTCTACCAACTGAGCCGGAGCCACCCCAAATCTGATTAACCAATTTTGGAAGCCCAGGAGTTCTTTTTTTGTTAAGATGATTATTATCTATAAATAACAAGGAAAGAAAAAGTTGACACAAATATTGTGACATGTATACTTTATGTGTGTTTTCCCTCAAGCCTGGCCAAAGCTGTGACTGTATGTGTGAGACATTAGAAATGTGTTAGCTGAAGTCCCTCAGGTGGTTCCATGGAGGGTGAAGGCCTGGTTGTCACCCCAAATCTCTGAGATCACAACAGGAGCTGTATTAGGAGAGAGAGGGGGGGGGGGGCATTGAGGGTTTCAGGGTGACAATAAGTAACTTCCTCTTGGAAGAATTGAATGGAACCTGACAGCTGAATGTTAGAGGCCTCCCACCCTTGCACCCTTGCTGACACATCGTCTTTGCTTCCTCCTCCATAATTACAAGAGGTCTGGCTCTCATCGCTGGCCAGTAGAGGAAAAGACTATTGAAATATTTAACTTTGGTACTAGTTCTTAACCTCTGGTGGAGGACATGAGAGGGAAATATGAATCATTAACAAATGTTCCCAAATGTTCAGTTTTGAAATTGGAAAATGATCAAGATTCAGAGTTTTTTTTGTTCTTAGTTAAAGGATTAAAGAAAAATGTACAAATCACTGGCTTTAGTAATAGGCTTAAGTATCTGAAATATAATTTGTTTTGTTGTTGAATGTTTCATGTACATTTCACCCTTTAATAATGAAGTGCATTGACACTAATTGCCTTTTTAACCTTGATCAAGTTGTCATTATGGGCTTTTAAGTCACCATTAGAAACATTAAAGCTTGGAAAACAGCCTCTTTCATCTCAGTGAGAGTGCCTTAAGTGCAACATACCACTCTAATTCTTCTTCCATCATTGTCTATTTTTAACAGTGTGCTTTTATCAAGGTTGTGAGAAAACAGAAATTATTATCTTCCCATTTTTTTTCTCTCAGATTAACAGGATCAAACACACTGCAAGAGGTGTGGGAACACAAACACTTTAGAGCCGCCGCAACCTCGAAGAGCTCCTTCCCAATTTAAATAGAGTCCATGAGGTTCTGAGAACAAACAGGATCCTTCACAGAACTTTGTCTCTCAAAGCTGAATCAAACCAGCGGAACAAAAAGTAGACATTTCCATTTTCTCATCTCGTTAATGACAGGTTCCTAACGCCTGAAGAACGCCTCAGGACAAACGAGAGCGCTGTAATGAGAAAAACAATGGGATGGCTCGCTAGACAACAAAATGTGATGGGAACACAGGATTCCCTACCATTTGTTTTATATGGACTTTAACGATGCACTTGATTAATTGGCTATTTCGTTGTAATGCTGTTTGAGCGGCCCCTTCTTTTCGCAGGGCCCCGGGGCAAAGCAGCTTAAAACTTTTAGCTAACAACTTCAGGAGAGCTATCCTGGCGCGTTTTCAGCAGCTGTGTCCCCAAACAGTTGATTGAGCCGGAATGGACTGGAAAGTTGCCTCCTGCATGTCTTTACTCTTTGCTATAGCATCTGCTGCCTGAATTATTTAACTGCCTGAGATCATTAGGCTTGTTTGCTGGTTTGCTTACCAGGAGTCGCAACTGTCATTACAGCTGTATGAGACTTTCTAGTTATTGGATGGTCTGCAGTGAGCCAAGTGTGCATTGAAGATGGCCTAGATTGTTGCTTTGTTAATGATTACACACAAGCACATCATTTTAAGTTTACTGGTAGATGTTATGCGTGGAATTGTATGGCATCAGTCGATGTGAATAAAAATGCACATGGTGATGTCATGGCCATTGAATATTCTCCCTCTGATTGGCTGATGGGTTTACCCCAACATGGTGTTACACTGGCAGTCAGACAGTTAGAGCTGTCAAACAACACATATAGGGATTTAGGTGTTTGTTAGGGATTTCGCTTTTTTCCCTTCGATTTCAGCAAACAAACCCTCAAAAAAAAAAGATGTATTCAATCTGTCTACACAGTGCGACTCAGGCCACATCATGCAGACACGTTTTTTGCACCTTGTCAGAAAAAGTTCAACTCAAGGTTTCTACGGGAAGCAGTGTGTCAGACAAAAACAAAGTGGAATTCTACATTGAAATTGTTCATGGAAGAGAAAACGGTGAGACGGTATGGTGTTGCATCTGCTGAATTGAATGGGGGAAAGGAAGAGTGACAGTACAGCTTCATGCAC
This sequence comes from Tautogolabrus adspersus, assembly GCA_020745685.1. Taxonomy (NCBI): domain Eukaryota; kingdom Metazoa; phylum Chordata; class Actinopteri; order Labriformes; family Labridae; genus Tautogolabrus; species Tautogolabrus adspersus. The sequence goes on along the minus strand of CM036549.1, from coordinate 7,503,536 downwards.
ATAGTGGTTATGGATTAATTTCTGTCAGGCAGTCAATGATTAATGTTCAGTGAATGATCTGAGTTTCTGTCTGATAGCATATGCTCTGTGTGAACATGTTTGTTTCTCTAAAATGTCACATTGACTTCCACAATTTGCAGCAGAAGCCTGCTTGTTATCAAGATGCTTTATGGAAATGTCTGATTTTTACATCCTCACAACAAGAAGTGTATTTTTTTACAATCAAATATCCTTTACTTGAAGTGCATTGACAATGGTGTGACTACATCAATCGTAAAAATTATATTAACAGCCCGGGATTATATTTAATTCGGTCCATAAAACAACCCTTTATTTGGGGCAGGCGTCAATATCAGACCGGCTTTTAATGACTTTCAAACAATACTTGTGCACAGCAAAGATGGGAAAGACTATACAAGTGTAGATTTACACCAGAAAGAATTGTAGGACAGCCCATCCATACAAACCTGCTGAACTGTGGGGGAAAGGCAGACACCTTTCATAAGATATTTTTGATCTGCAAACTAATCTGCACTAAATGCATAGGGGGGCTCTAATAGAGAGCTGCCTTTATTTGCCAAACTGTGCAGCAACACCAGGCTAGTGAAAGGTACTGGGCCTTAAATAATGATGGGCTCTTATTTGAAGTTTTACGGTACTTTAAATACACAATTCTGTGGAAACACAGCATATGATCCCATGTTTAATTGAACAGAGTTTAATTAAATAGCATGCCGTCATGCCTGAAATGTTATAGAGGAAATTGCCTGACACCCTCTGGATTGCCTGTTAATATAAATAGTCTTAAGTCAATGTTGCCTGCTTGCTCGCTGGACAAGCTCACAACAAACATAAGGGGTTTGATATCACTGTTTATAGCTTGATGATGAGTTGTTAAGCAGCTAGAAAAAAAACTTTTGCTAAAGTAATTGTGTAAGGAACAAATATAAATTGCAGGACACGCACATTTTAGCCCCTTTGCACTGACAAACCGATTGCAGGGACAAAGTGATGAATTGGTGGTTTTGGAAACATTCAATAGCTGTTGGATCCTGTTCTTTCACTTCTTCTTGAGTTCAACTCTCTACTTTGTTTAAGGCCAACAGTAGCCTTTATTAAATCAGTGAGCGTGGGGTGTTTTCACTAGTTTGCATTTCTATCTCATTTGGACTACGCGGAGTGCCCGTGTGAAAGATCTGACTGTTCGTTTGCTGAATATTAAAGCCATCTGTTGGCGTTTGCTTCCTCCTCAGGACATCCCCCTGATGTGTCGTGTGTTTGCCATTCATTACAGAGCATGTAAAGCACCCCGACAGTCCAATTAGATTAGTGCCGCAGACTGACAAGACAATGAGCGCACACACGTTGGACAGTTCAGCAGCAGAGGGTGGGAGTATAGGGTTCTGACATGCTCAGCCATGCATGGAGAGAGACGTGCACAAATGCAAATACACATGCACGTGCCATCTGTAAATCTTGACTCTAGTTAACAAGTTCAAAGCTCTGTTTTTAACCCCCCTGCCTACCAACTCTTGTGCATTTAATCTTCGTTTTTCACCATTATTTTCCTTCAAAGCAGAGTTAATTCAATGAACCCCACCCAATTGCTTTTACTTCTAAAACTATGCAATGAAAATGAGTCTGCAATTGCACCCATTGCTACTTTGGCTTGGCATGGTGTCACTTCTTGATGTGTCTTACATTACATTTTGTAAGAATATATGCAGCATTAGCTAAATGCTATAAGAGTCAGTGATAAATGATAATCCATGTCCAATAGAATAAAAGCCCAAAAGCTTGAGACTGATATTTTCAGTAAATTCTGCCAAATAAACAGACACTGATAAGAAATATCCTGCACACTATTGACAATCCAGTTATCCCACACACTACTTTCTTGCTAGGCATCACCAATTTATTGGAAAAAATCACAACATTTCGGCCCCTCTGAACCTTTCTGAGTTCTTAGATCACACTTGACAAAGGTGCAGGATTTTTTTCTTTTCAATGCTATAGTTTGATGTCCTACGCATGTCCTACTGTATGAGATAGTTGGATGTGGGAACACCTCCTTTAAAGCCAAATAAACAAACAAAACATATGGATTCAAAGCAACTATAGTTAATATAAGAACATGAATAAAATATTGATGGAAACTCCAGTAGCTACTTCCAAGTTATTACATGTTTTTGGGGGGTGGGGTTAAGATATGCTTAAATATGTATGTGTGTGCTAATGGCTGCATACCCACTGTGACTCATCCTGTAGCTTGACTCTACAGGATGTATAACAGTAGTATAACAGCTTCATTAACAGATATACAATTTACAATGTGTTAATGAAAAAGAGGAGAATCTTGGCTTTCAGCTGCAAAAGAAAGGGAGGCTCTAGCTGTAAAATGTTTTTACTTAAATCCGTCTAAAAAGGATCATTAAAAACCAATCGGACCCCTTTTTTCAAAGGGTTAAAACCACACCCCCATCATGCTTTTTCAAAGGCCATTTGAAACAGTATGCCGAGTCATATTTACCAACCATTCTTCTCACAACCTTCTGCATACGTTTCCAGATGGTGATGGATGTTTTCCAGGTGGAAAGCAAACATTGTGATTGGTGGTCGCTGGTGAAAGCAAGCTGATCACGGCACAGTCGGGCACAGAAATTGATCAGGAAGCTTAAGCGGGCGGAACCAGCTCGAGGTTTAATGAATAATTTAACATGTGGATGATGACTCAGCGCTTGTAGCTGTGTTTGCTGCACTTGAAGTATATACTGTAGAAAATCCAACTGAGTCTGTTTTGTTTAAGGGGAGAGAGAGTAATGCTGATTTCTGTGGCGTTAGAAAGCAATGATTCACTTTCTCCTGTTGTACTTCTGCAGAATTTATTCTGACTTCCAGAAAGCATATACAGTAAGCATGGAAGTTAGACTGCAAATTGTGTTTTGCAACTTCCCCAGATGGTCCCTTTGCTGATATCAGTTTTATGACCACAGCAAATGTTTGATGAAAAAAGCGACTTCATCACCCGTCATTCTGACAAATGCAAATTATTCAGCAGAAGTTGTATTTATCATTTGAGGGACAGACACCAAAGGAACGTCTATGATGCTAAACATCCAAAAATATTTAACATATTGTCTGCCCAACACTCATCAGCTAAAGCAACTTGCCCTGATACTGTCAGCAATTTACAGAGAAGAGCAGAAGTTAATTTACAACTAGAGACATCTTTCTGGCTCCTTCTTTGGCCTGCAGTGATGCCTTTTAATGAATCATTTTTTGTTATGAAATAGGATGCAGCATTACTCTCTAGTGGCAAAGAAAGATGATGGATTTGAATTGACTACTTGTTTGTGTCGTTGTTAAGTAAAAATCCCTGACCTGGGTTGGTTTCAGATGGAAAAATGTGCTGCCTTTTTCTGTTTAATGTTATTTTAAGGGAGCCAATATGTGTTTTATTAAAGTATAATCAGCAGATGAATTGATTTAAAAAGATCAACAGATCACAATGGCTTAAAATAAAATTAATCCAACTATATTTTGATACTGCGGTAATCATTTGAGGCAATTCTTCAAGCAAAAATGTCAAAAACCTTCTCATTATGCTCTGATTGTCTGTTATATCATTGCAGAACTGAATACCTAATGTCCAAAAAGCAGTTACTAGGTTTATTAATAAAGCATAATCCGCTGATAAATAGATGAGGAAATTAGCTGCAGCCTTACACTTTATCTGTGCCTTGATGTTGTCCACGTCTAGAAAAATTGAGTTTCTAGAGAATGAGACTGCTTCTTGATCCCATTGTAGCATCACTAATGATTAGAATCAGATCATTACAGACAAATGCATATCCTCTTCTTTATTTCTCCTCTGAAGCTCTTTTATTCTATGATGAGCGTCTCTCTGTGTTTCTCTGAGTGGCTGCTGTGATTTAAGACTAGCGAGCTGTTAGCCCCCGCTGCAGGCCGAGCCTCTAATGGATGTGGAGAGAAAACAAGCTTGTCTATCTAATGGCCAGGCTTCTAATGCGGTGCTGAAAGAGTCAGGAACAAGGGGGAGGCTCGGGTGAGGTGGGGGTTTCCGGTTTGAAGGGTTGCTGAGGTTGACGTGCTGGACCTCGTTTCCGGAATCTGGGCGGGACGACCCCCCCTCCGGGTGACCGAGGGGACTGTTGACTCCGCTGGGAGGAAGTTGTGATGTAACTCCTGGAGGAAAAAGCTCAAAACTGATTAGATTGGAAGTAATGTTGATGAATATGGACTTGATGTTTCTTTTGGTTAAAAGGAAGCAGAGGAGTGGTTTTCAGCTAAAGGGCACAGATGAACAGATTAAATTAGACAAGACGATGAAAACCACTGTTTGGAATCTTTTGGTATTTGAAGTTCACATGCTGGATGATATAATTTCCAGTGTAAACATTCACGATTAATTGCTGATTTTAAAGATTATATTCCCTAAGACTGGAGGCAGCATTTATTGGATGTGTTACCAATCTCTACTCAATTGAAACAGAGTTTACGCGGTTGGACAATTTATTTATATTCAGTATTTTATTTCACCACTTTTTGATGTTCTATTATTTTTTCAAGCAAAAATGCTAAAACATGCTAGTGTCTGCTTCTCTGATGCAAGGATGTTTTGTTTTCTACCATTCCAAACTCAAAATCTCAGATTTTATTGGGGCTTGGGTTTCATGCCTTTATTGTAGAGATAGGACAGTGGATAGAGTCGTAAATCAGGGAGAGAGGGAGAGTGAGGAATGACATGCATGAAAAGAGCCACAGGTCGGATTTGAACCCGGGCTGCTGCTGTTCGTTTAAAGAAACAGTATATTTCTGTGATTTTTCTCTGATACCTGTAGTGTGTCTTTTCTATTGTTTATGATGTTACTCTTGATTTAAATGTCATCTAAATGTTCGTTCAATAGTAAGGAAATGTTGAGGTTAGCCCACTTATGTAACACTAACCATGACTCTTTGACCTCATGGTTCAGAAGTTTATGAGACTTGTTTGCTGCAGTAACACCCAGACCACATCTCTTTACAACCGTTTTATTAGACGTGAGAACACATCGCCCAGAGAATCGTTAACAGCAGCACAACTTGTGTTTTTCTTTTCGCCCTAAGATCTTACTTTCAGTCATGATTAAGCAGGCTTGTCCCTGGCGTAATGTAACTTTGTTTGTCTGCAGTCATTTTCAGCTCTGCAGACGGGTTTTCGTAATGCTCCTAGCTGCATGGGCCCAGAGGAAGTCAGGACAGAGTGCTGTTTATTTATAGGGCACTGAGGTCTTTCCCTTCTCTGTGTAACTCTCAGAGTCAACCAAACAGCCAGAGGAAGCCCCATAAATGATTTCATAGGCCTGTGACTCATTTTACAGATTTAAACGTAGCTGTATGGCAGAGTTATGCCTGTAAAAGTTTGCATTGCGCCCGTGCTCTAGGAAAACCCCTTCAGTCAGGGCTGATGTCATCAGCCCTGACTGGATTTTCATTTGTGTTTTGTGATGACAATATAATAGCTTCTATGGAACTTTAAATGTTTTTTTATTATAATAATGAACTTTGCTCTGTGTTTTCAATAACACAATCACATTTCAATGGATTGAAAGCTTCACGTGATATAAATAAAAAGAGAAAAAGTACCAGCTGCAGTTACTTTGAATGGGAAACCCTGAAGGAGGTACAATATAAGCAAGCGAGTGCACTCAATTTTCATTTTCTGTCCTTTGTGATGAGATCAGGAAGTTCATGCTTGCAGTTTTACGCGTTGAAATTGAGGTTACCACATAGGCAAGTCATGCAGAGAAGGGACTGCTCATGCTGCCTGCAACCATCACTGTGACAACAACAGGCGCTGTATTTACAATTAGCATTCAGTCAATCGGTGGTTAGCAACACAGTGTGTAGAGGGCTGCAGAAACCCCCCCGAAAGAATGCCTGATAGCAAACTAAAAAACGGAAACAAACACTGAAAAGGTTTTCCAAGGCTTTATTTATACCTCCCTAGAGCATTCCAGATGTGCTTTACCGTATATTAAGGATAATGCAGGTGTGTATCATCTGCGCCTATAAACCAAATCAGGTGGAAATGATTTGGACCACATTGGCCTTTATGAAACCATATGCTCTGCTTTACTGCTTGGCTTTATTGTGCAAACAAAGTCACACACACACAAACAAACATTTATCCTGATAGCAACACACATATACAGTATGTGTGTGCATGCAAATACAAAGAGGTAGAAACACACTGTTGGCACTCCCTGCCTATGGGCTATAAGGGATGATATTTACATAGCAGTTTGGATAAGAGAGTGGTACCATTAGCAAGATTGATCGCTGCAACGTGGATGGGGATTTATCACAAAGCCAAAGCCCTGTGTGAAAAAATGAGCGATGTCTCTCTCCAGATCCTCACGTTTCCATTCTTTCTCTCTGACTGTGTGTTTTGCATACACTTGTGCTTCCTGGGCATGGCCTCCGTTGCCCCTCTGTCACGCCTGTGCTCTCGGCCTTTCCTCCAGCAGATGGAGAAGCTCTCCTATTATAGCGGCTCTGCACCGCACCTCTGAGACTTCATCATCCTCATATCTCCTGCCTCATACAGGCCTCACACGGCCCCGTGTTGTGCTGTTGCTGCCAGGCTCTTTGTATCTCTAAGATACAGCCTCTGTGCGTGTGTGTGTGTGTGTGTGTGTGTGTGTGTGTGTGTGTGAGGTTATCACTCTAATGCTTATCTGGTCGTTTGCATTATCTGGGCACAACGACCGCATTTTGTTGGATTTACTGTTTGCTGGTAGTGAGATGTTAGCGTTGTTATTCCACATGGATGGGTACAGAGCAAAGGGACAGGGTGGAGTAGGAGGAGGCAGAGGAGGAGGCGACGGGCAGGGAAAGGCCAGAGCATTGTCATGGATCAAAGATCAAAGATAGTGTATGCAATGATGGAAAAGCAGTAAAGGCAAAAAGGCTCATGAAAATTCAAGATACCATTTTGCATTGCTTGGGGCTTTGAGGAAATTTGAGTGTGTGTCTGTGTGTTTAGGATAAGTGTGATTCTCCAAATACTGCTGTATCTGGATCTGACTTTATTTTGGGTCCAAATCCTATTTGCAACGACTGAATGGTTGATTTGAGAGCAGGCTAGTTAAAAGCGCTAACACCCCCAAATAAAAGAGAGAGAGAGAAAAACGACTTCATGTGCATTATCTTTAGCCGTTTAATAATGTCGACTCTCAGGCCTGAATTGGTTGCTGACGCTGATCCACCACCTTGTCAATATGTGCACTGATAACAGTGAATGCAGCTCTAGGGTTAGATCTATTGCTATTGATCAACGAGTTGAATAGAGACACAGCTGCTTCAGCCAGTGGGAGGAATGATTATGTGGAAGAGTTTAGAATCTCTGTTGTATCAGATATCTTTGTCTCCACCAAGCATCACTCAGCCGGAAACATCAAGTTACATTTGGCTGAATTTCCATTTACTCGCTAGCTTTTGAGAATGCAAAAACTTTACTTATAATTCAAGGCAAATGCTTTTATCATTTAATGAGAACTGAATTTGTAAGTCTTCAGGTTTGATTAATCAAGCATTTCTCCTTATTGGGTTTATTGATCAGCTGTGAGTTTCAGATGGATTTTTGCAATGCTCTTGTTAGTAAGAAGCGGTAAGAAGGTCAGGGCAGAGCACTGTTTATTTAAATGGTACAGGAGCCTCAACAACTGATCCATTTATTTAGAAGATAATGGTACATTAACCAAATAATCAAGTAATTGACAGTGTCAGAAGAGATAGGAAACTATGGCCAAAATAAATAATATCTATGCATCACACTGATTTAGGATTTCTATAAATTTGATGCTGTGGATGCTAGCTGCTTTGTAGTAGGATTTTTTTTATTTTTTTATCAGCTGCCACTGTCTTGTGCTATTTGCAGTACCACACACATCTCCCTTTCCCAGTCTGCTTGACACACTGGAATAAATTAGTCATGCATTTGTTACAATTGCAACAAAATGAACCGTGGCTTGTTGGAGGTTTGGTGATTCAAAACTGAACTGTTTCCAGATGGTCTAGTGCTAACTCTTGACTTATCAGCACTTGTGCATGCCGCAATGTTGACATTTCACCTGTCTGAGGAAAATTCCAACATTATGAACTACAGGAATTCAGAGAAGCCATTGCTCTGCACTACTCTAATTGCCTGAAAGTTTGTGAAAGTAGTGTTCATTTTAAACACTGTGCTAACAACATTTTCAATGAATTGATTGATAAAACTGATTGTATTTGCCTGGCTTTATTGTAGTCCATACACTTTGTTTTATTCATTGATCCAGATATTTATGCCTCCATCGTACCTTAAACCTGCACATTTGCAAAACAAATTCTAGAGAAAAGGAATTTGAAGACATCATTTTCAGATGTTAATCAAGAATTTCTGAATTGTCATTAATTTTGGCTTTTTTAAACAAATGCTGGCTTGGTCCAGTGGTTCCCAACCTCCCCCCTACTTACTGTATATCAAAACAAGGTGAACAATTTTATCTAAGTTAAAATGTCCAAATCAAATTTTGACAACCTCAGAGCAAACAAAGCCTTGCCCCCCCCCCCCCCCCCCCCCCCCCCCCCCCCTTAAATCTTTGGTGCCCCCTTAGGGGCCCCAGGTTTGGAACCAATAGTTTAGTCAGATGTTGGCACTGAAATCACCTGGGGTAGTGAGTTGTCCTACATGTGATTGCTATTTTCACCCGTCTTCCCCTCTCAGTGTTTCTGTAGCCAAATGAGAAAAGGGCTGCGGGCTCTGACCACGTAGGGAAAAGGGTTCCATTAAAGTTACAGGAGAGCCTCTTGGGAATACTCTGTGGAAGATACCCAATGTGAAATGTAAAAAACTCTCCTCGGTTCCAGAGTGTCTTTTATCTAAAATCTGCTACAGGAGATGCATGATGTAAGAAAACAGAGGAACAGAAAAGCTCTGACCAACAGTCAGAAATATCATTTATTTTGATAAATAGAAAAGCAGCACATTTTAAAATTTGGAAGCTAAATCTGATACAAACACTATTTTACTTTAGGGCAATATATCATCTGTGTCATGTCAGCACTAAATCAATGAGCATTTCCATTTGGGCAGTTTAGCATTCAGTGCTTGGCTCTTCAGCTATATTTATCAAATGTCACACATTAACTTCACTCAGCCAGAATATCTTATCTTATCTGCAGATTCAGTTTGATAACCTTCCCATCAAGCTACCTTCAATAAAAACAAAGAGAAACATTAGGAGAAAGAATATGGACTTATACTTCCAGCAGAGTGGAAGGAATGGCTGCAGAAATCCTGCTTTAAGGCGAGGCACTACAGTTCTCCAAGAAGTGAGACGTATCTGTGTTTGACCAGCATGTTTTCCATCCCTGGCAGCCCGCCTTTCTTTATGTGCCTCCGACACAGGACTGAAGTAGACCAGTCGGGTGCCAGAGAGAGATGTGGAGAGACGCACGGAAAGAGGGGAAGTCACGGCAGTGCACACGGCAATTTAAATTTTAATTGCCTAGATTTATCTTCCCCATACAGTGTGACGGGCTGATAACTAGGGCTGATAGCGGAGAGTGCCTGTTTGTTAAAGCTTGGCAACATCCTGATAACTGGGCAGGAAGCACAAGAAAGAGCAGAATGGATTCACTGCAACATTCTTAACCTCGTCGGACAAAACACCCCACGTTCACACTACATTGCACAGTCCGGCCGAGGCTTAAGTGCTGAGTATAACCTGAAAGCCTGGCAAATTGGCCGTTTTCAGCCTGTTGTGGCACTACATCACCTACGCTCAGGGACACAGTATATTGCTTCAACACTCAGCTCATAAAGTAAACAGTTGGAGTGTGTTAAGGTAATATTTCCTCAGGTTGCCAAGTCCAATTTTGAACAAACATTTTGTTTACAGCAGCATTGACAGCAACTCGGTTGTCTTTCTGTCCCAGAGAGTTTGAACAAGACAAGCTGAACTGTAGGATGGACAGTAAATGGGCAGTGTGCTATATAGTGGCCACTTTTTGACACAGGCAGAGAGTTTCAAAGTCTGTAATGGGAATTCCTTAAAAGAAAATGTTTATCTGTAGTTAATTGCCATGGTAATGTCTGTTCTTGCTGTACTAAATTAGCATTTGGCATGATTTAGAAAATTTTAGATGCGATCTGATACCAATTTTCCCTAACCAATACTGATTATGATACGGAGACGTAACAAGAACCCTCTGATACAAGTGCAATTTGGAAAAATATACATAATATTGGTTAGAAAAACCACAGTGCTGATATTTTGCTAGCTTTGACAGACATTCATTTTGTGACTGTAAAATGATTTTTTACATTAAACCAACTGACTGTTTTGGGGGGCTAATTGTTGAGAATATCACATACAGTAAGTCTCTATAGCTTACCAGGCAGGCAGTATCCGTGCCACAGGTCAGACCAGACCGGGGCCGCCGACTTGGAGGACTATAGCCTCCATACATGGAACGCGACCTAACTGCTAGGCCATCTGCGGCCCAAGAATTAATGTTTTTTAAAAGCCTAATGCAATTTGGGTTCTTAACATGTGGGTTAATTGCTCATGATTCTCTGCACATTGTGAGCTGTTTCCTGTCTGCTGTACAAAACATTTTAACATTCCCCATTTCTAATTCCTAAATGGAGACTTCAGTGTTGGCCATTACTTGGCTGATGTAGAAAAACCTAGACATTTAGCCTAGAAGTGCTTTCTTTGTGTGCTTTCATCGGTCAAAATTACTTGAACTTTGAGTTAAAAAAATCAACCTTAAAAGGTGTGATTGGAAAGCAGTGGTTGCTGACATTTTCTGGTCTGAAACTATTGTTACACTTCCATTAGTAGCCCACTGTTCTCCTTTGCTGCTCTAAAACACTAGGTGCTGTAGTTGCTACTGACAAGCATATTATTAATTGCTGTGCTGTTCAAGCTTATCACTCTGGATCTGTCATGTCATGTCTGAACCAGCAGACTAAACCTGGTTAAACATTAATACCTATGAGTTTTAAAAGTTTTCCAAATGCATTCAGCTTAATATTTAGTGATTCTTTTGTGTTTCCCCCGGCTTGTTAATGCGCTGTGCTCATGCTGGTGCAGATCCAGTTAGTAAAGAGTATGTTTCTGTTAAAGTACTGGGAACAGGAGGTCCATGGCTTGTCACACTGAGCAAACTTCATCATTTAGATCCCCTTCCCCCCCTTTTATTTTCCTGCCTCGTTCACACTGTCTCTCTCCTCCGTCTCATACATCCATCTCTCCTTATCATCCTCCAGCCTCTTCTCCGAGCTCGCCATGCTTCACTTGTTCTTCCACATCTTTCAGCACACAGTGTATCTCTGCACGCCGGTCACATTTTGCAAGACGGCGTCGAAATAAAAATGATTGACCTCCATCTGTGCATGATTCCCCCTCCTCTTTTCTTTTATCTCTTAATGCTCTATTCCCAACAGCAATTGAGATTCATTTTCAGGCAAACTCGCATCAACAAATGCAATGAAAGTGTAATTGAAAAATTTTCTTATGGGACACAGCGGCATAATGTGTAATTTCCTCACTAAACGCTGTGCCACCATGCTGTTTTGTAATATGCTCGCGCTCAATAGAGCATCGTGCCCTGGAGTTGCATCTCAAATTACGCAATATGAAACAACAACCCAAGTGGGCGATGGTGGGGAATACGAACAAGCACATCTTTTGTTTTTTCTTCATATTTCCCCTGATTTTCTCTCCCTCTTGCAAATATTCTAACAATTAAAACCTTATAAATGTACTTAATTAACTGCATTAATGTGCATTTAACTATTCGTTATTGGAAGTGTAATGAACCTTGTCTGTGCTCCAAACAAAAAGATTAAAGAAGAGTTCAATGTGTTCATTTTCTCCGCTATTTGCTCCTGGGCAGCTGAAAAAAAAAGAAGGTGACAAAAAAAGGCAAGAAGAAGAGAAACAGATTGTGGTTAGTTTGGATGACAGCTGCATGAGCCCATCTTTTGATTGAGGGTTTATCATGGAGTACATTTTCCTGTGAACGCCAACACTCTGGTGAATGATGCCTTTTGGATGATAACGCAACACTGAGCGGAATAATGACTGGCACTGCTGCGGAGAAAACTTCGCAATCTGACTGTCACTTGATGGATAGACATCATTTGTAATTAGAATCAGCATAAAAATCTACAAGATTCCTTAAAAAAACACAGCAGACATAAGCTTTGAGTGTTTGTTGTTTTATGCTGCTTTCTCATTTGATGGTTGAAGTTTACTGGCAGAGAAAAAAGAAAGGTTGGCAGGATCAACTTTATGAGCTCAGCATAAAAACATAGAAAACATTAAGCCTCAGTCATCAAAAGATGTTACCCTTGATGTATATTTTTTATGGTATACATCAGCAGCAAGTCCTGGGATCGCTGGAGGAGTGTAATCATCAAAATTTGTTGCCTTGATCCGAAAACATAATCCTCCTACTGCTCTCCCTCAACACACACATCGTAACCACTTACATCACTTTATGAGATTTGGTTTTGTGTGTGTGTGTCTGAAGGAGAGAGGACTAACTCTTACTTTAGAGGGCTTAGTGTCTCACTGCCTGCAGTGTGATGGATGGACAGACAGTAGTATTATGTCTAATTATCATTAGCCTCCTGGAGAGAAAAGCCTGTTGTAATGGGCAGTCTTATTGCTGTAAAACCTTTATCAGCAAATAGCTGCACTCCTGCTGTTATGCTAAGCCAATGTTGCGATGACCGTCTGTCTTTCACAATACTTAGAAAAGAAGCTGTAATGTGATGCCTCATCACTTCCAAACCAGCATAGAACACAGTGAGGCATCAATACATTTTCTGCTGATAATTATACAGAACTTTTACATTTTGGAAACAATTGTTATTAAAAAAATAAACGTTCGGGACTTTCGTTTTCTTATCGATTTTGGCGCCCCCCTGTGGTCACATCAGTACCTCTTATTTCTTTGCTGATCTTGTCCCCTAGTTGAGTTTTTAACAAAATGTCGATCTGATTTCTTTCTCCAGTCAGGTGCATCACATTTCTGCTGTTGAAGTTGTAATTAAAGACCATTTAAGCACTGTGCTTTTGATCACTTTCTCTGACACCTACCCCGCAGCGGTCATTTCAGGCATAAAAAAAACTGATATAGAAATACTCAATTTTGTTGCTGATGGTCTTGTTTGCTTCTGTGGGTCATTCAGAGACATCAGCATTCATTTCAGTCTGTTTCATAACCAGCTGAAAACTCCCCACAGGAGCTTTAAACAAAATAATCCTTTATTACATAAAACGGATGTCATTTAGATACACACAGTATACTCACAACAGATCTCAGTTTTAACTGCATAACTAAGCTTTGATTAAGAACTATTAAACACAAAAGCACACATTTTCATTTCCAGTATTTGAATTATTATGTGACTTCATATTTTAGCTAAACACACTCTGTCAACATCTTTATTTAGGAGCCACTTTAGTAGTGTTCTATCAAATTTAGGAGATCGCCCTTGACTTTGACGTACATATTTGTATTGTTTGGTTGATAAAGGCCTATTATAGAAATATCAGCATATATGTTTTCTAATATTCAATTCGATTCAATTGTTTTTGTGTAGCACCTTAATACAAATGTAAACCCATTGTGCTTTGCAGAAGATAAAAATATGGCAACAACCAAAACAAAACACACAAAAAAGGTGTAGGGTGTGCACATCCAGCGAGAAACTTACACAAGTGCTGGATCCAAAATCAAACTAAAGTTCAGAATTAATTAATTTCAAAAGCAACATTTTGATCTCAGAGATGCATTGTCAAGACAAAGTGATATTCGAAGATACTTGACACTGCTGTAGATGGTACATAAAAATCAATATCTCACAGGAATGAAGAGGCACCTCAGTGAATACTTGTGTTATATTGTTAGCTTATAGATGTTGGAAGCTACCCTACTTCAAATACATGCTGTTGCTTCTGGTGATAATGAAAACAGGATGGATTGAATTCAAACTAAACCTGACCGCAAGAGAAGAAAAATGTCCCTTCCATTTCCAGCATTTGAAGTATTGGAAAGGTCTATTGTAATGCACGCTTGGAGGTATGCACATTCTCTTTGCACATTCTTTATAAATAGCTTTCTTTGTACAATGTGGTGCAGGCAGTCTTTTTTATGTAGACACGCAGTCCACATCTGGCCTGTGGCTGGTCTTGCATGGCCTTGTACCAAAGGATATGAAAGGGAGGAGAAACAAAACATCTTTGTATAAATTCAGCATCTACCTGCTGCTGTTTAGGAAGCTGCTTACATTTTTCAGTCGCATTTTTTTCCCATTTCCTTGTCAGAGACGTGTTGATGCCTGAAACTGAACTTCTATTTGGTACAACATGCAAAATCTCATCCTGCAGATATACTTTACTTTGTTGCACTCTCATTCTCAGTTGTGAATTTACATAAACCATTGCCCATAAACCACTCCACATTCACATAAAACTTTTCCCCTGTGTGGTTTTTAAACATGACCTGATTATATGCTGATGTTAATGTCATACTTTGTACTCAAGCTCTGGATCACTGAGATCTTTTTTTGCAGTATTCTACCTCAGGTTTCGCCCCATTAAGTATCATAGTGAGAGCCATAAACCAAGCTGTGTGTTCAGCATGCCAGCTCAGCTCACCTGAGTATACGTGTGCCTGCTATATCGACCATTCTATTGAGTCATTACAGAGTGAAGTCGCCTCGAGGGCTGTGTCTGCGCGGTGAGTGTTCAGGGAACAAAGTTTGTGTAGGAGAAGTGTGTCGCTATATTGAGATAGTATCTGGAGTTTATTTGCTTGTATATATTTTCTCATAGTCAGCACGATTACTTCTTGGATAAGGCTAAATGGACTGTTTGTCTCTTGACTTATCTCGGTCACATCAGAATGGACACACATACAGTACACAAGTGCACAGATGTGCGTGCGAATACACACTTGGCACAGAGGCAGACAAAACACAGCAGACACACACACTCAAAGAAATGATTCCAGATAGTGCTGAAATATTTGGGCTGCGGGCCCAGAGAAATAATCTGCTGTACAAGTAGGATTATAGTTTGATTCAACCAAAATACTGTACTGAATGAAGCCAAAACTCAAACATGGTCAATGCTAGTGACTGAATTAGAAAAAAAGCTGTTCAGAATGTTTTCCTTTTGGTGTTTGGAAGTTTCTAAAAGAGCACTTTTCAGTCTTTTACTGCCTTATGTCCATTGTTTTACTAGAAGTGTACTCCCCATGTAACATACATTTTATTTTAAACTAGATCAAATTGGGATATTGTTCTTTAAGATACTTTAGTGATTTTCTTTTTGTCTTTTTATACATTTTTGTCTTTTTTCTATCTTTATATAGATTGGACAGTGGATAGAGTTCACTTTTCTTTAGGCTTTGCTAAACAACGCATGGGAGCAAGATGCATTCATTGCCTTAAAGTCCATAGCTCCATTTACCCAACCATGCATCTCTGTTAAGCTTTAACACCTTTTAAACTAAGCTTAATATGGTTACTGTGCTGGTTTACACAGATTCTAGTATCCATGCAGCCCTTCCCATTTCCAGTCCTGTGTGAATTACTGCCTACACACGTAAAAAACAGATGAAAAACAGAGAAATTCCTCAGACCTTTGTCTGTTTTCACATGAGGGTTGAGTAGATAGAACAGAGATAGAAAAAAGAGATGTCTGTACTTCAGATGAAATGAGACCCCGTTTTTACTCTGAAGAGTCTTAGAGAGAGGAAGATTGTACTTGTGATTAGCAAAGTGGCTTCATGTGGATAACCACATCTTACTTATATCAGTTTTATAACACACACACACACACACACACACACGCACACACACACACACACACACACACACACACACACACACACACTAGCTAGTTAAATAGTTAATATGTGACAGTGATCCAGCAAACATTGCAGGTAGTGACAGTTAACGGTTTGTTAGGATTAGTAAGTTCTCTGCACAGCCTGAACCTTTTAACACTGACTGGTTTTTATATCTTGTACTTGAGGTAAGAATGTGTGTAATTCTGACACCTCTGAAGAGGAGCAAAGGTTGCTGTTGTGTTTTAGTTTATTAGTATCAGAAATCTGTCTCATAACCCTGCGGTATGGATTTAAAAAAAAATACCTGTCCAATGTTAGTGTGAGTGGATGGATCTCAGGTAATGATTGTTTAGTAGGGCACAAAATACATTCAAATAGACCAATTTTATTACAAAGATGTCCGACCACTGTAAACATTGGCCATTTAGTTGGATCCTTGACCAACTGACCCCACAGTGAGTCAGGAAACTTCACCCCATTGCTAAGGGTTAGCTTGTCACTGTAACACAACTTGTCTTCTGCTCCCAAACAATTAAAAGTAATTGGAGAAGGCGTCCAGATGGTGCATAACTTTATGCAAGTTACTGCCACCAGTTGGACTCCACCCAAAAAAACGAGTATTAACTATGTACAAACACATGAATGGTCTATCGAGTCAGTCAGTTCAGATGTTCTTTTACAGTTGTCAGCCTGGCTCCACACAACTTAAGTGGTTCTTTTCAGTCCACCTAAGGACATGGCTAAACCTTGAAGATGCTCCCCATAGCCATATGAAACATCACTCAAATGTTTCTTCAATAAAGGTCTTTTCTTCAATGTGAGCTGGGGAAAAGTTTGTTATTTTAGCATAACTGTTGTCTAATCAGTATTTTCTTCTCTCATCCATGCCCCATGTCGGGAGGATTAAAAAAAACAAACAGCAGTTGACTTGTCCGACATCCAGATATTAGCCTGGCAGTGTTTGAGCTGTTGTGCGTCTGTGCTGATCAAATATTCCATTACTCTGCCAGCTCTCCTGCATGTAATAGAGTGGACCGGATCCATGTCCAAATAGTATTAGACTCTCAACACACCCACTCTCTCACAACGGTATCCAAATAATTACATCTCCCCTCATCTGCTCGCAGCAGACAGCTACAGTCTTGGCCGGCCGAGTGACACCTAATGTGTACACAGGGCTGATGGAAATGATTGTTCCATTGTGTTATATTCACACAACACCAGAATCCGTCCATCTGTCAGAACTGCAATACAAATTTTGCATCGCATCTGTGCCTTTTCTTTTTTTTCATTTTGATCATGTGTTGTTGTTGTTTTTTGGAAAACAAGTCAGATTACATGGACATCTGATGCTTCTTACTTGAAAAAAAACAACACAAGTGTATTTAATGCATGCTTATGTGTGTGTGTGTGTGTGTGTGTGTATGTGAGTGAGTGTGTGTGTGGGGGGAGGGCTTACACGTGGTGATGTTTTATTGATTTTCAAAGAAAGATCCTCAGGCAGCCCTGAGGCAGCCTTGATCATAGGGGTTAGAGGTCAAGGTTATGTATTGCAACAACCATAAACAAAGACAGGGGATCCATAAAAGTCAAAAAAATTACCTGCTAAGTTCTTCCCTGTCTACTTTTTCTTGACCCTGATAAAAAACATCACGGGGTCAAGGAAAGGTGTTAACAAGACGGCAGGAAAAGAAAACCGCGATGATAAGGGAATATGACTGCACTTACACTGGTGTTATACATACATTTTGAGTCTGCATGGGCAAAAACTACAATCTACCAAAGATGGACTACAAAGTGCGCATCTATCGCCCGATGCATTCTTATCTTGGTGGTTAACCCAGACAACAGGCGTGAAAACTCATAAAGGTTTTTAAAGACCACCTGTAGTTTTTATAACTCTAAATTTGAACTTACTCGTTTAAAGAACGATTTCATGAATGTTTTTTTTTACTCCTTATTTTTTACTGCATTTATGTAATATCATCCTATTTTTTTCTTTTTCTATTCATTCTATTTTTAGCTTCTCTTGTTTCTAAGCTAAGTTAATATTGTAATAGTCTACTCACTGGTTTTGTCTGTCTTTCAGCTCGTCAGTAACGTGTGATGCACTTGAACTGCAAATAAACACATGGGTTAGATAACCCTATTTTTTGGGCTTTTAAAGGTTTTTATTTAGGGATAGGACAGTGGAAAGTCAGAAAAAAGGGGAGTGAGAGAGAGTGGGGAATAACATGCTAAAAGGAGCCACAGGTCAGACTTGAATCTGGGTGACTTAAGCCTCCGTACATGGGGCGCGCACAATAACCACTAGGCTACTTCCACCCTGATGAATATTTTCTTAATTCATCTTATTTATCTTTATCATAATGGGCAAAACAATGATCATGACAACAGGCTATATTGAACGTCATCAACACAGCAGAAAACACACTTCGTATTGGCAGTAGTTAAACTTTCCCCACTCTAATCTGTATTGTCTACAAGTAGCGACACAAAGACAGTTTGAATTATTGATTGATTATTCATTCATTGTTGGTTTGGATGAAATAAAAAGGAATATAAACTACGATAGGTAAGGTGTCATATGTCATTCACTCAGTTAGGAACCTTTCTAACCAAAAAGGACTTTTTAAACATACGCAGTGTTTCACTTCAGACTTAGACTGCGATTTGAAAAAAAGCCTCTGCATTTAATTCAGTCGGGCAACTGTTTTGCCCTTTACTCTCTCTGTACATAAAAAAAGTGTAAATCGAAATTGCAAGTGGAAAACTTTAGTTGTTGGTTTTGGGTTAGTTGTTTCCTTGTACATCCAACCCTATAGCTTCCTGTCATCCAAAACAAGCAGGCAACAACTTTTCATGAAGAGAATAGCAAGCAGGCAGAGAAGACAACACATGCTCTGGAATGAGAGAAAAAGAAAATGCCTGAAGGCTTTTTTTTTTAAGTCTTTCTGTTTTCCTCTAATACACAAAATGCAATTTGCACCAGTAAATACATACTCTTTTATGGACTGTAAGCACATACCTGCAGAGGAGGAGAGGTCTGTATCAGGTGTGACCTGACAAAATTTTACTTTGTGCTTTGTGATTGTTGAGCCAAAGAACACAGTTTTTTGTAACACTCCCCTCTTCTTTAAAAAAGCCTGCTAAGATGAACTACGATGATTTTTGGAATGAATTTTGTTTTCCATCCATCCTTAACCTATAGTGCTTATCCTTAGAGGATTACCGGGGTCTAAAGCTGATCTTAGCTGAGATTGGGCAAGAGGCAGGATACACTTTAGATGGCTATTTGTTTAAAACAGGGCTGGCTCAAAAAGAACTACATTTGTTCATTCACACCTACAGGCATTTTAGACAAACCACTTAACCTAACTTGCATGTCTTTAAAATGTGGAAGAAAGCCAAAATACCAGGAGAACAGTGGGTACTCTGTAATGAAATGCAAGCTCTGTATAAAAATGGCCCCATCCAGCAAGCCACTTCAAACCCTTTTGTTTCAAAGGTTTAAAAGAGGATATTTAAATGTCCTAATTTTCCTGAGATAATTGTGTTATCGGTACGTAACATGCTCCAGCTGTCAATCAAGCATTCATGTGCAAACTACACTGTTAACAGCAGGTTTGTTAAATTGATCCCTTAATGTCTGTTTTGCATCCCTCAAATCTTAATGTGTTGTCTAAGATGAATCTATGATGCACCAGGCAGGACCTATTGTGCTGTGGCATTTAAGGTCCTCTCGCTACAGGACACATTAGAACTTTTGGGTTTGGGCTTTTAAATTTGCTATCAAATTAGTTTAAGCCGATAATTTCATTGTAGGTAATTTGCTCTAGAGGGAGAGGGCTTGAACATTTGTCTTATCTAATCTTGACCCCACCCTGCTGACCACAGCTGCAGGTTCACTTCAGTCTACGTGATACACATTTTATGCACTACAGATTTCAAACATGGCTTCATTTTCTGCCTGTTGGCCTCCTGCCTCGCTCAGCTGGCTCCCTCGTCTGTAAAGAGGATGACTGGGGTCCTGGCGTGGGAGATGCTGACGTCACCATCACAGCCCTGTTCGATTAGTTGGAGAGGGGAGTTTACTCCGCTCCGTTGGTCTTAGAGATAAACATGGGAATTTCTCTCCTACTCCTTCACCACCTCCTCTTCCCTCCCATGTTCGCTTGTCCATCTATCTCCTTCTCTTTCTTCTCACCCTCTCCCTCTTACTCAGACACATCATGTCTCTGCAGTGTCTGAAAGCTGACACGCTTCCACAGTTGTCAAAAATTAATGCATGAAGAAATTCCCACATGAGTATGCTCATGTTATTACCACGATATGGAAACCTTTAGAGAAGCTGGTAGGCCTGTAAATCGAAGCGTGCATGCCACAAGGACGATGATCATGATGTCTGATGTGGTGATTAATGGCTCCCCTTGAGGACATGTTGTTTGTGATATGATTTACCAAACTCGCCATGCATAAACTAATCCCGCAATGGGCTTACGTGTTAATTAATAAGCGATAGACTGATTGCGGTTGGGTTGATTGCTTCACCTTCCTCCCAGCGTATAGGAACAGCTTCATCAGCGCTGTGAGGGGTTGTTAGGTTCTTTATGGCAGAGATGTTTACTGCCAGCAATTCCTCCCAATCTGCAGGGAACGTTTACATGGTGGTATCGAGATGTAGCTTTCCTTAGGCTCACTTCTCCATCTCTGCCTCTTTTTATTTTATTTGAGATTATATCTTTGATTTACAGCAACAGTTCTCACCTCATAAATCCCCCCCCCCCCCCCCTGACAGGCTTAGACGATAAGTGCCTACAAGGGAAGAGTGGCTACACTGATCGATACAACTTTGAACAGACGTATACTTTCGAGTGATTTTCTTGCTTTTCAAAGTACCCACCTTTAGAAGCTGGTACTCTGAGCTCCACAACATTGTATCGTAGCATCTCAAACTGATCCTTTTAAATTAATGATAAGGCTTTCCGCTTTTTAAAATCTCTACTCCTGTTTCAGACTGCCACTATAATGGTGGACAAGCACAAATAATGCTGCAACGTTTCAAGAATATCCCATTGGTCCTGTTGGTCTCTGCAGGCTGTGTTCATCCCAGTCTGTCCAGGCCCCCTGCAGGCCTGAAAACTTCCACCTCACAGTGGTCGGGATCATCTTTGTTGATTGCTTCTCCAAAAATTAGTCTTCAGAAAAACAGAGTTCATAGAAGCGCCTCCTATAGGCTTGGACCTCCTTCGTTCTGATGGCAGTTTTTTTGATATCTCTTGGATATTTGCAATATGTCTCTGTATAGTCCTTGTAATCGACTTATTTTGTATGTCTTCTGAGTTTTGTACAGCTTTTGAATTTGAAGCCTCTTTCTCGAAGTAGAAATTGTTTGGAGCTTGGAGTTTTTGCACCATATGCCAATAAATAATATTTTATTTTCAATAATGAGCAGATTTTACAATTCATAGATAATGTCCTTCTATAACCCCCCCCCCCCCAAAAAAAAAAAAAAAAAAAAAAAGGGGGAATTGCTCATCACAATAGCCAAATGGGATGTCATCAATTTGCTTCTATGGCAACCAACAGTCCAAAAAAACAAAGATTCTTCATTCCCATTGTCTTTAATGACATATAAAAAAACAACAAATCCACACACAAGAAGTGACACCAGGACTTTCTGCTTGAAAAATAGCAATCAAAGGATTCATTTATTATCAGACCGATGGTGATTAATTTTCTTTGATAATCTAATTTGATTATTAATTATTTTTTGCTGCTCTACTGTTTTTGAAGGCCACTATACACGCTCTATCTGAAGCTCTCCACTCTGTTATTCAGCAGCTTAGTGAATGTCTCTCTGGCCTACCCACTCTCACTCTTTTTTTTTTTTTTGCCATCTGCTTTGAAATTAATGGGCATGCTGGAAAGTAGGCTAAATCCAGAGTGACAGCTTTTTCTGCCTCCTATTTTTAAAGAGGAGCTGCAGGCGCTGTCCAAGTGCGGGGGAGATGGAGAAGAGAGCGAGAGAGAGCTGCTCTATCAAGCTGCTTCTGCCTCTCACATTTTCTCACCTCTGCCCCCCAGGGTGCTCCTGAAACCATAGCTCATAGCGTCACTTCGCTGTTGATGATTGGCTGTGTTGCTCTTCCACTGATCCTTGAAGTTGTCGGCCAGGTTGCTTTCAAGACTGAGTCAACACACCAGAATAAACTATTCGGTCATAGTTGAGGATCAACATGGATGAATTCGTAGAAAATCCTCCTTTGAAACCACTGATGGGGGAACCAGTGTTGGGGTAGTTACTTAAAAAAGTAACGCTTTACACATTACTAGTTGCTTTGAAAAAAAAAAAGGAATGCCTTACTTTACTTAATTTCTCACTGCTGCTCAAACTACCGTAGTTAGATTATTTCATTTCTTTTCTAACCTTTATTTAAGCCTCGAAAATCATTGGGGTTTCCCTCATTTACAATGATGTCGAGATACAGATCAAAACAAACAAAAAGGGCACAAATAAAACAACAAAGACAGGTCAGGATGATTCTCAGTAGAAACAATTACACACTGTGGTAAAGTGATTTGAGATCATTGTCTTAATCTGCCCAAGAGAAACAAAAGTGTTAATCTTGAGAGAGAGTTGTAAATTATTCCAGATTACTTTTGTATTTCTCCATAACTTTACCAAAAATACACTGTGACTTACTCTAATTGCCAATTAAAAATATAAAATTAAACCTTACATATGCCCACCTCGGCACAAATCCTTACTCTAATAAGGAGCACATACACAAGATCTCTCTTTAATGCTCTTTAATACAAGGAAGGCGACAGCAATGTTGTTCAAATCAGCCCAGACAGCACTTCAGTCAAGTTCACAGCAGTGGAGAGTTGTTTCTGGCCTGGGCACAGTTTACACTTTACCGTCACATTCTTTTCCAAACAAAATCGAAGTAGCATGCCTCAAAAGATGTCTTGATGTGAACCGCTCTGTCATTGTCGTTTTCCACCTCCATGGACTTGAGCAAACAATACATGTATAAGGTCAGAGGACCGCATGCAAAGGGACATTTGATTTGATTTTCCGTCCCACGGAAAATGTTTGGTGAGTCGCCATCAACTTGGATAGTTTGTTCTTGAGATTGAGATTGTACTTGTTGGTTGTAGTTCAACTGTATAGTGTGCTACCCAACGGGAGCCTAAAAGGCTAGATTGTTAACCGCTGCTTGGCAATAGCATCAGCATCTCCACCTCCTTGTAGTTTTCTCATCATCAGATTTTGTAGTCCTACAAATTACTGATGTAATCTTTCAAATTGTAAACACTGAAATCTTTAGGATTAAGGCTGGATACATAAGCCCCTCGATTTACCAGACAATCTATAAAAAACGAACAAAGCCCAATACAGATTTCTCCTGCGATTGTTAGGAGGATAACATTTTGGATCCATCTTCCCAAAACTCTGGTGATCGGAGTACAGCCTAAGTTAAATGTTATTGCTTCTGACTAAGGTTACGATTAACTTTTTTTGGTAACTTGGTCACATTTCAGTTAGAACCAAAGATAAGGAACTTGCGTGCAGAGACATTTTTTGGGGATAGAAAACCCCTTTCCTTGCAGTCTCTTATCCTGCAGTGAACACAATGACTTGGTGGGTTAAAAGGATCCCTGATATATTTTTAGAGCTCATATTGAATATTTTATACTGTGTCTGATGTTACACTATGTGCCATATCTGTTGAATACCTAAAAACATTACACATGTTTTTAGGCTCATCTTTGAGGACTAAAATGACGGATTCTGGATTTCTTTGAAAATTTAACTGACATTGTATGTGGGCTACAACCTCCAATTATAGAACTGGCACAGAGTAACATCTGTGAGGCGTAAGCAGCTGCATATGGGAACACACACACACACACAGTCATACACACAATATATACACATAGTCTTTCCATGCTTGAGGCTGGGGGCTCTGATCTTTCCAAAGGTTTCCTCCTGTGGCCCGTGTGCCAGACTGTCTGGAGAGCTGTGGAGGGGCTGGCGTCTTCCTCGCCTACTGGATAAAAACGCCAGTAACATTTGCTTTCTGTGGCACAGCAACCAGCCTCTCCTCCTCTCCTCCAATTCCTCCCGCCTCTTATCCCCTTCCTCCTCTTGCTCCTCCTCCCCGGCTCTTGAGGAGGATTACCGGCAGATACTGGATGTTTGATCCTGCCTTGCTCTCCAACGCTGCTATATCCGCCTGACAAGGCTCTTTGTATCTCTTTCTCTTCCAGACTTCACTATGACTGTCTTTTTTTAAGGATAAGAGCTAAGCCTCTTCACTGTCTGCCTTTTGATGTCTCAGACGTAGCTCTTCTCTACCTGTGAGTGGACAGGACAGCTGGGTCACAGATATGTGAGAAGTTAATTCAATTTCACCAGGAACAGTGCAGAAAAGATCATAGAGACAGGTGTGGGTTATTTATGAGCATAACCTCAGATAGTACAGAAGGAGTAATGTAAATGTATAATTAACTGTCATAAAGATGAGAGGTTTTCACAACCAGTACTCCCTTTACATATCTGTATAATGCTCATAAATACAAAAAAAAAAACATACACACCCTGCCGGAATGCCTCCCCCACTTAAGCCTTTTCGTTTTCTATTCGTTGTGGCACCACCTTTATCTTGGCTGTGATTAATTGTGAGAGACAGTGCCAACAAGCCCTCAACTCTAATTTGCAGCAAAAGTATAAACTGAAATGTCCTCCCTATATGGAATGCTTTATACTGTGGCTATAGGGGCTGACAAGGGACAAACTTAAAGCAGTGACAATGTGAAACAATGTGACAGAGGACAGTGCTCAAGTATTCACTGACCTCAAGCTGTCAGGCTGAAGTGTAAACATTGTTGCTTCATTAAGGCCAGACTGTTGACACGTTGGAGTCGCCCAAAAAAAGCATCATGCCCACTCACTGTTGGCCCCAATTACAGGGTCACACACAAACGCTCTGAGAGGAAGAGCTATATATGACTCATCGGTAATAACACTGGTCTCATTACTTTTAAGTGCTCTGTCAAAATAACCCATCACAAAATCAAAGTAACCATCCCACAGTTATTCATTTATCTTAATTAGAGATGCACCAATGCGTCGGTTCAACATCGGTGTCAGCCGATATTGGCCCTGTTGACAGATATCAGCATGTTGGAAAATAATGTTGGATGATGTCAGTAGCTGGTGTTTATTTATTGTGCCAAACCAATGTAATGCTGACATCTAGTTCACCTAGGTACTGATTTAGAGAAGAGTTTTATTTTATTTTACAGATGAAGTCACCTGTTAAACAAACTGACTTGTTTTCATAGTCAAACATGAGAGGAAATGTTGGCATTATGAGAGTCTTACACCAAAAGAAGTCATGAAACAAACATCGGTATCGGAATCAGCAATCGTATAAAGTGTTTTTTTAAACATTGGCCCTGATTTTCCCAATCGATGCATCTCTAATCTTGATGTAAAATACACTATATTAACTTTGTGTTTTAAAATATGAGGAAACTATAGAAACCATATTTAGAATCATATTTTATTTAGAAAGGTGTGACAACAATGGTTTTTAATCCGAGGAATTTTTCTTTAAATAATTACATGAAGATAATTATTGGGCCATTTTTCTGGTATTTTTATTGGAAAGCTGATGAGAGACGGGAAATTATTTGAGGAGAATTGGGGATGACATGCAGAAAAAGACTGATATTTGTGTCTAATATTACTGTCACCAATATTTATATGTTCAGTGCAAACAGAATATTATCAGGAAGTGCTAGCATGAGCTAAGTATTCACAGTGTGTTGGTCGTTAAAGCAGCTTCACGTGAAATAAAATGATACTGGAGGTTTACAAGTGTGTGACTGTGGTTTCTACTACTGTCCATTGCACCACAGATGTGATGTAAACAGTATCTCCCAGCATATCCACCCAAACAATCACTTAATCTGTAAATTGGCTGATTGCTGTATTGTGTGTCAGAGCAAAGCTTGTGCGATGATTGAATGATTGTTTATCCAAGCTGTGGGTATGATGATTAAAGCCGGCTGAGCTCGGCCCCAGAGCCAGTTGGGTAATTAACAGGCTGTTCTCCGTGTTAATAGTGTTAGTCACCTTGGAGATAATCGCAGGCATCAGGAGCATGGAGCTGCAGCCCCCTGTGTACCTGATAGCCTCCTTCAACAAAGGACAGGCAAACATCCAGCACTAACAATGCTTTGGATTTCGGCCTTTCATCTTTTCACTGGTAGAGTTTGAGAACAGAGATCTCGGAGGGGAATTTCTTGCTAGCTTCTTTGTTTTTACAATGTACCAGCTCTGGTGGATCAAATCTGATTTTAAATGTTTTTTGATTTTCAAATGTTTTTGCCATAAAATGTTGTAAAATACCCCAAAAATGATTGTGGTTGATGAAGTGGTTTCTCTGCCAATGTGTTGAGCTATTACTTACTTCTTCCTGTACTTCAGAGTGACTGAAAAATGAGAATTGAGACTAATAAACATCGGCCAAAAGTCTGTTACTGTATACTAGTTAAATATATACATTGTGTTTGACAATCCAGATTCTAGTCATTCTAGATTATTGGTTCCAAACCTTGGGCCGAACTCACGGAGGGTCGAAGTCTTTGTCTGCTCTGAGGTTGTCAAAATTAGATCTGCACATATGAACTACATTCATGATAAAACATATGCTTTGGTAAGAACCAATGTGTGTAGACCTATGTTTGGATTTATAAATGAAAATAATACATTATGTAAATGTTTGAAGGCAATTTATCTCTTTTTTTCCCTGCAATTCCTTGGGAGGGGGGTTTTAGTTTTTCTTAAATACAATTAGGAGGGGGCTCCAAGGCTAAACCACTTGTTCTAGATGATACCTCGACATTGTGCAAAGTTAGAGGTGATTATTATTGATTTTTGCCCCTTTCAGTTTGTCCAATTGTTGACTTATTGTTCATTTTGTAGCTGCTTATAATACACTGTTTTTTAAACTGTACCAGTTTCTCTTCTTCTTTTAAGAGCTGATAGGATTTATTTTTCTGTTTTTAGATGATTATCATGAAAGTAAAATTCTGGCAAAAATGTGTCACATTAAAATTTCTATTTCACTTCAAAAACTATTGAAATATGCACAAACTAAAAACTATCATGTGGGCGACCCTCATTCGTAGATATACTTGGTTACTTTTTCTGTTGCAGTTTACTCACAAGGAATTTCATAAAGGCCAATCAAGCAAAGGTAACAGAATAGAAAGTGAAGGCAGAAATTCATTGAGTGTATTGCTGCCCATCATTAAGGTGCTACGTGGGCTACAAAAAGCTAAGGCTTTCGTTTTTTGGCCAAAGACATGTCAGTCATTTTGATTAAGACTTGTAGGATGAATTGGAAGTGTTAAGTGAGTGCTAATGTTTATGTAACTCTCCTGTCAAACACTCAAATCCGTTCGGATTTCAATTCTCTTTAGTACTCCAGCCATGTGTGCATAAGCCTCGAGCTACGTAGCACTGCTCTGCCAAACGTTATTTTAAACCTTGAGACTTAATGTAGTGTGAATGTGTCCATGCTTAGTGAAGTTAGGATCTCTATCTGAGTCATGTTTAACTCATGTGTTTGATGCAAGGCTTTGTTTTGTGTGGGGAAAGAAATAAGTGAAAGTATCTTGTGGGGGATCTAAATCACTGCAATGAGCCTAACGTTGTGAGGGGAAACTCACTGAGGAAAAAGATAGATGCAGTCTTCCTCTCTACGGTCTGATGTCATAAATTACCTGGTCATTGATCCATGGGTGTCTGCGATCTCAGTGGACCTCCTTCTTCCATTCATCAAGCCTGTAGTCTGCAGCTAAGCCTGGATGGGAATGATTCAAACATACATACTTCTCCTGAGTCTCAGCACAATGGGCCAGCGTTTCTTGGATACAACATAGATTCATATTTAAATTAAGATTGGATTGAACCTGCAGGACTGCATTATGCAACAATATATTTTGGCATCTTGGCCTGTGTGAGATTCTTTGACTGTAGATTGTTTGTTCTTTTCAGACAAATGGACAAATGGACTTGAGCTTGTACAACGCTTTTCTAGTCTTCTGACTACCCATTCACACCCATCCATACACTGATGGCAGAGGCTGCTATGTAAAGTGTCCTTTAGTATAAACTAATCCCATTCATACACATTTATACGCCCCGCTTCATCAGCGGGAGCAACTTGGGGTTAAGTGTCTTGCCCAAGGACACATTGGACATATAGCCACAGAATCTAGGGATCGAACCGACTCTACCATCTCTCTGTGTCTTCAGAGTGAGAAGGCTTGAAACAGAACATCAATCTAGGAAACAAACACAGGACAGCCACCCGGTCATCCTGGCAAACGATTGGCGATGATATTTATGACAGGCTGCTGAGAAAACCAGCTGCCTCTCTTTGAAAGTGCAAATGGAGTTGGAGTCGGTCATGCAAAGGTGAAGCCTCTCTTCAAACAACAAAAACATGAAAAACAAAAGTGGGAATCTTGCGTGTAGTCTTTATTACTTCAGCGGAAAGAAGCTTTATGAATTATTACTGGTCCAAGAGAAAAACATATTAAAGGTCAGGGGGAAATAGAAAAATCCAGTCAGGTAGAATTAAGATGATAATAGTTGAGCTTTTTATTTGTCTCTTTTTTTTGTCTAAAGCTTCCTACTGCTCTCACCTCTTGTCTTTTATCTCAGCATCTGAGGCTCAGCTGAACACCAAGCCTTCCCTTGAATCATCTTGGGTTTTTGCTAAATAGGCAGAACAATAATGTTCCACTATAGGAGGAAGAGAGAAAAACAGTGGGCATAATGTTTTATGTATTTGTTTTGAGTGTGAGCAGAGGAGTACATTAAGTAAGGCCATAGAGGCAGGAAGGTAGATGGACGATAAAAACACAAGAGAACACTGTTCCTTTTGTGTGCGGCATCAGCATTCAAGTTGAAACCTTGTTAGATCCCCTTACCCAAGAAATTGTGACCAAAACCATAAACACAATTCAGCACTGACTGTACAAAGCAGCATTCGGAGATTAATGCTAATGTCCTCTGCTAAAATGCTAACAATGGCTATAGTAGAATGCTTACATTTAGCAGGCATGTTTACCAGGTTGCCAATTTTAGTTCATCTTGTTAGAATTCTAATGTTTGCAAATTAGCACTTCACACAAGGTAGCGCTGAGGCTAATGGGAATTAGATTTGTTTGCAGGTTCTGTAGTGGAATTACAAGTGATCCTGAGGGGCACATTAATTTACACAGAGCAGGCAACTAATTATTGTCTGAATTATTGATTTATGACTTAAACTCTGGGTAGGTTATCATAATGGCCGCTGATTTTATTTTTTCCCCCACAATTAATCCACTAATTGTTGCAGCTTTGAACATGAAATGTGAGCACAGAATTACATGATGTTCGTTCAAGCTATTGTTGAGACACTTCAGTCAAACCCACAAATGTTAACTTAACTAATAATTAAAAGTCAACCTGTTGTAACGAGTCATAGAATCTCTGCATCATTTGATCCATCTTTTTGAAACCGTGGATATATGACCTGAATTCCATAGAATTTCATCCAATAGTAGATCCATTTTAAACAAACCAACATATGTCAAACCCATAGTGGTGCTCAAAGGACACTCAGAGAATTATCAAAGTGATTAGTGTTCATCTTAGAGGAGCCATGAATGTCTGTCTGAATATTGTGCCTTATCTAAATGATGTTAAGACATTTTATAAATGTCAACCTGCTGATGGCACCAGAGGAAAGATATGTCATTGGGTTCTACTTTGGGAATCTTGAATGAATTACAGGCCAATCGATCAAATAGTTTTTAAGAAATCTCGGTCAAAGCCACAAATGCCAAACCTACAGTAAGGTGGTGCCAGAGGAAAACTCAAGTAGACACCAGAGTCATTGGGTTCATCCCCTAGGAATCATGAACTTCCGTTAAAACAATTGCTACGTTTTACCACACTAGATGTCAAGCCATTACATTTTATTCCAATGTCTACCTGCTGTTGCCGTGTCCTTAGGGTGCATCCTTTGGAAACATAAATGTCTAAACTGAATTGCATGCCAATTCAGCCAATAGTTTAAAAAATATGTATTTGTATGTGGACTTACGATGTGGAATGACAAAAACATGCTACTCATGAAGCAATATTCCATGCATTGCAGAATTTTATATAGTGCTAAAACAAAATCAAATGAAATGGTCCATTTTTATAAAACTATAAATACTATAATATACTTCCTAGCACTCCAGCCAGAATTTTAAATCACCCACTACCAGTTGAAACACCACCCGTCTCTCGCCTGTGCCTCCTCATCCATAACATCCAAGTCTTTGTTCCTGGCTGTGGTCGTTTCCACTTCAGTAGAGAGAGGAAAGAGCAGTACCTTGAAGACATATCACCTCTTTTTTTTTTTTCATTTCACCATTCTGTTTCACTCTCTCCCACACAAAAGCCTCTCTCTCATGGGAAGGGGGCTTCATTTTTAGTTAGCTTCAGGTTCACTGATTCTCTACTGTCACGAATGACCTAATGCGTGTCCATGTGGCGAGCATGTTACTCATGGCATGTTACAGGAGTTCAACGGATGCTTTCTTCCTCATGCCGTGCGCTTCTAATCTCAGGCTTGCCCTATACATACAATTAGAGTATGTGCTTGTGTTCTTTTGAGTAGCCAGTGTAAAGGTGAAGGTGGACTTGATTTAATTATGTGCGCTATAGTCATGGTGACCCCCCCCCCACACCTCATGAGTCTACGCTCTGAGCTGAATTATCTCCTTTTGTAATGGAGATTAACCTTTTTATAAAGCGTACTTAGCCTATTTAACTTCCATATTTTAACATGAGCCACGTGGGCCTCGCTAACTAAGCAGTTCTGCCTCGTCTGCTGAGGGTTGTACCAGATTTAAAACTGTGGTCAATCCATGCCCGCTTACAGGCTTTTAGGGGTAATAGGATAAGATTAACACATTTGCATACTTTTGCAATGCATTATTCATGCAGCGTCCTCTTCTCTAATTTGCAGGAGCAGGGCCTTTATCCTTACTGACTTTAACATCTGGGTGACCTGGAAGTGGGGCAAAAGAGCCCCAGCGCTCATTAATCTCCACTGTGTGTATATCTGCCTACCACCTAAACATTTACTTAACTGGCACAGTGGAACATGTGTTGGCTTACTTATTAAAAAATGGAACCATTTAAAAATGTCAAAGTATTAAAAATCATTAGAACCTAAACTCTGCACAGTGTTTACTTTTTTTTCCCCACAACTCTTTCAAGTTTGTAGCTTCTGAAACTCGGAGGAACCATTTGCTGCCCTTAAATATTCATCAAAGCAGATATAGATTTTTACTAACGGCATCTAAAGATCACAAAGCAGGAAGTCTGTGCTCTTGAAAAATGTCTGGATTGATTTATTTTGCATCTTTCAAACAGACGAGATACAACTTGGCAGACTGACAGGAATGAGATTTTCATCCATCGACATGGTTGATGGTAACACCTGTAGGCGACTTGTGGGACACAAAATCAAAGCTAAGGATTATAAATTGACTCCTCACATCATGTGTAATTAATTCAATGGCAAAGGCAATTAGGAAACCATTTCCATGACTTTTTTCCTATGATTATCTTGTAGATATTTGCGTTCAACCCGGCAACACCCAAATACATGAATAAAGATGATAGACTTTATAAATACATGTACAGAAGATTAAAGAATAATAAATGGAGCTAAAAATACAATATATGACCTGCAAATAGCCTTAGAGTCAAAGCCAAGGTTAAAAAAATCATCGGTCATTTGGTACTTAATTTCCCTGTTCAGAAAATGTAAGCTTTCCAGACTGAATGAGATATTAGCAGGCCAATGTAATGGACATTTGCTGTACTGCAGTGCCAAGCATTTGGACGAAGTTTGTTGGAGAGGTTGGCCCGCTGACTACTGCCAGACATAAATCTTTCCTTACCAGAAAGCAATCGACACCCTGGCTACGAGATCATTAAACAAAGCCAAAGTTTACAAGATCCATCATCAGCTCTACCTTGAGTGTCTGTGCATCTGTGTATTTTTGTGAAGGTACTGTATGTGTGTCTAAAGGTTGTCTGAAACTGCTCAGAAAACCTTTTTATTCTTAAGGTCTTATGAGCTCGTTCCCCCCCCCCCACTTTATCACCTGCTGAGAGTTTCCTTCCTGTTGGTTTTAGAGGTGCCAGATGATTCACTGCCCAAGACACAACATAAGGGCATATTGTGTGTTTGGATGAGTATTTGGCTGCCTTACTGTTCCCAGACAGGCATCAGTCTCTTTCACTGACTCCAATTCTCTGACTGGCTGTCTGAGTATCTGATGATCCGTCTGATTCACCTCAGTCTGCTGGTTATAAATCTCTCCTCTCCTCTCCTCTCCTCTCCTCTCCTCTCCTCTCCTCTCCTCTCCCTCCTCTCCTCTCCTCTCCTCTCCTCATTTGTCTGCTAAAGATAAAAATGTCCTGTAATTTTTAGATATGAGTCTAAAAGTCAGATTGTTGTACACTTGGATCTGTTGTTTGACAATCATAGGCCACAGAACCAGGCAATAATTGCTCTCCCTGCTGATTATTTCTCGACTTCTTCAAATAAGCACCTGCATGGGGCGAAGTTATGCTTCTCCTGGGATTTATTGAATGACTCTCAAATTGACAGATATGATCCTCTTTTCGTTTGTTGATTTAATACATTTTATTAAATTAACTCTTAACAGCTTATTTCCCAAGGTAACAAAGGCATTATCACCACCCTGGGAAATAAGCTGAGTCTGAGCCAAATACCTGATGTGCATCTGCAACTTATCTGCAAGCCATGCCTGGGTATTTGTGAACATGTTGGGTCTTGCAAAATGGTTGTGCTTTTTTTTAAAGTGACCTGCTTGTGTATCTGTTATTTGTTCTGTGTTTCAAGTTGTTGCAGACAAAGACAACAGAGATGCTCGAGGGATTTTGGCTCTGCATCAGGGATTGGTGTTCCCCTTCTTGCTTTGTGAGCTCTCTTGCTCTTGATGAACCCGTGTTTTCTCTCTTTTTGCAATGTATGCCCTGCAGAATATTGTATTGGATGGGCTTAAACAACTTTTGATACACAATTTTTACACATGTAGGGATGTTTTGATTACTTATATTCTGATAACTTTTTTTGTTTACTGACACCACTCTGATAACTAACAGTAGTTTGGGCCATATACTAGTTTGATCCTTGAAAAATATGCATTTAATTGATCAATAAACAGTCTTTGCAAGCACCACACTTATGGTTTGTTAAGTCATACTGAAAGCAGTTGATTTTTTGGGCCTTTTTGGTTACGATATGGTCTATGCAATAAAACATTTTTTCCAGTCTCTACACCTTAACTGCAGCATTTTGCTGTTACTCCCCCATGGATGTATTCAATCTTAGCTTTCTCTTTTCAATCCTCTTTTTCTCTGATGCCAAAGAGCTTCAGTTTTGGAAAAAAACAACCCACTTTTCCACCTCTTCCTCCCATCCTCTCCTTCCCTCATCATCAGTATCTGAATACTATTCCTGCATCACACTTGTTTGAATCGCTGTTGTTCAGGTTCTTATGAGGAAGCTCTAATTTGTATCCCGTCAGATATGAGCAGGTATGAGTGTGTGCAGATAAGGGCTGCCCTCCCTCAGCATCAATGCATTATTCTCTGTGCGATGTAGCGCAGTGTTACGGTAGAAGGGCTTGTCGGGGATGTGATGGGGCTTTGTTACCTGACTCCTTTCATCTTTGGGGTTCCCCTCGCTCTGCCTGCTTCCCTCCCTTTTCTTCTTTGCCTTCCTGACAACAAGTCTGCTTCTTTAAAGAGTTGTTTGCTCTTGACTGAGAAGTGACATCAGAGCTGTCGCTCCAGTGGAGCACGCAAGCCACCTTTTAAAAAGTCTACTGCCTGACTACAGCTGAGACCACCCAGAAGCTATCCCTCTCTATCTTTGTCCCTTTTACTCCCTCATATCTCCCTTTCTTCTCCTCATTTAATAAATATCTTTTTTCAGGTTTTGCCTGATCTTCTCTTTACATTTTTTTCACTACAGAAAAGTTGTTGTTTACGTTTTAAAAGCCAGATTTAGTAGAGATATTCAAACTGAATGTTTCATCTGATGAATACTGGATGTAGGGGTGTAAGATTTGGCAAAACGAATAATATCTTGTATTTATTTTTATGGCAAGATCAGGATCAACAGTTAATCACAATTATTTTTCATATTGATTTTTTAGACTCCTTTGCAAGTTATTGACCATTAAAACCAAACTAATTGCCCCACATCATTTTTTTAATGCACAAATACTAAATATTGTGCCTACAAGTCCTATATTTATTTTTTCTTCAGCAACAACTTGTTAATCAATGCATTCAATTGTTAAATATTTGCCATTCAATATTAAAGAGAGCTAATATTAATATTTGAGAGAGCTGTTAACTGAGATCACTTCGAGCACAGAAATAAATAAAAATGTAGATTTTTTTCCTAATAGTAACCGAGGTCTGGGCCTGGCTGACATTACCACCTCCCACTGTTTCATAAAGTCCAGTTTTGAAAAGTTACACTCACGATTCCACTATCACAACAGGTGATGTGGAGAAACGTGTTAACGACAAAGAGAATAATATGCAGCAACAAAACAATAGCATTAGATACGCCTCTGCTGACTGTCGTTTCAACTGTGGCCTACTGTTTAGGAAGCTGTTACATGAGGTGGTTAAAACCTTTTTTTTATGTTATCCGGCATGCAAAACCTCTGTCTTCAAACAACCTTTGGTTATGGCTTTATAATGTCAGGAGAAAAACAAATGTGTTCCATTTTACAGAGGTAAAGTTGTGTTTCTGGTATTAACTCTTTTTTAGCCATGAATGACGAAGCAGGCTTTGTTATTATCTGCATATATGTTAAAAAGGCATGAAGCGGATTAGCTAATAGTGTGATTTCATTGGGGAAAAAAACTTTGGGTATGTCCATGTGAGCATGGAGCTTCAACAGATGGAGTGTGAACTGTAGCAAGATACTACGATCTCTCTGCTTTTGCAGACTCTCATCACATTCCAATACTTCACGATCTATATCGTCCTATCACACACCGGTAACTGGATGGATCCATTTGTCGCTCAGACTGAAAGCCTTGAGAAGCACAGTTTGACTTTTGAATCAGAGTACTTAAGTGAGTCGTGAGTAATGTTCACACAATGGTCACTTAGAATGACAAACACTGTTTTAGCAAGATGTAAAAAATGTGAAAGAAATGTCCCAATCTTTTCACTCATGCCTGTTTTTTTTCCTCTAGACTTTGTTCAAATAGTGGCTTTGCAGCCTTATGAGTCTATGGCGACAGGTGCACAAGCAAAGCAGCAGTAATGTAATTGCCAAAAGGGAACAAACACCTGCAGGCTGTCTTCATTTGCAATCAGCTTTTATTGTAATGCGTAGTAGTAAAACCATATGTGGGAGAAAGTTAGTTTTTGGTGCTTGAAACAGCCATCGCAGGGTTCCTAAGTAATGAAATAGATTCAAGGAGTATTGCAATAATGATCCAATCTGCAGTCCTTAAAATGAAAAGTCCAATCTGTTGCTATTATTGTAAGAAAATGGTTCTAAAGAAGTGTTCTTTCTTATTTGATGAACAAGAAGTCTTCATTTTATTTTACTTTCAACTCATGTTTGTCATTTTTTACAATTAGTTAATATGTGGATCATTATTTATGTATGCATCAATATCATTTAAAGGTCCAATCTGTAAGATATCTACTGAATTAAACCATAAATGACTTTACTATATCATTAGACACTAAGAAACATGCTTTTTTGAATGGCTGGCTTCTCTGTCAATAATGCAGCAGCCAGTATGTCCTCCTCTTAAGTTTCGATTCCTGTTTTTTTTTTTTTTTGACAAGAGAGGCGGCACCCCTACACGGCCATTTTGGACGCCCCTTGTCAACAAACAACAAACCAACAGGTGTCGCAGCGATGGAAGCGGGCAAGAAAACTGGTTCAGATATAACTGATCCTACCTGACCATAAACATGGAAAGAAGTTTAATCGTAGAAAGGTTTCAAGACAAATGCACAGATGGTTAAACACGGAAGACGAGGCAACCTGCGAGCACATCGACTCTGAGGGGGGAGGGGGCGGGGGGGAGACAGCGCTCTCCAATATTTAGAATTTTGACTGCAGTGCCCATTTTAAACGCTAGTTGTCAGTAACATATTGCTCCTTTAACTTGGTGTCTATTAATTGCTGATTAATTAAGAAGAGCCTTAAACTTAAAAACACAATTCTTAGAACTCTTGTCCACTTCTTAGGGGGAAAATACAATTTCTGATTGCTTGAGGTTCAAAGGTTGTCTCATATTTTATATATACATATGTATATGCAAATTTTAATCAACATTGTAGTCAATTATGTTCAGTTGTCTTGGCCTCAGATCGTTGTGTGTGTAACGGCACGCTCTGAAATATCTGTATTTTGCCGTGAGTGTTGCAGACCACAGTGAGGTTATTCCAGATGGATTGTGCTGAGAGCAGCCTCAGCCTGAAGAGATGACTGCGGCCTGTTTATTTCCCAGGTGCACTCACACTCTCCACTCCTCAAGAAAAGGTGTATTTTCTTCACAAAGATCATAACAATTCTCCTTACCCCTATCCTGGCTCTGTTATCGCAAAACATACATTAGAATGTCAGACACATCTTCCCCCTCGTGATCCATATCTGCCAGGCCTCTCTCGTCTCCAAACCATTCCAGCAAATGTTACCGTTTCATATCTGGGCTGGGAAAATAAGCTTTTTCTCTCCCATTGCACGTTAGGATCTGCAGACATGATAACCTTCGTCGCTGAACTGCAAATGTCACCTCAGCTAGCCAGCCAATCGCGGTACTTTTTGCTGGCCAGTGTGGCTCTGTTATGGGCTTCACACCCATGACACTGGGACCGAGCAGATGTGCGCACATGAATGAGAATGAGTCAGCAGGGCTCTCAGTTGTGGCCAGGAAAGGACGATTGAAATGCCACAGAATACCAGGAAACCATATCAGATAGAACTTTGCTTTCATCAGAGAAACTACTGGACTGGTTACAAGGAGTAGATTTTTGTGATCTTTTACCAAAGTGTGGAAGCTAATGATGATGTTTCACATATTTGATATAGCAACACAAAACAACTACCAGTATTCTGTAATTATTTAAAGGGCCACAGTGGTCATTCTGACTGTTCAACCTTTTATTAAATAAAATGTAAATAATCAAGAAGAAATGCTAGTATGTGTCCCTAGCAGGTTCAAGGTTTGTAATTATGAAAAAGTCTCTTCATCTTTTGCCTGCTCCACTTTTCAGAAAATGTGTGCTCAAACAGACTGGAGGTTTTCCCTTCATGACGTCACAAAGGGCAGTAACCCCTCCCCTAGGTGGGTGAGACGCCCAAAGTTGGATGTTTGTTCTGCCCTCTGAGTCTGCCTTCTCACTGTGAACAATGGGGCACGATGCGAGAAAGCTCAAGTCACACCCCCTTCCAGAGAGGGGCGTGTTCAAATACAGCTCATTTACATTTAAAGCTACAGACACAGAAACAGCCTGTTCTGAGCAGGGCTGAAATAGAGGGGTTTATAGGCATGATCAAATACAGGATCAGAGTGGATTTTTAGCATAATAAAATTCAAAGACATGTTTTGGGGAGCTCTGAGACTTATTTAATCTTGTTGAAAAGGAGTATAATATGTGTCCTTTAAGTTTTAATGTCATGATGCTGGAATAAACGTGGGGTGTCAAGAGGTCAGGGTCCAATATATATGTCGGTTTTATTTCAATTTAGTTACAGTGCATATTTATAATCTGTCAAAAATGCGTCTTTTAATATTAAATAAGAACACTGGTGTACGGCTCATGCCTGATGAATGGGGATACTCTCCAGGGAATTACTCTACCTGAAAACCCACTGGGGCTGTTGTTGCTGCCTTGAAAGCATGCAAGCATGAATCAAATGTGATTTGAGACTTTCTGGCTCTCTTAACTACATTAGTATAATGCAACAGCCTTTTTAACGTTGATGTAAAGTTGTATAAGCTTTGAGAGGAACAAGCAGTCAAGCATTTTGTCTCCACATCGACTCTCTCACTCAGATCTTGTTTATCGTACATGCTGCTTCCATGGCCATCTGTTCTATATCGCTCACACACAGATAAATGAAAGAGCATATACAATGGTGCTAGGTAATGTGTT
Source organism: Tautogolabrus adspersus (assembly GCA_020745685.1). NCBI lineage: Eukaryota > Metazoa > Chordata > Actinopteri > Labriformes > Labridae > Tautogolabrus > Tautogolabrus adspersus. The sequence goes on along the minus strand of CM036549.1, from coordinate 7,465,290 downwards.
CTTCACACCCAGAAGTATGAGTGAATGGGAGGCAGTAATGCTTATCATTAATATTTCAATACTCCTGGGCAGTTATTGGTCTGTCCCCCAGCCCTCTAGCTTTGTCTGTGTGATGATGGCATATTTTAGGGACTGGAACCATCCATATTTTGTGAGCAGAGAGTATTTATTATGCAGTTTGTTATGAGTTTCTCTTGGCTGCTGCGGGGTCTCTATGAACCCTATTATTCCCCCTTTATTGTCTATTAATCATAAGTTGGTATGTGCTTAATTTGCATAACTTGGTAGTAGCCATTGTTGCAATTGCAGATACCAATCAGCAGTTAGCCAGTATCCGCTGGTGTACTGGTTTGGAGATTCTATCCGTTAGGCACTTGTCCAGGTTTCTCTCTTGTAGATATGTGTAAAACACTGTGTAGAAGATGGATTTCTCAGACAACGTTGTAAAAACAGGCTTGAAAGTTGTAGTAGTGTAAAAAAATAAAGATTTGCTCTATTTGAGGGGATCCCATAAGTGATAAATACCCCCTCCCCCCCTTTGCTGAGAAAACTAGTGCTAGATCATAAAAAGCATTTACCTCAACATAGCAATATTAGCATGCATAACAAGTGCATCAAATATGACAAACTGAAATGCATGGGGAAAAAAAAGAAGCGTCTTAGCCACTTTGTACTCTGGATGCCATTCAATTCTCAAGGAGGCTGTTTTCATGATAACACGAGCTACCATGTTTTTTGTCCTGTACGCCAAGAATAGCTGTGTTTTTACCACAGGAACATCCATGCAGACTTCAGGAGGTACTTAGTACGTTTCCAGCACATGGACCAGGGAATCCCTTCTTTGAGGGTAGTGCTTTCTGAAAGAATAAGAACTTGGGAGATGGGACTTCCAAATCTGAGAGCTGATTGGTCAAGGACTTGCAAATGAAAAAGATGTTTTTTTTTCATCAGTCAGCAGATTAATTTATGTTTCTTTAGACCAGGATGTAAATGAAGACACAATGAACTTGGGTTACCTTTGAAAAATAGCTCCTATTACTTAAAGGTTGCTGGAATTTATTTTTTTTACCCACACAGGTTTTATGTAAAATATTTTGTACAGCAGGGAGACATGAGCTGTACTGCTAGTTTGCTAGAAAAAAAATATCAGCGTTTGACTTTGAAAGCATTCGAATCATTAAAATGAATTCACTGAATGCAAGAGCTTCAGTGTTATTCCATTGGTCATATATGGTTGTTGTTTTGTCAGCTCTCTGACCTGTGACCTTTCAGTGTGAGGTCATTATCTCAGTCCAGCAGACTAGGTTTACCCCTGGGTAGCTCTTTGCCGTTGGGTTGGTCTGTGCTCTGACGTTCTGATGTTAGCAGACGGTCTCCTCTCAGGCTCCTCTGTGGCTTTGCTTATCTGCTTCAGAGCGTCAGCCCATCAGCCTCAGGAGCAGCAATCAGTCTGCTCTCCTTCTGCTGCAGAATAATCACACATACACAAGGAACACATGCCAATCATCAACCAGGAAATGTAATATTTACAAAATCACTGTTTCATTGATGCAGGACATTGAACAGCGTGTTGTAACATGATTCTGGGGGCAAATATCCTGCTGCTTCAATCATTGCGTTACAGAATCCCATATATTAACCCTATACTGTTGCTTGAATTATGTGTGCAAGATTGAGTTTCATGGTTAATTTATTGTACTTTTCTCTCTTTCCCTGCAGTTCTTGTGTTTGAAGAACATCCGGACATTTCTCAAGGTGTGCCACGACAAGTTCGGCCTGCGCAACAGCGAGCTGTTTGACCCCTACGACCTCTTTGATGTCAGGGACTTCGGCAAAGTAAGTTCAACTTTTACCGTATGGATGAAAGCTCTACTTTTCATCTCTGGAAAATGTACTCTGCACTGTAACTGACGCTGTGATTAGTGCTGCCTGTAGGCTACATTCTAACTACAGCGAGTCCTTGGAGACATGATGCTGCTTGTGGAACTGATCGTATCACTAACAGAAGAAGCTATGTTCTTATGTTGTCTGATGTAAAGACAAGATATGGGTTTTGGTATTTTTATGACGTCTTTTTCAGATTGGTTGATAAACTTCGGTTGTCAAAGAAATATGTTTCCTTGGAATTAAAAGTTCTCCCTTCTAAGTTTTCACAAGACATTACATTTTCAGCATGTCCACATGATTTCCTTGAGTTTAAAGGTAGTTCAAAGTCAAATCTGTCAGCTACATTAGTGTCACTAAAGAGCAAAGAACTCCAGATGAGCATTCGATGTAACACTTCAGGGTCAGCAATCTCATCTGATGTCACTGAGTGACTAGACTTGAACTCAACTCTGCTTTTTTTACAGTCTGAGTTCAGTGTGGATGAGTGCGTTGGCTCAGCAGTAAAGGCAGATGACTCACTGGCACATCATTATAACTTTATTGAGTGTTTCAGTGGGATATCCAAGTGGATTTTTGTGTTTATTAAGTGGGTAATCATGTGTTACTTTTCTCATCGTCCTGAGTTGAGGTTTGGTGCATGGAATTTGAGTGGGCGCTCCTGCAGAACAGACATTCAAAAGGAGATAGTAGTGGAACGGCTGTTTGCCATTGAACATCTGATCAGGATGCCTCATGAATGCCCTCCTATTGGGATGGTCTGGGCTTGTTTCCAAATGTGTGGAGAGTTTACACATCCAACCAGGCCCTTGAATGTCTCAGGATCCCCTGCTGCGAACAGCTGGAGATTGTGGCTGGAGTGGAGCACATCTGGGTCCTTTAGGCCTGCTGACATTGCAACCCAGACCTTGAACCTTGATAACTGGTATAGAATGGATAAATGGACTGATGGATGTTAAGCTGAATGATTCAACAAAAATTAATGAGCTGGATGAAAGAAAATGTATGTTTTTCTGCATTGATCATCAATGTATTGTCTCAGTCCATAGCCTGGCAGTAACATTCCAGTCTAGTCAGACTGGACAACACTATTCAAAACACACAAACAAGAAACGCTAATAAATCTATACAGACAGCATCAGTCATTTATATCCATCCAATGAGTGAGGAAAGGGCCTCAGGCTTCATTGAATAGATCCTCCCTCCCAGTCACTCTATTAGTAACCCGCTCATAGCTCGCCAATGTACTTAATACCTCTATCTTTTGTTTAAAACTGGACTTAGTGGATGATATACAGCGGTGTAGCGTTATCTTACACCCTGTCATTAAAGCTAACTTTTTACATTTTGATATTTTCATCACAGATGTATGATCTACGTTCCTCTCCCAATATATTTTTTTTAACCATCCAGTTTTGGCACTTGTGTGCTTCTAATATATTCATAAAATGTTGACGCTTCATTTATTTTTATTTGTTTTAATCTTAAGTGAAAGCTCCTGAATTCCAGTGTTACTTCAACAAATATATTTTGTATTTGTGAGAATGTAATGTCTACTTTTAGGAGTATCCAAAATTTGGAGTTAAAATTTGGAGAATTAGTTTTTAATCACGTCACTAAGAGTATGAATACCTGACCTAACCCATTTATCCCTCCAAATTGCTATTTGTATCTGTTAAGAGTTGTTAGGTTATTCCATATGGATGATATGCTTCCATATGGATCACATTTTGTTATTTGATATGCCCTTCTTCAGGATTATCTGGCAAAGGCCAGCACTGGATGCTGAAGTGGGACTGGTCAATGTGTGTATGTGAGAAAAGCCTTTTGTTTCGTAAAAGAATCTTAGTTGGAGGAAGATGTGCTGTAGTTAGTAGGAACAAAGAAAATGACACTTGATACCAGTCTATTCTCTTCCTCCACTTTCTCCACACTTTGACTCGAGTGTTTTACGTGTGGTTATAGTGTCCTGTTTTTGGCTAGTAGGATGTAATGAAGAGCAGGAAAGTATGAAGTCGTATAACTGATGAAAACATTTGATACCGTTGTGTCAGGGTAGGTGCGGTTGGAAATCTCAATATTGTAGCTTTCCAGCTGAAAAAAGAAACGCATAAAATACATGAGGTGCTGAATAAAATGTTAGATCTCGCTATGATCGATTACAAAGAGGATGCATCTGCTGAAAGTCATCTGCTCATTTATGTAACATTTATAATTCAACGTATCCACTCTCTTTGCTTTGGCTGGAGACAGACGCCGGAGGAAAAGATGAGAGAAAAGAAAAAGGAGACAAGGACTCATTTGGCATTTTGTAGATAAACCACAAGACGATGTCTGTGAGTCAATGAGCTCACGGTGAACGGTATTAAAATCCAACAGCAGTCAGAATCAATCACACAGGCCCTCCATATGTCAATTTGGAAATTGCTTTTGTATGGTCTCAGCGGTGGCGGGCTTGTCTCACCATTGATTTTCCATTAAGGCCAAACATCACATTATAATATATTGAATTGAGCAGATCCCTACTAATGTGGCATACATTTAAATAGTGAGAATGCCTGATAAACAGAAGAAAAAAAGGCCCTTTTTTTATTCCTGCAGTCGGATTCTCTTAAGTCTTTTGAATTTTTGAAGCTCATCACTCGTGGTCTTTCTCCTTTTGTTACGTGGACACAAAAGTTTCTTTGTGTGCACATCTGATAACAAATAAAAGGAATTCTGACCTCCCTTTTATTTATTATAGCAAGGTATTATCCATCTCTTCTCTCTATATCATTAGTTTATCAATCCTTTGTTTTCACGTTACACAAAGAAAGAATAGGGAAACAAAGGAAAAAGGATTAAAACAATAACTCTCCAGCTTTGTTTGAAAGTGTTTTGCCACTTATGCACTTGTTCTCTTTTAAAGAGATGGACATTTTGAGGCTCCAAAAATAAACCTAATATTACATTTCATTCTAATATGACCATAACAAATTTTGAGAAGCAATTTTGTTGTAGAACACCTTCTTTTTTGCACATTTTATGTTGCTTTTTCCATGGTGCATTGTGCATTGTGCATTGGGCGGCTGTGGCTCAGTTGTTAAGAGTCGGTCGTCTCTCAACCAGAAGGTCGGAGGTTCCATCCCGAGCTCCCGCAGCCATATGTCCGATGTGTCCTTGGGCAAAACACTTAATCCCAAATTGCTCCCTCTTCTGCTTCAGGGATTAGTTACTTCTGATGGTCACTGTACATAGCAGTCTCTGCCATCAGTGTGTGAATGGGTAGGTGTGACGCTTTGAGTAGTCAGAAGACTAGAAAAGCGCTATACAAGCTCAAGTCCATGTACCATTTTGCATTTTACCTTTTAATCGAAGTAAACCTTCCAGAAAGCTAAATTAAAAAAATATATTTTGAAATGCCTGGCCCTGATACCCATCTGGTTGAATGTTTTGTTCAAAGATTTTAGAATATTTTGCTTTGGCTTCCAGATTCATCACCTTTGTCATTGACTGTAAATCATGGTGAGTTGTGCAGTCGCTTTAGATGCCACTTGTGTGATTCATTCCTCCAAAGACACATAAGCTGACAGTTTATGCTTGAGTGCACCCAAAGGTTCTTTTCTCCTGCAATGTGACATGAATACCAAACTGAAACAGCTTAGCCACTATGGTAAGTTTAATATCAGATTTTTCCCCGCTATCAGTTAAAAAATGAACCCAAGAAAATATTTTCTCGGCCAATAATCATTTTACAGATTGTTTACTTCTCGTGAAGAATAAGACAACAAGCGATTTCTCCGTGAAAGAGAAGCATGTCCCTGGTTGCACTCCTTTTGAAAACAAATGGGGTGTTGGAAAAGATAGAGTCTAAACTGTAGATTTTTAATCTCCCCTGGAAGAGAGCAGAATTAAAACCGAGGACTTTGGGGAGAGGAAGGGAGGAGAGATGGTTTTCATAGCAGCTGCCTCTATAAACATTAATCAGACTCTGTGCACCTTTCATACCTCCACAGTGGCTTTCAGGGAACCCCAGAGTTCATCTCCCCTGGCCTCTGATCGCCATCTCTCCCTCCTAATGATGCCTGTTTCCTAGGTCACATGTAAATGGAGACTGGGGCCGACTGGGCCCAGTGCTGAGAAAAAGTAATTGCCCCTTCAAAACCTTCTGCTACCCTTTCCAGAGGGGGTAGTATTGAAACAGATGGAGCACATACCCCACTTGATGTCCTCTACTGATTTTTATTTCTATTACTTACCTCATTTCATCCAGGAATACCGTACGCAACATGCAACATAAGCTAGGGCTCCCTTGTTGCCTTCTCTTTTCGCAGAGGGAGAAAGTAGCATCATGGTGTAATGCACGTATCACCACACATCCCTTCTCTACACCCTAACCCATCCCCCATCATTAGAAATTCATTATGACATCATTAAACCAATGAAATACAGCTTATTACAGTAGACCCCAGAGAAGGCTTTTATTTAAACACCTCCCTCCCATCCAAACCCACCGCCTCGTTTCCTTTCTCCCAACCCATTTTAATTAGCCACCAAAGGAACATTGCTGTCATTTAAATGAACATGGCAATCAGTTTATTTGGCTGTTGCCATGATTAGCATAATTAGCCTGCACCTGTTAGCCATCTATCAACAGTTTGGTAATTTTCCATCTGTGAGTGGAAAGCAGTGAAGGAAGGAAGCTTTCTGACAGATTTGCCGTCTTCATTAAGAGATCATTTATTCCAGATGCAGACAGTGTTGCATGCATCTGTTTCTTTCTCCTCCAAACAGACTTGGAGTCATGACTGAATCATAAAGTGTCAGAGCCTTCCAAGTGATGCTCATCATTGTGATGGTACAGTGTCAAAGTGAATGGATTAACATGACTTACACATTTACTTTGCATACATTTCAATGTGAAGTTATTGTTTTTGACATAGTGGTTCAGGTGACAACAGTTTGTAAAAAAATGTTTTGAGCTTTTTTCAAACTACAGCTTAGTTAGACTCTGGGAGAGGTCGTTAGCTTTTTAGCTGAAAGTTATCTCAGATACTTTTCTTGAAATATCGGGTCTTCTGTACACAATCGTCAGATTAAAACTGTAACGATGTAAATCACACTGAAATATAAGCAAGAGGTTTCTGTAAACGTTCTTGATATTTGGTTTGAAAATGGTTTATTCTAGCTTGTATGTTATTTTAAGGTAATTAGGTCTGATTATATCTAATCAGAGAAACATTTAAATAACAGCCGTACAACTTTTAAAATCTGGGGTTAGCATCGTCCACGGTCAAAGCATAGAGTGGAGGGTGAAAAATGTTGACAGAGCTTTTCATATTTAGCAGGAGTTTAGTTCAGACCATTGATAATCTATTTTTAGATGCAGGTGTTGAATGTCAGTAAAGGAAGTGAAGTCCTGTAATTATAATGTACTAAATAACCCTAAATAGCTCATTCAGCAGTGCATTCACAATTTTGAAAACGAACAGGGGCGTATTTATGCCTCTTACAATGATATGGACAGCAAAGCAATTGATGTCAAAATGTTATCGCCATGCAAACGTGAGCCTGAAAAAAAGTCCAAACTGCCAAATGAGCCTTTGTTTAACTATGAAATCCAAATTTAATGACGGACTATTCTCTCCCAGATCTCAGTGGATGCGTAATGACACTCAACTTCGGTGTGTTTCAAGCCAAATTTCCAGAGGCTTCAAAATCAAATACACAGGACACACCTTGAAACAGATGGAGACTCTTAATGTGCAGGAAACACACGATTCACCCAATTTAATTTGTACCAACTGCTCCCTTCCTAGCTGCTTTTCCTTCCCTCTCACTTCCCCCATTCATCTCTTCCCTTTCCTCACCGTCTTCCTCTCCCCACTCATTCATCTCACACCCACTCTCAGTGTGAGTATGTTGTGATAAGACTTAGCCAGCGGCAGGCGAGCCAGCATTGTGTCAGGACGGAGTGATTGCCATTGGTGGGCAGTGTTTGATTACCCTCTCTGATGCTCTGAATCTTGTGCACACTGAACTCTGCTTCTTTCATTTCCTTCCTTTGCTTTCTGGCTAAAAATAGCGAATTGCTCTGCATCCACGCCCAGTGCTACTAACATCTGGAACGTGCCTCAGCCACTGTTGGCTCTCCTGCCTGAATGCTATTTACTGAAGTAGTTTTTAACCTCAGTCACAAGCCCTCAGCCTGGCCCTGCGCTCATTTGTTCCAACTGTGTGAACATTTTCAAACATGCAGAATTAAAAAGGGTTTAAGCCTTTTTTGCTTGACTTGGTCTTTAAGGTATTAACATGGTTATGGCTCAGTTACTACATGTCTTAGTAGTACTTTTCATTTATTATTTTCTGGATTAGTTAGGCAACAGAAAGCTATCTCGTGAGTGCCTAAAGAGGTGACATGTTCTACAGCACAGATCTGTTAAATTCAGGTGAGCTAACTTGTGCCAGTACATTAAAGAAAACACTGAAAGCATACAAACGATATCATGGATTTTAAAACAAAGTTTTTAAAGGCTTTGCTTTGGGTCCACACATGGAATTCAATCCCTTGTCTCTCTGGGCAATCATGGTCCTGTGTTGTTTAGCTCATCTATTATCCCAAACGTTCTTTAATGGCCTTTTTTACGTTCACCAAGTGTCTAATTTCAATACATATGGGTCTTTTTTAAATGTAGTTGCAATTCCTGTGCATTCATGTACAAGCTGAAGGATACATTATGCGTCTACTTGTGCAACAATCGCTGTGACAACCAATCCTTTTGGACAGCTTTTGGAATGACAACCAGAGACAACCTTGTTTTCAGTTGTGTAAAGTTTTAAAATGTTTAAACATCTGCATTCTGGAAAGTCAACTATTACTCTTCATACTGTACAAATGTCACAGGATTGGTATTTAAGATGTGGAGTTCAAAAGAAATGTGTGGACATTTATCTCAGATAGAAGGTGTGTTTCTTTGACAAGAGAAGTTCTATAAGATGACTCAAAAACGTCCATAAACTCTGGAGGGTTCATGTGCTGTATGTTGGTACATGTATTGATTCATCACTTTTTGGAATGAACATAAATTGCAGTAGAGGCTAAAGGTAGTGATTCATGCCTGTCAGACTCAGGTTGGAGACACTGCAGCAAGTGATGGATGGAAGGTTTAAGGGTCAAGCAGTAGGGGTCACTCACTCAGGTCAATGCATCCCCTTCTATTAGTGACTGTGTCCTTAGAGCAGACCTTTACTGTCACGGCCCAAGTGGGTTTTTAAAGCAATGATTCTACGTGTTACCTTGGACTTCTTGAGTGGCTTGAGTGGTCTGAAGAGATTCATCGCAACGCCTGAGAAAATAAACATGAAAATAAATACGACACTGGAGACCTTTGTAATGAAGTTGAAACGAGGATATTTCCCTAAGAGGTTGTTAGAGCATCCTGGAAATGAACTTGGATTTCAATGACAATCAAATCAAGTTCTTACCCTTTTGTTGATGTAAAAATATACAAAAGTAAATCCCATGATCTATATTGTCCTCATTTGGTAAGGTTATTAAGTATCGTACTAGAGTCACTGGTGCGGTATTCTGCATCACCTGAAAAAAATCCCATTTTCTAAAATGTAGAGGTGACAATCACACACATACCCATAACACCATTTATAAGAGAGACACAAGTTCAACATATTCTATTGAGATGTTTTCCAGATATTTTTTCATCCAAAACCTGCCGTCAGATCATAAAATATTACCATTGATGATATTATCTAATGCAGAACTACAGCAAGGCATTCTTACCATGTGGTTTCATCACTTTTTCTTCATTATATAATCTAAATACCTCCTTCACTGCTGCTCTTCCCCAACATCACATCTCTTCATCCGAGATCGCATCACCTAAGAGAGAATTAACCCCCAGAACTTTTTCTGTAAACACATCGTCCCTCCTCAGCTGACACTTTTGTTGCTGCTTCTCTTGCCCCTGTGCCCTCTTACTTCACGCCCTGTCCATCAGGACACCCTAACTGCAAGTTTTTTTTTACACAAAGCTTCCGAGACACAATCAATAATTCATTCCAAATGCCACAGCGCTGATGATAATTCTCCTGACATGAATTATAAATGGAACTACCTCCTCCTTCCTGTGTTTAGACCCCCTTCCCATCCCTCCACTCCCACGACCTCATTATCCCTGCAGCTCGTTACCGTGATACCCGAGGAAACAGGTGGTTGCTGAGCAATGGGTTGTTGTCAGGGATACGGCCTGTATTGGTGCTCTGCTCAGGGATGCTAACTGTTGGAAGGCGATGGGTGAGGGCCACAAGGTGTGTGAGTTCACACCTACAGAAACAATAGAGATGAGATTTGATGAATTGATGTCGACATGTACGATCACTCAGCCCGAACAGTGCACAGCCGAGTCTGGATTGCGTGACAGATGAGCAAAAGCTTGAGGTTCCATATGACCTGAAATGTGTTATCTGATGAATCTTAGTGCCATCTGGATTCCCTCCAGCTGTTCTTTGCCCACCTGCTTAATATCTTATATAGCACGAAAATCTCCCATTTTATGGGAGCACATTACAACAAAAGGGAGAAAACAAAACACTTTTTTTAGCCATTCCCAAAGCTATGAACGCAACTAGCCCAATTATCACACAATCTAGTTAACACTTGAGACTTAGCTGAATTATTTCCCAGTAGATTTTTGTTAAAGACAGAAATATTTCAAGTGAAAGTGGGTCTAAGGAAATGCAGCAAAAAAACATGAAACTTTAAGGTATCAAAATAAGTACATTATAGTGAATATAGTGAGATTGACAAATGTCTTTTTTTTTATCATTCATACAGATGTCTTGTGGCCGACCTGCAGTTAAAGTCTCGCAGTTTGGGAATCTCTACTCCAGGCCATAATTTTGACTCAGCACATCGTAATCATTTGATAGCAAAGTAGCTATTGTTGAATATTAATAGTATAACCACGACATCTGTACCTCCTGATGTTGAAATTAGCATATAGTATTTATCAGACATGACATGCTTCACTTTTCATATTTACAAGATAAGAGACTAAATGATGATGTACTTTGGTTTTCTTATTCGTCTTCGAATACAGAAATTCGACCTATGAGAAAATGTCTTACTTTTTTCCCCTCTTGGTGATATGGACGTGTTTGTACACCTTTCTAAGATGTCCTTAAAGCTTTTCCACTCCAGTAAATGTAAAACGCATCACCTTCCAAATTCACTGAAGACAATTTTCACCAAATAATGACTCTGTCTTTCTCTCTTCCGCCTCCACTTTATACAGCCTCAGACAGCATTGCACAACAGTGTCATTTAAATCCACCAGAGAAGAGAGAAGACAAGCGAAACGTCAATAGCTTTATAAAAATCATTTGTAGAACTCTAAAAGGCTGCTGCAGTCTGAATCATGTTGTGGAAATAATGGCATCTTTTGTTTTGGCCTCGGTGTGTGCTGCTACACAAATTGAAATAATCGAGAAGTGTCTCTGCTCACTGCTACTGTAGACTGGGCTGAGTACCCAAAAGGCCCGTTGAGATGGGATCACGATCATCTCTTCCATTTTTGGATTGTGATTCAGTGGTCACTGGAGGGTGTGTCTCTGTTGTTAGGGCGGCGTCTTTGGAGCGCTACAGGACTAAAGAGGGGGGATAAAGAGGAAGAGCCCCTGCAGAGTGGGAGTATCTGAATTCCATGCAGCCCGCGTGAGCTCTCATTATTTCTCCTCCCCTGATTCCTCCCTCTGAGGCCCCACAGGCGTGGCTATGATGGACAGGTACATTCTCTGAGGAATCACTCGCATGAAAAAGAAAAGACATTCACCAAGAAGAGAATACATCTGCGATCATCTTTTCATTGTGCAGGGAATACTCCAATATGGAGCAGAAAGCCAAACCCACTTGTCTCATAAATCATGCTTATTGTGCTCAAAGTTGAATGTGCATTTTCGGTGTACACTTTGGGTTATGTAATGATACCCCGTTTGTCCTCAAATTAAGGTTCATTTCATTTCAAACAAAGGCAGAAGATATTTATTTTTGGAGACAGTTTGCATACAGATCATAGAGTGTCAAGGTAGCTTTGAAAGATGATCAAAATTAAGTGTTTTTCAAAATGCTTCAATCACAACACCTACCTTGTGTTTGTTTACAAGTTGATTTGGCTGGCAGAATATCATCAACAGTATCATCAACAGATGGGACGGACTGTTCATTGAGTTTTACCAGAGAACTCTTTTTGTATTTTACAAGATTGGTGTTTGCTGTGGTGCCGTGCAAACGTTGGTATTAAGAGGAAAGAGCAGACGGATTTGTGGGACTAGGCTGCACAGATAGTCGGTAATGCTCTGCCAGTTTGTTGCACCCCACAAGTGTTAATGGACCATGTGTTCACTGATGGCACCATCAGCCCGTCATTAGGGTTTGGCTTGGATCCTCAGGGAGCTCAAGTAGAGATCTCTGCTATGTGAACATGAGTGTGATGATTCAGATAGCGTCATATTAGCTTAAAATCACAGCTGTTTAGAGCCTGATCAATATAGGGTTTTGAGTACTGATACTGTTTTTTTCACCTAATACCAATCTGATTTTTTAAAATGCACTTTATTAATCGTCCTTGGGGAATTTGGGTTTACACTCTGTTATTGAGAGTCATGCTACTCACACACATAAGACCCGGAATATACAAATGCTAAACAGGATGGACAAAGTGACCGCCCATCTGTACTGTCTTCAGAGGTAGCAACAGTGGCGCTATACAGATTGTTGCTTGACTCCTCTATCAGCGGAGCCAGCAGGGAAGCGCAGTGCTGTGTGCGTGTGTGTGTGTGTGTGTGTGTGTGAATGCTTGACTGTGCGTCTATGTGGAGCTCCCGCTGTGCTGTGCTTCTGCAATGTGATTTCACAGACTAGGACACCAATATTATGCAGTCGCAGAATCAATAAGAATGTAGAGAAGTGATGGTGGCTGAGCTTAGTTACGGCACTTTTGTGAAAACAGCAGTCTGAAAAGGGCTAAAATCTAACAATGTGTTTTACAGGTGAAGCTGTTTGTCTCTGCTAATAAAAAGTATAGGCCAACTATGAACGAGGTTGTGATGTCTTGTCTGGTTTAATGATTTCTCATCTAAATTTGTGGGGGGGGGGGCGTTTACTTAGCGTAACGCTTCGTTTAGGCACTGAAAAGGCTAGTTTAGGTCCATAGAATGATTAAGGTTTGGTTTTAAAAAAAGATTTTCTGAAGTCTAAGTCTTTACTACAAGTGAAGAAAGCACTTCTTCTTCAAAAGTTAGCTTTAAAAATCAAATATATGCTGCTTATTGTTTAAAGGAATAGCTGTAGTAAAAGTTGTAAAGTCAAATCTGGGTCAGTTGTGAAGGAGATCTTTCATATATGTCAAATGTATCTTTTCTACATTTATTTCTGTTGTAACATCTGCCAAGATTTGACCCTGTCAATGCCTGTACATGTATGTTACTTTGGAGCACAGTTCCGGCTCATTTCTGATCACCATATGTCACTTTTGGTCTACTTGCATGAAACTAATACTCTTCCAGTGCCACGGATATTACACTGACATATGCCTCTCGAGCACAAAAGTGTAAACGTGCCACTGAAAGATCGGCACTGTATCAAAACAGAAACCAAATGAGCCCCGCATGTTTTGTCCTCTGGAGGATTTGTGCTGCAGACAGGCAAAACAAAAGCTTACAAAAGCTGAAGACTGGATGATGTTATTATGATCAAACAAAGACCACAAAAGACCCAGGCTAGTCTTTTTATTTTAAATATCCATCCCATAGGTTCAGTCAAGCACCCAAACACAGGATTATCACATGCACTGACCAAAAACTACTGTTTCAGATTTGCGTGACTGCGGAAGGGGAAACAACCACTTTACTAAATTGGAACATTGACAGCACTGTCTATGACTGCCATTAAATTCCCCATTGCTTTTTATACGGTCCGGTTCATCAACAGGAGCACATCAAAGTACTTGATGACATGCACAGGCAGGGGTGGACACACCGACACACCACACATACACACCACACACACACACACACACACACACACACACACACACACACGCACACACGCACACACAGTCAGTCTGAGGCTCACGGCCATAAAGTCTCTGTTGGAGCCAGTGCTCTCTGATTCCTCCTATCAAAGGGCTGTAAAATGGAAATTAGAATGAGTGGATGACAAGGTCTCTCATTATCTGTGGAATGTATAATAGAAACTTGTAGAAACACATTTGACTCTGATGCTGATGGACTGATTGTGCCAAGGTGCTACAGCCCACTTATCTTTTACAGATCCTATCAATCTGGCCCCCTTTTTTTTCTCCCTCTGTTCCACCTTCCTTTGCGAAATTCTGCATCATTTGGTCAAAATGTTCCCCACTGCTTAGTTTCCTCACCCTTTCCTCCCACTGTGCCCATTTTGGTGTCTCTTTTTCCCACCAGATTTCAGATTCTCTCTTTTCTTTGTCACCTTTGGTTTATTTTGGTTACTTTTATTGCTTTTCTACCCGTGGCTGTGGCTTGTGTTCAGCACGCCGCATGGTAAATTGACACGGCCGATAAAAAGCTAGCAGCCAGAATCCTTATTGTGCGGTGTTGGGGAGCTTGCCAGGTGTTATAAACAGCCCCCTGCAGCGAGGACTAAACTGATGCCCACCTCAGTGCTTCTATTCATTTATTTCCCTGCAGGTGCCTCATAGCAGGTAGTAATAATGCACAGCCCTTATGTGGCCAATGGGTTGGACTGCTTGATGTGTAGTGAAGGTAAAACTTCCCTCACTTAAGGGAATAGCAGCCACATTTTGAAAACCAAGAAAGCTAAGAAGGAAAAAGGAGGCTCCAAGGGAACTGTTCAGAAAACAAACAATAACACACTCTCAAAAAATAAATCAATAAAGAAATGAGTGGGGATATAAAAACATAATTTGTTTAACCCACTTTGAAGAGGATGTATATAAATTATAACTTGTAATGAAAAAGTCTGATACTGGTTATACATATGGAGATGTTGATGATATAAAGTACATGGGTATAGTCTTCAAATGTCAATACAAGAGAAAGCTTTACAAAATCGTTAGATCATAACGGCTCGGCCCGGCTGTCCAATAAGCTGTCGTTATGGGGCCAAGCCCAACATTTTTACAAGTTGGCTTTTATAACAAACGGTTTAAGTTGTTGGAGTGACAGAAATCTGTTCAGATAAGATTTTAATAAGTACAAGGATTCATGTATTTTATTTTTTTTTAAAACACAACGTAGGCCTTCTGTATTAGGATCCCTTAAAGCATGGACTACAACACTTTAAAAACCAACAATCTTCACAAACTGTCTGCTCTCCAGGGCTGTATGGCATTTCTAAGCGGTGATCTCTCAGTTTGAGTGTACCTGTACACTGAGCTGTGGCCCGAGTCGGGCCAGGCTGGGGTCAGGGAGAGAATCTAAACTCTACATTCTTAATATTTCTCACTATAAGGCATCATGTCCATCATGCTCTATTGAGCGACTAGTGGTCAAACACTCAATTGAGCACCTTTGAATTTAATTTTTTAATTTTGGGGGGAATTTGACTTTTTTACAATGAAGCAAAACTCACCAAATCTGGTGTGCAAACCAGGCTTGGGGAGAAAGTTGATATTTTAATGGTCTCGTTGAGGAATTTTGAAAAATAGGAAATTTCTAACATTCAGCTGCAACAACAGGTTTTACATACAAGTAAGAAAATTAGTAGGCATACTGTATGTATCATGTGAAGACGATAACAAAACTCTCTTTTTGGGTGAAACCCCAACAGTACTTTTTGGGTGGCTCTGCGTAAGATTTGGCTGGCTTTCATTCAGAGGGTTGGCGGTTTGATCCAAGCTCCTGAAGTCCACAAGTTGCTTCTATAAAAGCAATCATTATAATGATTATTATAAGCAGCCACAAACATTCATTCTCTTTGAACTCCTACCATAAAGACAGTCATTGTTTTATATGTGTGGGCCCCTCTCACATGAGGCTTGTAACTTTACCTGCCTCTGACTGCAGACTGATGCGTGTTTAAAGCACCAGGGATTGTTATATTCAAGTTGCAAAGGGACATGTCTGACATTTTCTCCAACCTCTGACTCAGTGACACAGTCCCCTGAGCATTATATTTGTGCTTGGCTTCATATGTTGCACAAGTGTCTGCGTGCATGCATGCACCGCCCTCATGCTGTGCCTTGTCTACTTCGGCTGCAATTACCAGCAGAAAGAGTCCCTGTTGCTACCTGCTCATCATCCCAGAGCAAGAGCCCGGCACTGGACGAAGCGAATTCAGTCGCTCCTGCCAGAGACTGCATTATGGAGATTAGGGTGAAAGATTGACAAAGAGGTGGAGGGAGGTGGAGGTAGACAGGCTCGATGAGAGCAGCGAGGCTTCGGAGAAAGGGAAATTAGTTTGCTTCTGGATGATCCTTAAAGGCTCAAGGAGAAGGGGAAAGAAAGACAAGGGGATTAGGAGAGGAAAGAGGAGGCAAAGATGGAGAAGGAGCGACAGAGAAGGAGGGACAGAAGCAGACTAATCTTGCTTTGTCAAACTCGCAGTGCTTGGGAGCAGTTTGGAAACAATCGAATTCTGAAAATCACTAAAGAGATTTATTATAAGAAATCGCCAAATAATCTCTGGTTCCAGCCTCTAAGATGATAATGATTTTCTGCTTGTATCTGTTTTACATATCTGCTTGCATTTCTCTAATGGTCTCATTTTTTGGATCAACTAAAAACAAGGTTGGTTGAAAAAGCTTACCACATTAGATATTATACTCTGCCATTACTGGAACTAACTTTTGTGCCAGGTTTTTTTTCTTCACACTTCTGAAAGCTTAATGAAAAGAGACACCTGATTATGCAAGATGAAGTTGTACAGAGAGGACAGCTGAAGTGAGAGGACACCCACGCAGAAGTCACATGGGTGACAGGGAGCTGACGCCACGACACAAACGCAGCCAGAGGTCAAGAGGGTTTGACAGAATGAGGAGTGTTTATAAGGACTAAGAAGTTTCAGGTTGAATCAAGAGATGCAGACACATAGATGATCTAATTGCAGGGGATTGAATTGGAAAAAAAAAGAAGATACTTTTGAGGACATAATGGAGATGGAGAAAAGACACATCGAATGAGGAGTGACATTGCTGTCATTCCAGTCCTAAAGGGAGTCTGTTCACTCAGCGTGACACCTCGGTGCCTTTTGTGATGAAGGAGTGGGGTTTAAGAGCAGACAATGACTGCCAGGATAGCAAGCTTACGGCCAGAATAGGCTTGTGTCAGACTAAATGGAAACAATCAATAATCCCCTCAGTCAATTTCACCCTGAGAGGGCTGCAGCCGACCTGCAGTGATGCATATAGTGCTGAGATGTATTTGGATCCGAACAAATCTATGACCATTGAATATCTGTTAATGCAGCACTGCTGTAAAAATGGCCTATATTTGTAGTTTTGCATACTGTGATGTCACAACGAGTAGTATTTCAAAATGATTCATATCCCTAGAATCTGTAAAACCTAAGCTAAATTGTGATTATATGTATAAACCATAGTTAAAACTGTTTTTTAGCTTGTGTTTATTATACTAAATAGATTCTGATTAAAAATCTGTTGCAAAAAGAAGCTCTAGTTATCATAGAGCATGTCCTCAAGGAACTCCTTTGGCCATTTTAAGCCGCCCCATGCCTTGTTGTTACCCTATTTTTGCTGGATTAAGGTACAGTAACATGATTATGTAATTCATAAATCAACAAGGCAATGGTTAGAAAGACAAAAGTCCAGCTTCAGCTGTGGAAAGAAATGTAGAACACATTTCAACAGTTTCAAGTTAAAAAACCTCTTTATGGGGGGTTTAGTAAAGCTCTACCCCTTGAACCTGCAGCTCGACAACTGGAGTCTTCTCCTCGGCTTCTACGTCAATTTATTATTTTACTGGTCCTGTACAGTAACAGTAAGTCTGGCTTTACTTAAAAGGTTCAACAACTTTCACATAAATATTTGAACCTCTTTTTCAGGCAAAAACCCTCAGAATATAGCTTCAAGATCAGTATGATATGTCTTTATCCTGCAGTCTAACATTTCTGTTTTAGACATTATTATTGTTCAGGTTGTTCCTGCACTTCAATTTCCCCTCAAAAAGAGAGCGAGTGTTGTTTAGCTAATCTCAGAGGGATTTGCACTATGCAGCAAAAAGCTGCCAAGTTGTGCAAAACATTTAATGCCGAAGTACAATTTCCATCTACCCACACCTGCAAAACTTCTACGGTGTGAGCTGAAGTGTGTGTAGCCCTCAAACATTCTCTCTCTCTCTCTCTCTCTCTCTCTCTCTCTCTCTCTCTCTCTCTCTCTCTCTCTCTCTCTCTCTCTCTCTCTCTCTCTCTCTCTCTCACACACACACACACACACACACACACACACACACACACACACACACACACACACACACACACACACAGTGGAGAGTCTGTCTTTCTAGCTGGCACAGTCATGTTTCCCGGCACAGCATGTTTCCACCCTGACCAGAACAGTGTGGTCGTTGTGCATGCGGCTGCAGCATTGTGTGGACACATGCATGCAGCCAGTAGTCACAGTGGATTGAGTTCATTACAGAGGGATGCTTGTAGACTATTATTCAGAATAATTCACTGTCAGCAGAAGAATGTGCGTACTCTACAATTTGGAGTAATGTCACAATTTCAATCAAAAGGACAAACTATGAAATATAAAGTTGTTTTTGATTCTTGCTGCAAACCACTTTTCTTATTGGAACATAACAAAAATGTAAATGATGCTAACCTACAACCTTAGTCTTTAAAGACCTTTAATATGCAATTTTAAATTTGGAATAGAAACCAGCAAACTTATTAAAACCCTTAAAGTTCAGTGTGGCTTGAAAACATAGGAAACTTTGCTGTCACTGAAATGCAGCAGAAGTGGGCACATTATAAAACAACTAAAGGCACTATAGAGCTTCCCTTAAGCCAAGCCTCTATCACGCACACATTTTATTTTTCTAGAAACAGAACAAGCGCCTGTGCTGCACCTTTCCACTGGCAGTTTAATATATCACCTCCTCCTTCTGGCTTTTCCAATATCACTTGGTTCTGTTGTTTTCAAAAGGGTTTCTCAGCTCATTCTGTGCTGCACTGAGGGATGTTTAACGGCATCTGAAATCCCTGGATCATTCAATATATCTCTTTTTTTTCATTCCAGTCTTGTTGCTAGTTGAGCCTGGCCCCCAGAAATGGAAAATCATTGTAGTGCTGAGAGTCTTATGGACCATAGAGAGTTGTTTCCTCACTTCCTGGTGTGAAAGCTCCAGCATTGATCTCACTCTCCAGGTGTCCGCACTGCACATGTTATAGCCAGAGCTGCAGCACGGGGTGATGCTATAGCTCATAAACAACAGACCCCCTCACACACATACACACACACACATGCACAAAAATGGACAACACGATGCCACACACAGAGATGTACTGTATACACATTTAGGTGCATGGCTACCTTAAGGTGCATTCATGGGTTCACAGAGAAACACAGAAAGAGAGACATTAAATCACACATTCACTTTCTGATTTGTATCAGTCCTAACACTACTTCATTTGATTGAAGTGACTCAGCTGAAGAGAACATGATGTCTGTAGCCTGGAGTGTGTGTGTCAGTGTGTATGTGTCATTGGCCAAGAAAGGCCTCTTTGTCCATTGTCAGACAGTACTGCTGTGTATTGAGCTAATAGTGACAGGGAGTTAAATGATTTGCTGCTTGACACTTTATGGCAGTTTGTCAAGGGATACAGAGAAAACAAGGAGGAGGGATTAACACTTATGCTATCTTCTGACAAAAATAAACGTAAGCAAACCCTCTGAAAAGAAGATAAGTGATAAAATAAGTCATTCTTGAGATAAAGGTGCAGCACAGTGGAAATCTATAGCTCCTTCACAGGGTTACATTTCCATCATGTGATATACATTTTTATTCCTGCCCATGTACCTGCAGAACTAATAACATTTACATCATGATCAGCTGTACTTTGTGTTAACTGCTAACTACCTTAATGTTTACATGCCAGTTCAAAGTAAGGTTTGATGAACACGAACCTGACACTTGCAAATAGCAGCAGAATACATAATCAACCTCTGCTAACATGTCTCCTCCTATTTTCACAACCCTCACTTATATCCATATGCAATGAGTGGAGAGGAAAACCTAGCCAAGTGTGACTGCAGCCTGTTGTGTTCAAGGCAGGATGCCTCATCTCTGCATCTGATGCAAACACTATTGGCCTATAACGATGGATGTTGTTTATGGGATGTTTTGTCCAAGAAGTAAGTTTCCATTGACATTTGAAGACCATTTAATACAAATGAAAGATACAATTATTGTACCTTTTCAAAGTGTAAAACACTATTCATTCATAATATTATTCAGACACTGAAATTTGATTGTGAGGAAGTTTCCAAATCCTTCATACATGAACAGAAATAACAATACAACCCCACAGCAATTACACAATCTGAACCAATCGGCTAATGTGTCTCTGGGAACATTGCCTTTATATCAATGCTATGTGTGGTTCTGCAGAATCACAATATCAACAAAAGAGCAGAGAACAACATACTGACGAACAGAAAACATTATGCAGCCGTTTAAGTATGTGCACTGAGATCGTAGCGGCCGTGGGCAGACAGTCAATGCACTGACTCCAGTCACAGTATATAAACGTTAAGCTAAATATCCTGCTGCGTTCTCACATCAACTCACTCAGACTTGCTGCGGAAAACATACTAGGGGTCTGGCAGGAGAAACTCTGGGTGAAGTCCGAGTGAAAAATGTGGATGTTTGCGTTCACTCATACAGCTCCTCCGGCAAATATCAAGAGTTTTCTGCAAGTGTGTAAGCCCTAATATAGAATGACTTCTCTCTTCATCCCCAACTAAAAGTGACTTCCAGCATTCCTGCCCCTTTCTATCTTCAACAGCTGTTTGTGATCTCAGTTCATGAGGGTTTAGGATAAGATGTGTGATTAGTTGTATTGCAAGAGGAGGCCAGTTTTTTTAGCTACTGATTTATAACAAAGTCTACCAACAGTCTTCGTTATGTCAGTGGGCTCTCTGCTCAACCCTTCATTATGTGTGTGTGTGTGTGTGTGTGTGTGTGTGTGTGTGTGTGTGTGTGTGTGTTTGTTGTGTGTGTGTGTGTGTGTGTGTGTGTGTGTGTGTGTGTGTGTGTGTGTGTGTGTGTGTGTGTGTGTGTGTGTGTGTGTGTGTGTGTGTGTGTGTGTGTGTGTGTGTGTGTGTGTGTGTGTGTGTGTGTGTGTGTGTGTGTGTGTGTGTGTTTGAGAGATCCAGGGGCTGCTTGAGCCCCGCCCACAGTGAAACTGTGACACAAAGAGCAGACGAGAAGACAGACACTGCAGCAAAATGTGTCCCAGCATAGTTTTTGGCACCTTAATAAAAAGCTTAGGCGATGCCCCAGAGACTTAAAAAAGGTAGAGCAAACCCTGTCTTATATAACCCAGACATTTTTGTAATATAACGCTCTTTGATGACAAAACCCTAACCCATCTGAACCGAAATCACAGGAAAATAACAAACACATATAAAAGACCACAAATCTGTTATGTTTTGTGTTTTCTTTGTGGTCATACCCACAAGCCCTTTGAAACAAGTTGACTCATATCACAGATATGCTCAACTAAAGACTTTAATCTGCCCTGAACAGCAACTCGGATATCTTTGTATTATTCAGCACTTTGAAATAAAATGCAGTGATATTTCACCTTATTCGTTGAGGAAATGCAGGGGGAGTAAAGAGATTTATGTAGCCCTGAGGAAATGAAGAGCTTTCAGGTTTTTAAAGTCCTAACGTCTTGTTTTTGAGTGTGTTACCCTCCCTCCCTGTATTTCCTGTATATTCTTCATAGCTCTCTGTCCCTTATCTTCCCTCTGATCAGCTGTTTATGCGCAGCTCTGCTGATATATTGTTGAGCGTGGATTTATTTATGATGGGTTTTTGAGGCAAGCTGAGATTTTTTATCCTTGAACGACAGTTTGTTTTAATACTTTCCTCTCAGATGCTCAATATGGAATGTTCCTCCCTCGGTCTCGACATTTTGAGCATGTTTATCTGCATCGTCAAATGTAGATGAGTCATTTATAGCTGATGTGTACACTTTACAGCTGCTTCGGTATTCACTGTAGGCTCCGCATCATCAGAGGCTGCTGCAAAGTCATTATGCAAGTGGATAGACGGGGGGGGCCGCCCAGGGTCAGCTAAGCTTAGATAATCCGTCTGCATGTGCTGCGTGTCAGAGGGAGCTCATAGGGTGTCTCTGCCCCCCCACATGTGACCTCGACACACTTTCTGACTGACATGCATATAAAATGTGCTGCTTTGGTCTCAACTGTACAGTATAGTTGCCATTGCATGCTACAATACCGATAGAGAGTTTGTTGTAGATGATTTTGAATACATGATGGGACCTGATCCAGCATGATTTACAAATGGATCAAAATGGATTTGCAAAAAAATGTTCTCCATTTTCAGAAGGGTCTGATCAACCAAATTACATAAACATGATAATATAGTCCGTGTTGTAGTAAAATAAAAGTCACTTGACCAAATTGTTGACTAAGAGCTTGGTTCATTTTTCTTTAAAGACAGAGCTTGGCTTTGCTTGGCTTGGCATAGATTGATTTGTTTTCTATAAACTTTGATGGGTATTTTTTGAACTGTACTTAAAGGGATGTATTGTGATATGATGAATAATTCACAGTACAGAGGAAAACAACAATTTGGTTGGGAGTTCTGAAGTCAAATAACTCCGTAACTTCATCCTTGAACATGTGTAGACAGTTGATACATCACTTCTTGTGTGTGGGCTGCAGGGTTACATATTAAAAATGAGTAAATTCCTGATGGCGTCATTTTAGGCTTGAATCTATTCAAACCAAGCTTCATATAAAGTTATAAATCTAAGAAATATTATTATGCATTTGTCATTTTAATGGCACCTAATATGCAGCAACTTCAGACTGGCAATAACATTTTGACATTTTCCCCTTTCCTACCAAAAAAATGTATCAAGCAGGCAAAGTGAGGCGCATATTAAATTGAGAATTATGTTAACCTCAAAACCTCATCACTCAGTCCGAGTGTTTTCTAATTACGACAGTGTTTCAGCAGTGTGAAATGGATTAGTTACATTTGCATGCTGATATGCTGTAGAGCCACGATGTTAATAATGTCAGTTGCTATCAGCTGTCGCTGGGGGGGGGATTGCCAGGAGCCGTTTTTTTTTTTTTGTGGCTGAGGATGTTGGGTGCTGCAGAGGACCGTGACACAGCGACAGTGACGAGTCACAAAGAGACAGCACATGTCTCAGACCGCCAAAGATTTACATTACAGTGTCCTCCTCGACTTTTCTTCCTCTTCACCTCTCCATCTCCTTCTACCCGGGGCTTCTGACCTTAATAGCAGCCTCTTTCCTTTATGACTGGGAGATATATAATCCAATAAGCACAGCAGCGAGCCTGCGGCTGGGTCCATCACAAACGCATGCACAGAAACACGCTACACTTGCACACCTAAACAGGAGTCACTCATCAAGCTGACATTTGAGTGTTTCTTCAGCACTGTTTATATTTCAAGTGTAGCAAACGAGGAAAAGCCTTGAAAGGAGGATTTTGTGGCAACTTCTTTACTGCTTGCTTCCTTAGTCATGCAAGGAGCTGAACAGGATGTTGCTTTTGCCTCATTTGCTCGTACTTCCTGCCTGGAAGGACGGCTTGCTATTTATACAACCCCTGGCCTCTGCTGTTTTGTGTTTGCCCCCACTTCTTCAAGGAAAATCTCAACCTTACAGAGCCCTCTACCATCTTTCCATTTTAAGGCCAAACGTTTCTCACAGCTTGTCGGAGCCTTTTGGCATCATCTGGGGGTTTCGTAAGACCCCACCCCCTCAGCTGCAGAGAGATAATGAGCCTCCACCTTCTTTTCTGTTCAGATTTCTTCATGTGTGGTCTCATTTATCAGCCTTTTTAAGCTCCACTTATCTGGTTTTCGAGGGTGCAAGGAAAATGATTTATTTAAAATAAATGCACAGGTTATATTGGAGGATCTCAGCTACCTCCAGAGTAGAATCAATCATTTAGAACATGTAAACAAAGAAGCACATACCAAGTTAACCACAAACAACATGTATTGCAAATTACATGTTGCACAAGATCTGCATAAAAAAAGTGCTAGTCAGCTGGTTTACAAGGTACATCATATTGATATATCAGTACTGCAATCATGTAACATTTCCACAAATGTCATTCTCCCTGAGGTGAATTTGTTCCATATTGGAATAAAAAATGTACTTCAAGACGCAGCCAGGGAGAAGCTGGGAGTTGCGAAATGCAGGATAAAAAGTCCAAAAAACAGCAGAATAAACCAAAGCAAGAACCCACATCCTCTCAATATCTCTGACTCACATACATGTGTCTGTCTCGAATGTCTCACACACTAGATAGATAGGGCCTCTGGTGGGTTGTTCTTGACACAAATGAATTCAGAATCAACAAAAGCTTTGGCTTGTTTTCTAACAATCTTGGTTGCGGAGGTGGAATATGGGTTTTTGTCTTCTCCCTGAAAATATCTTTGCTATTGTGAATAAGAACTGGCAGAGACAAACAGCTTGTCAGAAGAAACCCCATCCCTGTCAGATATATATTTTTAATAAAGCCTAGAAAAAACAAAATCGAGATTGAGGCGCTTTTTGGTGAGAAAAAAAGCTGAGTCTGTTTTACCAATTTTATGCCTTGGTTATTGTATAAAGCATTTCCAGAAGGGTAATATTCTCTATCAACAATGCTGACACAGCAGCCTCAGTAGCAGTATTGTGCTCTTAAACTGCACAAACAATAACAGAAGAGAGAATGTCACAGTGGAACATTAGTTTACGAGCTTCAAAAGAGCAGCAAAGTGTGTGAAATGCTGCAAAAAAACAAAGATATCTCAAGCTGCAGTAATCATCAGACGCATTATTAAAACCCTGCCCAGCCTAATTTCAGCTAATCTGGCCTGAATTGCCAAAGTACACATGGGAATTGGTTTGTTGAGCCTGGGAGCCGTCCCATAAATTGCAATGCTAATGGCAGGGCTGAACGGGCTTCTGTCCCTGATAAAGGCAGATTTAATGGAGATATTTTGCGAGGAATCATTTATCAGGGACTGACAGGCCGGCGGTGAGGCTCCATCCCCTCCACCTAAAATAAACTACACACACATTGACACAAGCACCTTGATAGGCATGGGCCACGTCTTCTCTGTCAGTGCTTGATCCATGACGTTACAACTTTATCTGCCTGCAGCAGATTAACTTAACTAAGTTTTTTGGAAATTAGACCAAAAATGAAAAAAGGAAGAAATTAAAAAAGCATATTTATATCAGGGTGGATCGTAGCTCATTTTTGGCACCACTGAACCGTGACTGCGCACAGACAGAGAGGAGAACGGGCTGTGAGGATGTTTAGAATGCTTGAGAGCATGCATCTGAAGCAAGTCATATAGATCACAGATGAAATCGGACAGTGAAATACAAATTTGACTGTATAGCTGAACAGAGAGGGGCATTGTAATGCTGGGGGCCTACTAAGCAATATCATTTGTAATCATTTTGTGATACAAGGGGCTCCACCTATTCTATTTAGGTATCTCTATTTTGCAAAACCAGAATGTTCTCAGACGTCTGCAGTATCAGTGCAGTTGTTTTAATTTAACACTTAAAACAAATGCAGTAAACTTATACCTCACACACATTAGAATACTTAGAAAAACATTTTCAAACCAGTGTCTGACACCCTCTTAAATCTAAAGACAATTTTACTAAAAGCAGGATTAAAAATAGATTATCTTTGTATGTACAAGACTGCTACCAGCTTTGTGGCACCATGACGTCTGCTTTGATTGAGGCTGGTGTGTTAGCTGTGGTAGCATCACCGGCTAGCAGGCTTCCATCCTGTTTTAATCTGTCGCCATTCACTGGATCTAACTGTCATTGTGTTTACACCGTAAGGATCGTCAAATAATCAAGTTACATTCACTTCAGATACAGTGACAGTAGCTTGTGTGTGCAGTGGCTTGGGCCATCTTATTGTCCCCTCCATGTTTGCTTTCCATCCTGTTTGCCTGAATGATTGCATGTACTGTTAGTTAACATTGCTGCTGTTGTTCAACTTCATTAAAGGTAAAGCATTTCTCAAAATATTAAACAGGTTTGATTTAAATCAAAATATCAAGACTTGGAAAATCGGCCTTAACGCAGTTCAAATAAAGGTCAATGACGATCTTACACAAAATAAAAGGGGCAACATTGTCGTGATTTCATTCCGACTTTATTAATTTGTCCTGGCAGCAAAATTGCTTAAAAAGTTGTTGGTTTAAGACCAAATCAACAAGTTGATGAGACAGCAGAGACTTTTTAAACAGGAGCTTCAAATTTGGCAATGCACCAATAGTTGATGCACTTACTTGAGCTACTATGTCTACTGCCAGTATCACCATTAAAACAGTGCAGATGCCCTAATGTAGGAAGAGAACACCAAACCTCAGACCACAGTTAGACAGACTGAAATAAAGTATTTATAGTTTGTGATGCAGCCACTTAAGCCGGGAGTATAAATCTCCAAAGTTAAATGGTCCTTCCTTCTTACTGTGACTGAATAAATGTCTACAAAGAAAAGTCTGGATACCTTGCAGCACACATACAGCACTTTGGTGAGCTGTTGCTGTTTTTTTTCCATGTGCTTAATAAATGAATCAGTTTGATTTGATTTAACGGCAACTCTACCTACTCTCAAAATGGGGTTAATAAGCTCCTAAGGCATGGATAAAATATGGAATCAGCCTCCAAAATCTTGACCTGAAAAAAAGATTAAGTCAAGGAATAAACATCAAGGGGAGATTAAAAGCTTGAGTGTAAAAATCAAACTTCATCAAAGGTAAAATGACATGTAGCCACCCTTTGACTCATCAAGCTTTTGTGCTTTAATGTTCGAGGGAAAAGGTCACAGGTTAGATATTCCATTCAGTCTTGAAGTTAGACACTGAGATGTGCAGCAGTGTCACGCCTGAGGATGTCTTTGTTGTCCTGATCATGACCTCACCTGACCACAGCAGCCGTGTTCCTCTTTGTTCATCTCATCTGTCTGTTAATACTGCTCCCAGGGGACATGACTACCCTATGTCTCTCTCTTTCTCTGCCTGCCTCTCTCTCTCTTTCCATTTTCCTCCTTTGTTCACCTCCCCCCACTCCATCTATTCCTGGAACTGGTGATTTAATGAAGAGCTGGGTCACTATGAATGACCTCGCCCATCATCAGTAGCCTTTCTTTCCTTCTTTGTGTGTGTGTGAGTGGTCAAATTTGAATCAGCAAGCTGCACAACTTTCTCTTTCCTTTCCTTTTGCACTTACTCCTGCTGCAGTCAAGTGTGGTGCGAGGTAGCAGAGCACAAGGCTCATTAGAAGAGAATCCCTGAACTCGCCCTCTGCTTGTTTCCCCCTAGTCTCCCATCTGATCGTACTAAAGTTATCAATAGCTGTCATATTTCCAGCACTATTTCCTGTAGGACTAATTTAACCTCAACAAATAGTCCTTTCATCAGTTAAGATGCTCTACAATGTGATTTCATGCTTAACAAAACTAATGGACAAGTGCAATCTAACTAATACAATCTATCTCCCCTCCTTTGTGTGCCCTTTGAAGCTAGCTCGGCGGTCGTTTTTATGTGTAATCTAACAGTGAAGGGGATTGTGCTCTCCTGCTGTCAAGGTAATGCCCTGTAATTGGCCCTCTAATTCTGAGGGATAATGAGACTAAAGGCGGATGGCAAAGGCTACGCTGCTGTATTTACCTGCAGCAGAACACAATTAGTTCACATAATGCTAATCACTGGCAGGCAGGTGGACCTTTTAATGAGGCCAAAAATGGATTTGTTCTCACCGTCTTCTTTCACCTCATTGGCGGTGTTGTAATGAAAATAAATAGATAATTACATATTTTGAAAATTAGTTAATTTAAATTATGTAATTAATGTCCTACTTTAAATTTTTCAATATGGTCAGATACAAAACATTACTTTTATTTATACTAAAATTGAGTGCGATTAATTGTTGAATTTCCATACTTAATCGCAATTAATCACTTTTTTTCCATGGTTGATATTTATTATTTTGCAATTTAAACAATGGCACGGGCACTTCATTTCCCGTTTGGATACATGCATGCATGCTTTTATTTTGTAAGAAAAGTGGGAACTTCCAATAGATTGAAAGTTACTTCATTAAATTTACCACATGCAATGATCATCACCTACAGTTGTTGGCTCAAATTGTATAAAAAAAAGCGTTTCTCCAAGTTGTAGTATACAATGACCATCACAAAGGACCTGCATACTAGCTAACCAGTTAGCTTCACCTGCTTGCTAACCCTTTTCTTTAACCTGCCCCTATCCTTGCTATATTTGCCTATTACAATATTTATTGGATATTACAATTCAGTCAGGGGATCATGAGTGTCTGTACAAAATGGAAGGACTACCTTAGCCATAGCTTAAACACGTTTACTAAAAAACACACAATTGAAACTCATGGAGCGTACAAATAAGACACATTTTTTGTATTGAAGGATGCATAGGTGCTTGATCCCATAATCTTTGACCTCACCTCCTTGATATCTCAAGAACCCTGGGATAAGTTGTCGTCACTCAGCCTGTCAGTCTTTCTCGAGCGGACCACATATGGTAAACCTTTATGGAGTCTCAGAGTCGCCCACCCTCAGTGGGTGTAAGTCTCTGAGGACATTCAGCTAAAGAGAAGAGAGGTGCTGATTAAAGTAAGGCCGTCCTGCGTTCACTGTCAGATATGTCAGCTAACGGCAGTCTCTGCAAATTGCCAGTTACAGATACTAATTTAGCTGTCTTTAACATTTCCATCAGTTAATCAGCAGGGATCCCACTTGTGGGAGGTTAGAGAAGTGTCGGCAGAGTTTGGAGAAAGTCTGCCTGTTGCTTAAAGCTGAGAGAAGAATGATTTGTGAGCTGGAAATAAATAAAGGGAGGTTGTCGGTCTGTCAGCTTCATTCCAACAGCGGATAGAAAGGCATAAATGGGAAACTGAATGGTGCCCTGCTCTCTGGACCACATCTGATGAGACTGTCTATTCTGGCTCACAGTTTTACATAAAGACATGCAAACATGTGCACACTGATGAGATGTTGAATGCACTTGCATATTAAACACAGAGACATGTTCTCGCTTGTATGCACATGTTCAATCTGGTTCAGCCGCACAAAATATGCTTGTTCGCAATCATGCTAATTTCCATGCACATTCTTACTTCCTCTTTGTGCATTGTGTAGTTTTGTGTGTATGGGTATATGTCTCTTTCAATAATAACATGTGCAGCTGTACATCTGTGCACTCATTTCAGTCAGATAATAAGGGACAAAGATGCCTTTGTGCTTTTGCAATCACAAAAATAAAAAGTGAACTTTGAAGTGATCATATTTGAAAAAAAATATTTACGCCCCTTTCTTTTGAGGGATTATCAGAATCCATAGCGACTGAGTGGGCCTCTGTCCACTAATGCCATTTTTTGCACTGGCAGCACCCATTCTCAATACAGATCCAGCGCTCATGGTGCTATCATTTGAAAAAGATCTAACTTTCGAACACTGCTGTGCTTGTCAATGTCACTTCGCCCTCACATACCAGTCAGACTCAAGAGGGGGTCTCTTCAGCTTTTTCAAATTCAAATCATTTTATTCATCTAGGAACTTCAGTTGTGTAAAAAAGCATCACAGCTCACATTAATGACAGCACATCACAAAAACAAACCAAACATACAAAAATCACATTTCAACATCCAAAGTGCAATCAAAGATGTTTTCTTGGTGAATAAAAGCAAATATTAGGCAGACAGAGCTTTCTCAATCAGTTCATTACTGAGGAAAATGGAAGTAAACTTTTGCAACCTTGCAACCATAAACACTGGTGAGAAGTGCTCTGAAACTGAGGTTGTGAGCGCTGCCAGCGCAAAAATACTTAATTGACACGGGCTTTAAAGTATGCTTTAGTATCTGTTTTTTTTTTGCCATTGGCAGATTTTTAACTATTCACATCTGTATTCGCTAAAGCTTTTAAGAAATGTAAATATAATTTATGACAGCTAATATAAGTGGAAATGTGGTCCTTCTCATAGCAGTCACTGTTGCCCTGATATAGACAAACTCAAAATATCCTCAAATACAGATGGAATCAACATAGTTATTGTCATGCTTCTATAAATTGTCCAAATTTAATTAAATTGTATTAAACAAAAAAAATACAAATACAGCTCATGTGTAGTAAGATAACTCTTTTGCTTCATCACAATATGTGGGTGTTAATGGCTATAGTTTACTACTTCTTTGCTATTAGTTGTCTAAACAAAACAAAAAAAGATAAATCAGTCGTAAGAAGATGATACGATTAATTGAGGTATACAATATCCTACCACTCATTGTAGAAGGATAGATTTTGAAACATCTCTGTAGTAACAACTACCTATATATCACAATATTTCATTTATTTTATCTCCTGCTCTCATGGTGGCTCCAAGGTTTGAAATAGGAAGTCTTTTTGGAATGGAATTGGTCATTTCGATCTCCTCTAACCCCAAATGTCCCCTGAGCAAAACCCCTTAATCTCCCACCTTCTCTCTATCTGAACTCTGTCCAGGATGTGTGATTTATTTCACACATTGAACAATTTTAGGCTTAGCCAGCTTTTATTGTCATTGCACAGCTCTAAAACCTCTTTCTTCTTTCATAGAACCATAAGCTCTGGGCTGCAGAGCCATGTTTATTAAGTCCATCACTTAAATACTGATTAGATTGGACACCCTGGGATCTTGGAGATTAGAGGGACATCGGAGCAGGTCTCCTATCTGTGAGCGTGCGCATGAATGAATTTGTGTTGGCTCTTTATTGGTTTGCATGTGTGTGAGATTGTGATTTGTGATGCTCCTCCCGGGTGAGGGTGAATAGAAATATCTCCCTGTGAAGTAATAACCTCAGGCTTAAACACAACACAGTGGCAGCATTTGCTTTCCTTTATTTTATTTATATATTTTATATGTCCCGGAGAAAGGGAGCAGGACCATAAAGTGGAAATCAATGGTAGGCTGTAATTTGCAGCCCGAAGAATAGATCCAGTTTGATCAATCTTCTTTGTTGACATTTAGAAGTGCTATCAAGACATTATCCCAAAGACCTGACAATCTGTTAGATGTGTTTGTTTATGTTTTCCATTTATTTTTTTTACTTCAGCACCACAGCTTCTTATAGTTCAGTGCATTTTCCTAAAGGATAGAAATGTTACCGGGTTTGACTGATTCCTGTATGTACATACAATATTTTTCAAACTGTCCATGCCCTAGTTATATCTTGGGGAAACTATAGTCATGTCCCAGGTGTACAGAAGGTTAATAACCCACTTGGGCCATGTCCTTGTCAGGAGCAATTACATAGGTCAACTGCACTTAGTCTGTATCTCCAAGGAAACACACTGGCAAGGTGTGGGCTGTTAGATCCACTATGCCCTTGTTGCCCCCATCAAAGTGATGGTCATCCCTCATCCTGTCTTTGCCCAGAGGCCTAAATGTACCAACTCTGTACCTGGTGCAGGGCTGGTTTCCAGTTGACGGTTGATTTCTAACCATTTGAGTCACGGGCGCCAAAATTAAGGTTACCTTCAGAACGCCCCTTTCTTATAAGGCTGTCAGTGCCGTGATTTCAGGCTGGGTGACTCATAATGGGCCTTGGGCCTCATCAGTTTTTAACCAGCTTGCTGCAAGTGTAAATAGGCCTCCTTTTGTCACACATGGGGAAGACAGAAACCTGATGGTTATGTGGTGTGGCACCAGCCTCTGATCTGCAATAATCTGAAGACAGCATTTATTCCTGCCGGGAACCGTGAGAGCTGATTATTTACAGAGAGACTACATTTTTAATAAGTTATCACATGTCAAGTCTTCCTCACAGGAACCTCTGCTTGAGCAACAAAAACTCCCTTGGCTTCAAAAGTGACTCTGTAGAGCTTTTATTTTAGTTTTGGGAGGACGGCAGCCATCCATTTGTTCACACATCTTTTTGGTAATTGGTTGTTATACGTCTTAGCTGAAGATGTAACATTTACCTATATCTAGTATCCCTCTGATACTAGTGTGATACAAAGTATTTACAGAACATTGATTGGAAATCATTAAATGCAGACATTTTGCTAGATTTGACTGGCATTACACTTTACCAGATTATTTATTACCTGTTATTGTCACCAGCTAGTTTACCTGAAACCAGATGCTTGTGGGACCTTTTCATTACGCTCCTGGAATATTGTATTGACTGGAAATGCTTGCAGACACCCAATACTGCATTTTAGGCTGCATCAGAGACTGATATCAGTGTTGGTATCAGCCCCCTTCATGTCGCCCACTCTAGTTGTCATATCTCTGATCTAAATGGAATTCTCTAATGGAAAACTCAACTTGATTACTATCTCATAGGATTGAAAGACAGCTTTGAAGTGTTGGATCTTGTTCTTTCAGAGGATGGCAGCTCCAAGAAATGGTCCACAATGGTCATAAGTAACAAATAAAAAGGTATGACTTAAAAATGAGAAATACAAGATGTGTATATAGGTATATTTGAATAACTATATTGGTGTTTCAAATACCCATTACATACAGCTGGACATGGAGGAAGTGTAGTACGCTGCATCGCAATATATAGTCCAGATACAAGCGAGATAAAGACTTTCAGAGGCAGCTTTCAAGGTTCAGAACCTACATTTTTTATGGGAGTATTCCTTTAAACTGTTGCAACAAATCTAGCTCATTGTCAGGGCTGTTTAAAACATAATGGAAGCAGCTAGAAAGCATTTATGGCAAACTGCATATGTGCTCAAATGTGGTACAGTCTAGCTTAAGAGGGAGCTTCCCTGCAGTGTGTCAGTAGAGTAAAAATGCCTGCAGCATAAACTGTCTGCACCCTCTGTGAAAGTAGTCAACTACTAGATTCCTCCTCTGCCGCCTCCTGCACATCGACCATCTATTTGCTCTCGTGTTGATTTAGGATTAACACATAAATGAACACCTTAATGAGCCGTTATAGCTGAATAATCTCTGTGACCTATTCCAGTTAAACGGCACTAAAACAAGCATGCAAACACAGTGACACACAACACGCTTTAATCGATTTGCTGAAGTTATTTACTTTGTTTCATGCTTGTAGAATGCTTGAGGATGTTTGATGTGCATGCTACAGTGAAAATGGACCACTGAGTTTGTGTGTGTCAGTGAATGTTTCAAGTTCTGTAATGAAAATAACATGTTTGTGTATTTGACTGAGGTAGAAACAGTAAAAGTACAAAAAACAAAACCTGCAGATTAAACTCTAAGCCATAATAGTTTCATACAGCAACACTAATGGCCTTATAGTCAATAAAAGCAAGTCATTTGAAGATTATGTTTATTGCATACAAGGCTTAAGCTCCATATAACATGAAGCTATTGATTCAGAGATTAACCGAGCATCACAAGAGTCAATTACAAATTATATCGGAAGGAGAGTAGCAGGAAAAGATGGATAGAGTGGATGGATTTACAAGTAAGAGGAACAACCAAACCAGACATGTCCAATCCTTCACATTGAGTTGATAGAGAGAGACCCCAAAATGTACAATTTTCAGCACTTTGAAAAGACATTTTGAAAGCATGCCATTCAGTGTTGCTGCATTTTACTCTGTAGGCATTTTATGTATTGTTTTTGTATTCATTGAAACAAATAATTACAGTAGTTGTCAATTTTAGGGGTATTTGATGGGAAAATTGAGGAGTAGACCAGTCAGCGCGACTACATCCCTTTCCTGAGTGTCATAGGAAGCAGTTTGTCTTTGTATTTAGAAGAGGAAATGAGCAGAATGTTTCTGTTTTCATGCTTTTGTTCAGGTTGAGCAATCAGAGGGTTGGATTGTCTGCCATTAACCGTAAAGCTAACCAGCCATTACAAAGCAGATTATGTCAATTTAAGAGGCACTCTGCTGGACCCATTCAGCCCTGGCATGGCTTCAGACTCTGCTTATGTTGTGCTGATAATCAGGAAGATTTAATCAGCCATGATAGAAACTACACATTGAAGGCTTTTCCTTGGTTTTCTTTCTTAATTCTTGTTTGCCTTTCTTTGTTTTCCCCCTTCAAACGCCTCAGCAAGTAGATGCATGTTAGTTTTTCTGGGGATAATTAGTCCAATAAACAAATCCTGATTGAGAGAGGTAGTCTTTTAGATATGTCGATGCAGCCAGCAGGAAACTTTAAACCAAGCTAATTTGTTCCTCGCTCTATGTTATGATAGGCTAGGGACTCAGTTTTTCATGAGCTGAGATACAGTATGATCCCATGTCAGTAATGGCAAGCATAATCCCTCCTCTGGCTGACACATGGCCTTGTCTACTTGTCTTTATGCCTCAGGCACACACACACACACACACACACACACACACACACACACACACACACCTGCAAGGCTCTCAAAAAACAAATAGCCCATGGGCAGATTTTTCAGCTTCTTAGTCATGCACAACTGAGTTTAACGTAAATTTGTTCTGAAATGCATCATTTAGAAGTAGCTGTCTGTGGGATGCATTAATGCAATATAATGGATATACCTGAAGGATACTGTCGGTTTAGGATCATCAATTTAGACGCTAGTCAAATGCAAAGTCAAATGATCATGTCGTAGGATGTTAATCACCAAGGCGAGGAGTACAGGCCACAGATATGCAGCTGCAGAGAGAACTATCTTCTAAAATAATGACTCCATTAATTACTGACTGATGTTAAAGTGTAATGGTGCACCCTCTACATCGTGTTAATTGAATGCACCAATAATGGATACGCAGCAAACTCAGAAAGCAACACCTGCCCTCAGAGCTGTTAGTATCGGGCTCTGTCGTGTTCGCCTAAATCAAGTCAAATGGAGTGTCAGACGCTGTTTTGGTTAGACGATTAGAGATGAGAGACTAAAAGAGAGAGAAAGAGAGAGAGGGTAGAGAGGTGGAGTGTGGTAAAGTCAAACTAATGATGGAGCATAAAACCCGCCATCTATGTTTGATGAATGTTAGCTGAGAGACGGGAAAGCGAGGTTGAAACAAAAATGAAACTCAAAGAGTCTGGAGAGTGCGGAATCAGAGAGAATGGGTTGATTAAGCAGCTGCGATACCACAGCACAGACACACGAAAGAAAAGAGTTCAGACAAACAGGGTGGCTGTCACTTGTTTGTGGAGCGTTTGATGTTTGCCACTATTTATTAGGCTGGTAAACATCCATCCATAATCTACACTGCTTATCCTAAGAGGGTCACAGGGGGCTGGAGTCAGTCCCAGCTGTCATTTCATGAGGGGAGGGGCACACAATGGACAGGACTGACACGTGGGCCTGCATCAGTCATGTGCCGATACCGCTACGGATGTTTAAGATAACAATTAAGCTGATTGCGGATAACGGTGCCTTTGTCATAACTTATGTGTATTGTTCACTTTTTAATTCGATGTATGTAAGTTGTGGTTAGTAGTCCCTCCTCTTACAATGTCACTGGAACATGTCCTATATACAGTACTGCATGTTGGTGATCTTTCTGGTGAGACTCCCACACTGCTGACATTTTCTTTCACATTTGACCATGAAAACAAATCAGAGTTTGTCCAACACATGACTTCTTCTGCCCAATTAAGAACTTCTTCTATAAACCAGCAGTTAGGTACACCAGCCTGCCAGCATTAAAGTGATACGACACAACAGATACACATCGGCCACTGACTACTGTGCATGCCACATTATTCACCAATGGGCCAATATCCCTCAACAAGCCGATAACGGCAGACATCAAAGTTTAATTAAAATTAATACATCCGTGCTTCCATAGTTCCTCCGGAAGGTGGCTGGGCTCAGCCTTCAAGATAGGGTGAGGAGCTCAGACATCTGAGTAGAACCGCTACTTCCTCGCATCAAAAGGAGCTTGTTGAGGTGGTCCAGGCTCAGGTTCTGATCATGATGCCTCCTGGACACCTTCTTTTTTGAGGTTTTCCTGGCAAGCCAAACTGGGAGGCAACCCCAGGGTTGACCCAGAGCTCGCTGGAGGAATTAGATATCGTTTCTTGACCGAGAATGCCTTGGAAGCCGCCAGGAGGAGCCGGAAAATGTGTCTGAGGAGAGGGATGTCTGAATTGATTGACCAAACCCTGGATAAGCAGAGGAAAATGGATAGATGGATGGATGGAGAGATGTTTGGTTATGTTTTGGCAATAATAAGTTATTGGTCAAAACAATAGTGCATCACATCGTATGTTGGACTTTAACTCTACTCTCCCAGGTCTAGGTCCTGTGTATGACTGTCTCTAACCCCCCGACAGCCATCCCAATTAGACTTGCTTCGTTTAGCTCAAAGCTAGTTGTGTCTAATGTAGATGCTGGTTACCTTGTGTGACTATATGAAATGCCAAGGCCTGGGACAAAATGTTAGAATTGATGTCTCCAAAATGAGAAAGGGCTGGGTCAAAGCCCCCTGAGTTACATTTATTTTTGGACCTCACATGTTGTGCTGAGAATTGTCATGGTAAATCAGTAAATGGGGATTTCACCAAACAGATTATACAAAATTAGAAAAGATAGGATTCCAGTCTTGGCTGTAGGGTGGAATACTTTCTCTAAATTCCTTTGGATTGTAGTAAAAAAAAAGAAAAAAAGCCCCAGTACACACTTTTGTCCATGCAGTATGGTTGTAGAAATTGCCAGATATACAATACAAACAGACAAACAAGAGACCGGCTGTGTAATAGATCCGTCCTGCCAATACAACAGTTGGCTCTTGTGCTAACTTTGTTTAAATACTAAGTTTAATTTGTGCTGATGCTCTTCTATGTTCTGAAATCACCATCTGCAACCTGAAGTCTGGAATTTTCCACAGTAACTATAACACAGCGTGTTCTGCGGCACAGAAGGCCTGGTGTGAAGGTGTGCTAGATGCTGTCTTCACAGTCATTAGCGCTTCAGTACAGGCGCTAATGGAGTAGCTAGCCTGCTGTGTCTCTGCAAGCCTGGTTAAAATCTTCTATAAGATTTCAATGTTCTCCAACATTGTCATTTCTTTTTTTATCTTTCTTTCTTCTACTGTAGTTGTCTTGTCTCTCATCCTCTCAGCAGCTTTTCCTTTCAGCCTCCTCCTTTTGTGTTTTTCAGCACATGGCTGGATCGATGGCTGAGGGTCTGTAAGATGCAGTGTGAGCTGTTTGCTGTCTTTGCTCACTCACATATAGATGAATGTTAATCAATGCGATGTGTGGTAGAGGAAACGCATCAAAACCTACCGCATCATCCCAGTACGCAACGTGAAGGACGTGTTATCTTTTAATCAAAACACATTAATGGTGCACCAGCAAAGGGCTGTTTTGAACCCTCCGTTGATGCATTCAAGGACACACCAGCATGGATTATTTTAACAGCCTCTTTGAATAGAAGAAACAATACCATTTATGTTGTTTTTTAAAAGTCTTTCACAATGATATCTTACCGTCTTCAAGTTCTAGTTTCCCAAATATATTGTTTATGTATATATGGCTAAAACAAATTCAGCTGAATCATCGAGTGAAGAAAAAAGGCAGCCACACATGGCAGCGTCCACACCCCAATCTAGGCGGTGGTTATTATAATAATTGTTTTCTAACTGCTATTAAACAGCAAACAAGGAAGAATGCATAACAAAACACACAAGGAGAGTAGCAAGGTGACAAAGTGGAGCTAGACAACCCGCCTGCTTCTTTTTACCCGCTGTGTAGCATTTTTATAGACTAAGAAAGAAAATCAACTTATTGTAAAAACTGGGAGTCTTGAAATTATATTTGATATGTACACTCAATTTACCTTAGGATATTTGTATGACTTAAGTAAACTATCGAAAGTAAGACCACTTACTTTTTTATAACAACTCATGGGGAAAAATACTTTTAAGATACTCTGCATTTCAAGACTAGCTCTGGCGAGTCAGATTCTGCAAAATGCTGCAAGTCAAAGACAGGAAAGCTGTCATCTTTGAATTTTATTCTCTGGAAAAAGTAAAGCAGAAACACTTCCACCAGAAACTCAAAAAAAATGTTTTTGCCTGTCCTAAAGTGTCACACTCGTGGCAGACTCCTTGAAGAAGTCAAATACCTTTTGTCTTTCTTGTTTCTGTGACAGTAGTATGTCTTGGCAACTTGACACATATTCTGTCCTGGTCTGTTTCTGCAGTGAAGATGTCAGGAGATGATTGGCTAACTGAGAAATGTTAAGGTTTACAGAATACGGTTGTCAACATTTTTGATACGTAAATACTTTTCTATAATACTTGTTTAAACAATTATACAATCTCTGTTATCTTCATGATTGATCAAGAGCAAAAGTACCAAAGCTTTAAAAAAAACAACATCTATTTCATAAGACAGGCTTGTAAGAGAGAAATGAATCCATCAAGAAATCACAAGCTATGAGTACATTGGCGCTGTTTAGTTTCTGAAATGAGTTTGCCTCCAGATTTTGATAAATGAAAACAAGAAATTACCAAATATTAGATGTCTTGGGCTTCATCTTTGTTGCTGGGGTATCAAAACATGTATCAATCTAGTTTGATTTGTACTGATAGCACATCAAACTCAAAGTTGTGGTATCAAGACAATTATTATGAATTTTGCAAACTAAATAACTAAAAAATAAAGATACTAGCAGGTCAAACTGCAAACATTGTAACCTTACTTATGACAGTCAGTGCTTCACATAAACTCAATACATGAATCACTAAAACAAGCTTTTTGAGTTTGTTAATGTCTTGTCCTTTCATAGAATACCAACCTCACTTTTGTTGTAATTTCCGAGGAAGAGAAAATATTGAACCATGCAAATATTGAAAATACTTAACTGAATGATGACTGTAATGAGTTCTTCAATGATGTATCATGTCTCCGAGTTGATTTTATAGGGTTTTAAACCAAGTGGCAACCAATCGCTGCCTGAATGCTGTCTTGCCTTGAGGGCAGAATATGCAATTTGTAGTTCATTGTGTGAAACATGCAAAGCCACTATATGGTCCTTTAAATCTGAGAGGGAGAAAATTTAATGATGTATTTCAATCATTTTTGTCTCTCTTTTACTGTCTGGCTCATTTTTGCATCTTTCTATACTCCATCTACTCCTCTTTGCTTCTTCTTCAGGGGTTTGATCCATTATAGATCAGTGATAAAGTCCTGATTCACCAGTCCCAATACGAGTCTGAGTCTCACCTGCTCTTCTCCCTCTAAGTATCACACATAGATCAATCTCCGTAAGTCAGTCAAACAGGCCTCCAGGGTACTTTTTCCACCGAGCAATTCCACCAAAGATACTTGGAGCTCAGAGACATTTTAGCCCACCGTCTCTGTTACATTTAGCGCCTCTCATTTGTCGGAAGCTGTCTCCCCTCACGGGCGGAGACAATACTGTAACGAAGTGTGAATTCATGGAAGAGCCCCGATTTTGATTTGATCTTTAATCAAAGGGAAGGTGACAACATGAATGTCATCACACAGCAGGAACAAAAGAGGCCCTGACTGCTGCAGTATGGCTCGGGTCATTAATGGATGCTAATATAATCTAAAAGTAGACGACACAAAGTGAAACCACTGAGAAATGACTTGGAGTCGTGTTTGATGCAGACATCTTTTCAGCTTCATTACCCGACGCTATTACATCCCATGCGTGATGTGGATCAGGTCTCATGTCTCTGGGCCATCATTACCATTACACAGGACAGGTTTTACAAAGGTATTAAGAGATTACTGTGGCAGAAGAGATCACATTTAACAGGTGCTGGCGGGAAATGGATTGTTTTTCACTTTCATGTATCCTTCATGGGATATCACCGTCATTAGGAACAATTCCTATCTGACAAAAATACACGAGGGCCTTAAGAGTAGTGAAAAAAATATAATCCTCGATTATCTGTCTGTCTTTATTTAATTATTCTCTCTCTTTCTCTCTTCATTCTTTCTTTCTTATACCAAACAAAGTATTGATACTAAAGGATTGGCTGCTTTTCTCAGTTTTATCTCATTCTAGCTTAACTCATGCGTTATAGATTTAGTACTGTTTGGGCAGAGCAACCAAGTTCAGGATGTAATTTTAAAGGCTGAATGAGAATTAATCGTCAAAAAAGTCAATGATGTATTTTGAACAGGGAGACAACGGAGTGGAAGCGCTGCAGGCTCTTTTTAGTAACCACACACAGGTGCTCTTTGGGTACTTTTTGTTTGATGTGCTTGATTTATCTTGTGAATGGGGTTACAAAAAATAATACAAACTGCAACTGTCCCTAAAACCAATCCAAGGCACACTGCAGGATTCGTACAGAATGAAAATTCCTTCATTTTATCTGGCAAAAATAATAATAAAAAAATAGCAGAAGCATTGCGACCATAGACTGTATATAAACATGGACATAGAATAGTCTCAGGGACATCACCCATTGGTTTCTAAAGTAGACTTTTGAAGCCAATCGGTGACAGGCTTAGAGGCGTGGTTTAAGCCTCTTGATGAACCAGTTACATCGCAACCACCTGTCAATCATGTCAGATATGCGCCTAACTATGGAGAACACTTATGGTTTTCAAAATCAAAACAGAGCCGTTATTGTCATGCCAGTGATGACAATAACTATTCAGACCTATTTCTGTTTTTGTACCAGGCTGTAAACATGTTTATTTATGCTGTAAAAAGGGCTTTTTTTTGCCAGTCATGTGTATGTGACTTCTGGTGTTCCTGGAGCCAGCCTCAAGCGGACACTTGAGGAACTGCAGGATTTTGCTCTTCCGCATTGGCTTCATTTTTCAAGACCGGAGGTTGCCACTTGGTTTTGACACTGAATTTCACAGGTCTGGTGACGGTGATGAAATTCAAGTGGACAGGGTCATATCGGTCTTGAAGCTGTTCCCATAATTAAGCTGGTGTGTAGACCCACATCATGTCATCAAGGCAAATAATTCCTAATGGTTCCTGAAAACTAGTTTGAAGTTGGAGACCAGAAGGGGGTGATGAGTTAGCTCCGACCATAATTTCTCCCTTTTCATAAAAATAATGTTGTGCTTCCATCAAGTCTGAGATGCTCCCGTTTAGACAGAGTGAGTTTGCAACAGACCTTAACAATTCTTAACTGTGACTAAATCTGTCTCTTTTTGAAATTTCATATCATTTGTTTTACCTGACAAAATATTTAATGCTTGCAGTAAAGGTGCCACACGTTTTTGACCCAGAATGGATGTTCTTTGCATCAAGAATGATCTCATGAGGACTTTCATAGAATCACAGGTATAAAACCAGCCATTCATGATGCAGACAGACAATGATGTGCACTGCTACGTCCACATTACATATAATGTGAGAGACAATAAGAGCTAATGGACCGCCCCAGAGTCAGATGTAACGCAGCATAGAGGACAAGACATGACATCAATCCCCCACCAAAAAAAAACAACAGCAGTGAGGCTAATGCAGCATCACATCATCACATCACCGACGCATCAGAAGGACAGGATGAGTCATGAGACAGCTCGGGGTCAGCACACTGCAGGGAAACAGAAAGAGAAACTATTGCAATGCTAATGATCTAATGAATTATTTAAGAAGATAAACTTGTCTATATAAATGATGCACTCATTCTTGATGTTTGCAGAAACGGAAGAACATGGAGGAGATTTTGTTGGTTTCATTTTTAAACGATTATCTCATTAAAATTGAAAAGAGCCTTTGCTTTTCAGCTTTGTCTTGCAGAAAAAAGTAAAACAGAGGGAGAGATAAGACCTGCACAAACGTTTTGACACAAACTTTGTTTTTGTTATTTTGTTAAGACAGCTCTCTCCATGTGCTGTATAACCCTGAGTGTTGCACTGAGCATCTGTGGTAACAAGCCTGCATGCAGCAGAATGTTGCCATCACCACCCTGACGCCTATTTGATGTAGGTCGGTGCAGGGTGGCAATGTGCAAAACGCTACTGAAAAACAGATCAATCAACACCCGCTTGGATTATTTTGTCCCTTTTCTATGCCTTTTCCCCTCCTAAATCCTCTGTTGACGTTTTAAGACATCTTATTTATTGCATGTGTCTGAGCCACAGTTTGGATGACGAGGAGCAACAACCAGCCACACAATGTCTCTGTTTTCAATGACCTCCTTTCACAGTAGCTAATTGAGCCCCGCAGTATTTGGGTAAATCTGCCGACCAGAATAACATCAAGATGAGGCCTGACAGGGAGAAAAGAAGAGAAGAGGAAAAACAATCCGTGCTTTTTCACATTGATTTTCAATTAGCGGACCTGGGCAGACATTTCCTTTTGACTCTCATTTGAGAATAAATGCATTGTTTAAAGGTCAGAGTGTTGAATTATTCATACTTTCCAAACTTTATTCTACAAACTGACACATATTCTATATACTGTGCGGTATATACCACCTAAATCTAGTGAGAGTTTTCAGAGTAAA
This sequence comes from Tautogolabrus adspersus, assembly GCA_020745685.1. Lineage (NCBI taxonomy): Eukaryota > Metazoa > Chordata > Actinopteri > Labriformes > Labridae > Tautogolabrus > Tautogolabrus adspersus. Next base: position 7,422,744 of record CM036549.1, on the reverse strand, counting down.
CACCTGACATCCTCCTCTGGGCAGTACAGAACAGAGCTGTGACCTGTCAAGGTGGCGACACACTGTCCCCTGTGGACTCATGGCAGATGAAACTCCCAGCATCCCTTGTGCTGCTTTCCCGAGGGAATTTATGGGACTCACCGGACAGTTATAAACTTCCATCTGTCAGAGACCTCAAATGTCGACGACAGTCTCAAACTTTCCCAATGATTGGACTTATTCAAACCTTTTTTTTTCAATCATGCTCTTGCCAGATGACAACCACTAAACAAGTTCTGAGCATCTCCGTTGTTATTTGTCCCATGGTGCTGCAGTTTAACAGAAACAGCTCTCCCCTTGTTCACAACAGTTTTTTCTCCTGTTTGCACAAATCATCTCTAAAATATTTGGGAGAAAATTAGTCCCATGTGGGATTATTTTGAGCCAAATGATGTGAATTTAGATGAGGCTTCTGGTGAATTTCATTTTGGCAGCGTGGAAAAAGAAAAAGTAGGGTATGTGCTTAAATATCCACAGATGTCGTTCCAAAAAGGGATTATTTTTATGTTGTCTTTTTCTTTTCTTTTGTTTTTCACAATACCAGATGCCAACCATGCTTCACAGGAAATGCTGGTAGTAAGAAAAAACAACTCAATGTTAGGAAATCAGTTACAGTAAAACAAGATATATAGTGTTTTCAAATATACCAAAATCTCCTGAAAACTCCAGGGTGAGCTGCAAGTATAAACTCAATCATCCAAAGTTTTCACCCCGTCCTAATTCGGGAATTCTTCATGCCAATCCCCAATAAAATTGTCCCCTTGAAATTAAGATGAGGCGATGTGTGAATGCATTTTGAAATATTCAGGAACATTCACTGTGAGAAAGTGGGCAGGGGTGATGAGATTTATATTCTGCAACCAGCTCCCGACTGGTGCGATCTGTGATCAGATAATCTGTTGCTTTATCCGCCTTTTCTGCGCTGTTCTTTTTATGTCATGTCCTACCTCTTCAGACCCCCCAACCCCACTCCGTTCCAAAAGGGGAATTCTCCAGCCGAGAGGTGCATGTGTGGTTAACCATCTCAGGAAGTGTTCATCAACAGCTAGCTGAAATTTTCTTGAAACTTTCTGGAGTCTAACTGGCTTTAGAGTCTTTAGCCATGCTATAGCAATCCTGAAAAGCTGTAGTAGTTATTCTGAAGAAAACTGACCTGTAGATGGATTCACCACATTGGTAGATGGACTGTTGGGAGATGATAGAAGGTTACAACAACATGAATTTTGTGCCCCGATTTTCAAAGAAGTTCATTCAGGGGTTTATTAACATTTGTCCCTGAAACACAAATACTGCTAGTGGTGCCTGATGAAAAGTCAGGGGAGCAAAAAAAAGTCTGCAGTTACATCCTTTGGGCACCATAGATACGTGTGTTAAGATTCATGACAGCCCACTGGACAGTTGTTGTGATATCTATGCCGATCAATTAGAATGCAACACCATACTGGAAGGTCTCATATTGCCAATGATGCACATAACTCCTATAACAGCATTATGTAAAGTATCACCTTATCTGAACTTCCATTATCATTTAAATGATCATTAACATGTCATCATCAGAAGGTTCAGGTTGTCTGTGCAGAGCAGAGTTTTATTTTACACCATGTCCTAAAAACCCGGGCCTGCATTTTAGGCTAGAGGCTGTCTACACATAAAACTGTCAAAGTCTTAACATAAACAAACATCAGTGATCATGAGTGATCTTCTCAAAGTCAAGCCAGAGGGCTGCAGCAGCTGACTTGGGTCTAGAATAGATACATAATGTCCATCAACATAACAAGTGCCCCTCTGATGCTCAGGGCTGATTCACTTGGCTTCAGTAGTTATAGTGCCTGTGAGGAAACCCCGCCAAGTGAGTTAATAGCCAATCACCACGCACCAAAGTTTGGTGACGCTGACAACAACATTAGTTTTAGCATGGCTAGCAGTGAGGAGCAGCTACGGCTTGAGGAAGCACCGCCATCTTTGAAACATTTCGCTTTCATTGTCGAGTCTAATGACAAGGAAGAGAAAACGGTGAACAAAAAAATAACTGTAAACATTGTTTTACACGTATCGCCTACTTAAATGGAAACACTTCCAACATTACTTCACATCTGCGGCGCCATCACCCAGAAATAGGACCCCGAACTTCCACCAGATCCGTGTGCATTGCGTGTCGGCTCCGTGCACCCTCGTCCGTCCGTCCGCAGCGCGGAGAGCACAGCCGGACAGCTGGGGTGCAGAGAGAAGGAAATCCCGCGGTAATTTTACAGATTCACTCGCGACAGCGCGAGATAAGACGATGTACGTGGTATAACACGCTATATTAACCTTATAAACACATAAACACACATACGGTCATTTTTCTGAACCGTCAAAACACTTAACACTGGAAAACACTGGAAACACTTAACCCATTTAGACCTAAGGACGCCTAAAAAAAACGCCCTCTAAAACCTAAGTAACGTTTGAAATCAACCTCCCAGAACCTGAGGGTTTCAGAAAGACTGCACAGAATTTCAAAGTTTACTAAAATCTCTGTCTCTGTATCAGATAGAGACCTTAAAAATAAAACATTTGAAAGCTTAAACCTATTGGCTTTAACTGTAAATTAAAATTTCCTCTGCACTCATGTTCATGGCCTTATGCGATATAGACGTCTCATCAGGTCTAAATGGGTTAAACAGCCCGGGCCGTCAGAACCGAACCGAACCGTGAACCGTGACCAAAAAACCGAGGTACGTATTGAACCGTGGGCTGACTGTATTGTTGCATCCCTACTATAGACCATCAGGAATAAGACTGATTATATCTGTAAAGTACTTTTTAATGCCTCTTACGGCTGCAACCAGGTCAATTTCAGTCAAAAGAATGAAAAGCATACTGCCAAAACAGCATGGGAGAAAAAAGACAAGACGACCTGTCTTGTCCACAGGGTTCACCAAGAACGGCACAAAATGAAAGTTCCTCACAGGAGCTTTAAGGACGTAGTGCTGAGAGCAGGAATACAGTCTGCCCATTTGTTTGCTTTAACTTAACCCCCATGATTCCTCTGTTAAGTTCACTGAAATGAGAACCCAGTTAACATTTAAGGGATCAAAAAATTGATAAAAATAGGAAGTAATGCCTTTAAGCACAGTTTATGAATTTGGTTTCAATCAAAACAACAACAAAAGATGATGTTGAGGCTTGTGGGGAATCATGGGAGTGATTCTCTCTGCTACTCCACCCCCACCCCAGATAAAAACGAACTCTGAGTTTACCGTAGTCAAGACTAACGGGTGAAACAGACCTGAGGAAGACAATATGTATTCCGACGATGTACCCAAGTATAAGTTACATTCCGTTTTATTTACAGCAGCACATAACAGCAACAGTATGGCAGCTTTCAGTAGCAGCTCCCGCTTCCTTATGCAGCGGTCTTTGGCGTAACAACCTGTGTTTCCCTGGCAATGATAAACATGTCATGTCTGTCATGGCGGCCGCCACGAAAGACACATCCCGTTACGACTTTAAAATTAAGTATTTCTCTGACTTTGAACTGTTGGAAATATTAGAGGTAATTGAAGTAAGGGGATTCATTCTCTGAAGAGCCAGAGAGTGAGCTTCCTGTTCAACAAAATGTCCTTGAGGATCTGTAATATTTAAAGCTTTGTGGACGAGGCATCCCTGAATAGGTTTTTGTTTGACAGTTTCCCTTTATCTAAGAGAAAACCTCATATGAAGAATAAGAATTTCTGTACATGACATTTTTAAGTGGCAGAGAAGAAGAACAGGTAGCTGAGGAATAAAAAGAGAGTCTTCAGAGAGGAGATGTAGATAAATTGGCTGTTAGAATGAGTAATTTCCCTCATGAAATCCATCCTGTAAGACCTCGTGGAATAGAGATTTTATTGCATGCTGGGTTATCATTACACACTCACTATAGATAGCCCTGGAATCCCTTACAGACTCTGCTAGCCTACTTTCAGCTCATCAGATACAGTGATTTAAGTTTTCAGTGGATCATAGCGGCCCCCTGATGGTTTGACTCTGACCTGCTTCTTTATACCTGTGAAGGACATGTCGAAGTTTCTCATTGGATTACTGGTCTTTAGAGTTTTTTTGGACATGAGCTGAGGTAAACATGTATTCCAGCTCAAGTATCTTTTGATACGAAAAAAAAGTCTGTCTATGTTGGATTTATCCTTATGTTTCTATCACTGTAAACCCTTACCACATTCCCTACTCTGCCTCTGCCCTGTCCTTGAATGGAAAGTGGTGTTTGTGTGTTTAAGTAGGTGTGTTTTTGTCTGCTCTGGATTCCAGCAGAAAAAGGAATTTGAACTCACCCCCAGCGGGCAGGAGTAGTTCTGTCTCTGCTCTTCCCTCCTCTTACTGATCAATTCCTCCATGCAGCTGGACTCCCCGCCTTCTTGTTCAACCCCCTTCTACATCGTCCCAAAAGACTGTCTGCCAGACTGAGAGGGAAGGGGGTGGGAACTTAGAAAGTGGAGGCAGGGAAACAAAGAGAGAAACATGTAAACAAAGAACTTTCAAGTGATGGAGGTAACAGGAACAAGTCAACACAAATGAATGCAATTAAAAAGGACTGGATAAATTGAGAGTCATTAATTAGTTTGATAAGAAAGCAGACTAAATAAAATATTGAATCATCAACATTGAAGTGATAAACACTTTGTCAGTCAAACAACATTCTATTTAACATTCATGTGGGACCAAAAGGGTAAATAAAAGTCAGACGATGAACAAAGAGTTTAATTTAAGAGTTTAATCAAACTGATTTTCAGTTGTATTTAATGACGATCACCTACAGTTCTACAATTCTACAATTCACTTAGCAGACGCTTTTATCCAAAGCGACGTACATCAGAGAGTAAGAACAACACAAGCAAGGATCAAGGAAAAATAAAGGAACAATGTCAGTAAGGACGAACGATCAGCTTTGAGTCCGATTGGACACACAGGTGCTGAAAGGCATTGCCCAGAGGCAAGGCACAACATTAACTGCCGTTCTGAGACTCTAATCAGTATATAAACCATCTTATACGTCATCGTTTTCAAACAAAAACAAAAACCATCATCATTACCATCATTACATCAATACTATCGAGATCATCATCATTAAGTTAAGTTAGTAGGTATTCCTGAAAGAGCTGGGTCTTTAGCTTTTTCTTAAAGGTACAAAGGGACTCTGCAGATCGAATGGAGTTTGGAAGTTCATTCCACCACCGGGGGGCGACGGAGGAGAAGAGTCTAGTCCTCGTCTTTGGACCCTGTTGTGAAGGTTGGATCAAACGCCTCATTGGCAGAGCGTAGTGGACGGGAGGGAGTGTAGACCTGAAATAGAGAGTTAAAGTAAGGAGGAGCCGTTTTTGTTGCTGTTTTGTTCACCTATTCTTTTTTCTGATAAATGAGTAAATGTTTAGTGATTTCTGATGTCACCACTGATGAATTGTGTTGTTCAAGTAGGTACTTGCCATCAATCACAGTGACATAATCATATTTTCTTTGTCCTCCTTAAGTTTCCCTGGTTATTATTTCAAATATGTATAAAAAAATACGAGACTAGAATCTCAACTAAGCCAGAAAAGAACTCCTTCTAGAGGAGACAAAAAGTCCTGGCTCGTGTGCAAATTCAACTACAGTATGGATGTCAACCGTAGACTGTCACATGTATGGATGTGGTCTCAGAGATGTCACCCATTGGTTTCTGAAGTGGACTTCTCAGTGGCGGCCACATTTTAAATGCTCTCTCAAACAAACTTCATATCAACGTAGTAACAGTCAAAGAGCTGGAACTGAGGCGGGTCTTAAACCTCCTGACAAACAGTCACAACAGGTGCCTGTCAGTTACCTCAGCCACGCCCTTTATCCTTCTTCAAAAAGGTACCGGTACAGTGTGTGCAGAAAAAATGGGCTTTTCAGCCCAAATTAGTTATTTAGCCAGGCTGTAAACATGTTTATTTTTTATTGAATGAGTGTGAAAGTGACTTGGCTTTTTGCCGCCTGCCTTAAGTGGACAGTCTTTGAACTGCAGTTTTTTGCACTTCTGTGTTGGCCGCAGGTTGCTGCTGGGGGTACATGATTGTACCTGAATCTCATTCAAATTGTAATGTGACCATCTTTTGCCGATGTTCCACCCTTCCACCAGACAACATGAAAATTAAACGACTAGATGTAGTTCTGCTAAAATCCAGTAAAAGCTGAGCAAGGTTTTTGTCTGTAGTTTGGGCGGGGTGAGTTGGTCAGGCAGAAAAGTAGGCTAAAAAAATAGCTTTGGCTTTTGTTATCAATCATGTTAGGCATTTTTATTTTTATTTTATCAAACAGATAAAGATTACCCCCTGAATAACAATAAGAATATATAATACATTTCACTTCAATAATAAGTTCAAAAATGATCAGAGGAAGATTCAAACATTGGAGGAGTATTTCATGAGACAATGCACCGCACTACATCATTGTTTTGGCTCTGTGCTCATCCTAATCACCTACAAAACTCTTGTGGGTCTAAATGCTGTTTGTACAAAGCACAAACACAGCACAAACAAACAGCGCACACACCAAATCCCTCCTGCTGGCAGCATCTCTCTCCCTCTTTACACACACAATCACACTTACGATCGCACACACACATTCCTGCCCTCTGACACACGCTCGTTCTCCCCATCCGTCCTTCCATACCTTAATGAGGAAGCTCATTATGGACAAACAAGACGCTGCTCCTCTGAATAAGCAACCAGGGCAGCTCTGCTGTTCAGCTGGGTGTAGAGCCGCCGGCTGAATATTTTATTGATTCAGCAAGTCCAGCTGTTGATCCGTCTTGTGTTCTCGTGTCATTAATATAGTGTGTGCAGAACAAAGCCCTGTGTCCTATGAGTTCATCAGGTTGCAGTAATTGTTAAACAGCTTATTTAGCGCACTGTTCGCTGCAAGTGGGCCAAGACCTCATGTTTACATTCAAAGCTAGTTTATGATCTCAGCCAATATGTTTTCAAGTGTTAGAGTATGATCCACGGTTCCCTCTCAGATAATCTAAACCCTCACTAAAGCTGTTTTCACACATACATCCCTGAAAATCTCAAGTGCATTTCAGAGATGCTGCCTCTGAAATCTTCCTGAGTAGCTGGTTTACATGTATCTCTCACAGGTTGAAGTGTCCCCTGTGGGATGGGGGGAAGAAATCTGTGAGGTGGATATGTGGAACAGTTTAAACAGGGAATCAATACAAAGAACAAAGTTGATTCTATTCAAAAAATTCTACAAAAATAATATTTTCAGAAGGTATACAGACGAGGATAGACCATGAGAGCTGGTTAATATATGAACTTATGTATTTTTTTTCTGTGTTGTTGACACAGGGAAGATATTGGTGAAAAATAAATGAGGGGGAGGATACAATAATGGTACATGCACGGTTTATGAATGGTGATGAATATGGTAGCTGATACTTTAATCTTGATACCATGTGCAGAGGCTGTGGACCTCCGGGCGGGTGGCCTTGGTTCGAATCCGACCTGTGGCTCCTTTCCTGCATGTCGTTCCTCACTCTCTCTCTCCCTGATTTCTGACACTGTCCTATCTCTACAATAAAGGCATGACAAGCCCAAAAAATACCAACACCATTAAGTCTTATGCCATCCCCGGATAGAACTTATTAGCAGAGTCGACTACATAACTTCACATTTTGCTGATCCTAAGTGACATTTTATGGACAGAATGTCACCATATATTTGTGTATGGATACTTACTTGCTTTGCGGTTTAGAATTCATGCCATACAGAGCATGCTACACACAAGTGAATAATGAGGATGATGGTAAAAAAGCCTCTTAATCCATTTATCTGTTACTGTAGCTGTGAGTCTTTTCTCTTCTTCCTTATTACTTTTTATCCCCTCCTTTCCCTCCAATAAATAGTTAAAAAGCTCTTAATGAAGAAATGGTGCTCAGCTGTTTAAAAAAAACACTTAATCAAAATCATTGTACGTTTTATGCTTTTATATTATTTAAAATGCTAAATTATGCTTCTTTTATTAGAAGATTTTTTTTGTCAACAGTTTCCTAAGATCAAGGGCTTTTAAGAAATATAAGTAGTACAATTGCTTGAAGAACCCCAGGGTGCTCTGTGAATATGAGGACGAGTTCTCAGAATTGCAGAAACATATTCTTTCTGGTCTTACACACTTGGATTTATGATTTAATATACAGTGTTACATTGTGATTTTTAAGTAAGTGTAAAATGTAATGACTAATTGTTGTCATCTTACAACCTAAATCTGTGCTTTCGACTACGGCTTTGACTCCTATTTCCCTTTGGGGACTGTATAAATAAACATGAACAATGACATGAAAGTCATCACCTAAGCGTATGTGCACATATCTGCTGTAACACTTGTGATCTGTTTATATATGAGCTTCTCAGGCTGAGGTGTGCCAAGGTCTGGCTAGCTAATGAAGTTTCCCACTCTAATATAATTAATTACAGCACTTATCTGACCAGACAAAACCCAGCTCGATGGATTATATTAGGATGCAACATCTTGGGCCTGCATGGCCGGCTGGGAAATGGATCATGATTATCTCGCAGTTAGAACAACAGAGACACACACAGGCCCATCGCCTCATATCAGATCAATTAGCAGCCAGGCTCTCTCCCCTGCAAGACTCAATATCACTATGGCAGCTACAGCCAGACTGCAAAAACGAGGATGTTGCTGAAAAAGGAGCCAAAGCAGTCCGAGTGCAGTGGTAGAGTTTGTCGCCTCTCAATTTGATATGTCATAGTGTCCTTCCTTGGGCAAGACAAACCCCAAATTGCCCCCCAGTGGCAAAGCCAGCCATTGTCTTGGTCTCTGTATGCTGATGAAGTAAACCCATACAGCTATGGAATAAGCACAGATTTATCGCCAAAGTTGAAAAACTTGTTTGCATCAAGGGAATGTATGGCTGTTCATGTCTTCTTGCATCTTTACAATGAATTTGTATGTAGTTCCTCCACTTATATATTGTTTTCCTTAAACAGTTGTGAACTACATTGATTTTTCGGCCTTCCCTGTTCCTTGAACATCCCTCGAGAGTTTGTTGTTTGAAACGTAGTCTCCGTAACCCCCAGCAGCTCTGACATGACAGCTTATGAGATGCAGTATTTGTAGGTTTTAATACATCTAACAGTACATTGCTTAGCAACCAACAGCTGCTTCTCGTGGTTGATACCAGGGCCTTTCTCTTAAAAAGCAATAGCATCCCTTTTTCCCTCAAGGGAAAAAGAACCGGCATGTTTATCTCCCACTGGCCGACATTCTCCATATTCCAACACTAAATGACTTCCTCTGCCTGTGTGATGGAGAAGTAAGAGAAAACGATAAGTCTGAAGGCGTGAATATGGAATTTATATCTATACTGTATAAATGGCAGTTTCTTATGGGATCCTTTCTAGCCCAGCCTTCTGACAGGCTGGGGAAATGAATGAGTCTGTTAGAGTCCTATGAGAGCAGATAGGATAAGACTGATCTGCACAGGAGAGGAATGAAAGAGAGTGCAGTCTATACCTACTGTTTTCATCATCATCCGTTGTTTTGTAGAACAGCCCACTTTTCTGTCTGTGTTTTGGTTCAATAAATCCATACAGTACTGTATGCTGACAGGGGGGGTTAAAGGAACAGTAAACAAACCGTTCCCAATAGAGCATCATTCCATTGTAGCTACTGTTACAGTGAGAAACAGCAAATAGGCTATTTTATGAGACATAGAGGGAGTAAACATGTGTCTCCTATAAACATCTTTCTGTTTATTTCTATGGATTTCAGTTCACTCCTCTAAATACTATACAAGTATAGCACAATGCTGCTAAAAAGTAGGCCTGCACAATAGGTGAAAAATATGTGCTATGCAATAAGGATATGAAGTGTGATACATAAATCAACAGGAAAGGGTGCACATTAGCGTAACTCAAAGTTTAACGTACTTTCAGTGTTGCTCTGACTGTAAACCATCAACAAGTGAAGAATCAGGGTATAAATAGAACAAAAAAAAGAGCTCTAACAAGCAAGAAGTCTAAGCGTGTTATACCGTAACATATGCATGAAAATAAAGTTGTATATAAAATGTGTTGGGTTGTTAGTATTACATTGTTTTCTTCTGCTGTTCAAGTACACCCTAATTTCTTTTTTCTGCCCCTTGGCTTAGCATTTGCATATTCCTTATTGTCCTCATGCACACTCAGACGTAATGGTATCTCTTCCAATTCCCACAAACATGGCATAGTTCCTGGGGGGGAAAACTTCAGTTTTAAAAAGCTGGATTATGAAAACAACATTCACAGCGTCATATTTCTCTCTTATAGTTATTCTCACACTCATTTTTGACATCGATGCTTAGTGACTTTTAATTTATGGCATGTTGCATCCTTGGGTTGTTACAGCTCTATTTAAGTCACCCAAGCGCATGAAATGAGAAACCGTCTATCTCCTCCTGTGCTCGCCTAGCAGCTGGCTTGGGAGTCATCTGTGTGTGACTAAGCTCGTCACAGTCCCATTCGTTTACGTATAGTATCTTTTTTCGGTGGGGTGTGTATCAGAGAGATTGAGCTAATCATCTTGACGTCAAGAAAACAACAATCTTCGTCCAACTTCCGGTTGTGAGCCTCCTTCCGGACACATCAGATGAAGTGTATTAACGAATGTGACTCTGTTAGCGCAGAAACATGCCAGTTGATTAAGTGAAATATCTGCAGGATGGCTCAGTTTGAAGCAGTTTGTCAAAATGTGTTGCTTTATTTAGCAAGAGATAGATTTTGGCTGCTGCAAATCAGTGCAGCTATGTATTTCATCAAAGCCGAGCAGAATCAAAGCTTTTGCGTGGGTGCTTTAGTACTAAAAAGAGCAGCTTCATGCAGCATCTTGCTTTATTTCTTTTGCCTATTTGTCTGAAGGTTTTCTCATTTTTGAGTCATAAAACATTTTAAGTTAGTGTCACGGAGAGCTGAGATGATTGTGCTGTCGAAAAAAGTAATTGAGTATGTGTTAGTCATCGACACATCTTTTTATAATGCTCATTTGGTAGATTTAATCCTGTTGAGTTATACCAAATACAAATGTACTTCACTCAATCCATCCCTCTATTTCTGTCTCTTTTCAAACTGTCTCAGTAGATGGCTGTTCACCAATGAGTATGCTTCCGAACGAGGTTTTTGCCTCTTAGCGGATTTATGTTGGGTCTCTAAAAAACACATCAGACCCCTCTTTTACGTAAATTCTTGTGAGATAAGTTTTTTTTGATTAGGTGCTGTATACATAAAACTGAATTCATTCATTTAGTTCTTAAGAATAGTAGTTTTTTATTTGCTCAACAATCATTTAATGTTGTATCTAAATGTCAATGTACATTTTTGACTGAACTTTGTCAAGGGTTATAATTGCAACAGCCAATACTGTTGGGTCATAGTACTTGTTGCTGCTGAACAATGATTGGACATACTGTATCTTGGGGCGGCTGTGGCTCAGTTGGTAGAGTCGGGCGTCCCTTAACCGGAAGGTCAGGGGTTCAATCCCAAGCTCCTTCACCCACATGCCCGATGTGTACTTGGGCAAGACACTTAACCCCAAGTTGTGTTCTTATCATCACTCTATGTGTTCATTCTGTTATTTTATATCTCTCATACTATAGTATGAGTATGTAAAGTGTGTATCCTACTTCTTTCTTTATTCTGGGATTTTCTTTTTGCTGCTCCAATTTGAGTTTTTACTCATACAATGATAAATTATTTTTTTCTTACATTTACTTTAGCATCTAAGGATAGAATATGTTAAAAGCTTTACAGATTGTAAACCCTCTGAGACTTGTGGCTATATAGGCTACTATAATAAACTTGACTGAACCAGAACAAACAGCCAATGGCACGCCTCAAACTTAGCCTGACATACCAAAGCCTCAGGAAGGTCAGTGCTTAGATACACATGGCTCTACTTTTTTTGCTGAGCTCTTCTGCATTAGGCAAAGTGTCGTCCTTGACCCCCCTCGTAGCCCAACCAATGTCACCTCACACCCACAGCTAATGTATGGATGTTTAAGTATGTCTGTGTGTGTTTATCTATAGGGACGAGACATCATGGAAACATGCTGCTTTCCTCTTCGCTTCATTTGAGCGGCTAAACCCCTCTGAGGCTCTGCTGTAAACCTCCCCTCACCACACAGATGGCTCAGTCTTTATAAGCTAGTACAACATAACTCTCAAACACTTGAGGGAATATCCGTGTCGCCATACTTCCCTGACACTGGATATACCAATGAACTTATTCCAACAATAGTAATCTCCACTCATTTTCCTCCAATTAAACTCAATTAGCTCCCGCAGCGACCCACTTCAGGTTCCTTCAGGAGATATGAGAGTGTGTCTGTACATTTCTATGCAGCTCCTCAGCATGTGAGAGTCAATCTGAGATGATGTTTGATAATGCTCTGATTAATATTGCATGGCTCATCTCACTTGACTATTAATGTATTCCTGCTCACTCATATGGTATCTCTGTGGTCCATCTATTGGGCTCTTCTGCTTGTTATGCGGGTCTCGTGTGTATTTTGTGTGTGCGTGTGTGTGTCAGAACCCACACAAAGCAGATAAGACATCATTCTCAGGTCCTGTGTGAGTGGCAGCAAGGAGGCAGCAGACGGATAAAAGCAAACGATGTGGCATCCCTTTCTTTCTTATCAGACACTGAAGAAGAAGAGCCAGTTATAAAAAGTAGACACAATGGTACCAGTACAGACAAATTCAGTTACAACCCACTTATTCAAAAATTAGATTATTTGACCTTTTTTTTTTAAGATTAAGTTTGGATTCTCTGGTTGCACGATGTATTGGTTTGTACTGGAAATAAATACAAAAATACATGTGTAGTGCCTTTACACTTGAACAAAACCCCTGAAAACTTCCTGAAGTTTTCCTAAAGTTGCCTTTCTGGTCATTACTCCTTCCAGCAGTGAGATGTATGTGTGAATGCAAACAGTAGAATGTTTCAATCGGACTTTACCCTGAATTTCTCCTGCATGCTCCATAGTAAATGCTCCTCATTAAGTCAGGGTCAGGTGATGTGAGAACGCAGCAGGATGTATTTAGTAAAATTCACTGCAAGCGTGCAGGATGGGGTGGTGAGGTTTATATCCTTCAACCAGCACATGACCATAGACTGCATGCATGCAAACGGTACATCCTCCATGCAGGCAAAAATTCTCATTATGGTGTTGTATAGGACATTTGTTCCCAACCTGGGGTCTGGGTCTCAGGGGGGTGTGAAGGGGGTGTGAAGGGGTTTCCCTGTTTGCAAATAGACCAAGGTTTAAAAGTGAAAGTAAAATCAAGACATTTTTTGGCCATTGTGAAGTTAATTTTATGACATCATCTAAAATCATTTAAAACAAATATTTTAAATCACTCGCTAAAAACGGTTGAAAATCAGTACTCACTGATAATTGTCCTTTAGCAGAACAGAACCTTTTTATGCCATTAAGACTTGATGTAATAACATCATTATCTTGTTTACTTTAAGCATGCTCTAATTTATTCACAAAAATATCTTAATAAGTTAATATTATAAAGCGAGTGAAGCAGACAGCATTGTTTTGCTGGAAACAGTTGTGTCTTAATTATGTTCTCTCTACTGGAAGAGATGGGCCCAGCTCTGCTGCATCTTTGCCTCATGCGGAGCCAGCAGTCTGCACGATAGCACATCAGTCCTGAGGGAATTGCTCCATCCTGACACCCCCTGCAGAGCCACCCTGCATGAGTGGAGGGCGAACAGAAGCACTAAGATGGACAGAAACAAGCACAAAGGTGGACATGGGCCAGACAACCCTTACGGCTGTTTGGGTTCCCTGCCAGTCATGCAGATGTCATAGACCACTGACCGGCAAAACAAACTGAGTCACCAAGTTTTTAAGTTGATCATCTTATTATATATAGCAGCAAATGTAGTTTGTTAAGATCATTCTTTATAAAGACCCTTTACCTCTTTGGTCATTTCTCCTTCTATCATCCCTTTAACATCACATATTCCTATGGTTGTGAATGGTTGGAGGGGTGTTTTATCGGGTTAATGAGAAACGTCTGAAGCCAATCTGCAAGATCTGGTTTTAGACTGATCCACATATCTTGGATGGATCAGTATCACCGTAATCCATTTATCATGTCATTTTGTGCACTGCTAGCCATTGCAGTGAATAAATTACTTCATTCAACATCTAATCGGGAACTATTGCTCTTTGAGATTCATTCCCCAAAGTCCCTTAACTTGTTTAACATTTGTGTGAACCAAAAATTAATTTAATTATGAATAAGTTGACTTTATTTTTAATTGAGCATCAAAAAAGTGCCCAGACTGTCAAAGCTTTCATTATAAGCTCTATTCTGTCAAAGTGAACAAATCCAACATTTCTATCCTCTATTTGAAACGTCTCATACCCCTGAAATAGTTTTTTTTTTGCTTAATAATATGTTTTATTAGAACTCCAGCTACTCCTGAACCCCTCCAGTAGGATACTGTCCTCTTCCACTGCGGAGGTCACCACTCTGATTATTGGTTGAGATGGCCTTGGTTATATTGCCTCTAGAAATATTTCCTTTCCCTGCTGTATATATGCTATTAAACCGAGCAGTGGAATGGAAGACAGCAGACTTTCACAGTGTTCGGCCCTCTGTGTTATCTTCCTTGGTGGTAGATTTGATTATGATGATTACTATTTTCATCAAATTGAGTTTGTGCCAGGCAGCAGTATTGCCAGTGCTACAGCTCAGACTTTGTATGTATGTGGTATTGTTGGAGTCTGAAATGTGTACTGAAATTTTCAAACGAGTGCATTCAGGAAAAAAAGGAACTGACATAAATAGACAAATGCATTTGAAATCTTAGCCTGTTTGCCTGTATCATTAAAACATTTTGTAGAAGTTAAGAAAAATACGTGAAGTGAGGATCTGTGTTCATCTGGATCTTTAGGATACACTAAATTTTAACGTACAGTATGTAAAATCCGCCGCTAGGTGGCGCTCAATCAAAACAATAACAAAACATAACGTCGAGGCTCGCGGGGTATCATAGGAGTGATTCTCTCTGCCACCTTTTTTAAGCCTGTACTTAGCTTAGCATGTTTAGATTGAAGCCCGTATCAGCAGTAGTTTTTCTTACTTATAGGCTTGTTATAGGAATTCTCTTAGTTTAGCTTTAGAAATATAGTAATGCAGATTAAGGCATTAACAAGGTTGTTATTATGACAATACAGTGCCAACATGCAACTAGCTAACGTGGATTATGTGTACCTTATTTCAAAGTGTTTCAGTTTTTATTTTGATATTTATGAATGCAGAAACATGAGGACTTTTGCACATTAAGGTTTCCTTTCTTAATGAAACATTCAGTAGGATCAACAAAGCATCTTTTTTTCCCACCCCAACACCACTAGATATCTCCAAACAAGGTCTGTCATCGAACATTTTCTCTCCCCTGTGTCCTCCCTCTTTTTCTCAGCAATCTGTTTGATCAGTTTGATTTGTTCAAACAGAATACTGATCTTTGTGTTTTCCGGGCAAACTTTCCGCTCCACAGGTGGCGTCTCTCAGTGTACTTTTCATTTATATTTAATGGCAGGCCCTTCAGGCATTACACTCATGAGTCCTATTCCTTTGCACGCTCTGGTCTGTCGCCGCTCTATCCTCCTCTGAGAGTTCCCCTGATGCTGAGGGTAAACGGCTTGAAGTTGAGGTCGTCCTTTCGTTAAGCATGATCCCGTGACTGCTAAAGCTACTGTCGCTACTTTGAGGGCAGTGCGTCTCATGAGTAAGGAGTTCTGGGCCCGTGCAGCGACAAGGCTTTTCACTGAAATAATGCCTAATGGATGTGGGAGTCCCAAGGCATGGCCGTTAGAGAGCTGACCTTCCAACTCCCCTAAATATAGCAGATAAATGTGACGAAGACACACCTGATGAAAATACCAAGACAAGACCAGCACAGTGAAACAGCAACATAGCGTAAAAATATCTAGCATTTTACAGTGATACAGTTGCATGAGAAAGAAAGAGTATTAGTTTCTGCAGATTTTAAACAAAATGCTTCAAACTAAGAAACCTTGTACTAGACAACCAACCTCTTCTCTGAGAAGCAGTAGATGAAGGAACTCTGTTATACATAAACAGATCATTTCAATGGTTGGTTTTGTTGTTAATGGTGTTTGATTTCACCAAAGACAGAAGTCTGCAAACAGTAACCCCTCAACAGTCAACTTTTCCTTGTTTTCATTTTCACCATAATCTTTATTTTGGAAGCATAGCTGTGAAATGTTGTTTATAACAGCCAAACCAATAACAAGCACAACCAGGAAGTGGCAATGTTCAAATTTCAGGGGAAGTTTACAAGGATTGAATGGATGGATTGTCATGTTATTTCCTAAAAACATTCATGATTCCAAGGCAAAATATTCTCTATGACTTCTGTGATTCTTAACTTTTTCATTGGAAAGCACCCCGATGACTTTCTTTAGTCTTGAGTTGGACTTCTGTGGTGGATTGGTCTTGTTAACTATTATATGGGTTTTTGGAGCGCCACTAGCCTAGCAGTTATGTCGTGCACCCCATGTACAGATGCTATAGTCCCCGTCACAGTGGCTGTGGGTGCGAATCCAACCTTGGCCCTTTGCTGCATGTCACCCCCACTCTCTCCTCCCAACATTTCCTGTCTCTCTTCAGTTGTTCTATCCAATAAAGGCAAAAAGCCCCAAAAAATAACTTTAAAAAAAACTGTTATATAGGTTTACATTGCCACTGATTGTTTGGTGCATACAATGCCCCCTTCAAGATGACTTACGATGATATTGTGGCCATTTTCATGCCACGGTATTATCTGGTCAAAAATGTTTGATCAGAGATGCAAAATTAACACAACTGTCAGCTTCACTTTTAGTTTAGTGTTAATTAGCTGATACATTAAGGATATACATTTCGCAATAAAAGAAAAGAAAATTCACTAACATGACCAAAATGTTTGTCATGTAGCAGATTCATGTAGAAAACAGAAGAAACCATTGACTGAAATAGTCTTTGATTTGCTGAATAAAACCATGGAAACAAATGTCTCCTGTTCTTTTTAGCTTTGTTTGATAAGTCTTTGTGACACTGATGCACAGCCAAGTAGGTCTTTTTATTACAAAGCCCCAGTGGAAATGCCAACTGGCACAGCTGCCTCCAGTACATGGACACTACATAGAGTCAATACTTTAGCCACACACACACAAGGCTGCCTCTGTCCGCTGCTTTCTGTCTGCCAGCAGCAGGGCCCCCAAAGGGAGGCTGGGAGAAATGGTGGCCATAGAGATGTCACACACAAATGCAGACACAAAAGCACTGCACACTGGTCATTCACATACTTGGTAGCACAGTCGTTCAGCCCAGTACCTGAAATTCTGTCAGAGCACATTGTGTGAAGCCAGAATGCCTCCCTGCTGTTAAGTCTGCATTTCTGTGCATAGTGTGGGTGTGTGTGCGTGTGTGTGTGCAGCCAGAGTTTGAGGCGTGTGAGGTTAGAACAGAGACAGCTTTCTTAGCAGTGCAGCCCTGTCCACAGCCTGCTGCTGCATGCTCGCCTGCCGGCCTCAAAATGAGCCTTTTCCTCAGGAAGAGAACCAGCTTTACAGGAACACTGCTGAGAATGTAGCCCTGCCAATTAGGCCAAGTCTTTCCAAACTGTTTCTACCCCACAGCAGTGCTGTTATTACACCCCTTAGGATTCTCAGCAAGTCCTTACCCATTCATAAGCCTGGGTATTTGACCTGCTCTATCGCATCCAGACGGAGGTGGCACAAGTGGGTTAGAAGCTGCTAACAAGCAATTGAGAGGAGTGGATGTGAGGTAACAGGGATGCGCAGTATGTATGCATCAGATCTTAAAACAAAGGAATTTTCTCTTGCAATCATCATATTAAGGTTCACAATCCATAAAGCTAATATAGGAATTCACTCACCCGCAAGAACTACTTTTGCATGATGATTAGGATTTGTATAGTCCACTTTTCTTTGCTGCTGTGGTTCTTCATGAACACTATTTCTCCATAACTGAAAATAAATAGAAGGATTTTTGTTTAAGACCACAAACCTGCCTTTGTTAATAATCTTTTCAGAATCCCTTGATCTGGCATTTATCCTTTGACGGAGAGCAAAACTATTCTTCAACATTACCACCAATTTTAGGAAAAATTAATCAAACTTTTTAATATCATGGTTCTATTGATCTATGGATTAACTGCTTTTTTTGAAGGTCTCATGCAACCACCGAGTAATGTAAAATAAGAGTTTTTAACATTTTTTAATTTGAATAATTGAATCGCCACTTTAAAAAGTAGCAATCAATACTTGCAGCCTTAAAATGTTGAGCTTATTATCTGAACACAATATTGGTGCTTTGCTTTATTAATAAAGCAGTTTATTAATCCCCTCCTATTGGCTCGAGGTGAATTATCCGGAGAGTATCCTGCTGCGTTCTCACATCAGCCCACTCGGACTTGCTGCAGAAAAAATACTAGGGATCTGGCAGGAGAAACTCCGGATGAAGGCCGATCGAAAAATTTGGCTGTTTGAGTTCACATATACAGCTCCTCCGGGAAGTTTTTCAGGAGATTTCTGCTAGCGTGAAAACGGCATAAGTTGGAGAATTGCATCCTACACAAGCATGAAGGTTGGAAGAAACTTGAGAAAAGTGTGTTTTGTTAAGCTAATTCACTGCCTTGTACCTGCTGTCTGTCATGTGCTGACACGAATGTTATAGCCTAATTAGAGTGTTTGCGAGAGGCTGTTTATGTTTGTTTCTCTTATTGCAGTCTGAATGAAGCCACCCATCATTACGAGCGGTTTCACTGTAAAGCGACACCAGCACTCAACTGGCTCCTATTAAAGTACAAACTGTAAACCATGTGAGAGGCCTGCCTGGAGCTGTTGGCTGTGTGTTGTATGTTTCTCTAAGGAACAGAATTGTCACTAAGCAAGGAAAACAGCAATCATCTCCCCTATTGTTCTTTCTATGCTTCGTTTTTTCAATTCCCTGTGAGGTCCAGGAAGCAATAAATAAACAAAAAGGGTAGCAAGTGTTACATGCACAGCCCAGAGCAGTAAACATGTAGAGTTGTTTGCCTTCACATTTCACATCCTTCCTGCTTTGTGTCTAGTTGACACGTCCCATTTCCTAGCCAGGATGAGCTGATCAGGATGCACCATGTTCCGTTATAAAAAGGGTATAAAACAAAGAAAACCCTTATTTCATTTAATCTTTTTCTTCTTGTTGGAAGAGTGAAAGAAGATATGACAGTGGGAGAAAGAGAAAGATCTAGATGATACGATAAAAAAAAGAGAGTAATTGAAGTGGCTTGTGGCCCAGTGATCTGGAAACGCTACATTATTGCCTTTCTGTGTCCTTCCATCTGCTGTTCCTCCTATAGCACTTCCGCTGTTTCCTCAAGCACTCCCGAAGACCCCTCCCATCCTCATCCTACCCCTTTCTCTCAGGTACATTTGGGCTAATGTACCATTTAATGAAATGGAATGTAAAAAAAATCATGCACTGTCATCATGTCCTTGACTGTGGCATCTATCTAAGCCATTCAAACGCCTCATCTGCAGTCATAGCAGGATTCCTGTGTGAAACAACTGGACCATAACATATCCTGATAGTGCAAATGCTCACCTTGATTCAAGACAACGTTTAGGTAACCAAATTTAACTTTTTTTATGTTCACAATATTAGTGTCTCCATTCTTGCTATAGGAATCTATGGGTGCTCCCCTGGGACAATAACAAGAGAAAGCACATTATAGTGAAAGCCTTCCCTTCCTGTCAGCCTTGTTTGTGCTGCATCAGACATTATACAAATTACCCTCTTTTCAAACAAAGGTAAAGCTTGATGCTTTTCAGAAGACCAAATGCAATCTCAGAGGCTTTGTTTGTTCAAATAATGGGAGGTGGAGATGATGGTGTATGGAGCTACTTTAAAGTTAAAGATAAGTCTAAACACAGGAAAGCACTTACTGAATTAAAATGCCTATTTGGTATGTAATGCAATTTTACGCAAACAAGTGTGACAGTAATCTATTACATCCTGTTACATTTCTAAAATGAAGTACTGGTAAAATCCAACTTTATGTTAAGTACAAGTAAAAACCCAACCGAGAAAATAGACCAGTTGTGGTAATTTTTTGCTGATTTTGTACAATATTTTTCAATATGTGAACACTGACATTTAGGCCATTTTTTAACCTTGACTTCATGTTCCTCTGGTAAGAGTATTTTTTTTTCCTCTGCCACAAGAGGCTTATCAACACATTTAACAGGAGAGATGGTCATCTTGTGTCAAACACAGTTTGCAAAATGAGACTTGTTACCCAAGAGTCAGTCCCATTGACTAAAGACTTAGTAAAAGTAACCTCACTGTCTTGGAAGTAGACTCGTCGTATAAGCAAAATACTGCATGGAGGTATTCACCTTGTTGGAGCCAAAAGGTGAGCCAAGGGTTTGCAAATACTAACTTATCAGCTAATGTCGGTTTTAGCTTTGCAAGGTGCATTTTTAATTATTGGGGGAAAAAATTGTATAATTGAGATGCACATTTTTGGTTGAAGATGAAAGGCTGTAAATTACTTACTGACTGAATCAACAGATGACGCCCTGTAGGATCTACATTTTAGCTAAACATAGCTAAACTTTACTACTTTACTCTATATGGTACCATACCTTTTATAAATGATCATTATCTAAATTATAGAAGATGTCAATCTGGTGAAACATACTTCTTTTACTAAGATGAAACAAACACATTTGGCTAATTTTATACCACATTTGGCTAATTTTATACCACATTAAGACCAAGTGGTTTGTCCCTGTAGAGAAGAGTTGAGGGCAAATGGGTTCAACTTAGTTGGTCTGAAGGGCAACATGCTTTCTCACTTAGATAAAGCCACATTTGAGAACAGCTGACTATTGCTCATTACAGAGAGTGCCTTTACACTATGGAGTCTAGCTGAAAGAGGAAGAGCATGCACTACAACGTGGTCTTGTCACATATAAAAGAGCCACCTTTTTGGCTCCTGCATTATTCATGTCACAGTGACTGACTTTCTCCCAGCCATGACCTTGGTCCTCCTCATTGTTGGCCAAAGGCTCATGGGATACGCGTTTGACCGTGGTGATGGTTCAGGGACGTGGGACAGTTGTTCTGCTGAGAGTTAAATAGGAAAGTATCTTAATAACCATGTTAACACAAGATAGAGCCCAGACTCCAGAGGGCAACAGAACTTTTTAGACCCTTTTAGCCTTTTGTTGGTTTTACCCTCTGCAATCTACCTTCCAATCTCTTAATGGCTGGAAATAAACAATGAATATATAATGACTACAACCATAAACCTGTATAGGAACTGGTAAAGAACAAAAAATACATTGAAAGGCATAAAATGGGAAACAATTGATATGAATATATCAAAAATCATATATGCTGCACACATATTGTGGAGTAATAACTTCCTCGAAATAGAGTTGGCCCCGCCCACTCAGGGACACTGGGTCTAGGGGCAGAATAAAGGAGTGTCTCAGCAAGACTACAGCTAAAGGAGAACCAACATACTTTCCAAACCAAGGGAAATTATTTTATTTGGCCTTAAAGGACAGATAAAAACCGACACAACTTCCAATACATATTGTCACTTGAAATTGATCGCAGAATCTTGTTTTGAGATGTTCAGCACTTGTGTGCTAATCTCTGTCTAACAGAAACAGGCCAGGTGGGGCTGGGAAAGTGTGGAGGCAGGAGGAGAGGGGGGAGCTGAGGGATTAAGGAGGTATGTCCAAAGATGTCATTTGTTTTTGTCTGAATAATGGGCTATGAAAGTTGCCTTTCAAAGGGAAGTAAATATTGAATTCAGTTTTACCAGACGGACAACTACTGACCTGTGAGTTTAGCAGTTATTTTTGAATAATTCTCTCCTAATCCATGTATTCAGTTTTATTGCAATGATGCCACTACTGGTTTAAACAGTCCTCTAATGTTATTGGTCAAATTCAACTTTTTGTTCTGGTCTGGGCCCACAAAATGCTATTAGCAAGCCTGTTGCTTTGGGAAAACATTACATCATGTTAGTCTTAGACTTTCAGTCAAGGCTGAGAACTCCTTCTAGTACCTCATTGACCTCCCCATAGTCCTCTGTGGTTTTATTCACCCCCTTTTGTTCCACTCTTGTTTTAGCAGTGGTTTTGGAGCACTGCGGTAGTGCGTCTTACCCGCTTGTGCTTATGGCGGTTGCGGTCTCCGGATCTGTCCACTAGTGTCATGTCAGCCACCTCCTGGCCAGATTACATCATCCTGAGTGCTTTAAGAGGTGATGCTCCCCTGCAGCAATGATATGCATATTGGATTAGGAAAACATATAACACACCACATACACTATGTTGAGTTACACAAACATGTGTATGAGTTTGCAGGGTGACTCAAAGAAATCCATTAGGAAGGACCTGCTGTGATGTAAGACGTGTAAGAGGTATATGTTCATGCTTGCTGTGATGTTGCTGTTTCCTCCAGAGATTACATCCAAGGATTTGTGATAGTCTTGGATCCACCCCACAACCCCTCCTGGGTGGTAGCGCTGCTTGTCAGATTCTTCCAAACCCCATGGATTCAGGGTTATTGGGAGTGTCACTGTCTCTTTGTGTTTTTGATCAGGAGCCTTTTTTTCTGTGTGTATGTTGGCATTTGTGCTCTTATTTTCATGACAATGTTTGTTGCGTGTGTATGTACTGTCTATACGTGCATGTAGCTGTCCTGTCCACTCTAGGTTGTTTTGATTTGGGTCACATTTAAGTGACAGACAGGTCAGTGGCGTCCTCGAAGGGATGAGCTTTCACATCAATAATAAAAACCAGCTGTCAAACTGAATTGTTTGGTGTGTGAGAGGGACACACTCGATGATACTGCTGACACCAGTAACGCCATCAAGGTGGCAGAGTTGAGGTACAGGATATTGTCTTTCTCTGGCACTGTTCATGTGTGCGTTTGATTTATTATCTGGGTGTTTGAGAAAGATTCTGAATGACATGCTCTGATGGCGGAGAGCAGGTCTGCTTAATAAAATGGACATAAACACAGTGTGCGTGCATTCCTCGCCTGTGTTCCTTTGGATGAGGGGAACCAGGGGAGACAGGTCGGTTTTACACGGAACATCATTTGTCAAACATTTTTACCATCCTTACATGCATAAACCACACAACAAACCAAATAATATAATGTTTATTTCATGAGATAGCTTTCTAACCAGTGTGAGACAGAGGTGGGGGAAATGCTTGGTCCTTTTAGTGTGCAGGCGCTGCTGCAGATTGTATTACATTATTAAAATGTGCACCCCTTTTTTGTTGCTCTTAAATTGTGAAGGGAAATGTGAAAATGGCCTTATAGAGCAATTGTGATTCCAATAGCCATTCTCGTGCCCTCTAATAGCACTTCCAGGCTTTATGGAAAAGAGCATGGTTTAGCAATAAAATTAGACAAGTGAGATATGTACGGCACTTTCCCAGCCCTTTTGCGACAACTGACAACTTAATGGATTTCCCTGGTGGGAAAGCCCTGTTTAAAAATCCCTCTAGCTGCATTGTAGGAGCAAAGGCAGGGAATCTAGGCCGTGCTGTGAGCTGGCCTTTCTGTTCATGTTTCATCCAAGATTTAAAACTGCAATAATCCCATTAGAGACATGAGTTTTTTTTCCCCTTTTTTGGATGTAAAAGGGCAGAAGGGATAATACACCTGTGCCACTTAGGGACAGTATCTGCATTTTCAATTTACATGCAGTTAGAAAAGTCAAGTTATTGTGTTAGTCCGACTAAAATTGGACTTTTAAAATGCATGTAAACATGTTAGTACGGCTGAAATGGTACTAAATTTAATTTCTTGTAGTCGGACTAACACACACAGATAATGCGGTTTGAGGTTGATTGTCTTTTGCGTGTATTCACCCTAATTGGACCAAAACTGGACTGGACATTCTGTGCATGCTCCACATTTCCTACTTCTGCCTTTAACCCTGAAGTAGAACAGCATAAATGCGTATCATAGTAGAAGTTATGTTGTCGTCTGCCTTCAGATATCACCACATGCTAGAGGTAAAGAGTCCATGCGTTTGAACCAAAGACTGTAAATATTAATGGACAAAGCCTGAGTGACTTCCGCCATCTTTTACGGCAGAGGCTTCTGGAGGCTCATCGGCAGCAGTCGCCATGCTGGGAATGCTGTCTCAGCCTAACTTTCAGTCAACCTAACGGCA
The DNA here is from genome assembly GCA_020745685.1 of Tautogolabrus adspersus. Classification (NCBI taxonomy): domain Eukaryota; kingdom Metazoa; phylum Chordata; class Actinopteri; order Labriformes; family Labridae; genus Tautogolabrus; species Tautogolabrus adspersus. The sequence continues at coordinate 7,398,399 of CM036549.1, read as the reverse complement.
GGCTGAGAGCTGGAGCTGAGACTGGTTTTAAGCCTCTTGACGAACCCTTACATTGCGACCACCTGTCAATCATGTCAGCTACGCGCCTAACTATGGATAACATGTATCGCTCCTGTGAAGTTGTCCATTCTTTTACCGTTTGATTAACAAACACCACTTTGACATTTGCTGACTTGCTAACTTGTGAGCAAGGTCAACCAGAAGAAGGTCCAAAAGCAACTAGTTAAAAGAGGGCAAATTGCCACCTAATGAGTGGAGTCACACATGTTTTGTCAATAAATAGATTCTACCTCAGTGCGCTTATACTGGGACAAGGACAGTAGTCCAATAAAATGGCTAAATTGAGCAGTAATCGTAGCTCGACTTAACAGTGCAAACGTACTGAATCTAAAGGAGGCCAAGCATGACAGTGGGCTCAGAAAAGAGATATTCACTCTCATGAGGTCCCATGGGTGAGAAAGTGGTCTGAAAAAATCCCAGACTGTCATCAGCCTGACAATGCAATGTCAGTCTAAGAAAGGATGTTTACTTGTTCCCCAGTCTTCTACAAAAAAGTGCCAGGTAAATAATTTAAAGCTCCTTTGGGATCCTGGCAGCCAAGTTGAAATCCACTGCCTTACTGGTAGTCTTACTCTAGCTTTTGGTATGATGAATATTTTATGATAATGAGTTGTACATACTTACAAGTTAGAGGCATCCTGGGATCTTTCATTGCCAAATATGGTTTGTTTACTTTCAGCTTTTCTCACCAAAAGATGTTGTGTGCATGTGCCGTGTCTCACATGCTTTGGAGCTCCTTTGATAGTTGCATATCTGGTGCATGCTTGGGTGCATGTGTACAGGATGAGCCACTCAGACATTGCTCTTAACATGTACTCATGGATAGAGAAAACTCCACAGATGTTAGGGCGAAGATGTTTCCATGGCTTAGGTACATTTTTGTACAAATACATTGTATTTGGGGCCCTTTTATTAGTTATCTATAGCAGAGAATAAACAAGAAATGTTGGATGAAATGGACAGTTTCTACCCCAAGAAAGGTTTTAGATGGATTGGACCAGGGATGTTTTTTTCCCCTGAAGCCAACAGGAATACTTTGACGTTTGTATTACAGCCTATATGTATATTTACCTCAAGAAAAATATCTCGAGCCTCTTACTGTTTCCCTGTCTTCAGAGAGTCAAGTAGCATCACAACGTCAGACTGCCAAAAAGGTTTTTAGACTAAGAGCTGTCTGTCGAACACCAAACAGCAGACAGAGTTGACAACCAGCATGATGGAAGTACTTGAGCATCTAGCATCTACAAGGTGTAGAGTAAGGAGACTGAATATTACACTAACACGGATCAGATTTCCTGACGCAAGTCTCCAAATGAAAACTAATATTGCTCTATATCTGCAGGATGTGTAGGTAACCTTACACCATCATGTTGCCATACATACGCAGTACTAATGTGTTTGTGTTATGTTCAAATCTTGTTTCCGCTTCCTCCAGTGGCCAACATCTTTTAGGTTTAAGCACAGAAGTTACAAAAAACACCTTTTTAGAAATGAAGGTGTGATATTTTGAGTTTTCTAGCCCTGCAAATATTCCTTGTTGTACCTGTTGGAATTATATTGGAGTGTGAAATAGGTTTAATAGAAAATGCATTTCAGCTGGTTTCAACATTATTGTCAGTGGAATCTGTAAAGTATTCTGCTACAAGCCATAGGGCATCTCCCCTCTTCTAGCTGAAATGTGTAACCCTCTTTTATTGTTGTCTCTGATCTTTTCCACCAAGGACTCCTCTGTCTGCATCTTTTTTTTTCTGGAACTAAGAAAAAAATGCTGATTGTAGACCCCCTTTCCTCCATCCTCTCTCCTCCCCCCAAGTCCTATCCCTGGTGAGACACGCTGAATGGAGACCCATAATGAGCCTCTGTCTGTTCCAGCTGACACAGTGAGCTGTCTGAGGCTATGATGTGTCACTCGTGCATGGCTTCTCTCTCTCCGTCTGCTCTCTCTTGCTCTCTCTCTCAGACGTCTGTGTGCGGGTTAAAGGGATCCCTCCCTAGAAATGCTTCCAAAATGCCACAGGGGGACAGAGGAGATTCAGACCTCCGTCAGCGAGGTCATATGGCGCTGACTTGTGTTACTCACTCCATCGCACATCTACAGTGAAGTCTTTTTTATTTCTTTATCTCTAACCCTAACCTTGCTCCTTTTCTTTGTTTGTATAACTGGGATAATTAGGGGAAACATCCTGTTCAACCGCTTAACATCACTCCCCTGGGTTCAGCTTAGGGATTGCATTACGAGCTTCGTCTCCCTTCAAAGCAATCACAGCAAACAATGTCATTTGCTGTGTGTCTGTCACTTTCTGAGGCTATGCATCGTAGCAAATTGCTTAATTCAGACTCTTCAACGTGTGGTCCCTCCAGTGCAGAGCAGTGTTTGTTTTTCATTAGGGTAAGTGAGGCAGTTGGCAACAGCACATGTGTCTGGCAGCAGCAGCAGCAGCAGGAACGACAGCCTGACAGCCGCTGTCTGGAAGTACAACGTCTGCCTCTGCGATCCGAGGGAGCATACTGATGAACCAGACTGTTTTATCTGATTTCATCCAGTGCTTCATACTGGAAATGTTAAAAATGTTGGTGATATTGTTACCACTCTGGCGACACGTCTGTTTTCTGAAATATATTTGGTTGAATTCTTCTACAAGTGGAATAAGTGAATAAAAATCACATTATCTTCAGGGGCGTTCTCAGGTAAAGGGCCTTTTTCTCTGAGTTTCTGATGTTTAGTGAAGTGTTAGTGCTGCTTTTGAGCCTGTGTGCACTCCACACAGTGTTGTAGTACTCCAGTCAAGGATTCAGACTCGAGTACTACTCGAGTTCTTCTTTATTGGAATGGATGCCTAAAGAGGCACTACAAATGCTGTATTTTGTTTTCAGAGACGCAGCAGGAAAATGCAAGCAAAAGCAGTGCAATATGTTTGATATGACAACATGCTCGACTCAAACTCAGGTAAAGGGGACTCGACTGGGACTTCGCTTACATTCATAACTGGTGTTTCTGACTTGGACTTGAACACTGAGGACTTGAGACTTGAGACTTGACTGTGGCTCAAGGCTTGGTGACTCTGCTCCAACACTGACTCCAGAGAAGTGGTCTCAGATCCACCATTAAATATGAAGGGACACTAATATTGATCATTAACTAGCAAGTTCTTCAACTTCTACAATTAGCAGAGGAGTTAATCTGACCTTTGATATAATATATGCATATGATTTAAACAATCAAGATTAAACCTAAAGGTAGCTCTCAGAAAATATAGGTTTATTAATATTGGTTTATTAAGATTTTAAGAGAAAACAAAACTAATTCATTCCTTAGATCTAAGAGATGTATAAGTGATAACAAGATCAACTAGATGTATTTAATTAGGGATGTTCATGGTGACTTTCAGTTGGTTGAGCAGACATTTTAACTCAGACTATAACTGAGTAGTCAAAAGATAGAAAACACTCAGACATCAGTCAAAATTGAACACTGTTAATTTAGAATTGTTAGGGGTAAACATGTAATTTGGTTTGCCAAGTGTGGCTAATGTTAGCATTGTTAGCACGGCTAGCCTCCGGTCCATGTGACTGTGCTACGTGTGGTTATGCATTGCTGTGGTTGATACAGTATGTCAGTTTAATCTTAGGGTTTTAAGAAAAGCCTGCATTGGAAATTCTAGCCTTAAAAAGTGTCAAAGATGTGAACATTTAGTTGTAAATATGTCAGGAGGAAATACAATAATTTCATGCATTTTTGCAGTAGGCTAAGATCAACTTTTAACAGAAAGGCTAAAAATAAGATCACAGCACAGCAAATTGTTGTCATGGATACTTGTCACACAATGAGTCCAACATTTAAGGGATATTTAGAAAAAGGAACCCAAAGTAATGAGTCCCTCTTCCACATCATCAAGAAACCAACCTGGGTTTAAACTGAAGTGTCCCGATCAAGTGTGAAGACACTCAAAGACAGTATTAAGTAGCACATGATTTCACCGTTTAGCTTCAGGAGTACAAATTAAGGATAGTACAGAGAAGTTTACAGGTTAAACCGTGGATAATTCTGTTTGTGTGGCACAGATGAAAGCCCCTGATAAGATTCTGAAATGTGGACACTTATTTGTATACATTTTTTTGCCTCTGTAAAGCTTCTGCTTTGTTAGGATAATAAAACATTCTCATCAATCATTCATTGACAGGGAAGAGGGTGTTTATTGTACATTGAAGCACTCTGTATTTGTGGTGAGATGTATAATACAGTATGTATTGATCATACGCAGAATTAATGACGTCCCACAACTGGGTGCAGCACAAAATGTATGAAGAATTGATTTTTCTTTTGTTTAAATAGCATGATGTCTTGGACTTTTGAAATCTGCAAACGTTCAGCTTTATTCCATGACACAACAATGCTGTCCGCAGGACCTACAGTATAGGTATCCATGCAGTGGTATTGTAGTCTGCTGACAGAAGATACATGGATTCAAATCCTATTTAAACTTATCTTAAAACGTCTACAGTGACTCATATAATTCGAAAATAAAATTAGGGCGAGTAGAGTATCAGACTTTCCAAAACGTTTCATCTTGGGTGGAGTCTGTAAGTGGTTGAGACATGATGATCATCCTCAGGAGATTTATGTCTTTCTGACATTTCCAGTACCATTTTCCCATAATCTGGTTTAAAACACAAATGTTGTTTTTAGTAAACACGAAAGACAAAATGTGCCTTCTCCTTTTAGTGGGCCCCACCCATCAGAGATTGACAGTCAGTCTGTGGTGAATCTCTTCAGCAAGGTTTTCTTCTCTCAGCCTCAAACGCACACACTAGTGCTCATATTATGGAAATTCAGCAAGTAGACATACTGTCACACAAGCTCGAGTGAACACATACACAAAGAGGTGGAAACACCAAAAAGAAAAGCTTCCCACATCCTGTTAAGCAAGCTCCCTCCTAACCATAGCGACTGTTTGTGTTGCCGCCACAGAAGCCGTAAGAAGCCTCAGATTCCTGCACTTGTCTAACCACACTGCTCGGCCTCGCTGTCTGTGTCTGAAAACATTCCCTTGATACAACATCACCACTTCCCTGAGCTCTGCTCCAGAGTAAACATGGATCAAATACATGGTGGCAGAGAGACGCTGCATGCTTTTTTCTTTTGCAGCAAAGTTCATTTTAAATGAACAATTGTTACCTTGTAAATATAAAATACTGAAAAGTATTTAACACATTTAAACTGCAAGAATATATGTATGAATTATCTGACTTCATATTATAGTTATTCAGCTTTGCAGTCACTGTGTAACTCAACTTTATTATGGCACTGTTTTGAGCATCTGTAAGGAGTTGTTGATGTGGTTATCAAACAGTCCAGATTTAATACCAAGGTTCAAGGTTCAAGGTCCGAGGTTGTCTTTATTATCCCTGCAAGAGGGCAATATGTCTTGCAGTCAGCAGGACAATAAATGCACACATACATACAGCCTCCAGTCAGCGTACAACATACGTACCAGACCAAATAGCTGTGACTATTCCTTTGTGATTTAAAGCATACAGACTGAAAGTGTATTAGTTTACATCATCCTAAGCAAAGTTCACACTTACATGTACTTAGGAAAGTTTAAAGGAAGCAGACAAATAATCTTCCTTAGAGGATACTCCTCAGCCACATTTAAGAAAAGGTCAGTAAAGTAATAAGTCATACCAAAAACAGAAGCAATAGCACATTTTATCAGCAAATGTATAAGGTAAGTTCTTCATTTTTTGATTGATGAGTAAAGAACTGTAGCTCCCTGTATTTTGCTTTGAATGAAATCTTTAGTAGGTCAGATCTAACCTTTCTTTGTCTGATGGCGTTATAATTCAGGGGTCAAGTTTATGTGCATGTCTCATGGACTATAAAACATGGAAGTATTTTCAGTGGCATCAAGACTGATGACTGCCTCTCTAAAGAGGCCTTATAACTGTAAGTGGTCGCCATGTTTGAAATTCCAACTTTAACCACCTTCCTGCGGAGAAGCAGGGGAAAAGAGGTGAAGGAAATTCTTGGTTGCTGAAACACGCGCCCAATCTGACTCGTAATCTAACTAGCATATTCAAAACAGTTAAAAGAACAAAGCTGACAGTTTATGGTCAGTAGGATTTGGCTAAAGTGAAGCATAGCCTCTAGGTAAGTGGCTACAATTTGTCCACTTGTCAGCCAATTTAGCCACGCCCCCTTTTATCCCCCTTATACCTGCTTATTGCCGGTATAAAAATGGTCATGTTAATATGAGCTCTAAGAAGGATTCCTTGGTTTCTGGACCCAACCTCAAGTGGAAACTTGAGGAACTGCAGTTTTTTGAGCGTCTGCATTGGTTTCATTTTTCAATTCCAGAGGTTGCTGTTTGGTATTTTTCCTAACATCCCACCTGAAAAAAACATAGCAAAATCAACCATTTAGCTAGGGCCCTTGTGCTAGCTAAAACTCCTCTGCTTGCAACTGCTAATGCAGCTGCTTTCAAATTGAAATGCTTTAAGAATTTTAAATAATTGAGAGGGAACAAAGGTAGGACGAGATGTGGGCTCAACAGTGGCTACAACAAAGTGCCACGGTGTTTCTGGCAGAGGCATTAACCAGCTTCATGAGAGAGAATTATTCACCAGTCAATGATGGCCACCTAATTTTCAAACCTATTCCCAACCCCTCTGCCCACCCACCCCCTCTCATCAGCATGTATTATTCTTCTTTTGGTGTCTGTTCACATTGGCTGACGAGCTCAGTTTGGTTGGCGTCGCCTGGAGCTCAAACCACATCACACATCCAGCGCACACACTTCCCACACTCTGACGCTCTCTCGCTGTCGCACAGGCTGTTAACAGTGTTTTTAGAGTCAGGGGATGTGAAAATATGCAGCGAGAAGCGGGGGGTAGGACTAAAGAAAAAGTATGTGGGGTGCGAGTTTTTTTTTTTTTTTTTAAGTGAAACACCATACAGACTGCCATCGTCGGCTGATGTGTCTGGCCATCGTGAAAGGTTACCAGGAAAGGAACTCCCCTCCGTCCAATGTGACATGACACCCTCTCTGCTCTCGTCGCCCGGTTTGATGTGTCGTTCCTTCACGGTTCATGAAGTCACGGCCACGGGAGGCATCTTTCTGTTTCTGTAGGACATCATATGGAGTGGCAGCACACAAGAGGACCCAATTTATTATTTTCAGGATTTTTTGCTCTCTTTTGATCTGTCACTTACAAGCTCAGGCATGCATTGAGGCTGTAAACACACATTCATAGCCTACACATGCACCACCCACTCACACACAGAATGTATTTGGTCACCCCCCCCCTCCCCCAACCCCCCACCCCCCGCGCAGCAGAAATGCATTGTCTCCCTTCAGAAAAGACATTAATAAGGAATGAGTCCTTTTGAAGTCAGATCTAAACTGACATAATCATCCCCAAGAATAACACCTCCTCCCATCTTTTAACATACTCTCCCACACATCCAACCTGCCTCTGTGAGTTCGGAGCGCTGTGAGCTGAACCTGAACCCAAAGGTGTTCTCTCAACGTGTAATCCAAATGGCCTTAATCCAACCTACTGAAAAAACACACTGCACCCCCTCCCACTCCTCTCGTCCTTTGTAGTTTTGTTTTATCCAACTGCATGCACTTTGGCTGAAATTCAAGGTAGCAACACTTTGTGTTTTTCTCAATTCACCTGCTCACACCCGCTGTTCCCATCACTTTGAACTGCTGGCTGTTTTTACACTATATCAGCAGAACAGCATTCAACATAATCATCCCCTTGGTGTGGCTTTACACGTTTCATGTGTCAAATTATTGGATATTTATTCCACTGATCTTTTTATGCAGCTGTTTTGGTTTATTCTATTTTATTTCAAACAAGTGCAGGGTCCCCCCTACATCTCTGACTCGGGATATGGCGTGAATGTTTTTTTTATTTTCCCCCTTTGACAGCTTAAGTCTTTATGATTTGACATGAGTACCCAACCCCCACCAACAACCCTTTAGATGTTTTTGATGTACTGCACATGTGTGAAGCTCTGTCTGTCAGTTCAGTGCTTCTGGTAATACAGAGCGACCTGGTAACCTTTCTGTAACCCTGAGCAACAGGAGGCAGAACCAGGATCAATAAAGATTTGGGGCCTTTGTACCTGATGTCAGTAAGTCTGGGGTAACACATTCTGACTAATAAATATCATCAGTGAGCTGGAGATACACCGAAGAAAATGAATGGTGATATTTATTTGGTTTGTAAAAATGCTACATTTGGGAGAATAAGGGCCATGTTTCTTTCTTTTTTTTTTAAACAAATTGATTCTTACAGTATATGATCTGGTTAAATACCAAAAAAATCCACATATGATGAATCATAAAGACTTAATTTTTTGCTAAAAACATCCTTAATCCCATGTAACCCCACCCCTGGCACCGCCCATGTTGAACAATCCCCCCGTACATACACATACATATACACACGCACAGGCACACACGCACAGGCACACACATCACACATTTGGCTGTCAGTAGCATGCTGTGAATCCCCCCTGCTGTGATACAGTAGTTACTGCCTTTCACTCTTTTTTTTCATTCCTTTCATGGCGTATAAAGGGCGTGAAGGTTTCCTGTCAGGTCACAGATTCAGTCATTGCTTCGCTGTGAACAAGGACTGATGTAACACGTGCCTTTGATACCAAGGGAATTTAATGAAGCAGTTCTAGCAGTCTGGGGTTTTGTTCTGTTTTTATATGAATTTAAATATTTTCTGATTTGCATTTATTTCATTCCACAAACAAATTCCACTTTAATAAATAAAGTGTCAGTCATGGCATGACAGTAATTATCAGCTTTTTGACAACCTTTGAGCAGCTTTATTGACATTAGAGTCTCATTAAGATTCACATCAACAGCAGTCCCTCTTTAATTCAAACGTACGGCAGTCCTGTTAACTGAATAATTGGTTCCAGAGGGGTAAAAATACAAGTGTTTTTTCAACATATCTCAAAGAGTTCAATAACAATGTAAGCACATAATCACTGTACTACCACCAGTGCTTTGTCTAAGGACAGAACATTCAGATGAATGCCTTACAGATATGCATACTGTGTGCACAGTACGTCACGCCACTCCATCAGTTTTACAGATAAAGTCAGACTTGACATATCTTCCCCCTTCTCCATATACCTCCGGCTCATTTCACACTTTCCAACTTTCTCGCCTCTCTGCGAGGCATGTGTTAGACTGGAGGGAAAGATGTGACTCCCTCTCTCTGTGCTGTAGCTCTAAGATTCAATCTCCTTTTTCTTTGTCTCTTGGATGTTAGGATGAGACAGTACCACCTGCTTCACGATGTACTTAATGAACATTTACATTATCTGCATGTATCTGCACTTGCCACACTTATTCTGACTTTACCTACTCACCAAATTCCCTCCTATTCTAAAACAGAATGACTATACTCCCCATGCATCAGTTTAGATGCATTTGTTCATCCAGTCGTGCGTTTGCATGCTTGTATGAACATGCACAAGTATACAGTAGTGATACACAACATGTGAACATGCCCATCTGTAGACGCAGATGGAAACACACTCGCTCTCACACATACAGTGGGTCCTATACAACCCACACACACGTCAGAAATCTGACTTTTAGTGTTAATTTATTCCCTTGAGTCTTTTCTTAACATAGCTGTGATGATTCAAATATAATCTTTAACCTATAGCCTTAACATACAGTCACTACAGAGAGAACACTATTTATCCCCCCCAACCTCAGTATTTTACTGTACTCTGTGTATGTTTGTTCAGAATAGATCCGCATGTGCAGCGATGGAACAATATTTAGGCTTAACTATGATTTCTTACCTGTCAACAGGTCAATGAGGCTCTGCAAACGTTTACATGTGTACATGTGTATATTAGTTGGGATTATTATTCTTTCATTAGGGTCATGAATTCATATAGAGTGTTATAGTTATTGTAACACAAAGGGGCCTGAGATCCCAGTTTGGTGTATCCCTGCTCATTAATGTTCCCTGTTTTGTATTTTATTTATTTTTTTTACTAATTTTGCAGAGAAGAAAAACTCTTCTGAGAGGAACACCACTTTTTTTAATGGTTGTCATAAAGATTTTTGCATTCATTTTTATTGGTTGTGGACTTCAGTTTTGAAGCTTCTTGCATTGTGGCTGTCACAATGTTGTTGTTGTTTTAAGGCATGATGTAAGTGACCATACTTGGACAAGGTGGACAGGTTACTGTGGTAACCGCTTGCCAAATATATATCTTTATATAAAAAGAACTGTAATTGACAAAGAGGGCATCATGCTGTATTGAATGATACACCTTGTAACTAACAATTTAGGCAATAAAGTTATAATAAAAAATGTTGATGAGGGAAAACAACTGAGAATTCTGTCTCTTTACTTTATTCAATCAGTTTTATTTTTCAACCAGTGGAACCTCCCCCTGCTGGCCTGTTGAAAGCCTGCAGGTTTAAGGCACTTTCAAGAGGCTGTGCCCACTTTCTATACGGTTTATATAATTTTATAGCTCCACAACTCAAGAACTGTGCCATCTATAAGATACACATGTAACCCCAAGGTATCATCCTGCTACACTGTGTCATTTACTTCCCCTCTGATGGCTCCTCAGTTTGCGTTTTTCTGAGAATGAAACAGCTCCGAGGAGGATAAGATACATTACTCTGCTCATATTCCTGTGCCCAGAGGCTGGAACAGGGCCTGACTGTGACTGACACATTCTTCATACTTATGGACAGTCCATGTTGATCCCGTTACAATGGGGATGTATGGGGCTTTTACACAGATGCTTTCATATGTGAGGAATTCATGTACCAGTGACCTATAGAGAATCATACAATGGAGGTGCACGCAACCCTCACCTCTCATATGCAGCCGTACGTAGAGTGCAGTGGCAGGAGGCAGACACATTGTATTATGAGTCGTTGCGGTGTTGCAGAACCTCTGATCTCATGAATAATGCAAAGGTGAGGTAAAGAAGATTATTTGTGTGAATATGAGAGGAGGCCCTGAGCCGCGTTAAGCCAGTCTAAATATTCAATCTGTCTTTTCATTTCATTTACTGTGGGGTTCCTTGCAAACAGCAGGTCTTACTCATGATTTGCCTGCAGCTTAAATTTCTCAGCGATTGGAGTATTTGTGGGCTCTATGTCTGGCATATTTGTAGACCCACAAAATGTCGACATAAATCTGTAATTTAATGTGCCTTAACCAAATTTAGACACAATTTAGAGCTTTGCTTCTTTCACTTGTATCCATAAAAATGGCCCTAATGTTGTTATGAAGATCTTTGTTTGTTTATCCAGTAATTTGAGGCTTTTATTAGCTGAAACAATACACAGACTTAGTTTTCCACAGCTCTCTTTGACTCGTTTTAATAGCGTCTTGTTTTGCTGTATATTCTTGTTTTTTGACAATTTGTAAACCAAATCCCACCCTTTTAACCTCTTGCTAAGTTCTCTCTCTCATTTATTTGCGATGCTGTTCATGGGCTCATGACCTGATCTTCTTTTTTCCCCATTTGTCAGCTCTTTGTAAGACTGTAATTGGCATTAGCTTAGTACTGAATATAAGGCTCCTTTTCCCCCCCTCACAAATGATTATTTCAGTTCAACACTGCTGAAATCCTCCTTTTTAGTCCCCTCTTCTGCAAAGTCATTAAAGTCTGGAGGATTATGATTATGTTCTCCGTTGAGTAATACGGCATTATTCATGATAATTAAGTTCCAATGAAAGAGCTTCCAATTTATGAGTGATCAGGGTTCATGAAATGTGCCTGACTAGTTTTGATTGAAAAAGGCAGCCATCTGTTTTTGGAGCAGTCTGGTTTGAGAGTTTGCATTTGATTGATAAAATGTGTTTATCAATGTACTACGTTCTGACTGACGTGATGAATGGTCTGAAGCTGATGTTTAATATGGACATCAAATATATTTAAACCAATCCTTCATTTTTTTAAACGAGACATTTTTGAGTGAAGTCATACAAAGACTTTTAAATAAGACTTCAGTATTTTATAATAAATAAAGTAAACCCTCAAAATCCTAAACCAACATGAAGACAGATGTCTGTTTTTAAATAGTGGAAGATTCACCAATGAAGGATTTGGTGGCTGATGAAGTTCTTCATTGAGCTTGAATAAAAAATGACCTTCTCTTTGTGGATTGTGCACCAAATGTATGCTGATAACTCATTTTAAACTATCCAGAATAATGCTTTCCTCATTCTTGTTCTTGTTCATATGCTTAGCAATAACGGTTGCTTCATTTGCTGCTGTTTCGTGCAGCCCTGTGCGGTCCCACGTAATGGGTCGTCGCTCTCAGCACCTCCCCCTAAAAGTAAGAAGAACAGATTAACCTAAGGAAACAAAAAGACCGACAGTAGGTTAACTGGTGATCTCCAGGGAAAAACTTAAAAACATGGGTAACATAAGCTCCTCACCACCTCGCTGCCCAGAGTGTGTATGCCTCTGTCTTTCCTACCTGGCTCCTCTAATTACCCCTCCTCCTCCCTGAGCACAGATTGCACACAGGTGTGCAGCAGGTGAGGGGGGAGAATCAAGAGAAGTACAGGTGTTCAGCAGGTAGAGGGAGAAACAGCAGGTAGAGGGAGAAACAGAGAGAGAGAACAAGGCATACAGGGCTGAGAGTTTTGTAATTAGTCTGTCTTTTTCATATTTTATTTAATACTGAGATTCTGCTACATCAGAATTTTAGACTGAACTAAAAAGCAGCGTCATGTTGCCTTCTCAGTTTGTGATTCAACAGGAATGGGGAGTTAATCCCGGTTCTTTCAAGGGCAGGGTTCTGCATTTTCTGCACAATAATATCATTTGAACTAGGATGCTGCTATTGAGTCTTACTGGTGCTATAATATAAGTTATTACATAATATATACACATCATATATGTTACTACTTCTATGTAAACAGCACAACAGTGATCTGACATGGCCTCACTTTAATACAGACAGTGAGCTGGAATACAGGCACAACAGTCCCACCTTGAACAGGCTGTGTAGAAAACACTCATCAAGTCAGAGCCTCTCTGCTTGACCAATTAAATGATGTACAAAACACGTTTACATATCGATGCACATTGGTAAACATACCCAGATACTGATGTATCAGTCACTGGCCGACTAATAAATCAGTCTGCTCTTTACAAAATCCGCTTTGTTTCCCTTCTCATTCATAGCTGCCACTGTACCTGTTTTTTTTTTTTGCTTTAATAATATTTAGACCTTTATTTGCAGCAGTGAAGGCATTCTGTCTAGATAGTGTAGATTGCTCCCCATTGCCTCGTGCTTCTCTTCATCTGTCAGCAGCTTTAGGTGTCCCACAGACAGGTCTTAATAGAGGCAGGGCGGAGGGGACAGGGCCTCTAATGGAAGCCCTTTGTTCAGTTGTCACTTTCACTGCTCCCATGGAAACATACTCCTGGCCAATCGGGCAAGCCCTCTAGGTAGTGGCCACTAAGCTTCTGTCACATATTGACTTAAGGTATCAATCACACTGAATTTACCCTAACTTTCTCTCTTTTTCTCACTGCCATGCTCGTTTATTTTTTCTCCCACTGAGCACTTGTTTTACGATGCCTTACAAATCTAGCTTTTATAGGGCATGATTGGTGAAGTTTTTGTGTCAAGTGAAAGCAAGTGAAAAGGAAATTGGCATTAACCATGTTCCCCCCCCCCATGCATACAAAACTAGAAGCAAAGCTGCATTGTTGCAGTGTCAAGATTTACTTTGGAGGAGCAAGGAATTTCTCCTTTAAAAACGTCTTAGATGCCAGAGTTTCCAGCTTATCCCCTCCCTGGAGTGGATACGGATACCTCCCACTTGACTTTCTACAAGGTGAATATAAAGGTAGCTGTTGCTAAATGCGTCCCTCCCGACGGGTAAACACTGTAGTGTGTGATAAGGGCTTGAGAGAGAAGAGAGACTTGGCAGAGTTGAAGGGAAGGAGAGGGGAAGGGAGGGGGGGGGGGGGAGAGATCATGTGTATCTCTGTGCTCAGCTGCAGCCAGTTGGAATATAAAGCACCAATGGGTCGCTGAAGAATTTGTCTTCCAGAAAAACTACTTCTCCAAAGACTGGGGGTGCAGGACTTAAAGTCAGATGAGGAAAAGCTGCCGACTTGTGTCTGAAAAAAGACACCAATAAGCTCTACACTCTGGAGGGGTGCTTAAACTGCAAGATTTTGGAGTGTAGTTGTGCATGAACGCCAGAGGCATGCATGTGTGTATGAAAATGATACAGTCTGGTGTTTGGAATTATGTCAGTTAATGTAATTTTGCTTATTAGAAAATTATTAAAGAGATTATTGAAAAAAATACTCCGTAGAATTGGATAGTCTTACTTGTGTAATATTGAATTAATCATTTTAGCCCTCGTGTGTGGATGAGTATGCATGCATGGATGCACGTGTACAGTATGTTTGCATGTGCGTGATTGAATTTGTGAGTTGATGTAGAACAAAACATGGATGTGCACACATGAAAACATACATTTCCACATGTTTCTCCATGTGCACACTCGGCATGTTCTTCCGTCCATGCAGTAAATAGGGTTTAATGGTCTCTCAGGAGATGCAGCCAAGATCAAATATATTTCAAACTGAAACAGCAAACTGCATTTCAGAAGAAGTATATAAACAGGGTAACAAATACAGAAGAGCAATGACATCCATGGAACAGAATATTGGTTATGTTCACCACATTCAGAACATTGTTAAGTCTGAGGTTGAAAGCATTCAGAGAGCCAAGATTGTAAATGTGTGCAGTTGTCTTTGCTATGTAGAAAAGCTTGGGGACAGCCATTTGACATACATTCCAGTAGTGAGTAGTGTTGTCATGATTACAGAATTTTAAACTTTGATACTTTGACCCTCTGGGAGAAGATTCAGGGTCCGTCAGTCCAGGCTGAACTGCTATAAACATTCATTGCCAAGTGCCAAGGGCCGTGCAATATGTCATTATGAAATGTGTCAGTATCTGCCAACCTGTGAATTTGAATGGACCTTCGAAGCTCTCTCTTGCTCGCTTTAAGATAACAAAAGACTGAAGATCCTTATTCTTTGGAAGGTTCTGTACGTTTTGATACTTTCGATCATCAGAAAAACTGAGATTGTACTGTTTTAAAACATGTGGTATCCCAAAAAGAATGGAAGTATGGGAAATGTTGACAACCTTAATAGTGAGGTAGAAATATGTCTTTGTAAAAAAGTCCAGTAGGGGCACTGGCTTAGCTCGGTCAATGGAGCAGGAGCCCCTTGCACAGAGGCTGCAGTCCTTAATGCATCAGTTGATGGTTTGGGACCTGGCCTCCATCCTTCAACGTAAGTCTACCCCGCTCTCTTTTCCACAAACTTTATATCTTCAGCTGTCCAATCAGCTATTAGATTTTACAACGTAATTATCATCATATATTACTTTTGACAAAATAAATATAATTCCATATTTTTTAAAGACAATTACAGAGGTACTTCAAGAGTTTTGGTCTTGCACCTTCTTAGAATAAACAGACCAATAACACACTGATTAAAAAGGCGCCATCTTCAGATTTAATGTCCCTAAACTCTAAAACGGCTTAATCATGTCCCATAATGCATCATTTGCCTCTCTGTGCTATATCATTGAGACCTTTTCTTTTCAATATCCTGGGTTGAATTAAAAAAAAGCAGAATTTTTATCTTTATCCTTCTTGTCCCAAAACCTAAACCCCCCCTTTTTTTCTCAAGTACTCCCCACAGTGATGAAACTGACATTGTGTAGAAAATATTGCTTTAGAAGAAGCTTCAGATGTTTGCAACCCCCCCCCCCCCCCCCCCCCCCCTTCACAAGCTGCTTTATCTCCTCCAGCAGAGGGGTGTGGGCAGACCTCCGTCCCACAGGCCAGCTGGATTACGCATGTTGGTCTAATCCCATTCATTCTCTCAGTGCTCTCTGATAGACTGACATGTACTGGACCATCATGTCACACACACACACACACACACACACACACACACACACACACACACGCACACAGACTCAGGTGCCTGTGTCTGATAAGGACTATGAGGAAGTATTAGCCTCATCAGCCCAGCCCTAACACATCATGGGAAATCCAGTTTCCTCCCGTGATCCCCAGTTTGTCCTTATCACCACGACCTGCTCCAAAGCCTTAAACCCTTGTGTCACCACACGCTCTGAGCAGCTTTGTGTCACGGATCATCTCGAATGTTGACACTGGAGCAGAGACATCGGAAACCATTGTGATAGTTCTACGACCACATTGAACTACTAAAACAATGGAAAAATGGAGACACCTGCCAATTTGTCCATTATAGCCTTCATTTGAAAAAGACAGAGCCTGCACAGTCTGATTGTCGTTTTATATTGAACCTCTGCTTCCTGCATGACTGCATACTTTGTGTTTTCTTTTGTTTGTTAAACGTACAGTATGTAAAATCCGCTGCTAGGGGGCTCTCAATCAAAACAATAACAAAAGATGACGTTGAGGCTTGCGATGTATCATGGGAGTAAAAACGTACAAACTCCGTGTTGAATCAATACGAACGGGCAAAATCGACCTGAGAAAGACAATATGTGTACTGATGATGTATCCAAGTATAATTTACATGACGTTTTTATCACAGCAGCACATACAGCGACAGAACGGCAGCTTTCAGTAGCAGCTAGCGCTAGCTTATGCAGCGGTCTTTGATGTAACATCCGGTGTTTTCTTGACAACGATCAACATTTCGTGTCTGTCATGGCAGCTCATCATGGCGGCCGCCTACAAGACACGTCTCGTTACAACTGTAAAATTACGGATTTCTCTGGCTTTGATAACTTTTGGAAATATTTGAGGTGATGTAAGTACTGAACTAAAAAATATATATAACATGGGTTTAGTCAACTTTTAATTTAAGTTAGATATTTTAAATGTAAACATTGGCATGCAATCTTACATACTGTACCTTTAAGTTTGCTGCTCTTACATAAAGCTAACCTTATTATTATCATTATTATAAAAATATTGATACAGTTCCTAAAATAATTTGTAAAAGAATTGGTAATGTGGTTAATAATTATAGTACTACTAAATGCCCTCTGTTTATTTTCACAGACACTGTTCGACATTCAGACTCCGAACTGTCTGCACAAACTATACTGACCCAAACCTTAAGCCTGACGTCTTAAAAAGTCAGAAAAAAGATAACCCAGAATGAACCTTTTTTTCTTTTTTTTCAATTAAACTTAGTAATTAAATCCTGTCGATCTTTATATCTATCTCCTGGGGTTATAAAGCTTTCATACAAATCATTTGAAGCCTTAAAATGTCAGATATTAACCTAGAGATTGTTAAAAAAAAAGGCAGTTCTTCAAAATGTTTTACATGTGTTTCATTGAATGGTTAAGTCAGCCCCAATAATCACTTTTGCTTACGACATAAGGTAAGTGTCGAAATGTTATATTCTCCTTATTGCTTATTTATCATTATGACATCGCTCTTCCTTAATACTTGACTTCTGCATACTTGTTGTCAACTGGGAATGAAGCCACTTCATAATGGTTTCTATGCTTGTGGTTACAGCAGATTTTCTTGCTGTCTTTGTCCTCCGCAGCTGAAAAATGAAGGGGCAGTGTCTGTGTTATGACTAATGGATTGGTTGCAGCTGTTTGTTGTTGAGATTGGAGCAAGACAAAGTTGTACTAGAGCCTGACCTTATCACTCTTCATTCAACAAACAGACAGAACAAATTATTGGTTTGGCAAGCCCTTTTTTTTTTAATGCAATATCACGATATTCATACATACACACACTAATACATGAAGTTACATGTGTACAAATACTCAGAACACACAGGCACAAACACATGCTGTACCTGCACATGTTTATGCAATTACACACATTTGGAAAATTGTGGTTAGCAGTTAATATTTCTTTTTGCCTTCAGCCTCAAGCTCTGCATGATCTTAGTTTATGCTGCTTTTGCTTCATCTGCAACATTTGTTCTGAGTAAAGAAACAACTTCTCTCTTTGCTTCCCCCTCCTTGTGAGGGCCAGTAGATAGTTGACTCAGCAGTGAATGGGGAATATGATCGTTAACCCAGCATTGAACTTTAAGATACATTATGCAAGCTTTCAAGTGCATTCAAACCACAGATGTAAAATATAACCCTGTGGTGCAGAGCTGTGAATGAAAAGATGTTTTGTTCTAACTCTCACTGTTAAAAAGTTATCCAATTATTTTTTAAATAAGTAATAGAGCAAGGAATTAACCTGCTGTTTGATTGTCGAAGAAGTAATGAGCACCTTCATCTTAACCGTTACGAAATCTATTTTAGACCAGGTTTGGAAATTAGCACCCGTCCCCCGCCAAATACGGTAGATTTTTTGAAGTGAAAGGTGAATTTGCTCAACCTACCAGTCACGTTGGGCGGGTAAATAAAAGTAACAAGTAAGATTGCTTTGTGACAACAAACAGGGTTAAATTCATCTTTTTTTCCTGTTTATAAGTGAGAAGAAAAGATGTCAGTATTTTCTTTAACAGTTGAAGGAAATTTCCTCCATGAAATAGTACATTATTTAAATACTGTAAGCCTTTTTGATTTTATCAGTATTACATTTTGCTGCCGGTAATAAAGTGGCAGCTAAAAAAAATGAGTGACGGGTAGATTTTTGAATCCACCAGTCACAGTGGCAGGTAGGAGAAAAAGTGAATTCCAACCTTGATTTAGACAATCTAGTAGTTTACATGACACAGAAACAAATCATTCATGACTGCTCTGCAAGTTTGCCTTTGCAAATCGGACAACTTGCATGCACATTAAGTCTGTATGATATTGGTAAAACATATCTTTTCTGTCTGCATTATATTTTGCAATATAAAAATGACAGGAAGTTATGCCAAATAAAGGCAGTGAGTTTATTTGGGTTTTAATATTTACTTTACAATCATAACTTAATTTAATCATTACTTTTGGACTTTCTGTCTATTTATATCTTAGGCTTAGACAATACAAGAAAACAATGTGATGTGAAATGATATTGTTCAACATTGTGATAATGATATGGAATGCTATTAATAAAGTAATGTTGAAGAATACATATTGGCATTCATTTATAGCTATTTGAAACCTATTTCTCTTGAATCCAAAAAGCATCTAAATTGGCACCAAATGAGGTCAGCTATAAGCTAGCATGAGCTTCATCTGAATTCAAAATTGTGTTAGAGCATGGCTGTAATACACAGGTCTCTCCATTCAACAGGTTAACGTATACATGCTGAGGAGAGAGCATTGCCAGTTTATTTAAATTGAAAAAGTGTTTTGAAATCCTTTTTCTTCCAAATGCTCATTTTGCGATTACAATAAAATTGTGATTTATTGTGCAGCCCTGATGCAGATGTATTCACAGATCCAGGATATCCTCTTAAAACTATTGTGCACTAAAGCCACAAAAAAACAACAACAACAACAACAACATGGACTCAAGCTGCCCAAATGATGCCTTTGATTTACACTTAATGACACACTTTATTTCACTGCACACATCGCCCCTTACTGGCAGTTCTCTTACATCTTTTGATGAATTGACAATCAACCAAACCAAGAATGACGTGAAAGCATCAGGCAATGTCTATCATAGTATTCCCTGTATAACATGTAGTACTGATTAAAATGTCAATGACGGTCCAATAGTCTGGATGCTACAAGACACCTGATGAAATATGGCATGACGCTTGGGAAATATTCATCTCAGCAGGAGGCTCAATCATTCTCGACACGTCCAACACATGTTTGGGAAGAGGTGAATAACGGGGCCAAACAAAACACACGGAAAGACAGACACACAGACACATTTTCTCATTTCCTTTTCTATAATTATTTTCTTTTTAAGACCTTTTTCAGTCCTTTGAGGAAGGTTGTGATTTTTCTCAGCAGTGTGTTGAAATCATGAGTAATAGTGGAAAGAATTGGCCTGCATAGATTTTGGACGAGCAGCAGTGGACAGATTGCACATCTGATGTTTTTTCTGCACGACAACCTGCAGGCAAACACCAAAGATGCTCCTGAATTAATAACCCTCACCCTGTGTTATGGTTTTGTAATGAAAATGTGCCTTGCAGATGCATTTTAGCCTTTCTGTTTTTCCAAGTGTTGCCTCAGCACTCACTTTCAATCACAGTTTTATTTTCAGCTCATTGTGCGATAATTTCATCCTCATGCTCAGCCTTTGTTTTCGTGAAAGGCTTCAGCTCAGCTTGGCTTTAGAAGCCATCTTATGAAGGGGGAGGGGAGGGGCTGTTCTTCATCACTCGATCACACTGTTTACTGTTTTGTCAGCTGCCACCATGTCCCTAAACAGCTGCTTTGTTCAAACATGTGTAAAGGCAGGCATCATCCATGGTTTGCTCAGTGCAAAGTTGTCGTGCTGCCATCAGGCTCATACGGCCCTCCAGGCAGGTCAGACACTGTGAGCCCCCGCAGGATGTGATTAAGAGACAGAGTCAAATGTGAGGGAGGGAAGAAGGGTTTATTTACTCACCTCTCTGACTGAACCCTTTGGGCTTGAGCAACACGTCTATCACATCGCAGAAACCCCTGAGAGACGCTTTTTATTTTGACATTCAATTGAACTCTCACCTTAAGAATCTTTAGGGAAAGCTTTTGACATTTGAAAAGGGGGACAAGCAAATACGCATTTCTTTCATTGATCTTGAATCCCAATGTAGACAGTCATCGTCAAATACGTTATCTTTTTGTACCCTTCAAAGTCTGTGAGTAATTATTGAATTTATGCATATATCAGTGAGTAATTTTGCTCAACTTTTGGGGTTTTCTTGATTTTTGGAGCCACCTGAGGAGAAAGTTTTGTCTTAACTCTTTGCTGATCTTGTCCTCTGCATGTGTAAATAGTGCTTGTCGATGAAAAATCCCATCATTTTTCTCATTGTTTGTTAGAACATATTACCCATTATGATTCTTTCTGCTGAAATTGTAAGGAAAGGCACTTCCATTCTGCACATTGTAAATTGCTTTGACCACAAGCGGCCTGTCGGCTGAAAATTCTCACATTTTAGAGCAATGAACCAGCAGAAATTTAGCATTTCTCTCAATAAATATGCAAAATGTCTCATGAATCAGTTATATGTCAAGACCAAAACCAGCTAAAACTGCCATTATCTCAGCAGTCGTCATATATAGATCTTTATTCAGTGCTCAGCAGTAAAGGGGGCTTTGCCTGGCTGCTGCTGAGTCATCAGATACCTGCTAGTTCCTCTAACCTCCTCCTCACTTCCAAAACCTTCCTCCCCCCTCCTTCCTCAGCCTGGAGCCCAAACACTGCTGTGACACTCCCAACACATCTCCTCTTCATTCATTATGGATGAACTGGCTTTGCAACAAATGAGCTGTAAGCAAAACCATCATAAGCGATCATTTATTGCTGCTGCTGCTGCTGAGTGAAGCAGCATCTTTCTGTGCTATTGTTGTGCTAATCTTATTGGGGTTATTAATGCTGCTTGGCTGAGGCAGCTCAATTGTAGATTTACTCAGTGGTTATAATGCTGAGTAATTCAGGCAGCATATCTGTCAACCTTTTAACCAAACCATTAAGCTCGGTTTATGGGGAAAAGACATGCTGCACACAAAGAGAGAGAATCCATGGCAACTCATCATGTTCACAGTGCAGTCAACAAATATTAAGACTCTGGTATATTGTGAGTTGTTTTGACTTTTAACTCAAGCACATTGATTGCACATTCTTTCACCCAATGACTGTGTGAAGGAGTCAGATCATAAAACATTTCTACTCTCGTCAATCTTCTGTTTTGTATTCAGTCTCGTATTTAGAGGTGAAACCCACTAGTAACAAAACATTCCACAAAGATAATTCCACTCTTTGGTTATTCAACTTTTAGTTCTAGCCTACTACTGGTATGTGTAGTACAGTTGTTCTTGCATGATTTCTCTTCCTCAAATAGATTTGTATGCCTGTAGTCGGGAGTGTTTGCTGACATAAAGTACCCCTTTGAAACCTGTTGGTAAAATGACCTAAATAATTCAGTAAATTGACAGCTTTGGGCCCTCACTTAAAACTGAGCTACCCTTATCTGCAGCTCAGCTTGCAGCCGCTCCTCATGTTTTAAACTTAAACAGTAAACAGCCTTAAATATTTAACTGAAAAATTGATGGTGAAATTTAGCTTTTTTTGGCCACAATCCCTGTTAGCCTTGCACTGTTCCTTCCTGACATTTTATAACAGTCATTGCTCGGTGCACCAATTATTGCTGTGTATGCTGCTCTTTCAGAGGTGTGTGTGTGTTTGGGGGGGGTCTTATTGATGACTTTATCCAGACGTTGCATTGACTATAATACATGCTAAAACTTGGTAAAGCATTTTAGGGCCTTACCAACTCTGGTATTGGCATTAGATCAACTCTAATATGTGGGAATGTTGTGCTGTACTACTACTGCATTGTACTGATATTTAGGTAATTACAGGGCTGAGTCATTTTGAGTGTGACTTTTTTTCCTGTCTCTCCCTTCCAATATTTTCTTGTTACCATCATCCTCTTATCTAGAACACAGACATCTGGATCAACTTCTCTTAAGCCCAATCTCATCCAAGACCTGCCTCTCTACCAATATTGCAAGCTCTACAAGCTTGTGCACCATTGATTTGTGTGTGTGTGTTTGTACATATGGCAGTGTGTGTAAGAAAAGTGTAGTCCATGCACAGCACATGTGCATTTGAAGTGTTTGTGTGCTCATACACATGTTCATCCTGCTGCGACACACATGCGTTGTCACGCATTAGTGAGCAGGCCCATGTACGGTGATTTAGCATGACATAGGACAGGTCATGGACAAGGCTGGAACACATTGGCAGGTGTTGACCAGGTTGACACGATCTATGGAGTACAATTTGCACATATTAGCCACTGTTGCCCTTTCCCGCTCAAGCAGCACAGGTTCAGATCAAATCGATGTTTGAGCTCTCAAAGCTAAATAAGCTCATGCATTGATCCATAGGCACATATTCACATCAATAATTCAAATTGATGTTTGTGGGAAATGCAGGAAAACTTTTCGATATGGCATTTGAACCTTTAGCACCATCTGCATGTTGTAAAGCCACCATACATTTTTAATGTATGGCATAAGTTCTAACTCTTTTCCTTTTTCTGTATGGGCTTTATGCCCTCTTTAGGCTTATTGCCATTTTGTCTAGCTGTGGTGTTAAACGGGGTCTTTGGGTCAGCAGCAGGGCTTTCTTTGGTCCTTAGGCCAGCCTGGAGGCTTTTCTTGCCTGGATGTATGTGGTGAAATAAATCCCCTGTAATCAAGCAGCTGGAAGGTCTGCTTTGAGAGGATTTATTGCAATGTGTCAGCTGCCAATCTGACTGCAATCAGGATTTATGGAGGCACTCAGCAACTATAAGATGAGCTGATGCCCCAAGGCTAATCGCAGTCATACAGGAGCTTTCCTGAGAAACATAATTGTGTCAAAGACAAGGTATGCAAGAACCCATTCGAGTTATCCAGTGTGTAGTTTATGCTGTTTTTTAACATAGATTGTATGAAACATGGACTAAGTCTCAGTGACGACATACATTGGTTTCTGAAGAGGTGTTTAGAAGTCAAATGACGGCGGGCGCCATATTGGAGATATTGGCTCTTTCTGACTTTAAGTCAATCTATATCAATCTTTCAGTTAATAACTCTTAACTCCCACATCCACATGTATTGTTGTTTTTTTTGTGTGTGACTGTAAACATGTTTACCCTGCTGTATAAATGAGCATTACCATATGGGGCCTATCGGGGAGTCCTTGGCTTTTCAACCAACCTCAAGTGGACAATCAAGGAACTGCAGTGTTTTACGCTTCAGCATTAGCTTCATTCTTAGTTATATCTTATTGACTCATTCGATATTATAATATTTATCAATCCTAGAACATTTTTTACTTTATTTATTATTTCTTGAACCATAACATTCAAACAATATTGAATTCCATCACTCCTGTTTATGGATGTGAATTGTTGCTGTGATTGGTGAGATGTTGACATTGCAGCTGGCTTGATTAACTTTGCTTTGAGCCAAATATACTTTTGTTTTAATGAAAAATGTTAGCCTGCTTTTCTCTATGGCAATTGTATCACTGGACTTCACTTCAGTTTTAGTGTGGCTGTTTTTATTTTTCTCTTAAGTTAGTCTCCATAAACAAAAGTCGCTTTTCTCAAAACTCAAACAAAGGTTAAAGCCACATTCATGTCCATACCTTTTTTGTTGTTAAGCAAATTTGTAATTTGTTAAAAAACTACACTCTGTCACAGCTGGATACAAGCTGGATAAAAAAGTAACCTTTAAGCTTTGCAGAAGACTCACCAGACTTTCAACTAACTCCAATTTTAACCATTCCTCTGCAATATTAGACACAGAGAAAGAAGTCCTACTGCTTAGAAAATAGGCTAATAAAGTCTGTTTGGGGTTGTGTTTGGGAGTGGTGGAAGATGCTTTTCTAAGATTTATTTGTGGCTTTTTTTTACCTTTATTTGACAGGACAGATATAGAGAGACAGGAAATGTAGGGAGTAAAAATGGGGGATGACATGCACCAGACATCGTCAGGATCAGGAATCAAATCTGAAACCATTCCAGTGAGGACTGTAGCCTTTGTAAATTGGATGCCTGCTCTATCAACTATGCTACACCAGTGCCCTGTGGTTGGTGCTTCAACAACACAAGAACTTCCCCCAGGAGAAAAGGAAGGGTGCAACGGTGTTTGATAACTTAAGTCCTTTTGGTTTGAAATAAACCCACCCAGAGACATTTCTTCTAGTTTTAACCCATTGAGATGTTGTGCTTCAAGCTAACCAACAGACAGTTTGACGTTCACTACATGTTAAACAGGAATAATATAGACACAACCATCTGTCTGTATGACAAGTAACAGAGCTACCTTGTGCATCTGTTCATGACACAAAAGGGTTGTGACAGTGTGTTGGTATGTGACAACCAGGGAGGAGAATGTATTGAATCTTTTTGGCATTTATGTGTGTGAACTGCGTGCGTAACCGAAAAGGAAACTGAAAGGGGAAGAAAAAATTGAGACTGAGTTCAAAGAAAAAAGTAGACAGAGAATAAGAGAGGGTTTGTAGAAGACAGAAACTCCCAGAGGCAGTGGGACAGTGGGACACACACACACGCACACACACACACTCACACACACACACACACACACACACACACACACACACACACACACACACACACACACACACACACATACGGGTACAGGCTGAGTCGTCCCTTCCCTGTCTGTCTATTATTGATGTCGGGCACGGAGGGTTCCCACTCAGCCATCTGTTCTCAGCTCTCCCACGCCGTGCCCCTTTTGCTTCATGCCTACCACTTTGGCAGCCTGGCATAAGCAGAGCAATGCTGTCCTATCAAAGTGTGAATACTTCATAAATATCTCACACTATCAGGGAGTTAGCTGTCGAAGGAAGAAAAAAAAGAGAGAGAGAAATAAGAAAAAGGTACAACAGTAATGGGATGAATTTTTCATTAATTCAGCCTCTTTGTTGGATGACATCCAAAGCATGCATTGATTTGTGGTGCAAAATATAATCATATCACGACTGCATCAGTTATAAACAGAATTAGCGGTTTGGGTGTGGTTTGTGAGGGACTGTCAATAGTCCACTCGTGCATTTTTTCAGATCATAATCACATCCCAGCCCCGCCCTCCTACTGTTAATAGCATATGGCTGCAGGTTTGATTTGATCTAACTCGTAAATGATGACCATGCATAATCATTCAAGCCTGGTTGCCAGGGGTAACAAGTTTTAGTAGGGTCTTCTGATTGGCTGCAGGCTGGTCACATGAGGTTTCACTTTGCCCCCAGCTGGCACAAAGGCCACATGTGGTGGGTCTGGTGATTGAGGTGAAAGTGTGGCGTGTGTTTGCAAACACTTGGCATCGCCTCTCGCTTAATCTATTGATGCAATCTTTATCCCTGCTTCCCCCTCCCTCCCCCTCTCTCTCTCCCCACTCACACACACACACACATGTTTTAAACACACAGATGCACACAAACGTGTTATGCAGTAAGTGGATTGCAAATGTTGCATGTCAGTCTTGTGCAGAAACTGTGAGCTTCAGTGAGTCTGTCTGACTTCACATGTGCCTTTAATTACATCCTTCTGGCTGACAGAAGGGGTCAAATGTGGGTAAGGGGATGCCAGGGGCTGTGGGGGTGATGATTAAGGTAAGATATTGGTTTGACGGTTCAGAAACCAAAGCTTTCACTCCTTCGTGAGACTTGTCTTTTCCATATTCGTAGAGGGGTGAAAGAAGCTTTATTCTCTGGCTAGCAGCCGGAGTTAAGACCCCCCGGAGAGCACGAGATGAGAGGGAAATTAATAATGTGTGGGGACTCAAAGGCTTTGACTGAACCAAAGGATCAGAAGAGGGTGAGGAGTGTGTATTAGAGGCAGAAGGAAGGGAAACATACACAGGCAGAGAAGGGAGAGACAATCAGGCAGGCTGGCTACCTTCAATCAGATAATGGAAAGTAAGAGATGTGGCAGTATGAGAGAGAAAGAAGAAGCCACTTCCTTTTAAAGATCTGTAATTAAAGTGATACTCCAAATCTAAGCATCACGTACAGTCTATTGACCTGAAAGGGGGTAAATTCTAGAAAGCTTCTGGGTATTCCTGCAAGTGATTAGAAAATCCAACCCTTTCTACAAACAGTAGACTGTTTAAAACATGGATGTGCTGTAGTCTCCCCGATGTCACTCATTGGTTTCTGAAGAGAGTTTTGGAGCCCGTCTATGGCAGTTGCCATATTGGAAATGCTATCTCAACATAGCTTTCAATCTAGCAAGAGGTTTAGAGGTGGAGTCGAGGCGAGCCTTAAGCCTACTGGCAAACAGCTACTCGCCCACCTGTCAGTCAATTATAATGCAAATGTGTGCATAACCATTACCCTTGATATAATCAAAACACATGAGTTACAAAAAAATACCCCCACACAGGTTTTACTGATTTTAAAAAAAAATGACACGTATGGACCAAAATCTTTTTCTTTTCTTTTTTTACCAGGCTGTAAACATGTTTATTTCTACTGTTAACACTGGCATTTTATCATGGGTTTGTGAGTGACTTCCAGGGGCTTTTTAGCCAACCTCAAGTGGACCCTTCGGGACTGTACTTTTTTGCTTTTCCACGTTGGCTTCATTTTTGAACATCGGAAGTTGCAGCTCTATACAAACACAATCTCTCTCTTAACTTTTCAAATATGAAGCCTTGGTCTTTGGCATTTAAGGTACCAAATGTGCATCAGTCATGCATGGTTAGACCTTTATGGTCAAGTTAGCAATTATAAATATATGATGTCTGGTTATAATTTTTTTTAATAGAGCAGTTGAATTAGTAATTATTAAATGGATCATCCTTAAAAATTGACTAAATAAAGCTTTCACATGCAATGCAAGAAACAATCATTTACCAGCGTTTATGTAGTGCACCCTAATACCTGGCTTGGCTTTGGAAAAAGATCCTGGTTTAATGAAGTACTAACATAACTTGTAACACCTGTTACAAAGTGTATGTACAATACAGTATGTATGCACTACACTATCCGTCTTAATGTAAATTACAAAACTTAAAAGGATGAAATTCTTAAAAGAACTCAACATTTGTTATAACTCTCATCAGTATTATTTAGTCCTGTTTTTTGTTTGACGGAGTTGTAGTTAAGTTGCTGACAAAGCTGCTGTATTTGACAACTTAGGAGTAAAGTAATGTAAATGCAGCTCTCCATTCATAGATAAATGGGAAACCTAGCAGCCATTTGCTGCACTAGGTCACAGTGTGAGAACATCAGCTGCCCTGTAAACAGATTGCAAATTAGCCTTCAGTCACGAACCGCCGTTGTTCACATTATTGAGACATGGTTTTCACATTACAGCGTGTGAATCTAACACGAACTCCAAAATCAGAACAAATGCCTCAATGTTTAAGGAAACTCGAGATCTAATATTAATGGACTTTATCCGATGATGTGTGGAAGTCACGCCAGCATGCTCAGTGTTGGCACTCTCACATCTTGTCTCCCCAGGCCCAGATAGGAAGTGGGTCTGCTGTGACTTCATGGCTCAAAGCCAGCAGCTTTACCCTTTGAACCTGAACAGACCTGGATGAGACCAGCTGTGTTAAACTGGATGTGACCACAGCTGATCACACCACCCAGCATTAATTATTTAGCACTATTAAATATATCCATGAATCAATCAATCCAAGCAATTCTTTTTATTCACATGTTTAATTTTGAGGATTACTTTCTTTTTGTGTAAATGATACATTTTTGTCACACTCCCACATAGACAATAATGGGCCAATAAGACCTTTAGAAAAAGAGCTAATAATGCTTGTGGGGCAGTATGCCATCTGTGATCCCTCCCTGAAGCACGTCCAGGTGGGCAGCATGCCATCTAGCAGCACAATGGGTTTATCCGCTGTGATTTATTAAAGACCCCAACCATTGGCCAAACAGGGACGCTAAGCTAAATTAGCAAACCACTCTTATTCACTCCATCTCCCTCTTTCTCCCTTTCCTTTTTGCTCTCTATCTGCTAAGTGCAGTTAGAATATCTGTAAAGGAGGTGTGTAATGGTAGACTGGCCCCATATTGGAGCCATTAAGCATGAACACGGCTGCCTATTACACGGGTCTTTAGCAACAAAGCGGAATAACCCCTCATCATCCTGTCAAGCAATAGCCCCTTTGAGGTTTCCCGCCATAGAGTGGTTATATGTAAATGAATTAGATGTATACACACTCCGTAACAGTGGTCCGCATAATCCCTCCACTCTCTACTACTGATTTTGTTAAACACAAGAACAACTTGAATGGAGAGATAGACAGGTCTTGGTCAAGAGTGCTTCAGTGTGAGTTCTCTGCCAGGGTAAAGTGGTGGTCTTCTCTTCACAACAGCCATTAGCACCACCTCATCTTCAATGTTAAATGCTACGTGCGCTGAGATTGTTGCATTGTGTGTTTAGAGAAGAGGGTGTTTGATGAGAGGCTCTGGTTGACACACCTGCCAGGGAAGAGGGGTTGAGATAACAATTTTCTCCTCCCTGTCAAGGAGACATCTGGCATTGCCACAGCATCGCGAGTCCAAATACACCCAGGAGTGGGTAATGAGGCGTAGGAGACAGGGTTTGTGTGTGTGTTGTGTGTGTGTGTGTGTGTGTGTGTGTGTGTGTGTGTGTGTGTGTGTGTGTGTGTGTGTGTGTGTGTGTGTGTGTGTGTGTGTGTGTGTGTGTGTGTGTGTGTGTGTGTGTGTGTGTGTGTGTGTGTGTGTGTGTGTGTGTGTGTGTGTGTGTGTGTGTGTGTGTGTGTGTGTGTGTGTGTGTGTGTGTTGGGTCGGTTGTTCCCTCATTTTTCCAGACCATTCTCTGTAGACCCTGGAAGCACGCCATCTGTAGTCCTCCGCTATAAGCCCACTAGTGTGACTCCAAAGCAGCGTTAAATCAGCTTAGATACGGGGCCCATATTTAACCTTCTTCTAAAAAAACAAAACAGTAAAGGTAAAAAGCAATGAAGACAAGTGAACAAACCAAACAGCATGGAAGCTAAAATAGAGAACATATAGGGATGGTTGAGTGTGTGACTACTTGTGTGTGTGTGCGTGTGTGTGTTAGTGTGTAATCTAACCTAAGTCATACCCATCCATCCGTGACGTTGCAACACATGTCTTAGGATGTCGACATGAACATGGTGGCCTGCATTATGTTTACACACAGTCCTGTGTGACACTGCATATGCCTCAGAGGGGTTGCTAAGAAACATGCGAGTAAGGCTTGATAATCACTCTTAAAGTACATTGAATGCTTGAGTGCACTATCTAGTAGCTCATAAAATGCAGCTTAAAACACTGCTTTCCTTTGTGGAATATATTGATGTAGTTGTTAATTGTGTCCACTGACTGTAACTTGTAGAACATTTTAATTAATTTAGTTTATCATTGTAAGGGCCTGACCCATATGAGATTTTTTGGGCCGATATCAGTATCGATAATTGGGAGAGACAAAAATCCGACACTGATTTATCTGCCGATATCTTTCTTGAATCTATTTTGATCTTTAGAGATAGAAATAGATATACACATTTATTGTGTCATCAACACAGTGAAAGAGAACTGCTAGTGTAATACAATGAAACTCAAATGAAATGCTATTTGACTGGTGAATAAATCTGGTAATATATTGTATCACGCATATCTGCGTTAGAATGAGCCGATACCGATAGTCACTGGATATGCTAATATCGACCGATATTATCGGCTGGCCGATGAATCAGTCGGTAATCATTGTAAATTGCTACATCTTAGGATTTGTTTTAATGTTTAGTTTTTTACAGTGGATTGTTGTCTCTGATGATTTGTTTTTTTAGGTACTTAAATAGTTCATTGCTGCGTTTGATTGTAGATATTTTGTTGCTTTTGATGGTACTGTTGTCTCTGATGTTTTGTGTGGCATTGACCCAAAAAGTTAACAGTTTACTCTGACGATTTGTTTTCAGTAACTTTCAGAGTTGATAGTTGTCTTTGAAGACTCGTTTACTCTTTCACTGATTGTTGCCTCTGAACGAATATTGAATGGTTACTTTTATTTACTACATTAGTTTACAATTGGTTGTTCCCTCTCATGGTTTGTTTTTCGGTTACTTGTACAGCTAATTGTTTGTAACCAATCGTCTGTTTTGTTTGTTTGTTTTGCCTGAGTGCCATTATCTTCCCCAGACAGTGCAGAGTTATCCTGAGGGCTACACAATGTTAATCAGTATCACAGTACAATAACCATATCAGTAAAACAGAATGTCAAACAATATAAGACATCATGAATTGAATGATATGTTTTTTTACGATAAATAGGTAAACAACCAAGTCCTTGATTGCATTGTAACTGTTTATCTCTCTGTTTATTTCAGGTGATCTCCGCTCTGTCGAGGATCTCCCACCACAGCATTGCACAAATCAAAGGCATCAGGTATGCATCTCATTTGTAATTCTCTCATTTATTACTCGATGAGCCAAAGCACTCAAGAGTATCAATGTCACAGAATCCATTTGGATGAACGTATTACACATTTGCATACAGGCCTGTATTGAGATAGAGGTGGCTATTAACATCTGCTGCTCATTTAAAAGTCAATTCAAATTTTGAGGCAATTAGCTGCAGCTTTTAGTGGCTGTTATCTTTCAGGGAACAAAATAATCCACAACACTTTTCCATCTGTCACTCAGACAGTAACAGCAAATACATTTTTTTTATGTAGGAATTTAGAAGAGCATCATAAACACTGCTGCCTGAGTCAGAGTTCGATATTGTATGTTCGGGTCATCATTTTTCACAGATAATAGCGAAGCTGAGAATATCCTTCACCTTGTGTATCAGGCCCGGAATAAGCTGCAGATTCCTCTTCATTTGCTCAATCTGTTTGGAGCTCGGTGCCTCACCGGCGACACATAAAAAGCCACTTTATCTGTCTGAGCAATGAGTTGATGGAGCACAGTCATTAGGAGCCGTGCCAAGAAATGAAAGAAAAAAAAGAGAGAGAGAGAGAAAGTGTGTGATGGAG
The DNA here is from genome assembly GCA_020745685.1 of Tautogolabrus adspersus. NCBI lineage: Eukaryota > Metazoa > Chordata > Actinopteri > Labriformes > Labridae > Tautogolabrus > Tautogolabrus adspersus. The sequence goes on along the minus strand of CM036549.1, from coordinate 7,366,660 downwards.
AGTGAAAGAGGGAGAGAGAGAGGGGGAACATTTCCCTTGCCTTTAATAAAGACAACACAACCTGCTGACGGCTGGCTAATTCACTGCTTGTCCACTCTGACCACTTTGCTTTGGAGGTGTCAAAAGTAAAGCTTATTTGACCACAGTGTAAGTCACACTTTCTGAGGTGATTTTAATTTCAGCAGGCATGAAATTGATTAAATAATTAACTTTCATTTGTGGTTTTGATTTTGAAATCGCTGGTCAGAAGTGAAGACCTTGTTGGTTATTAAAAAAAAGAAGAATTGTACTGTATGTAAGAGGACTGTTTTCCAAAGAGGGCAGCAGTATGTCTTAGGTCGGATTAGTATACAGTATAAGGGAATGTTAATTGACAATAGATAATTTCCCTCTACAGAGAGCTTTCCACAGGGCTGTCATGGACATAATTGCACTAAATGTCAAGATGTATCGCTTCTACCAAAGTTTAGCCGACTTAACAGGAAGAAGCAGAAAGTCGTGGAGCAGCCAACACTGCATTTATCTTGTCAGGCCAAACGCTGCTCACTTTCTGTCATTTCCCAGTTTTTCATTTGTTTTTTGGTCATTTAAAGACTTGGTTTAAAGTTCAAAGTTTACAGCCTGCCATTAGGGTTTCTCCTTGCTTTTGTGTACAATGACTACTACAATTGTAACGTAAGACCAACTATTGAACAAGTGTGTGACAAGTGAAGTGTGCTTGAACAAGACACTGAGTTCCTTTTAGCCCTCAAGGGTACCCTGACCTCCTTACCCTGCTTTGAAGGCGATCAAGTAAAAATACAATGAGCTGATGGGAATCAATACAGTATGACTTCATCAGGAAAGGTCTCACTTGGGTCTTGACCAGAACAAAAAAAGATTGATCAAGGTTATCAAATGGTACACTGAACTAAAGTCTCTCAAATGGATGTGTCAATATATGAATTGTGTTGCAGGTATCTCGGCTAAATGTATCTTACCACACACCATTAACTCAATGATTACTCATTGGAAGCTTCTTGAAATGTATGTCGATTTTAAAGCTCCTGTGAGGAGTTTTAAGTTGGTCATGAAAATGACAAAAAAAGAGTAATAATGCCTCTACATGACCTACAACAGCACACGAGATGTTCCAGAAGAAGACTGTATATATATATATATATAGTCATTTCAAGATACGTGTCATCCCTGCTGTGTCGGGTAGGTGTCAGATGAGGTGATTAACAGCATATCAATTCAATTCAATGAAAAAAACTTGATTTGTCTGCGGAGTCAATTCAAAGGCACATAGAGCAGTAGCATAATGGCAGTGCAAAGTAGACTCAAATAAAGTAAACTAAAATATAATACGTCAATTTAAATACAAAAATATATATTAAAAATATTTCTTTCTCTTTATTTTTTTCTCTAAAATGTCTGCTTTTTCTCTCAACCTTTCGCCATTATAAATGTATGTCTCCATGTTGTTTCCAGTCCAGTGTTGAATTTTATAACAAGTACTTAAAGGCCTGAAGCTGAACACTAAAACCAGCACTGCTGTCTGATGACAGTCCAACCCCCTAGTGTACAATGTTGGTAGTCTACCATACAATTTTATCAAGCAAAAAAATGTGATACAAAGTTAAGAACAAGTTCCCAGTGGTATTTACGGTAGGTGTAGGTGCAAGTTACACACAAACTACTCAGTATGAATTCAGTTTAAACTGATCCAGGCCAAATTCACTGTACTGGCCCTGCAGCATGTTTCAAGTCCCAGTAGATCTGCTTCATTTATTTAGTTGGAGTATAATTTGTTTGGCAGCAGCAGCAGCAGCCATGTTCTTGTCAACTGACGCAATAAACACCAATGTTGGCCTTCTGGGCAGAAAGGGATATCAAGTTTGGTTACACCTAACTGGAGGCAGACAACACAACAATACGAAGCTGATTCACAATCAAATGCTGCCTCTTGCTGAGAGACCCTGGTAGGAACGGTACTGAAGGGTTACATATTGTATATCGTCTATACATTTCCAAGCTGAGAGATTTGGACTATTTGTTTCTACAACTGAAATAATTTTTATGTTCCAACTGAGAGAGTAATTACACCTAACAAATACATTGTTAAGAACGTGACACATTGCAAGTACCAGTAAAGGTTCATTTGGCAGTAGATTTGTTCCGTACCAACATGACAGTACTTAATGTAGATTTAAGCGTTCTTCTCTGTAACTTCATTCATTACAGGGTTTAAAGCCCGAGGGCAGATTACACATGTGTCAAGAGGTCTGAGGCAATGTACTGGATGATCAAGTATGAACAGGATGTAGCCATCAAGCAAAACACTTGCACAGTATAATTGTTCACTGACCTTTTTGGCCCTTCTAAAGGCTCTCATCACCCACTTCTTAGCGATTCTGCTCAGGGCAAGGTGAGCCACATTCAACGGTCCAAGGACCTGTCAGACCTCTTCTGTCTCGCATCAAAGCCCCCGTCAACTATCCACAGGCATGACAACAGTTCTAAACACAAACACATACCATACAGTATCACACATGTAGTGTACAAACAGACACTATGTTTTGCCCTCAATGTCTATTTACCATAATGGCACAGTAAGGCATTGCAGCTATCTTATTGAAAGCTAGTTATAATACTTGATAAAGATGAACCATTCTTAACCATTCTGAGGCAGACAAATAACCACAAAACCAAATATCAAAGCAACATTTTGTCTTCAAATTAGGACTCACTAGCAGGTGGAAGATCAGTGCCTGAGGATCCTGGATGACGTTTTGGCAGGTGCTTCATGTTGTGATTCACACCCTCCAAGGTCTTCTCTTGAATCGTGTTCATTTCCCTAAAATTATATCAAAAGAAGTGGTTCCACTGGCAAAAGCTCAGACAGAATATTAAGAGGAAACAGGTGTTCTCCTCCTCAGCTGAAAGTCTGATTGGAGCTTTGTTCCTTTTTTGCCCAAAAGAAATTAGGATAAACAGACGAATAACTCTCAAAAGTTCACCTCTTGTTTTGAAGATTTTTTAACAACAGCCTACAGATGAAACCAGATATCTGCTTTAGTTTAATGTTAACATTGAATCTGTTTCCTGTCATCATCAGCTCTTAACATGATGTTTTTGGTGTCCCTTTACAAATGTAAAGGGTGACTCCGGGAAACTCAGTGTGTGAAATCAGTGGTGTGTGCATTTAAAGCAACAATAGCTAGTTTTTCCACCTTAAGGTAGTAGTTTCAAAGTCCATCTAGTAGTGCAATAACGTTTAAACAGGGAGAATGGGCGTACCTCCCATATCCACAGAGAGCTCCGGTTGCCTGTTTTCAGCACTATGAAACTATGACAGTGGGCCATGGTTATCTCGTGATGCTGTAAGTGCATACTGCTTCACGGCACTAGCTTACACACCAGTCTTAAGCTAAAAAGGAGCCAGTTATCCCTTCTCATTGCTGTTTGATACAATGGCTGAGGCTAGGAGACGGAAGAGGACGGTGACGGATGAAGCTAAGAAAAGAAAAAGAGCCCAAGCAAGAAGCCGCACCAGACTTATATATTAGACCTCGTCAGTCCACATGGTTCTTTGGCTTCTCACATCTTTTCTGATGTAAACACCTGCTTCGCCACTTTCTGCTTGTCAACAAATGCCCTCTGTCGATGAGAGGGAGCAAAACTGTACCACCTGTGTTTTACGAGGATGCAGTTGCACTCAGAGACCTTCACTGGGTGCCCAACAACACAAAACAGAATTCCTCCGTAATAATGCTTCAATAAGCTCATGGCGAGGAACATACAATAAAAAAGGGTGGTGTGCTTTACAATATCTCAGCTCTCTCAGATCAGTACAGTCACCACATTACACCACCCATTGAGTTTAAAAAATGCCAGAGAGCTCCTCTTTGGATTACAAGTCTGACTAACATCGCCACAGGCATGTCCATTGACGTTCTGTTGGAGCTCATTGATCTAGTCCTTGACGTCTGTTCACTGTAATCAGACACTGAGAGTTTATGTCTCTGTCACTATGACATCAGTCCAGCTCCAGGTAGAAACTAAGACTTTGTTTTGCATGCTGTGCACATTCAGAAATACACTTTATGCACAGTAAGATAAACACACTACCATTTATTTAATCATCCTGGACTTTGCAAACAGCTAGATTTTTTTTATATGTCCAAAGGCATTATTTTATATTGGTCCAGTAAAGGCATTTCCCCCTTTTTTCACTTTTGGCTAACCCAAATTCACAAGACTTTTCATTTTTCCTATATCTTGCCAAAACAATTCTCTTTGCTGTCCTACTATTTGAATACCGCACAGATGAGTCTGAAATGATTTTTGAAGTATTTAAATTAGATTGCTTTTTATTATTGTCTTCCAAATTGCTGTTTTTGGTGCTCTGTTGTCTCTCTCTCATAACCTTGCACATTCATTTTACAGAAGACATTAATGCATTTTAAAAAGATGCATAAAAAATATTTTCTCCTACTGTTCAAAACTGCTACTGTCAACCATTGCAATAGTTTTCAAATGTTTTTTATTTCAATTGTATCTTGTGTCTGCGATTTTAAACCTTATTGTATCTCCCTGTCCCCCCTTCTCTCACCTACATTCTTTGTCTACATCCATCTCTAATCTTAAAAACTGTCAATTTCAACCACAAGTTGATACCAGTCGTCTCTCTTTATGTCTCAAACTGTGAAATCCTCTTTGTGTCGAGGCCTCATGCTCCCGTCTCTTTGTGCCCTCAGAGTTGACCTCTTGTTTCTCACGGCTTATCTCCAGTGTAAGCCCGTGTCATGGTCTGTCCTGTTATTCTTCCCATCCTTCCCTCTGCTTATCTTTACTGTCCTCAGCTAACCCCACTATAACCTTTAACTTGAATGAGCTTCACTGCCCTAGTTCAACATTGATCCATGCTGGTACTGTATTGGGGCTGGGGGGGATCAGCGTTGTTGAGTTTGAGAGACGTCAGCACAGACACAGAGAGCAGATGAGGAGAAAGTTTGTTCGGGGTTTAGAGAACGATAGTCCTTTAAAATCCTGGGACACAGAGTCACATGTCGTATTTTTATTTCCTTTGAGCCTGGTATTATGGGATGTGCTATTATGATGAAATAAATTGTCTGTATAGAAGCACATTTTGTGTTTCATGTATCTTTTTTTATTTTCTTTAAAAAAAATCTGAAATAACTGTTTCCATAGAAGATTTTTACATAGCTACAAAAGCTAAAAAACATAAGACATGACGAGCAATTAAAACACAATATTAAATCATGTAATGTTATTATAATCTTAAAAATATATATTTTATATATATATATATAAATATATATACATATATTGTCTCTTCATCTCACAGAGAAGTGTTGTCAAACAGCACATCAACAGTGTAGTCATTATGTGTGAGTGCAGCTCCGCCTGTGGCCAGCTTTGGTAGCACTTTTCCAGTTTCCTGGAACAAATAAGACATGTGCGTGTCTGTTCTTTGCTTTTATCTTCAAGATGATCGGGAGGACAAACTGAGTGTAAAAAAATCACGGTTTGCACTTTTCCTTCCTTGCTCCGGCTCTGCCCCCTCACGACACTGCATTACATCACTCACATTAGTATGCAGTTATCACATTGCACATCCACTCCTCATTTTTCACTCATGGCATTTGAACGCATCGCGTGTGCTAAATTCCCACATAAATGTTGTGGAAATAAAGTCACACATGCAGTGAAAGAGCCTCTTACTCACATGTTACACTCATACACACCCTCCCTGAGGCAACAGCGACTCTGAAATGGAGCTGTATTTTCAGGATTAAAGGGGAAACGCAAGTCTTTATGGACAGGCATGGTACAATAAGCATCAAAGCGCACCGACTGGTTCCAACTCCAGCAATTTATCGACCCCAGCAGAAACATGCCCGTGTCTTGGGACAGGAAACTGCTACCAAAGCTGGCCACCGGAGCTGCACTCACACCTAATGACTACACTGTTGTTGTGCTGTTTGACAACAGTTGATCAATGGGACCGGCCCACTGCGGCTTTGTCCAGCACACATGTGCACAACAATTCCCTTTATGCAGCACTGGCAGTAAAAACAGTGCTGAAGAAATACGATGTCATACAAGGAAATTAAGTGGCATAAAGCAAACATAACAGATGCACAATGTAACCGACAAAAGAAGGAAATACAGAAACATCATTGCAAGAAATAAAGTGAAGAAAGAAAAAAAGAGGAAAACAAACACATAATTGGACAACGGGACAATAATATATGAAACATGTGAAAAGAAATACTTCAGTTAGTTATTGGCTTTTAAACTTAACACTCCAACCTAAGTAGAACTTCTACGTCAAATATTCAGCATATTTAAAGCAACCTGCTGAACACACAAGCCAACACTTTGTACTTAAAAGGAAAGCAAAATGTTCCTCTTTTTATGTTGAGTCAACAATTATTATAATAAAGAATAAGCTGTATCCAGACAATACAGATTTAATTTAAAAGATGGCGCTTGAAAAAATCAAATATGGAGAGTTTGTGAGTATGAGAGAAAAACTGTTAGAGATAAACAAACACACTATATTTATTTATTTATCTATTTATTATTTAACCTTAGAACACTATCGCTAAAATTAGTAACACCATCACTAACGCCGGATGATTTTTACCCGATGTAATACCCAAAAAAAATGTACTTGTCATCAAAATATATCAAAATATGACAATACATGACAAATTAGAGTAGTGTTCTTTTATTTTCAACTGTGCCATGTCTAACAAAATGAAAAACAAGTATCATGGGGGACCCTATAAAAATGCTCCAAAATTACAGAAAAATTAGGAATTTGAACAAAAAATTCCTTTAAAAAAAAATATAATGAAACTGGAAACTTGGTCTTTGGTCCACCCATTCCTGGGACATTTGAGACTTCCCTGGTGAAGGCTCAGTCTCCTTGACACACGAACAGCTGCAGGAGAGAGAAACTATTGCTGGGTGAAAATCACCCGAACACGTGCCTGTAGGAAAAGCATGTTTTGGAGAAAGGGAAACACCCACGCCTTCAAAGACGTCAAAGACAATGCTGAAGCTACCCAAGGACCCATGACAGTGAGACAAACGCAACATAATGAAAATCATGTAAATACGTTTGCTCGGGTGAAAATCACCCCGCGATAGTGTTCTAGGGTTAAACGGACAAATATTAAGAAATAAACCCTTGCAACAGACTTAACGCTCCAGCTTACCAAACATCGTAAAGAGCTGAACAGCATGTGTTCACACGCTTCCAGGAAAGACAATGAAGCATTATTGAAAAGCCTAGAGACGCCTCATCATCGGAGTTCTGATGAAATTATAAACATAGTTCAATTACACCTGGTTGTACCATTTAGCTGAAATTAAAACGGCAGCATTGGGCCATGCTTGGCTCCGCAAAACAACACTGAGGTGATAGATATCTCCCCAAACTACTACGTAATTAAATTTTGCCCTGCGGGACTCCATTAATAACTTATAATATAATGCACATTTCATTGTAGGGGGGGCCATCACATGTGGGTGTGTTATTGCGCTCTGGAGGATGCACCCTCTGCGCTGTGTTTCTTTTCATAACAGAGAGACAGAAAGTTACATAAATCAGATGAGGCTGTTTTTCCTCTCTTATTATTTCTACGTGTAATGAGCTTCAGAAAATACAGAAGTCTTAATGAAGTTGTGAGCTTCAACATGCAACAATTAGCAAAGTTAATGAATCAAAAAAAGACTTTAAAAGGCTGAGTTTACTGGATTCTTTGCACGATCTTGAGCATGCATGTATGTATGTGTGTGAAGGCGTGTGTGTGTGTGTGTGTGTGTGTGTGTGTGTGTGTGTGTGTGTGTGTGTGTATGTGTGTGTGTGGCTTCAGGGTGACCAGCTGACCTTTGACTATTGAGCTGAGCATTCATTAACTCGATGGCTGACGCACTCTTTCTGTGTGACCACTGTTTTAATTACACAGAGGCTAATGGGTGGTGTCACACAGATACACATAGTTTTCACAAACACACACACACACACACACACACACACACACACACACACACGAATAAAATGACAAATAACAAAGACCAAACTCCTGTGTGATATTTGCCCCATTGCTCTTAACTCTCAGGGCGGATATCACAAATAAGGATTAAGCACAGTGAAAGGACTTCAAGTCTGAGAGTTCACAGAGAGCAGAGTGAATTTATGTGGGCTTTTCGATGTCTGAACTGCCCACATCATCGCCCACATTAGTTTACACTCAGCTACAACACAATCAGAGACGTCCTTGGCTTCCTCTTTGCCCTTTCTTTCCTGCTGCAATATCTCCTGCACACCTTAAATGACATCTATCATAGAATAGAATAATAATCAATATACATGATCTTTGAATAAGGATACAGACATGTTGTTTTTAATTCAGGACACAGCCCATCAGGTCGCTGATGCAACACTATCAGTGTTTGATATCTTATAATACCTAAGTCATGTCTATTTACAGATTTTTAAAAAAAAAGTAGAATCTGTACTTTGGGGGCTGGATTTTCAGCATTGGGAGTGTTATGGTTTCCCTGCATTTATATCCACAGCTCTTTTGACCAATTACGTATCAGCAGTGTAATGCAGGAGAAACCTAGAACAAAAGCAGGCGCTTAAGACATCCTGGCTCCCATCAGCGGTATTGTGACAATTATTCGTTTTTTCTGTATAAACAGATATCTGCATGAAAGTGTAACTACACCAATTAGCTCTAAATCAAACATCGACAAATCTACCTGATCTGATACTGTGTCAGGAAAGTCAATCAGCCTTTAGATTACTATCAGAAATGATCACTTTCGTGTGAGGGTGCCGGGAGCGTAGTGGTTGGCGCATGCGCCCCATGTGCAGAGACTATGGTCCTCAGGTTCGGGTCCAACCTGCGGCTCCTTTCCCACATGTCATTCCCCACTTAATTCTGACTCTATCCACTGCCCTATTTCTAAATAAAGGCATAAAAAAAGAAAATAGATTATTAATCCGACCTCCATTCAACACACAATGGAGGTCAGAATTATGCTTCTTCCTTTTTGGGCTCATACTGCTAATCTAAACCAGAGTTAAGCCTCTGTGAAACAGTTACCTACTGGTGAACTGAAACTCACAAGAAACAGATGAAGGGGCGCTTATCCCGGGGATGTTATGGATTCAGAACGGCATTTACGTCTGCAACTTAAATGCAGAATAGGAAGTCTTAGCTTGAACTCATTAAACGCCAACCACTGGCCAAAAATACTGAGTTGAATTGGCATCCATTCCCAGAGGCATATATCTCCGTCAGAGGATGATTGCTGATGGGTTTTTAAGATTCAAACTAAAGTGATTAGTCTTTACCATTTTAAATACAATATTTTGCTCAAATGATATCTAACATTATAAGAATCATCATGAAATGTTCTGTTAGATGTAGAATTTCTCAATCAGGAGACAGATTTCGTACTTGTTTATTTTGTATGTCAGCTCATGCAGGCTTAGAAAGCACAGAGTGTAATTCATAGCTATTTTTGAATGTGGTATGTCTCTCTTTGCATGATGGGTAATGTAGCTGGTTGACTAAATTGCTTTATAATCCATTCCAGGCATATTGAGGACTACCTCAATGTAGCTGGTTTGGCTACTTTCTTGACACTTCTGGTAAACAGAGGCTAAACAATGTTTGAGGTTTTATTTTGTATTAATCTCTGTGAGATCACTCTGGCAGCTCTGCCTCCTTTTTTTTATCCAGAAACATGTAAAGGCTGATCTTGTGTCATTTTAACTTCAATTGGAGTTATGGTCGATCCTAAAACTTTTAAAGAACTTGGTTATAAGAATGGTTTGAAACTTAGTGAACGGCACTGTGCAAAGAAATTAGATCAATATGTTAGGTGATGCTCACTTTGCATAATTAACAAGTATGCAAGGAGCAAATATAATCCATGAGTATTAAACAAGAACAGTAAAATATTCTGAAGGGCTGTCTTTAAACTGCTTGAACGTCAAAGACGTGGGCGCAGCTTGCACCAAGCTTTCCACATGAACTTGAAACCCTCACTCCCCAGCAGCCCTCCATCTCTTTCTTAAATAATGGTAGATTCCCTTATATTTATTTGTGTTTGTGTGTGGATATGTGTATGTGTATGTGTGTGTGTGCGTGTGTTTCCAGTGGCTCTTTGTCAGTGGGAAAACAAATCATGTGTTCAGTAGATACATTATACAGAGGGAGTCAAGGTCAAACTTGCGGAGCTGTTTACCGCAGCAGCAACCACGGCTGGCTGCTGCTTTGTGTGGGATTTATTGCTGTAGGAGAGGAGGGTGAACGCAGAATGCTGCTATCATATTGATGACAAACACACAGGCCTGAAAAATAACAACAAATCTTTAAGGCCAAGGAATATTTTAAGATTGAGGGTTTGGATGTTTTGAAAGCTGGGACAATACTTTCTACAAGTTTAAATCTCAGGTTGTTTTTTTTGGTCATTGTTATACAACCCTGTGTCCCGCCCCAAATTGGACTTTGTGTAAGATGTAAAGAAAACAGAGTGTGATAATTAACATCATTTTGCAATCATCCTGTGATTGACAATATTGCAACGACAACGTATCACATGTTAAAACTGAGAAATGGCATTGTTTTTGTAAAACTGTTTTTAAAAAGTTGGGACGGCGGCACCATTGGCCTGCTGGTTAATGCGTGAGCCCCATGTGTGGAGGCTGCGGTCCTTCTAGCAGACGGCCTGGGTCCGAGTCCAGCCTGTGGCTCCTTTCCCCACATGTCGTTCGCCACTCTCCCTGCCCAATTTTGGACTTCACTGTCCTATCTAAATGGGCTCAAAACTAAACCTTTAAATAATACAAAGTTGGGACAATGGCAGCAAAGGACTTGAACATTTGTAAAAGGCTGAAAAAAACTAATAAGGTAAATTGGCAACTGGTGAGTAACATGATCAGGTAAAAAAAGAGCATCCAATAAAAGAGGCTGAGTCTGAAGCAAAGATGGTGAGAGGTTCACCGCTCTGTGAAAGGCTGCATGGGCAAATAATGTAAGCAGTTTAAGGATGATGTTTTAAAACATAAACTTGCAAAGAATGTAAGGACTACACGTTCCAAACTTCTGTCTGGATATAATTCAAAAGCATGGCCTGCTGTCTCGACTTGTCACCCATTGAAGATGTGTGGGGCAATATGAAATGTAAAACAGGAAAAAGGAGATCCTGAACTGCTGAACAGCTAAAGTCCTACATTAAACAAGAATTGGAAAAGATTCCACTTTGAAAATTACAGAAATTGGTTCTCCTCAGTTTCCAAACACTAACGTAGATTTATTTTTTGGGATTTTTTGCCTCAGGACAGTGGATAGAGTAGGAAACCAGGGAGAGATAGGAATGACATGCAGGAAAGGAGCCACAGGCCAGACTTGAACCTCGGTCGCCCACTTGGAGGATTCTAGCCTCCAGGGGTGCGACCTAACCACTAGGCCATCTGCGCCCCAACGTAGTGTTGTTAAAAGAAGAGGTGATGCACACCATTGATGTGTTGTTAAAAGAAGAGGTGCATGCTACAGAGTGATAAACACAATCCTATCCCTACTTTTTTTCAAACATGTTCCTGGCATCAAATTCAAAATGGGCATATAGGGGCAGGCCAGTGGTAAAGGTGGTTGTCTCTCAACAAGAAGGTCGAGGGTTCGATCCCCAGCTCCTGCAGCCATTTGTCGAAGTATCCTTGGGCAATATACTTGTTGTATTGCCCAAGTTGCTTGTGAATGGGAATTAGTTAAAATTGACACTTTACATAGCCTCTACCATCAGTGTGTGAATGGATGTGATTGGGTAGGTGTCTTATAACATGCGGTGTAAAAGCGCTATAAAAGCTCAAGTCCATTTACCACATACATTTTCAAAAACAGTATTTGTCAGTTTTCAAATTTGACATGTTGTCTTTGTGCTATTATCAGTTCAAAAATGAGGTTTCAGTGTTTATAAAATCATCACATTCTGTTTACAAAGCGTCTCAACTCTTTTGGTATCCGTGTTGTTCTACCTCTGAAGAAGCTTAGATTGCTTAGAACACTTTTTAATTTATTATGCTCAGGATTGATTTTAATATTGCAGATTATTTCCAATTCAGTACTTTAGCGTGGTAGGTGATGAGCGCCACTCTTGACCTCACTAGTTTTAATGAGCTTCAATTGTGCACAACATTACGCTAATAGGCTATAATTTGTAGCAATCAGCTCTCGTGAAAGAAAAAAGGAAACATCATAAACACGGCATGGCGAGCGAGATCTAATCATGCACTTCAGAGCGATGTTTGCGGATTGCAGATCTCTTTTAAAAAATTAGAATTAAATCCAGCCGGTTTAATGAGCTAATTGATTAGTCACTTTGCTTTTTATGCTCTGCCACTTCCTGGAGAATCGTGTTTGTTGATGCAGCGTGAGGAAGAGGAAATTTAAGACGAGGATTAGATTGTGTAACAGGCTGACTTCAAGGCTTTTTATTTATGCTGTTGTAGCTCGCATTAAACATCAAACCCATTATTGTTTAAGCGGAAGGTTTAAATATAGAAAGAGAAGGCTTCTCTTATGTAAAAAAAATAAAATAATAATGGCTCTGGACTTGTTCTCTTCAATATTTCACATTGCTCTACATTGATCCCTGAGGGTCCTTGAAAGCTGCCCCAAACCTCCAGAGAGGGTTTATAAGACACCTGACCATTCTCCCTGTATTCCTGAGAAAGTTGGCTGTGGGAAGATGCCGTGTTTTTTTTTAACTGTCAGCAGCGGTGTGTTTGATGTGTTTTGACAATGTTGTTTGTGACCGATGGGCTCCTCTGTTGAATACATCCTGCTGTCGAACTGCTGAAGTGATGGAGCTCAGAGTGACAACCTGGCAGATAGAACACGCTGTTTCTGACTGGTTGTTTTTTCTGCCTGGGACACTTCGATGTGTGCAGTAATAATGTGTTTTCTACCATTGCTCACTTAGTGTGTGTGTGTTTGTGTTACAGGCCCTTTCCATCAGAGGACACAGCTTTGAATGAGGATGATGTGTACCGGAGCCTTGAAGAGCTGGCAGAGTAAGTACACATTCCTTGTTTTTGTCAGTTGAAGGACATTTCATTCAATTAGATATACCCACTGGATACTTCAACTCACCTTAAGCACCAAGTCTTACTCCAACCCTTACCTTTACTTCCCTAACCCTAGTATTAAAAAAAAAAGAATTCATTATTTACCTTGAATAGTCATCATCTGGTCAACACCTTGTTGGTATGTTTTTGTTCCCACTGTTTAATTGAATGTTATCCTCACAGTGTGGTCGATGTCATTTGAATAGTCGATCACATATATGAAGACTTATTGTTAGTTTCTAGCTGTTGTTAGATCTGTAAACAGAGGCTGCAATAATTAAAGTGCAAATACTTCACTACTACAATATGATGCGATGCGATACCATACGATAAAATACAATATGCTGCCATGTGATACAATACCACACATTATGCCCCCATACAATACAATACGATACCACTTCAATAATACGCATAGGGACAGAAATTACCCCTTGTAATTAATTGCGGGGGTGTTAGGAGCGTAGCTGACCTGATTGACAGGTGGGCGTGATGTTTCAGTTTGCAGCAAGACATTCCCTGTCTGACTGATTTTTATATTTGGGCAATTAAGGTTTTTTGATAAAGGTTGAAATAATTTAAGTTAAAAAGTTCCCAAAATATGAGGTGAAGTCTAGTCAGCTTTGCACAAAACAGGTGGTAGTAATATCTTAGAATTTCATTTCATAACGTGCATTTTTTTTTTTAAACCACAGAAGTCAACTAGTTGAATCAGCTGCTGCAAAATAACAGTTAATTTCACTTTGCAGTAAAACGAGTCGTATTCTAACAAGAACAAATCAGACAGTTATTTGAAACTGATTAAAATTGCAAATTAGTTTTTTACTCTGCTGCAAATTAGCTATCCAGTCCATCAAAGAAAAAAAGAACCGAATATTTTGCACTTAATGAATAATTGCTATTTTATATGCAGTTTTACTTTTTTTTCAAAATACACAAATAACCCCTGGTGTTACAAAAAGAAATTCTATCATTTACAATGTTCAGCTTTTGATGTTTCACAGGGAATAGTGATTGCCCACTTCTTCCAATTTCCCCCCTAACTGTCTAATTACATAAGCGTGGATTCCTCTGTCACTCTGCCCGTTGCCATAGTGACGCCATCTCTGTTCTGGCTTATGTTCTAGCTGCCTTTCTGCTCGCCTCGTTGGCAATGTGTTAGATGGGTGGGTGGGTTATGCCGGGTGTGAAAAAGAGTCGAAGGGTCTGAGAGTTCCAGCAGTGACAGCAGATTAATTGAGAATGATAAGTCAATCACTCGGAGATGGGTGCCATTCATCACCACAAGATAGGAGAGGGGAGAGTGGGAGCTTGTAGGTTATATATATAGTATATGCTCGCTGAATAGATTGTTGTGGTGCAGAGTGTACTCTTGCTGGAGGAAAGAAGTTACCGCCAAGCAGGCTAATACTGGATTAAAGTGCATCTTAGCCAAACATGTAGCCCTGAAAGCCTGGAACATGGGCTCTTACCTTGAAAACTGAACAGCATCTTGAGCATCTTGCACAGAAAGGAAATCCTAAAGAGAGAAGAGAACACTGATTTTAATATTTTAGGAAAAAGAAATGTGATTCAAATGTTCTCACTGAAAGAAAATAAAACATGAAATATGTCCATGTCTTTCATCATGTACCCTGTGGTATGATCGCGCATAGCTTCAATACTCTAGAGATGTTTATATCAGACTCATATTTCCTGACATGTCCCAAAACACATCAGGAGATACTATGCAAGCTTCTTTATTTGACTGATAAACTTTTTTTCCTCACATGTACATAAGCCGTTTTTCCCGGCTCCCTTTGAACGCACCTTTTTTTCTTTCTACAGTGTGGCAACTTATTTTACATGGCTGAAAACTCTACTCAGGGTTCAGAACCCATCTCTGATCAGTCGTCATGAAATATCAGCCGTAAAAGGGCTGGTAATTAAAAGATAGAGGGCCTGGTTCACTAAGAATGGATTGCAGTAGCTAATAGCTCCCAAAAATTGCGTATTGCATTTGTTCCCGCTATCTGCTCCATCTAAAGGTCTGATTCAGTAAGCACAAAGCGCTAGTGATATTCAGGGGCATTCACGCACGTGCAGTTTGCTTTTCTTTTGTGTCTGACTGTGGAGAAAAGCAGTCTGCACCTTTACTCCGTGTGCAGATGCACCTCGTGCTGACGGAGCTGTTTTGTCCACATGAAGATGATGAGCCATGAGGGGAGGGGACACTTTTTCAGGGTTGGGTTTTGTTGTGTTGTCAGTTTGGTTATTGTTTACTTGGACAAAATGATTTTCACAGAGTTTCAACAAAGCTTCCTCTCTGAATGGAGTGAGCACAGGCAACTCACATCCTGGTGTGTAACAGCTCCCGAGTCCTGACTGTCTCCACAGATGTGGATGAAGTGTTTAGCCACTGACAGCCTGGGCCTGATTTAACCCCTTGTTATATGATTCATTCTTTTTAATTGATTTGCACAGGTTAAGCGGGCAAAAAAAGCAGCCAATCCTTGTGTGAGTCGGGCCCAGAATTATCCAGTTATTAGCGATCATACTATCACTGTAACGTCACCAAGCCCCCTTGTAAAGCAATTGAACTTAAAAGTGTGTTTCGATGCAGTTATAACCTTTGTTATTTCTCCAGCTAGTGGTCTTGAATTGACCTCCAACCTTTCACCTTCTAAATCCCTTTTTTCCATTAGCGAGCTTTGGCCTCTTAAACCTTTTATTAGCATGTGGCTAGAGTTCACCTCTTTTTCCTGAAATGGTCAGTGGTGTTTTTACATGGTGCTCTGTATGTAACTTGTAGGTACAGGAGGGCTGGCTCCTATAGAATTAATCACTTCACTGTGAAGCACTGCTGCTCTTGACCTTTAACAAAGAACATGTATGCATTTAGTTTCATCAATGGACGGACACATAATTGATTCATCAGCAGGTCCTGCACCTAATCCAATTGGACACGCGTAGCACACAGGCCACACTAGCAATAACCCTGCTCTCAAAGACTTATTAATTAGCCTGAAATATTGATGCATAATAAACCCTGAGTGCAGGAGTGCGTGGGAGCACAATGATCATCTTTCCATATGAAAACTGTCTTTTTTTAATGGAATTGTTATGGATTCCCAGAGGAGTAAAAAATAAAACACTGATAGAACATATGGTGTCATAAAAACAACAGCTTGTATGGAATAAGAAATAAAAAGCTATATTATCACCAAAAAAATGTTTAGTGTGAGAAGATAAAGCAGGATTGAAGAGTAAGATGGCACTATTATAGGGTACAATAAAAATCAATACCATGGATAAAATGGCATCATTAGGTTCAGTGATGAGACGACAAAAGATACTAACTGCAATGGAAGGCAATCTATAAAATGGATTTTGAGGTGAGATTTAAAAACTGAGATCATGTCAGAGCACCAAATGTTCAATGGAAAACTGATCCAGCAGCCTGTGCAGCAAAATATTGATTAACCTTTCATTTTAATGTGGTGAAGTTAAAAGACATGAACTGGTGGACCCCCAGAGGTCTCTTGGGGATGGCTGGGAGTTCAATCTTCTGTAATGCAATGATGCTACACTGTATTTATAGATATAACTACTTTATTAGATTTACTCTAAGGGGCTTGTTATGTACCTGTGGTTGACTGTTGTTCATTTTAGAGGTTTTCTAGAGGTCACTTACCATGTTTCAGGATTTCCATATTGACAATATCATGTCAGAAGTGAGCTCTGTTGAGGCTTTAAGCTGTCAGAGCTGGTTTCTGTAAATAAAAGGCATTAGGATTTTATGGAAAGTGCAGGTGTATGCATTTATAAAGCGTCCTTTGATTTGCATTCTGCTCGGCTCGAGTCAGGTGAAGGGCCAACATCTTGCCTAAGTGAGGTCTCCTGGGTCAATGTGGTGATCCTGTTCTATACGTCCTTCCTGTTGCTTCAGGATGTCACATCTCTTACTTTGACTCTTGAGTCCTCGTCTTGAATGACTCCATCCGGGAGTTGACAAAGCATGAAATGGGGGTGGATAGGGGACAGTCGCCAAGGGACTTTTGCCTCTGCGAAAGCCGCACATGGATTTCCATTCCGAAGCAAACCGTGTCAGAAGGCTTTTGTGTCACTCTTTTGCAGTTTATTTTGCTCCATTAATCCCTTGGGCAGATTGACATGAAAAGCCAATAGAGGAAACGGATGGAGCTCAGCCAAGGTATTATTTACTGCAAGGTATTGAGTCTGAGGTGTTCAAACTGAGAGTTAATGTCATCAACTGACCATATATTCAGAAACAACATATTTATATCAAAGTAATAGCTTCTAAAATGTTTATAAAAATGTAAAAATATATTTTTTTTAAATGAGCAGTGAAAAAAGATAAAAAACAAAACCAAAAAAAGTTGTTTTAGAGGCATTTCCCCATTTTATGAGCGTTATTTATAACTTTAAAATGTGTTATATCCTGCCTGGGGGGGAGGGGCAGTAGCTCAGTGTGTAGGGACTTGGGCTGGGAACTGGAGGGTCACTGGTGCAAGTCCCAGTGCGGGCCAAGTCTGGAAATCCTGGTCTGGTAGCTGGACAGGCGCCAAGGTGCCCTTGAGCAACGCACCGACCCCCCTTCACCAGCTCATAAGTGCTCGCTGTGGATGACATAACTAAACTAAACATGAAAACTAATGGTAGAACCCCGAACGCTCAGCACTCAAGGTCTGCTGGGCTGATGAACTTTAAACCACAGCGTGGCTCAAAAAGTTTTCATTGACCTACCTTTGCTAACTTCTGCTTGCATTTTGCCCTTTTTGTCTGTGTCTGATTATTTATGACATAATGGTGATTAATGCTGATTGGAGGAGGCCTCTTGTGAATATTTGCCTCAGACCCTAAAAGACCCCAGAATCCCCACTGACAAAGGGTTTACTTTTTAATACACTTTAGCTGAAAAAGTGCATCCTTAAATACACAAGAACATAGTTACACTCTGTCTGTTTTTCGTTGTTGTTATCATGATGTAATTTGCTTATTCAGACTGAAACTCTGGCATTTATTTGCCTCTAAACTAATGCTTCCGCTGACATGACTTAATACACTATAGGCTGTTTGATTGAAAAACATTTCCTCTCAATAGTCAACCAGTTAAATCCCTTTAATTATTTTTAATCCCAGACAGTGCAATTACATGTTGGCATATTACTTCTCATTCGTACCCAATGCTGCCATTCTCTGTTATTAATGTTATCATGGGTGTGTTGGAGTCTGAGTTTAGCAGTGTGTGAAATAAATTAAAATTTCACCTGTTGATGTTATGTAAGCCTCAAAAAGCAGGGAATAATTACACGCACAGTTCACTCTGTGGAATTAAATCATATCTTCCTGTGCTTGGGGACCTACATGTGTTTTGTTTGATTGCTTTTAAAAAGTAATGTTTATTTTTGTTGAACCCAAAGTAATTCTTCTTGGCCAGCCGATCAGGATAATATTTTTACTTCAGATTGAGGTATTTGTTTACTCTTATGCGATGTCTTACTCGTGACTGAGCCTTAACAAGGGCCTTTCCAGTGTCCTTCTTAACTAACACAGTGAAAACTCCTGATATTTCCAGGAGGAGTTGTACGTGTGAATGCAAACAGCTGAATTTTTCACTCTGACTTCACCCAGAGTTTCTCCTGCCAGATCATTGGTATTTTTTCCGCAGCAAGTCCGAGCGGGATGATAATTCAGCTCGAACCAATTGGAGGGGGAGTGACATTTCTATTGTGACTGGAGTCAGTGCATTGAGCCCACCAACGCTACGATCTTCGCACACAAACTTAAACGGCTGCGTTTTGTTTTCTGTTCGCCAGTATGTTGTTCTCCGCTCTTTTGTTGACATTATGATTCTGCCAAACCACGCGTAGCATTGATATGAAGGCAAATATTGTCATTATAGCATTGTTTAGCGGACTCTGTTACTTTGTCCGCTACTTCCGCGTCTTTTTTTAAAATCAAGTCTGACCTCGGGAGACCCCCGTACCCCTTCGTCCGTCTGAAAGGGATAGTCTGCCGCTGTGAGGAGCATATGTGAACAGCCAGGTCAGGAGAAATAGTAAAGTATTTTCAGGAGTGAATATGTGAAAACGGCTAGAATGATTTTGATGTCTCCTGATATTTTCTGCCTTCATCAGTCCAGACTTCTATAATTAATTACATGCAGATTATAAAAACAGCGAATCAACACATTGTTTATTTTAATAACTTTTTTCATATTGTGAGTTCATGTGATTTATTCAACATACAGAGCATTAAGGTTTACTTTTCAGTTTGTGTTTGGGTTTATTGGCTGTACAGATCCAGCATTGCTTTATTATGATGTGCGAGCCCACTACCACTACAAGGCTGAAACAAAAAGAACTTCACATACAGAACACAACATTATTTAAATACAAACCTGGGAGCCAGACTAGCCTTTGGGGACTGCATGTGCTGAGTATAGCTCTGATATGGTGAGTCATAGTCCGCCCCTCCACTGATTTAACTCCATGGCATTGAGGCCTGAGAGCAATGGGCTAGCAGGCCCATTGCGTGCAAAAGCACCGGACACCCTCTGGCCTGTCACTGTTTAATCAAACAGAAAATAAGGTCTAATTCATGAGTCCTCAGGTCTCTACACCCACTCCCCTTCTTACTGATGCATTGTGATGCATACACATGCTAGATCACACACAAATATACACACACACACACACAGCCACACACACACAAGTGCATTTCAATGATTTATTATTGTCCATTAAAGCCCAGGAGACAAGGGCACATAAATAGTAAAGTTGTGGTGAAGAAATATGTCCCTTTCTTTAGTCACGCTTTCCTTTTCTCATAACACACTTGCTCTCTCTCTCACACACACACACACACACACACACACACACACACACACACACACACACACACACACACACACACAGCCCTGGCTCCTGTAATGCAACCATCAATACTACCTGCTTAAATCCCTTACCATGATCTGACATAAGCCTTTGTAACCTTGACCAGATTTTAACACAAATTAAAATACTTACTGGAAATAGGACCACATTTTGTCCACGTTTTATTCTCCAGTAGACGGATTAGACAGGCATGCCTTCTGTTACCATGGTGATTTAGGACGCTATCTGTCAGTTTGTGCAGGCACAATCAGGAGAGAAAAAAGCTTGTCGCTCCTTTCTAACTTTGCAAGTGTGTGCACTCATACCACCAGTATAACAAACGTGCCAAAAAACCTTCTGACTGGTCAGGGGAAGCTGATCAGCCTGTGATCAGCCATCATCCCCTCCTTTACAACTAACAATGCGCAATTAGGCTAAAATTCAACCCGACTTCAGAATTAGTGGTACGATAAAGAAATACCTGAAATCCTACTTTACTTGACTTGACTTTACAAAATGGCATTATGATCAAAGTTGAAGCTTATATTAGTCCTCACAAAGTTGCACAAACAATACACACCTTAACCTTTTTTGTAGGTAAAAAACATGCATCCTTTTAGGAGCTGCAACAGAGTAATTTGACTTTAGAGTCAAATGCATATTGACAGTGAAAACCAGTAGTCAGCTAAGAAGTTCATTAATTATATTACTTAATCACAACCTGTTGGAGGTTTCAAATCTAAATGTCCTTCTAATCTAAAACAATGTTTTTTAAAAGTGGGGGCCCCCAGACCCCTCAGGGGGTTGCCAGATCAAGAACAATCAGGCAGAGTGATTTGGGCCTATACAATTCTTGGAATGTACTGAATCATCTGGATCACATTTGGAATAATCAGTACAGACCATTCATTTAGGAAACGGGCCAAATCCACTCTGGTTGTCTGAAATGAAATTTGATGAATGAGAAGCTTTCCCTCTAAACTTGTAAAGTCATGTCAGTCTAATTTAGTAATCAATTAGTAATCAATGATGAAATGCATTACAAATATCATAACTTGATTACTTGGACCAGTGGATCATTGGATATTGACAAAATTACCAACTGGGAAAGAGGAAGTTGCTTAAATGTCATCACTGATCAATAGAATATTTCTGTTTTAAAAGCTATCACTAATGACAGTACAAGTTCAGGATCAATAGATGGAAGCTAGAGGAAAAAATACAGCATGAAATGGTCTTTACTTATTCGGGGTTTGTTGTTTTCTGTTCATTGTTTTTACTACAATGTCTGCAATTCAAAAATAACTCAGACGTCCAACTCATGTTTCATACTCTCCTCAGAGATCCTCCTCATCTTAGATCTTTACACAGGTTTTATTAATATCTTAGCACCAGACCTCAGTCGTATAGTAATGCTCTCTCTGAGGTATTAAAGCAAAATGAAGTACTACATCTGCACTCTGAATCTTCCCTGCCATGCAACACATGGGTCTCTGTGGAGCTTTCAGAGTTCAGAGAGGAGACACCGATGGGACAGCGTTGGCTGCTCCTCCCACACAGCCTCCTCAGTATTCAACATCAGCCACTTTTACTTAATGAAGACCGAAGGAGAACAGGGCTGAGAGTGAACCAAGCCACCTCAATTAAAACTTCAAACAGGCCCTGCACGAGCATGACGACAGGCTGAATATTTGATAGAGGGCAGCTCTATCTTCTCTGATAATTTATGTCCCCTTTTCGTGCTGACGGTCAAAGAATGTTGTCACAGAGATGGCAGATTCAGGCGGTTGTGACAGACTGGAGCAAATCTCAAAACCTGTCATTTTTACATTGAATGCCTGTAAATGTCTCTTAAGAATATACATGAATTCATTAAAAAAAATCGTTTCAAAATATCCTATTTCGTGGACCCTTGTGAAACATTGTCTAAACCTTGATTGGTGCTAGGGCAGCCAGGTTACAGCCCCATTCAAGAATCATTATTAAGAATACTCATGTTGGGGCCCAGACAGATATATTTGGATAAGAAATTATTCATCCAAGGAAGATAAATCCTCTTTTCTCTGTCCCCTGAACAAACCGGGTCAGATTGCAAAATAGCATCCCTTGAGCTGGTGGGCTTTAAGTGTCCTGCTCAAGGACATTTCAGCAGAGGGGCAAAGCTTAAAACTTAGTCCCCTTCAGGTACCCCTTAAACCACAACTCTTATTTATTGATAATGTTTATGCATTCATTTTCCCAACTTTCAGAAAAGGACAGGTGAATGCTGGTGTACTTAAACAGGGAGAATGGAGTTTTTGTAGTTTGACCTGTTGATTGTGCCCCATATACTGATGTTCCATAATACCCATGGCAAACAATTGTGTTTTCACATTTAGCACAGACATGTGGATGTTATTCTAAAGGGGGGACCAGAGGCTGCTAACGCTAGCCACATTTGGCAAACCAAATGAAATTGTTTAGCCAAAGACATTTATTTGTAAAGATTTATTTTTGGGCTTTTTGTGCCTTTATTGTAGAGACAGGACAGTGGATAGAGTCGGAAATCAGGGAAAGAGAGTGGGGAATGACGTGCAGGAAAGGAGCCACAGGTTGGATTCAAACCCGAGCCGCCCACTTGGAGGACCACAGCCTCCATACATGGGGCGCGCGCACTAACCACTGTCCCACCAGCGCACCCCAAAGACATTTCTAATATATAGTGCTCAATTTTCACTAAACTAACTAGGGAATTAGTTTAGTAATCGTAATTTCTTATGTAGTGACTGCCAAAGTAGGGCTTTAAACTCTGCTTTAGAAACCAATCGATGAAGTCACTGAGATTAATCAGAACACAAAAAAATGAGACATCAAAGCTGCTTTACTATTCAGGACTTTAATTCCCAAGAGCCTCTTTAGAGGAAGCTACCTTAAGCCCATTGTTGTCTGTGTTTGCACTGAGTTCTGATGACACATTCAGTTAAGTCTGCTGATGTGAGAAAAGGCTACACCTTTAGTCCACTAAACAGAAACATCCAGCACTGCAAAGCTGAAAGTCCCTGTACTTTTCGAAAGTATTGCCACCAGAGCAGGGACCTTTTGGGGTAAAAAAATAAAAGTCTAGACACTTCTTTTAAAGCCCTGTTCCCCACCGTGGAAAACACAACTACATTTGAACATTTAACATGGCTTTATGTCAGTGTCCATCTCTATGAAGGGTGGGTATATCTGGTTGGGACTTCTTGAAACTCCAGATTATACCTTGGCATCATGTCCATATTATGTACAATCCAAACATTTGCTGTAATAGGTGCCAATTTTCCAAATGTAATCTAGGTTTTTAAAGGGCTATTAAGTTGGAGCCAACAATGAAACTCAACTGAATCAATGGAAACATTTAACATTTAACATGGGCATTATACTGCGCCTCATTACAAATAATGTGAGTGGAATTTTGTGTAAACGAGGAAAAAACAGTTGCCAGGCTTTGTCCTCCATTATTTAGCAGGCAGCTCTTTACTATCTTTATTTATTTACAGTTTTTAATCATTTATTTCCCTTTTTGGCGACCTTAAGCTCCCTGTTTATTAACATCAGCGATGTGGGCCCACAGCCAAAGTGAAATCCTGCTGAGGCTTCTCCACCGCCTCAATAAGTTTCCAAAACAATAATTGCTTTTACACAACAGAGGGGGATTCTGTGTGGACTCTCAGAGCATGAGGATTTTTCCCAGACGACACTCCTCTCCACAGTAACTGTCTTTTCTCTGCTGGCTGCTTGCCTAATTAAAGGTCAGTTAGCTAGCTGGGTGCCAAAGCAACCTAAACACATTAAAGGGAAATGCCACTCAATAACGCAGTGCAGTGGCGGTTTCTGAACATTGAGTTCTGTGTCCCCACGCTTGGAACACCAATAGGACTCTACAGGCAGGGCTTGTGAAAGATAATGAGCTCGCACTGCTTCGACTACTCCGTGCCTCTCGGCTGTCACAGTAGTTTAAAAGGGACATAATGAGTCTTTTGGGCAAAGTGAAAGTAGTCGTTGTTTTGAGTTCAGGTTGTGTTTTGATGCGTTGGCCGCTTCTTACTGCAAAGCCAGAAATAAACAACTAAGAACTAAAAGAGTATCGCATCAAAAAGTGAAATGTTTTTGTCATAACAAGATGGGGTTTTTTTACAATACAAAACGATATTTTGAACTTCATACAGATCACAACATACTTATTATGTCATAACAAGAAACCTTTTTGTAATACAAACCTAGGATTTATCTTGCTATAACACAAAGTGATTACGTGTAATTTTGAAACATGAAACAATACATCGACTTATTTGTAAGCTTTAAACATTCTGTGTCCAATGATCATTGAGCCATAACAACATGAAACTCAAACATGCACCACTGCATAATTATATATAATTATTATTATAAAATAAAGGATTTCCATTCGATTATATTACCACTAGATCATTCAACATTGCTCTTCTCGGCTGCTAGTTCTACAGCATTGTTGTGGCACACTTAATTAGCATTACTTATTTATACTATCGTTGCATTTTAATAGACTAATTGTCTATTGTTGTTTAATAGACTAATTATGCAGTGTCCGCATTTTAATAATTAACAATGTGCTATAACGGCTATTATAGTTTGATGCACATGTTTTAGTGATGATTGAAGGGGATCCATGTGAGTCAATGTGCTTCCTCCTCGGCTCTTTGGAAGGTTCAGTTATGTATTTATCTGGAAATAAAATCAGATCACCATGGTCCTGTTCATAAAGTGACAGAAGGCCCTCTCTCTTTTCACAGTGAGCATGACGTGGGTGAGGATGACATCTACGACTGTGTGCCGTGTGAGGACGATGGGGATGACATCTATGAGGACATCATTAAGGTGGAAGTACGACAACCCATGGTAAGAATTTAGTGACACAATTTCCTTTCTTTGTTTTGTCTCAGTTATTGATAGTGGTTTGTCTGGAGTGTAGGTTATACTGTAAATCTGATGCCATTTTAAGGTACATGACTTACAGTAAGTATTGCATTTTCTAGTAACATGGACACCTCTTTTATTTGGATGTAATCCATTCTCTTTAAGGATTTCTCTGTAAGTTCAAAACTATAGTGAAGCAATCACATCCTCTCCCGCTTCCCTTTTTATATCTATGTGATATGTATTTCAAGGCTTCTTTTCCCTTAACACACTTTTTTTATTTCTTGCATAACTGTTTTTAAATTTGACTTCTGACTTGCGCTGCTTTGCCTTTTCCGTGCTGCAGATCAGATACATGCAGGTGAGTGCTCATGTGCTTGTGACTCATCCCCACCCTGTCAGCTAACTCCCTTCAACACTTAATTTAAAACAGTCCCAAGAGAACACCATGCCAATTAGAACACTGAGCTGAGCCAATTGAGAGAAAAAAGGCGATCCCATCTGGTTCAAAGTCTGAATCAGGGCCCATTGGAGACCGTTGTGACTTCAGCTTGGTGACTACAGCGTTAACTGACATCACCGATGAACACAGCTGCTACATTGAACATGAAAGAACAAGACAATAGCAGTTATCCTGCTGGCTTTGAGTCCTGCTTCTGATTGGTTGATTACATGCTGGATTGAGGCCTGGACTGGACATGCGTTTGTACATAGTTAGCTCCAAATTTGTATTGTCATTGCTTGTTTTGAACAGCCAAATCTTTCCTGGATGGCCAAATCAGTAATTTACCAGCTGGGCTACTCATTTCACTGCTAAAGCATAACAAATCTGTACAGAGCTGAGACCTGTACCTATGTAGGATGCTCATTTGAGCAGTCAGTGCATTGTTCTTTCAAAGAAAATCATGCCATGTTAGTACATGTAGACTTACCCAGACATCTGGTCTCATGAGAAATGTTTTATGCAGATACGTTTGTGTCTTTCCCCATCATCTTCCACCCCCTCACAACACCCCTGCTTGCATGGCCATACACTGAAAACCTTGAAGCGGCTACATTTACATAAATATTCCTTGTTCCTCTGGCTAGTCCACCCACACATACAGTCACAAGCTTGCAGAGTCCAACCTGAAGGACAGTGCTGTAGCTCCTAAACCGCACAGTCGGTATTTATTTTTTAACAGCTTTAGATTTTTGTGTTTTTCTTTTGTTCCAGTAGCTTTTAGTTTTATTAGTAAGTATGTTAGGCAATAAGCCATAACTATCAATGTTTTGGCCAGGACTTGCTTGAAAGCAGTATTTTTTTTTTTTAATCGGGGGAAAAACAAGGTAAAATAGACTCTTGAAGCCTGTTTGATTTGTGTAATCCCATCATGGTTAACATCAAATCTGCAGGCATGTTTGTCAGTGGTTCAGTATGGTCGCAAGGTAATTCAGTTTAAGTGTCAATTGGTTGAGAAAGACTACATGGCATTATCTTATGGGGATAATGCAATTTCATGGATCAATTGACAGGATTGTGCAAACAGGTTTTACGCTGTTTGGAAATTCAAAGAAACCAACCGCCAAATCCCAAATTGTTTTTGCATATCACACATTTACCCTTAAGCTATAAATCATCACTGTAGAGGAAAAAAACATAATCCTGGTGGTCTCATTAAAAAACAGTAAACAATGATTACAAGAAAATAATGCAACGGTCTCTTATACTGTATGTCATGAATCAAGAGAATATGTAGACGTGTCAGAAGTCAGCAAATACATTTTACACTTTTTAAACATGAATTAAACCAATTGGCACCTGTGATGGTGGCATTTTTTTAGGTATATTTTGGGGCTTTTTAAGCCTTTATTTAGAGAAAGGACAGTGGATAGAGTCTGATATGGGGAAGAGAGTTGGGAACTACATGTGGGAAAGGACCTGGGCTGTCCGCTTAGAGGACTGCAGCCTCGGTATATGGCGTGCTAACACCACGAGAGTGTGGGGAAGAAGATGCGGGAAAGGAGCCACAGGGTGGATTCTGACCTGGGCCGACCGATAGGAGGACGATAGGAGTTTTGGTCCTTTAAAATCCCAAATAATGCTTTCTCATCACATCTTTAGGTAGAACAGTGGACACTGGCTTTAGCTAGAAATCATCACTAAAGACCAACAAACATAATCCTCCACAGTCTTACTTATAACAGTAACCAATCATAACAGAAACAAGGCAAAGATCTCAAATGACAACCCTAACAATCATACAGTGTGATGTTCCTGTTCTAACATCTGTCCGATTCTCTCTGTAGAAAATGGGTATGACAGAAGATGATAAGAGAAATTGCTGCTTAGTCGAGATCCAGGAGACTGAAGCAAAGTACTACAAGACATTGGAGGACATCGAGAAGGTGAGTGTGAGAATGTGTCAGTGCACATACATTTTAACGGGCTCATACTGTATATGTGTATTTGTAGCTCCTGGAAGAAGCAGTGCAGCATGTTGGCATGTTGGAGTTTCCTTTTGTCCCGCTGTCTTCTTTGTGTTCCGGGCCTGTGGGCCGGGTCGCAGCATGGAAATGTCAGCTATTGGCTGATTCATTGGGGGGCACAAATGTCAGGGGCAGATCAATTTGGTTATTATTAGCTCATCCCCCATAGGAGACTGTGACCCCTGGGGCTTTAAGTATAGACCCGCACATTAAAGGCACAGGGACATATACTTGAACGCACAGTCCTGCACACACAGTCAACAGGTGTTGGAGATTTTATCCTTAAAAAAGGAAGTTATTACTATCTACTTCCAAGGTTTTCCCATAAAAAATACACATTTTTTGTGCTTCAAGAGTCATATTCTCTCTCTCTCTCTCTCTCTCTCTCTCTCTCTCTCTCTCGCTCTCTCTCTCAGTCTCTCTGTCTCACTCACACACACACACACACACACACACACACACACACACACACACACACACACACACACACACACACACCCCGTCTCTCTCAGTGTGAAAATGAACCACAGCTGAGATCAGCGCTGCTAACACATCGCTTTTCTCTCTGACACTGCGATGTGATAGAAGCCCCACAAATCATCAGCTTGGCTAATTTCATTAAACCAAATGTGTATCCTGTGTTTTCCGCGTCGGGCCAACACGGGACTAAATGCGAATAAATAACCTTCCTATGATCAGAGGACTCGTTAAGCTTAATTGAGTTGGGGTTAATAAAGCCTGTCATCTCTTCATTGCTTCTTAGTTGATGTATTTGTTATATTTACGATGATGGAATGTGACAACCATAAAACAATTTTATTGAAACAATAGGCAGGTTTTCCTCTCTAAGAGTTCAAGCTGCATAGAGAACCGTTGTGCATGTGCATTCATAGCAGGTGCTATAATACACCTTTGTTCACAACAATATGGCTGCTGTTTTTCCTGTTTTTATATATATTCTTTTTAACAAATGTGTCTCCTATTTCTCTTTAGAATTACATGATCCCGTTGAAGCAAGTCTTGAGTCCACAGGACATGGAGGCTATCTTTGTCAATCTGGAGGTGAGTATCAGCTCAAGCTGAGAAAATGATGAATATACAGCATGCCTGGATGTGCCGCACACCGTGTGAATAATTCAATATGTGTATGGATGGCTGAATGAATGACAGGACGTGTAGCATTTGTTTAAGTTAGCCGTGTGACGCTATTCGAAATTCACGGTTCGGTATACACTTTTACTTTGGTGTCAGGCTTCAGTGTTTTCATCACAGTGGGGAAAACAAAATGTTATTTCCTTTCAATCTTTTTGAAAAGAGTTGGCTAAAACTCTTGCTGCAAAACGTGGTCAATAATACATTCACAACAAACCGAACAGCATCTTACAGAAAGGAGCTGGCTGTGCGCTCTGGGGCGCTTGGATGAATTGCTTGTGCACTGAGAATAAAAGTGCTGCACTTGCGTCTCTTGGTCTCTATGACAACCGTCTCTTAAAAAAAACAAAAACGTTTTTCCCATTCAAAATTGAGCATCGAAAGGAGTATGCTTGCCCTCCTACTTTATCTGGACACAGAGCAAGGAGCATGTTGATACAGGGCATGATCTGTAGGACACAAAAACACAGGGAATATCATATATTTTTAAAAGAGCACCGGTGACGTCAACAGCACCCTTCTGAAAAGTTGAAAGATTTTCAAAAGGGTGAAGCATTTGGGAAAAAAAGACAAAAGGCGCTACGTTTTTTTCTCCAGACGGCCGCCTGCTGCTGCAAACGCTCGTCATTGAAAACAGACGCTGGTGCTCAGAAAAAAAACGCTAGGTGGACTCGGGGCCTAAGACTGAGATTTTGGAATTGCATATGCAACACGAGCGCATGTATGAGTAACAAACTTTAGGCCTTAGTATAGGTGGTTTGGAAGTCACTCCATGAACACATGTACAAACCCTTGACCCATGTCGTTCCATTTACTGTAAATTTGTGTTTCTTATTCAGTCTGCATACAGAAACACTAAGCTGTCTGCCTTCAGAAATATAACTCCCCCGTCCCCCAGCCTCCTCCTGTATTAGCATTTAGTCATTACTTATTTGGAATGTTCAGCACTGAATCATGTTCATTAAAAGTTGTTTATCTCAGACTCTGTAAGGGGGTGGTGTGAGCTCAGGGACGGGTCTGCACTCAGACGTGTTCCAGAGCAACACATGAGCAGAGTCACACCGGCAAAATAAAATGCAAATTGCTGGAATAAACAGTTAAAACCTTGACTTGAGTGTCCTGCCTGAGATATGAGCCTTTTCTTTTTCATAAAGAAAACCGGCTTTGTTGACTAATAAGGTTATGGCTGTGGATCACTGACAGAAAGGGGGACAAATACTACGAGACGGATTGACAAATAGTGTTTTTGTACTTTTCATAGCGTATGTTAATAATAGAAATGAAAAACCTAGACCATCATTATATTTAACTGCAATGATTAGCTGAATGTCTACACTAACAGCATTTATTTTAAATTATATATTTGGTATATGCCAAGACATAGACTATGTCAGACTGTAACAGACTTAGAAGACTGTACTCTTTATGTACTGAACACGTCTGGATAAATACATACACCATTGAACTGTATACAACTTGGTATTTAAAGGAAGAAATTTGCATTATAATCTG
Organism: Tautogolabrus adspersus; assembly: GCA_020745685.1. Taxonomy (NCBI): domain Eukaryota; kingdom Metazoa; phylum Chordata; class Actinopteri; order Labriformes; family Labridae; genus Tautogolabrus; species Tautogolabrus adspersus. Next base: position 7,336,570 of record CM036549.1, on the reverse strand, counting down.
TTGACTGTAGTATTTATTATGATGTCCACTCAGGATGTAATCAAAGTCCACTTTGCTCTCCTGCGTGCCATCGACCTGAACATGGTCAGCGGAGGAAGCGGCCTAGGAAAGATCTTCCTCGACTTCAAAGAAAGGTTAGTAACCTCAGCATTACGTTACAAACATCCACACATTTTTATTTTTTGGGTTATTATATAGATGTCCTAATGCATACAACGCATGCACAACTTTTGCACCAGCAAAACCTTTGCAAATGAATCAAGAAGTCTCCATCTATCTCACAGAAGACATGCAGGGGGTTGAATGCACACATAAATGTGCTGCAGAGCAAACTTCACCTTTTTGTGTTGATGCTGGTTGCAAATATTTAAACGAGCCATTATGCAGTCATTTGGGGGAAAGTTTTCCCCTTTTCATGCAATAAGTCTCATTGCAAAAAAAGCATTTAAAACGCAAACACCAGCGCTAACAGCCTCATGCATTTTCAGTACATCCACAAGCATTCTAAGTTCAAGTCTAGCAACAGAATAAACCCTCTAGCTCATCATTTTTATATCAACAAAACAGCTCCTTCAGCATGAGAGCTCGGCTCCGCACAGCGTAAAGGTGCAGACTACTTTTCTCCATATTCAAACGCAAAACAAGGGCAAACTTCACAGAGCAGGACTTTTTGGCCATGTTTGCGCCTTTATATCATTAGCACCATATGCTTGAACATGACTCAGAATCTCCAACAGCTTTGATTTAATTTTTAAAATACAGTCCTCTTACCCATCCATTAAGTTTTGTCATCATAAATGAGGTGTATACATTTTCTTTTATGAAAAAATCATGAAAAATATGCATTATTTCTTTCTATGAATCATTGAATTTCAAGTTCTACAATCTACAACCTATAATTCATTTAGCAGACACTTGTATCCAAAACGATGTACATCATAGAGTAAGTACAACACAAGTGAGGATCTAGGAAGGAGAAAACAACGTCAGTAAGTGCAACCGAACAGAACTAAGTCTGATCGGACACACAGGTGCTGACAGGCAGTGCATAGAGGCAGAGCACAGGATCGGCAGCTGTTCTTGAAATTTCTTATCAACATCATTGTCATTATCAAACAAAACCATCATCAAATCATCATCAAATCATCAATATCATTAAGTGCGTAGGTGTTCACGAAAAGAGCTGGGTCTTTAGCTTTTTCCTAAAGGTGCAAAGGGACTCTGCAGATCAAATGGAGTTTGGCAGTTTGTTCCACCACTGGGGGGCGACAGAGGAGAAGAGTCCAGTGAGAGGCTTAGGGCCCTGTTGTGAAGGTTGGATCAGACGCCTTTCATTGGCAGAGCGTAGTGGGCGAGAGGGATGATAGAGTTTAGGTAAGGAGGCGCCAAATTTGTTGCTGTTTTGTAAGTGAGCAGCAGAGGATTAGATTTAATGCGAGCAGTAACTGGGAGCCAGTGGAGCCAAGTCTTATCTTTTGTGTGACATGGATAAAAATTCTCAAAACACTTACATTTTATTTAGAACATTGAAATTGAAAAAAACTCTTTCAGATTGTCCCATAGACTTTGATAGCGTTGGAGGAAAGGACTTGATTAGCAGGAGATTTATGTGTCGTAGGGAGATGAAAGCGCTGTGAGTCGGGAAAGCTGAGGTTTATTGGCGAACAGGGATTTCTCAGATGGATCTCAATCTTGCCCTGCTGCTGTGCAATGTGTGGGTAATTTGCATCCCCTGAGGGGAGCAGCGATTTGCCTCCCTGCTGTGTGCTGAGTACCGCTGCTTCATAGGTAATGGTAATGACGGTGATGATAGGTTCTGGCCCTGGACATGACTCCATACACAGCCATGGATAAGCCACTCTCCTCTAATGATGCAGCCATTACTGAAAGAGTGAGTCACACACTTCACAGCATGTACCTGTTCTTGCATACAGAAGTATGCATTATAATCCCATGCACAGTGATCCTGATGCACACATATTTTTTACCCCTCATCATCCTCCTCCGTCCAACCTGAACCAGGCAATCACATTCTATTTCTTTAGGCAACGTCAGTTTGCATACAGAAATAGGCACAGCACAGGCCTCTTCCTGAAGCCTTGGGGGGCCATATTACACAAAGTTAGTGTGACACTACTAGAGACTCTCACTAATAGATGGAGGCAGGCACATGTTCTCTTCCTTTATCACACACACGCATGTACTATTATTACTGTTTCCTTATTCTTAATTTATCTTCTCATGACTCCCTGATCCGATGGGGCAGTTGTTGGAAATCCTTATTTGCACCCAATCCGAGATGAAATGATTTCAGCCAGCGTTCAGTGATTATAGAGATTATATCACTCCCTGTATATATATTTATTTATTTTTATTTTATTAATGCCTGAGGGAAATTCTGTTTTTTTACACACTGCTACCAGGGAGCGTACCAGAGCGGTTGGAGGTTTGTTGCCTTGTTCAAGGGCACCTCAGCAGGACATGGGAAGTGCCATGGCACCTCTCCAGCTACCAGACCAACTTCAATATTTTGGTCCGCATTGGGACTTTAACCGGCGACCCTCCGGTTCCCAACCCTACTCCCTACAGACTGAGCTACTGCCGCCTCAGTCACATATCAATGCACTTCTGTGCTTCTGTGCTCCTCTTGTTTTGTGGTTGACTACATTGTCTTTTCTAGGGTCTATTGCTTTTCATAATGAAGGACATAATGCCTCGTAGAATTGATTTTTTTAGTGAACAAAATTTAACTGGCCTGGAAAGTAGAAATGGGTTTACTGCATTATGACAAAAATTAAGTGGACAAGGAACACAAGTGACATTTGTCTACTTGGAATTTGTTCCTTTTTGTTCACAAGACCGAAACCACACACTGACCACTGATATGGTCACACACATTTTGGATAGGCTGAGGTCAGTGCTGTGTGCAGGTTCAGTCAGGTTATTTACCTTAAACTCAAGACAAATAGTTGTGGACTTGATTTTGTCCACTAGGATTGAGGTCTTTTCAAGTCTACTTGGAGTCATGGACCCAAGACTGATTCTGGGTAGGGTAGATGTAATGTCCAAATTTATTATGGTCATATATACTGTACCTGATGTGGAAAATAAGGTAAAAGAAATGTTTTACAAAGAGGTCAAACCAACAGCATCTTTTATCCGGGCCTCTGAACAGTCTTTATAAATAAAATATAACACCAAGAGTGAAAGTGCAGCTAATGTGCTGTTATTAAAATGAGGCTGGCTGTTGAGGTTGAGAATTCTTACCGGAAATGTTGTTATTAAAGTCATAGGTCTTGGGCAGTGTTTTGTAAGTTCACACTTAATAGAGCTAGCTCAAGGTTCAGTTCACACATATTAAAATGAACTAGCTCATGTTTATAGTTCACAGTTTTAAACTTTGAACTGAGTTCACATTCTTTTCTCTTTTTTTGGCTGCACTGAGCTCCTTTTATCAGTCTTCCCGTCGTCTAGTTATAGGACATGAACGGTATACTATAACAACTCATTGGTTTAATAAATATCACAAGGATCAATTCTGTACAGGAAAAAGCAAAGTGACGTGTGAGTTCAGCGTGTGAGTTAAGTATTATGAATACATGACAACTAACTGTTTGTTGAGGGAGTCAGAGAGTGAGAGTTAGAAAGGGAGGCAGAGAATGAGAGGGAGATCGCAAAAGATAAAAAATCGCCTGTAACCGGATGTTTTTAATTATTAACAAAGTTAATTTATGGCCTCTTTTAAAATGTGTTTATCTGCCATTTTTGCCCTTATTGCATCGGACAGCTGAAGAGTGACAGGAAATGTTGGGAGGAGAGAGTGGGGGACAGCATGCAGCAAAGGATGAGGTCAGATTCAAATCCCTGGCTGCAGGGACAAGGAATACAGCCTCTGTACATGGGGCGTACCGCTTGGCTATCCTGGGTCCAATGAATACATACTTTCTACTGCAGTATTAATATTTCTCTATACATACTTTTTCTTTGCAACATATATTTTTCAGTTACTTTTAACTTCTCAATACACATTATCTGTTTGAAGGAATACAGCCTCTCTACATGGGGCGTGCAACATAACCGCTAGGTGCCCCACTTACGTGATTTCTGACTATGCTTATTTTTTAAGATATTTTAGCAGGGGTCACAAGAAAGACCGACTGAGCTTTGCAAGTAACATCATTCACTAAATAACTGTCCTGGACAACAATGCAGAATAAGAGCGTTGTGTTAAAACGCAGGTAGACTCATTACAGGAAAAAAAAAAAACACATTGACCTTTAACCTCAATTTTAATTCTTCCGCATAGAAGACGAATACCTTACATTTCCTGCCAGGCGTATTCTGTAGCCATGAAGAATATATATCGGGTGCCATAAATCCGACTTCAGCAAAAAGGGCCCTGCAACTCCTCGTACCTCTCGGTATGTGAGCGTTTGTTCGCTGCCTCCAGAGTCAGCTGCACTCACGTTGTCATTCATGAGTTACAAATTGACTTGTTCACCAAAAATATGATCACATTCATTGTACCCTCTCTCAAGTCTTCAATATCATGGCGAAAACAGGTCTGATATTTTAAAAACAGCTAACCCTACCTCAGTCCAATTTACAGTCTAAGTTAGGGTTTGGGCCCATCAGTTTGGACCTGTGTGGCTGTGGCTCAGTTGGTAGAGTTGGTCGTCTCCTAACCGAAGGTCGGGGGTTCGATATCCGCCGCTACTGTACATGACCGATGTGTCCTTGGGCATGACACTTAACCCAAATTTGCTCCTGCGGTGCATGAATTGATTAGTTAATGTTGATGGTCATTTTACATAGAAACCTCTGCCATCAGTGTGTGAATGTGTAGATGTGACCTGCAGTGTAAAAGCGCTTTGAGTAGTCAAAAGACTAGAAAAGCACTATACAAGCTCAAGTCCATTTACCATTTACCATTTTCCTGTGACAGGATATTACGTTGAAAAATGATTGTAAAACACTTACCAAAAATATTGTGAACCAATCAACTGAAATATGATTTAAAACAATAAACTTTAACATTATAAATGTACTTAATAGGGACCCTAACCTTGAGAAAAGATCACAACTTTGAGGCTACCTTGTTGTTTTGTGATGGATTCTGACCTTTTATTTCTGACAGAAACATCTCACATTTACCTTCTATTCATAAACAAATCTTCCGATGACATACCGTTCATATTTACTGTCGGTGACATTCCCCAGAATGCAATGCTGGGTTATTTTAAGAGAGCAGTTCATTAGATTTGCAGATTCTGTGCGTCACAGGCTTTTGCCTCTCTTCATGTGATTGACATGTATACCTGCCTCATTATGAGCCCCTCTTGTCCGTTGCGATAAGCTACAGTGACCAGGGGATCTGGACAACAGCCATGTTGGCGATTATTCTGAGGACTTGACTTGGAATAATTAATTTGGTTATCTATGCGTGTAAGTTCCCTCTGACCTTTACAACAATGTGCTTGTACCTTTTTTTCTCACGTCGGTTCACGAGATGAAAAGGTTTATTTTGTTTTTGTTCTATTTGTCATTGAAGTGAATGCCATGGTTGAAAATGTCATTGGCTTATCTCAAACACTTCTCAGCATCCAGACCTGACCTGAATAGAAAAGTGGGCTCAGAGGAAGCTCTTTAAAACTAAAAGGGCATCTAAGTGCCCTCTTGTTGACATCCTTATTTCCAACATTCCCCAACTCATTTCCGGAGTAATCTGGCTCGCTGATATCCTTGCATCGCCTAATCATGGCTGCACTATGAGCCTCTTTATTGGAGGTCTTTGCTCTATGTTCTCCTCCATTTGCTGTGTGCTGAATATGTTGAGTGGAGGTGAGGGGGTCCCAATGCCATGTGTCAGAGAATATTAGCTGGCTCCACAGCCTGTCACTTCTGGTTTGCTTGGAGAGTTTCTCAGTCGTTTGACTCGGCTCTCGGGCTGAACAGGGGGGGGGGGGGGGGTGAAGGCCCAGGGCGCAGTAAGTCAAAATTGCATTTTCTGTAAAATAACATGCACGACAGCATCCTCATTATGAAAGAGGCCAGCACAGCAGTGCCATATCAACAACACTGAAAAGAATGTAGACAGCCAGTTTTGACTGCACCAGCGTAACTCTCTTACCCAAAGGGAAACTGTCTCACACAACAGCTGTTTAGTGGTTGTACTGCTTCTGTTTTTCTTTATACTTGTGCCTGTTTCCACTCAGATGATGGTCTGCTTTTCATTAAAGTTTGCACAATATTACAATTAGCTTTACTAGGAGAAGTAAATGTCAGCTTTTGTTGACCGGGGAATCAAAGATGAGCAAAGGGAAGGAACAGATAAGTGCAAGCATGTAAGGATAAAATTCAAATCTATTATCTTTGCAAATGTTTTATGAGGAAGAAAACACATTCAACATATTAATGGGACACTTACAGATCAACATGATCCATGTTGATGCACTCAGTGCAAACTCACATTTAGTTTAGAACTCTTTCATGATTTCATGACACTTCTAGAAGGGAAATTTGATATTTGCTTGCATAATAAGTTGTTGAAAATGCTGAAAAGGAGCATCAGAAGTTTGGGTAATGCAGATCATCATTTGCAGTTTCATTAAGATACTAAATGCTACATTCAGACTTTGATTGATATACTATAAACACTTTATGTTGCAAACATTTAATAAAAAGTACAAGGAGAAGACAGGAAATGATGTGATGAGTTTTTACCTTCCACCCAGTGTTTCCGGAGGTGGTGTCAAATAAGCATTGAGCTTATTGTCATGACACGGCCTCATTATGTATGAAGAGTGGATGCCTGCCGCAGGAAGTAGAGTGCTTGCATGTCATTAGCCCTTTTGTATTATTGCCAGTCTCAATGAGGAGGACAAAGCTTTAGACTAGCCTCTCAGACAAATATAATAAATACAGCATTAAAGGGACATTTGGGTGAGAGGAAGTGTTTCTTTTTCTTTTCTTTAGCTTTTTTAGCCTGTACGGCCGGTGTTCTATCAAATAGTGCTACCCATCGAGATGTGCTACCAGGCAGTTGCTTAAGGATAAGGATAAACTTTATTGATCCCCCAATGGGGGAAATTTAGATGTTACAGCAGCTCAAAAACAGGAATATAAACAGTATCAATAGCAAAAAGTTAAGAAAAAACAGCTACGTGCATGTTTACATGAATATGCTTGCAGCTCTTCCTGTGATATCTTAAATAGAGGTTTTATTATAGAGTATCATAACATGCTTCTTGTTTCTTTACAGTGCGAATGTAGCCAGAAGTGTTGTTTTAAAGTGATTCTGTACTGGAAGCATTATTTGATAGGGGAGAATTGTCCGTCAAGATACCATTGCCCTGAAATCTTAAGTAAAAGAGTATCAAAACTTGCTCCTGAGTAAGTAGTGAATGAATATAAAGTTGTTTTTTCCTGGTAGCATTATTTCACAGGGGATACAGATAGTCTTTGCTATAAAATTCTTGACAGAATACTGGAACACTGTGCAAATACAGGCCTGATTTTTTTAGTTGCACAACTGAGTCAGAAGTCCGGCCAAATTACGGCTCAATGCTGTGTTATTTGCGATGCATTGTGCGGGGGATAAGAGGGCCGATCATGGCCGAATCAGATGCTCACGATAATTTGGCCGATCAGATCTGCTGAATATGCCTCAATTACAGGAGGGGATGCATCAGCCTTAGCAAATAAAACATTAGCTCACAGATTTGTCTGCCATGGTTCCTAAGCTACAAGGCACATAGTGGAACACATAAAGACACTTATTTGCAAGCACACCCACACATCCACCCACTCAACCCCACACACACACGCATGCACATAAAAGACAAAGGAAAGCCTTCTTTCAAGTTCAGCTAGATGAGCAGTAAAAATTCCTCTTTGAATCATTTTCATTCACTTGCAAGTGCTTTGATAAAAAACAAAACAAAAAAAAACATGTTGGTCCCTGTGAGTACATTTCTTAATTAAGGCCACAATCTGATGAATATAAATGATCGTGAAAACAACCTTCATAATATCAAGCCTTCAGGAATTGAACAACATGTCCCTGTTGAAGAGCACTAAATGTTTTGTACCTTAGAAGTGAGTGCTCATCCTTCATTGGGTTCTTCTTAACCAAGTTGATCTTTTAAATTAACTTTAATCTTTGTAATCTAACAATCTATTCTTTTACCACCAGGTTTTCTAAATTCATTTGGAAACACTGACATTTTTAGGCGCCAGTGACCTAGTGGGTCAGTTCACACGCCCTAAAGAGAGGCTACAGTCCACAAAACGGTCAGCCCGGGTTCAAATCCAACCTGTGGATCCTTTGCCTCGTGTCATTCCCCACTCTCTCTCTCTCTCTCTCTCTCCCTAATGTCTGACTCTATCCACTGTCTTGTCCCTCTAATAAAAGCATAAAAAGCCCAAAAATAAATCGTGAAGCTTTTAAAGAAGCTCTCCATGTCATATTGTGTCTTTATATCTATATGATGGGTGCCACAAACCATGCTGTGCTGCACAGTCCACCTGCTTTTTCCTAATGGATCAACCACCCATTTATCTCAATAACTTAGTTGTCCTGGATGGATGAGGGCTGAGGGGACCTGTCTCCCTGAGTGTGGATCAAGTCTTAATCAGGAGCTTGTTAGCCCAGGGCCAGTTTAACCAGGGTAGAAGACTAACTGCAGGGAGGCTGTATTGAAAGCGTCTCCTGGGCTCCTGTAAAGCTTGAGTAATCATAAGGAGTGGTGCTCTAAGGAACACAGGATGACCATCTGATGAATGGATTTGACAGCAAACTCTGCTTTTCAAGAGAACTCAACCTCTGGCAAAAATATCACACCACTACACAGTTTTACGGTCAACATTACTAGTGCAGAGTTTTTCCTTTGAGAGATTGTGTACGTGCTTCAGAGTACAGAACTGGAACTGCAATCATTCTAGAATCCAAGGCAAATATACTTATATCATAATTGGATTTCCAAGTCATTAGCTAACATGAGGACCCCATATATTACACATCAAGAGTGGGCTCAAAAAAAACGATTTTTGCTTTGTTAGAGGGACATTTTTGTGTCACTGTCATTATGAAAGAACAAAGTCACTTTTCATTCAAATTTAATTTATTTATTTAATTTATGTGGATTTTTAAAATACCGTAAAGGCAGGGTTGGTAATTTTCTCCAGATACACTTTTTAAGATTTTGGTTGAAATGGTCTTTAGGTCCTGACAGAAATTAATAACTCATGTGCTCTGAAAAAGGAACAAACTAAATATTCCTCTTTCACAGGGGAGTCCTGGCTAAGACAGTGGCACAAAAAAGACACACAAAGGAACAAACAATAGACAACAAGGACAAGCAGAAATGCAATAAACGATGAATCAGCAGAATTAAAACAACATGATATGGAGAAATAAGTCAAATAGTCTTTATTCCTGGTCTTCAATAACAACATGATGTAAGTCATCTTGCAGTATTCCATGCTCATAAAATAATGAAGTTGAATGTAACCCTATAGGCCAAAATATGGTAGCAAGACCATTAAGAGAACAAAACATTAAGTTGTTAAAAGACACTGAATGTGACATCTAAAACTAAGCACATAACATGCATGTTTGTCTGTAGTGAAATGGCCAGGTGTCATGTCATGCAGTTTATTGAATGAACTGGTATCTCTGCTCCATCAGTCAAATGTTCACTGGTTGCTGTTTTTTCAGTGCTGCTCTTGTCTCTGTCACAGATCTATAAGAGGCTTAATTAGACTTCAGGGTGCCAGCTCTCTGCGCCGCCTCTCCAACTCTACTGGGGTGGGGTGGGGTGGTTTAGCACTATACCAGCAGTGCCAATGCCCTACTTTGAGTCAGTGAGTGAGCAGGAGGAATGTGTGCCACGTGCAGTGGCATCCTCCAGGCGAGATGACTTTGAACTTCCTCCCAGCTGAACCCACAGATCTGTGTCAGGGTCCCATTGTAATATCTAATGAACGCAGTTCTCATATCCTCACTGCTTGAAATTAAGAGATTTTTTTTTTTTTACTCACACGCTGATAAGAGGGGCTCTGCTGAGCAGCTGATATAAAGCAGCGTCCTTCATTAGTACTCTGTGAATACAGTGAGTCTGCAAGAGGATGCAGACCCCTTTAAATGTCACCCTGGGATCAGAATTCAGTCATTTCTTATTCATGGTATTCACGTCCAGTCCTAATCATAATTCATTTATACACATTCATTTATCTGGCCCATATAGTGCCTAATGACTCTCAGGCTGACCGCTCAAATTGTGTTATTAATCTAATAATTAATGTGCAGTTCGTCGCCTGAAGGCTCCAAGACTATCACCACTGCAAAGCTAATTGCTGACTCGCAGCAATTTTCCTTGTCTCTATGTTTTTACAAAGAAATGATATAATTCCAACATTTTGATGATAAAGAATAACCCCATTATTCCTGTTTGAACCTCTTTTTTAGATTTCAACCATACCCTAAGCTATGGACAGGTTTTATGTGCCCTCATGTCTTGGACTTTTCTCACAGAGGAAGCAGAAAATATCTGACTCCAAATCTCAGCTGCAGATTTCTCTTAACAGACATTAATATTTTATTGTTATGAGCAAGAACATTTTTTATAAGTGTTGAGCTGCAGAGGGCCTTATGGGAGTGAATGCAGTTAGCAGCTGAAAAATGGAATGTAATCAGCAAGTCTGTAATTTTCTTTGTCTCTATAGTACTTCAATATCACCGTCATCATTATCGGGTCTTTACTGAGAACTCTTACACTTTCTTCTCTTTCAGCCAAAGATAGGATTGGTTTCACAAGGCTTTAACAGGATAATTGGAGAATGAGGAACTGTGACACAGCATTATAGTGAAAAATTGTTGATTATGTTGTGTCCATTTCCAGGTTGTTGATCTACGGTCAGTACTGCAGCCACATGGAGAACGCCCAGAAGACACTGGATGAGCTAATAGCAACACGAGAGGACGTGAAGATTAAAGTAGAGGTGATGTCCTTTAACACGCATCCCAAAACACAAGAGACACTACTGACTTTGTACTTTTTTTCTTGGATTATGCATTCAAGGGTTATCAATGAAAACAAGCCTAAATGTAAGGAAAGCAAAACAAGATCTGCACACCCAGAAGCTCCCGTGCAGGATGTGTGCAGATCTTGTTTTGCTTTTCTGACCTTTCTTGTTGTTTGGATCCAGCACCCACAGAGGGATGTGCATGTCTTTTTTGATTTTTCAACAAGCCGAAATGCCTCAAAACGAAAAGAAAAAAAGGGGGCATGTGCCTGGTGGCAAAAGTTATCTATGACTCCCATTACACCCTGTATCAACATCAGTCCTGGGTGATTGGATCGCAAGTGGACAACTCCACTTACACAATATCAACGCATCCAGGACACATTGAGGACTTACTGAGATCTGAGCATTTATGCGACACACGGAGGTGGTCATAGGACCCCTTTTTTCACATTGTTCTCGTAGCATATACACCCATTTCTCCTAGGCCACATTAAGGGCCGCAACTCTCCCTGTATACGTTGAAATGAACATGTGGGGTAACAGTCCACTCACTCTCATACATGACTGATTCAATGTTTTCCTCCTGTGCCTCATGAACATTTTATTTTTCAAATCATTTCTGATATCATTCAAGGATGTAAAGATGTGGATTATGAAGCTTGTTGTCCTTAAAAATACAGATTTAAAGTGTCCGGTCTTCATTTAGTGAGGAAGACTGTATTTAATCTTTGATACAGGATGATACCACACTAAGGTGGACAGAGTTGAAGACTGCACAAGTAAAAGCTGTGATAGCATAGGTTATATTATTAGAACCAAGCGCAGCACAGTTCATGATAATGTAGGGCTGTGACAGTACAGATGTTTTATAACATGGATCTCTGTGTTGATTGGATCTTGTCTCTTTTTTTTTTTTTTTTTTACTGCTAAGAGAAACAACAGTCAGCAGTGAAGTTCTTATATGTTAATAATCCACACAACTTTAAAAGAACATCAGGCTTCATGATCAAAGTTTATAACCACCTGCTCTGAAAGGGTGTCCTTGTTAGTTTGCATTCATGCAGTGTGAAAGTGTTATAAAATCACAAGTGGTCAATGGAGACACAATAGGAGACACATGTGCTTGAACCCTCGTACATGGTGCCATCCATTTGTGATCCGATTACTCAGGAGATATGTTAATACCATGTTTAACTGACCCCTATGTGTAACACCGAGTCAGACTGTTTGGAAATTCAAGATTGAAGTTTCCGTTTGTAATTTTTCTCATGTATCTGCAGACATAAAGAGACACTCTCCCAACCCCAAGCATTTAACATATAGACACACACATCTAAAAATCTACTGAGGAATTTAAAGTGCAAGTGCAGCACAGGTAAGAATTGTAAAGGTGGAATGAGAAAGTGACTTTATTAATAAAAAATAAACCAGACAAAAACATTTAAAGCCACAAGACAGCCCAAAACAACTTTACCAGAATAGAAAAATGGTGATGATGCAGTACAGCATGTCACAAATCAGACCCCCCCCCCCCCCCTTTTCCAGAAAACAAAGCACAGTGATATTCATGTGCCTGCAGGGAAAGCAGCAGTAGTGAAAATCATGGTGATCAGATGCAGTACATTAGCGACATTAAATCTGAAACCAGCAACCACCAAGACACAAACAATAAAGTAGGTTAATACGTTCATTCATCATAACAAGCAGAAATACTAACATTTGCTGGGTCATGCTTCTCAGATATGATAATCTGATTGGTGTTGATACATGCTTTTAGGAAAGGACAAAAAGAAGTTCATGAATTTATGTGAAAAATGTGTTTAAGCATATTTGACAAAACATGTTACAGTTAAACTAGGTTAAAAGCTAAATAAATCATTTTAACATGTTAGCTACCTTCTAAAGGGAAATTATACAAAATAATACAGAATGTGACATCCTTCATAACATCAGTGCTGATGGAAAAAGGATGGCATTGAATATATTCATAAATTGGGTCCAAATTTGCCATTGTGGTGGACTTATTAAGATGAAATCAGAAAGGCAAAAAATGTGATTTACAAATGTGGCATCAGAACGGTTTGATTCAAACATTTCTGTCAAAATAAACATTGTGAATTTTATTTAAAGTACATTCATTTTGAGAGAGGAGAGGATTTGAAATGACTGTCTTCATAACGTTAAATTTGGAAGCTCCTTGTTTATCTTGATGCTGTCTAATCATCTCTAGGCCATTATTCCATGGAAGTTTTTGTCTGGATTATAGAACAGGGCTAACAAACTTCTGTAAAGATCGGATTAATGACTAGAGCAATGGCTCTCAGAGTTGTTGATAAAAGAGTGTGATTATTACAGCCAGGGATGTTGACAATGTGGTTTTCTCTCTGAAAAGAGAAGCGCTCTGTAACCGGGTTAAACAGCTTCCCGCTGTTTTCCAACACCAGAAGAGGGATAAGCAGTTCCTGTTACTCAACAGTTCGAGAAAAGTGAATAAAGAAATGCCTGCACACACCATGTGAGGGACCCTTATAGCATGAATCTTATAAAAGGCGGTTTTCTTCGTCTATAGAAATGTTCATTAGTCAGAAGAATTTCCTAGTCAGCATTCAGCATTGCTGCGTCACAAACGGCTGGCACCACCAGAGCTGTTGTGTCCCCAATGAATAAACCGGCCTTGTTGCCGCTAATGGAATGCACCATGAATGTGTGGAAGCAGTTATAGCATTGCAACAAAACACAATGAATTATTAAACAATGAATGAAGGCTTTTTTGGCAGGAAATGTGCAATGCAGCGTTATGCAATGTGTAATAACTTCCCTGCTGCTCGTGTCATTGTTTTGCAGGAATGTACTATGAAAGTGCAGGAAGGGAAGTTCAAGCTGCAGGATCTGCTGGTGGTTCCCATGCAGCGGGTGCTGAAGTATCACCTACTACTGAAGGTAGGAGACGTCTCAACGCAGCAGAAACTACAACGCAATCCATTTTTAATTGCAACGTTGACGAGAAGGAAATAGCTAGAACATCAAAGCAGAGCACTTTTTATATTTATATCCAAATCATTTGATTTCAGAATAGAGTGTCCATCTTTGCATGCATCACAGCTCTTTGAATTTCTCTCGGACAGATCTTAAAGAAAGGAAACCTTCATCACTTTGATGACTGAAGCAGATGGAATGGAAATAGCTTTTTCACACTTTACTTTCTATCTTTTAACTATCAAACACTCTTCCCCCCTGTAAGGCTTGAAAGAAGGCTCTGAAACTGTGTAGCTTGCCTTTCGACTAGAGGAAGCTGTAGTCAGCTTGAATTCACATCATCTACATTACTATGCTTTTCTGAGCAGTGGCCCAGTTTCACTGTGACAAAAAAAAAGTGCAAATTTATCAGATAAATTCTTGTTAGCTTAATTTCCTCGAAACCTTTTTCTAAAATGTATATGTTGCATGATAATGGTACATCAACAATCATCAATTTGCATCCAGGTTTTTATGAACTGTGCATTTCTGATGTAGTATTCTGGCTTTTTTTGCTTAATTTACCAAAATAGGAAAAGCTCCTCCATTGGTACATAAATCAAATAAGGCCCTCTAAAATTTACATGCATTGATTTGTAGTATGCATGTTGATGTTTTTTTAAACTGTCTGTTCCTCGTGTCCGCACTGAGCTCGGGAAAAGAGCGTTAAGTTTTGCTGCCCCCTCTGCAGGGAACTTTCTCCAAAGTGACTTGAAACTGGCAGATCTTATTTCGCTTGAAGCCTTTCGCTCGATAAAAGATAAAAAAAACACGAGACCATTGGATAGTGCCTGTGTTTTTGAATTATAATCTGTGATCACGATTCACTGTTTCTTAATCATTTAATTGTTATTCTGACGTGTGCTGCTGCCCTCTTGGCCAGGTCACCCCTGTGAAAGAGATCTTGATCTCAATTGGTTAATTAGGTGGTTAAATAAAGGTTAAAAATAAAAATAAAAATAAAAATATGCAAGTGATGATTTTCTACCTATGCAAAAACAAGCATTGTTCAAAAACGATTTAAGGTCCCTGTAGGGCTACACATAAAAAACAATAGACCTTTACTATTTATGAGAGTAGAGGCCATTTAAAAAGTGCTTTCAACCTTGCAATACTTCAAGGTAAATATTTCCTTTTCAGAACACCATGTTATTCCTGTTTGTTAGATGTAGACACAAAGATTTAGTCAAAGAGAAGATTCATTTCTGTGTTTATTCTGTACCTTACCAACTACCCTGTGTTAGGGTCTGTCTGTTACTGAGGTTTGACTGATGATAGTTTTCCTCTGGTTTTGCCCTTTTTCTTTTATTGTTTCACTGACTTTTCGTCTTGCCAAACTCTGTTGTTGTTGTTTTCGTGGCCAGTTCATCAACTATTTGCGCAGCGACTCTTTGCCCTTTTGGAAACTGTCAAATGCACTTTATTACTTTAAAAAGTCACCGTGGTAACACGCACTGCTACCTGACATTTAAAACTATACTGCTTAGGCTGTGTGTTTTTTCCCTTGCTTGTGCTTTGGTTCAGACTTGGTTTTTTTAATAAATTGTTTCCTTCAGTGTTGTTCTGTCCTCTGATCCAAATATGTATATTTATTTGTCAAAATAGCCACAAAAGATAAGTCAATCAAAGGAAAGGCATTCTGGGGTGCCGGGTAGCCTAGTGGTAATTTTGACCAGAGGCTAGGGTCTTCGTTGCAGTGGTCGTTGGTTCTAATCCGACCTGGGCCCTCTGCTGCTTCATGTCATCCCCCACTTTCTCCTTCCAACATTTCCTGTCTCTCTTTGGCTGTTCAATCCAATAAAGGCATAAATGGGCCACAAATGTAAAAAAATAAACAAGGAAAGGCATTCTGCCAGTGTTTCTCTGTAAAACAATTACAACAGTGTCCTTCAAAAACAAGTTTCCCCTCAGGGATAATAAAGTTAAAGTTGAAATTATAAATTAGTAATTATTTTGAGGACAAAAAAAAAGGCAAACATTTGCATCATTTCAGCTTCTGCATTGTGTGTGCATGTTCTGAGCACACACAATTTATATAGCTTATTTTCTTTTCTTTTTTTTAATAATTGGAAAGCAAATTAAGCTACTGCCAACTATAATCAGCAACTCCACACACATGCACGGATTCTGCTTGTTCTTATATTCAAAAGTATAACTGCAAACTATATCTGAAACCTTATTTTCCTGCCAACATTTTCCCTGCAGCTCTTTTCCTGGTGGTCATGTATAAGACACGCCTGCCACTATAATAATCCCAGTGATTAATTTAGCATGTTAATGAAGGCCGAGCATGTATCAGAGTTTATGATGTGGTGGGTAATGGACGGGGGTGGAGGCGGGTGTTTACGTCAGGTGATTGTGGGACTATGCAGAGAGTGCTGCTTCTTGTGTATTAGTTTGAATGGAGCCGCTGCAGGAGTCTCAGCAAGGCACTGAGGTGAAATCAACCACGCGCTAATCAGATTAAACGCACCCCATTTCACAACTTCCCACAGCTCTGTAGTAAAACTCAGCTGTGTTGTGGCTTCAGGGCATGTCAGACTGACAAGTCTTGTTTGGGAGTGTGTGTGTGTGTGTGTGTGTGTGTGTGTGTGTGTGTGTGTGTGTGGGTGTGGGTGTGGGTGTGGGTGTGTGTGGGTGTCCAGTCATGCCTAAGGGCACATCTGCAGCTGATTTTGTATAGATTTCATCAAAGCAGTGTTATACAATTTGGTCATGGGTTGAATACTCATCTCTCGTCATCTTTTATGTATCAGAGCTGCACTCTAAATAAAGTCTATTCAGCGACATCATCTCATAAGTCATTCTCCTCAAGAAGGGTTTTGAATTTTTGATGGACTCCCAATGTTTTTTAGGGACCCATGTGATCATGTCTTTCATCTAAAGTTGGGTGAATGGGTTCTTACAGCAGCATGGTGTACCTCCTGCTCAAATGCTCAAAAAACTGCTGAGTAAGCAGGTCACTTGGGAAAAATGAAAGTAGAAAAAGGAGGTGAAACCAAGCTCGAAAGCAGTACTTTCCACTTGATAATGCTGCTGCTGGTGGGAAGCCAGTCAGGGATATTGCGGTTGTTAATAAAGTAATAACTGACACTGTTAGTTCAGGATGCTTGCACAGTAGGAGTGGTGAAGTGGGGGAAGTATCTACAGCGCTACACCGTCTTATGAAACTCTTTGCTAGCATTGATTCATTGTAAAAGTCTGTCATAAACAGTTGTTTTCGTACACATCATTGTGTCTTGTATGAGGGAGTAGGTTTGTCTATCTTGTAAAACCGAAGGATGGAGCATTGGTACATTTATCTTTATAAGGCCATACTACATGAACTGCCTTCTTATGTATGTTCTCTGCTGATTCCCAAAGCTGTCAGCAGCTGTAGCTGGACTCATGATGTATTTCAGTAACTCGCTCTGTCTTTGGTGGAAGTGCTTTTAGTGTGTTTGCTCCATCATCTTGGTCTGTGATGCAGACTCACCTTCAACGAGAGCATTTAGAAGATTGGAGCACTTGGAAGATTTTAAATGCAGAGATAAAGGATCATTTGACGACTGTATGAACAAGTTTCGCTGCTTAACGCTTCTGATTTGTTGATTTATGTAACGTTTGTTTATAGTCTGTCTTTTGTTCTTTGTCTGAAACTTTAATCCTGCTGTCTTGGACAGGACTCTCTTGAAAAAGAGATCTTGTATCTCAATGAGCGTTATAAAAAGTACAGCAATTTGATTATGTGTCACGTTGCATTTCCAAAGCACAGCTTATTGGATTTGCCAACTGGTAGGACAGCTGGCAACATTTCATTTTTATTTATAAAACTATAAAAGATTTCATGACACCATTTTTCTAAATTAATTTGTATGTCACTTTCTGCCATATTCCTTATCCACTTAATAAATCCGCCCAATTTGGCAGAGGGCAAGGTTGGAGGCAGAACCAGAACAATGTAACATTTTTGTTATTGATTGCCTACTTGGAGGACAAAGTGGTAAGAACATGAAATCATGTTTACCATTATCTGTTGCCATAAAAACAGTTGTACCTGGGGGGCTAGTCAGCACAGTCTCTTGCTTCCCCTTGTCTTTATTTTTATGTGTTACTGTTAGTGGTTCTCAGATGAATCTAAATCTCAGCCACAGTCAGTGGCACATCCGTAATCACAGTAAAGAGCAGCTCTACATGTCAAAACAGACCCTTGCCATAAGTACGAGTATTTGTTGTTATGATATATTTCAATTAAGTGTAATGTATGTCTTCATGTTGCTTGTTGCAGGAACTTCTGAGTCACTCAACGGACCGACCAGAGAGACAACAACTAAAGGAGGCTCTGGAGGCTATGCAGGTCTGTGTAACACATGAGCATGAATGTGGGTTCATTAGTGGGCTTTAAAGAATATTGCATAACTACTCCACAGTGCTCAAAGCCATAGCTGTATAAATTGTTCCAAACAGCTACTGAGCCTCAAAGGAGTGTAAACCTAGCATGATATGACAGATGTCAGAAAGATTTTGATTTGAAGGCTGATAGAACGTTTGCGTTTCTCTCACAGGATCTGGCCATGTACATCAACGAAGTCAAGAGGGACAACGAGACACTGAAGAAAATCAGTGAATTCCAAAGTTCAATAGAGAATCTTGTAAGTACAACTCCTCTGTCATATCCTTTTCTTATCAAGTGGAGCAATTTTTCCCAACAAGCGTTTGACTTGAAGCATGTTTAAAGGGTTGAAACACAAATTTAAGAATCGGGTTCAAATGATTGATGATAGAATCGTACTTGAACATGCTTTTATGAACATTGGTTAGGGATGTAACGATTCACTCAACTCCCGATACGATCCACGATACTGGGTTCACGATACGATTCTCTCACAATTTATTTTACAAAATGAGACTGAAGACAAATGATGAATAAAAAAAGGTTCCTTTAATTTTTTCATGAAAACACCAATGCACCTCTAATCTCTCTTTTGGGCTACAAACCTGCTTGTTAGTATGGTTTGGCCTCCGCAGCTGCCATGATAACGCCTGCTTGTTAAAACCAACCGCCTCTGCTCTACAGCTCACGATATTAATACTGCGATTCATTTTTCAGAGTATCGATGTGAAACTTGACACCTTTGAATCGATTTTTAACTGACTCACGATTAATCTTTACATCCCTAGCATTAGTTGGTACAAAACTGTCAATTTCACTTCATACTATTACACCTTGTTGACTGGTATGAATTGTTAGGGGCTGGAAAAATGAGATCATAAGCATTTTCGGTAACACTTTAAATTAAGGTCACAACATTCACCATTAACTTGCTTATTAGCATGCTAATTAATAGCATGCTGGTAGCTTATTAGTTATTATTAAGCGCGTATTGATACCTTATTCTACATGACCATAGTCTATAGCTAATAGGTCATCAACTAATAGTTAATTACTGCTTATTGATCCTAAGTTAGGAAGTTGTTGAACATGAATTTTGTCCTTCACATGCTGTGCTTAGTATGGCTCTTATAAAGTAGAAGCTATTAAGATCATAACCTTCCTAACTTGCTATCAATAAGCAAAAAAAATGTTGTGGGTATTGAGGTCAAACTCTTAGTTAATGGCTTTTAAGCTATAGACTATGGCCATAAGCACTTCATAACAAGTAATAAGAAGCCAGTACACTTAATTAGCATGCTAATAAGCAACTAGTTCATAGTAAATATTGTGACCTTCATTTTCTAAAGTGTTACTGAATTTGTATAAGTGTAGTCTCATAAAGAACGTACACTCACTGGCTGTTTCTTTATGTCTTCATCTTATTTCTTAAGACACTTCTTTTTATATATATTTATTTTTGGGCTTTTTGTCTTAATTTGACAGGACAGTGGATAGAGTAGGAAATCAGGGAGAGAGAGAATGGCTAATGACATGCAGGAAATTAGCCCAAGGCTGGACTCAAACCAGGGAAACCCACCCACACAAGGACTGTTGCCTCCCTACATGGGGCGTGACCTTTGCGCTAGGCCATCTGTGCCTGAAGACACATGTTTTTAAGGAATTTGTTGTAATATTAGGGGGAAAAAAGGCTTTTTTGCAACTTTGACAGTGATAACATAGGACTGCTGAACATGAAGCTACAGCTCGCAGCTAGTAAGTTTATTGGCAGAGAGACTTGAAGCAGCTAGCCTTGTTCTTTCAACCAAAGCTAGAATATCTAGAGAACCTGTCAACATCTCTGAAGCTCACAGATGACCGCAATTATTGTTTTTTTGTTATACTCAACCCACTGCTTTATGAGTCAAGATGTATGTCTGAAACCACATTCCTTAAAATGCTACCAGCTTTGTCTTTTGGAATTTGGAATCATCTGTCCCCATTGGTAATTCAATTTTCCAGCCTCTATCTTCATTTATAATGCGAGACTTGACATCTTATTTAGAAGTCAGTTTTCTTTGTTTTTAGAAACTAATACACCATGACCAATGCAATCAACAGACTGGGATTAAAAGTTAGTCAGCATGATTAGTCACTAAGTGTCACAGAGCAGTAACCTATTGTTGAAGATGTCAACTTTTGGTTCCACTGCTCAAAAAATGGCATCATTTTGTTTCCGCCTGTCATGATCCACTGACGGTGAAATGTCCTCAATAAATCATGTCGCAGAACATGAACAAGAGAAGTTATGTACAGTCTAGACTCCAGTTATTTCCCATATCATTTTCACAACACTCTCCTGGGTTTGGTTTCTTTGACTTTCACTCACTTTTTCTTTTTTCACTTCGACTCCTACTCTACTTAACTGCTGTAGTTGGTTCCCATGGCTGGCTATTAATGGCCAATAGGTTAATTTTGGACATGCACATGGCAACATATGGACTAAACAACTCGGAAAAGTAACTACACATGGACTGAAAAGGTCTCCAGTGTTATCATTTAGTATATATCTATATGGATTCTCTCAGAAATTCAAGGGTAGCTGAATTATTAATGGTTTCTCATTAAATGTAGACGTTGTAGTTGACAGTGAGTTGACATTCCGTGTGTGATTGTGACCTAAGCAGCAGGTGAAACTGGAGGAGTACGGGAGGCCAAAGATAGATGGAGAACTGAAGGTGTGCTCCATCGTCAACCGAACGAAACAGGATCGGTGAGTCAAACTGTACAGGAAATCCAAGCAGAAATAAAGGAGTCCAATGCAAATGAAGACATGTTCTCACTGCAAAATTAACAATGAATATTTGCATTTCGTTGTTCGTGTCTTCAGGTATATATTCCTGTTCGATAAAGTGGTCATAGTCTGCAAGAGGAAAGGCTACAGCTATGAGCTCAAAGAGATTATTGAACTTCAGTCGTATAAAATGTCAGACGACCCAATGAACAACAGAGACATGAAAAAGGTAAGAATGGTACTCTAATTTTGGATCTAAAAATGGAACCAAAATATTTCTTACACGGTGAGATCTTTGCAAAGGCAGCCTTGCTAGTGCAGGTGATGAAACCTCCTGTGTAATCATTACAAATGTTGCCCTTGAGCTGAAGGACCGTGTTGATGGTAATTTCAGATATGGAATTTATGAGTAATGCATTGAAGTGTAAGATCTGCATTGTTCCCGTCCGTGCTTGAACTACCATGTAATTGAAATGAAGGTCATTTAGAATTCATGAAATCGTCCTGCAGAGCATCACGCCGACGGTCTAACATGGCTTCCTTTTTTTTGGTTTGAATCTGCATGTGTCTCTTCATGTTTGCATGTGTAACTGGGTCTTTCTCTGGTGTCTTTCTTTTTGCATGCTTACCAGTCAAGTGGAAAAATGGTAAGCTCAACTGACCCTTTTTATTTAGCTCATCTTCTCATAGTGGCCTATTTTTGGCAATGGTGTTGTTGGGTGTGATTGCTTGGCACCAACCGGCTCCGCCTCCAGCTTTTAGTCAGATGCATCACTAAAGCATGTGGAGCGTCTGTTAGTTCTACATTAAATGCGATTGTAATTGCAATATGTTTTTGTACATATTTATTCAGGTATCACAAGCTTCTGTGCCTGTCTCTGTCATTGCCATCCATATTTATCTCTGCCATCTGTTCCTCACTCACTTTTTCTCCTCAGTGGTCGTATGGTTTTTACCTGATCCAACTGCAAGGGAAGCATGGCTTCCAGTTCTTTTGTAAAACTGAGGAGACAAAGAGGAAGTGGATGGAGCAGTTTGACATGGCCATGTGAGTATTGTTACATGATGGAGTTGGCGACATGGATAAAATCAGCTGTGCGAATGTGTCATTTTAAACTTTGATTCAGTGTCTATTTTTTGCTTGTCCAGTGAATTTAACGTCCAACAAACAAGCTTTTATTTATCAAATAAAAGCCTGTCATTTTTTGTTATTGTGTCCCTAGGTCCAACATCAAGCCAGAGAGAGCCACAGCCAATCAGCATAACTTCCAAATGCACACATTTGATAAGAACACCAACTGTCGAGCCTGCAAGATGCTCCTAAGGTAACGACCTGGATAACTCCACTGCTGCATCACAGCACGTTCCTGTTCTACAATGAATAATAAATGCTCCCTCCTCCAGACTTTCCAGGGAATATGAAATATCCAACAATGTTCAGTTTCAAAACACTTTGTGTTTTTTATATGGGCAATCTTTATTTCAAAAGAAAGCCCTGCACTGAAATATTTCTCATTAACAGAAATGTTGGTGTTTTAGGAAACATGCTTTAGAAGAGTTTCTCGAGTTAGTTTCTCATTTCTGTAGTGTTAAATGTGAATATAATAAAGAAACCTGCTCACTTAGCTTAGCACCAGAAAGCAGGGGGAAGGAAACAGCTCAGCTTGGTGCAAAGGGAAACCCTGATTTGAGGTTAGAAATTCAATCAAACAGCACCTCTGCAGGTGAAAGCGGTCACATTGCATTCGTTTACTAATGAATAACACCTACACGGCTGTCAGTCTACTTAAGTAAAGTGTGCAGGTCATATCACCTCTGCTGTAGGATAAGTGCTTTAAAGGCTGTCCACAATCTCAATATTGTTTGTAGGGAGGTCCCCAAACTTCAGTTTTCTTTCCCAATACTGCACCCTGCAGGTAGACAGTATTTACACAAATACTTCTTCTTTTTCCAAAATAAATTAGATTTAAGCCAAAAGAAGAACCATATCTGGATTATCAGTAACTAATCCATATAGATAACATAAAATATGCACTGGGCTGTTATAACAATTGTATCTACTTACTGTACTGTATGGCTTATTAAGTTGGTGATAAAAAAAATTTCACAGGTTTTTCATTTTACAGATTTACTTGCACACATATACTGTTTACATATTTACATGTGAATTGCAGTACAGCTGACATACAAAGCAACAGAAATTAGAATAACTGTACCTAAAATTTGCACCTGCGAACATGTTTCTTTCACAGCTGATGCAACATATGCAACAGTAATGTAGTACAGGACATTTATGAATAGTTGTACTATTTAATGTTGCTAGTAAATAAGATCAAACAGAGCTTAAGCTCTTAACTAAAGAGAAATTCAGCCACATTAAGAGAGCAACAGACAAACAAACAGACTTAAATCACAGAGGGAACATGCTTTTTGGTTTATGTAACCCCTCATTAGTGTTAAAGTCATCTTTGGAAAATGTCCCACTAAGTGTGACTGAGACTCTGATGTTATTTTTAAACATTCCCACTCCATCTACTCTGTCCCTGAGCAAACCTCCTCCTGTGTGAGAGTGCTGCTCCACTTCAGCAGGAACAACCCGTGTCACTGAATCACCACTTTCACCTCTATTACAGACAGCCCGCTAAACTCCACTATGTGTATTGACCCACAAATTTCATGGCCTGGCTGACCTAAATTCACTGAGCCACTGGAAGCAGGGACCAGCGTTAGCACTCCCTGCTAGATGCTAATTACTGCTGCAGCCCCAGCAGATCCCATCGTGATTTATGGCACTCACTATTCAACATGGCAGTGTGCAATGCATGCAGTGCTACTGTATCCGTAACAAATACAGTGCTGCAGTGCACAGTCTTTAATGGATCAGGTTGATTCTGTGATTTTAAAGGACTGAAGAGTGGAAATGATGGATCATGTGTGTGCACAATCGCAGGCTTATTGTAACAAGCAGCAGCTCCCCTTGTGTGTCGTTCTTACAATGAAGTGAATTTGTGTCTGAGACACTTCCTGTTTGCATTACTAATGTAAGTGTGTGTGTGTGTGTGTGTGTGTGTGTGTGTGTGTGTGTGTGTGTGTGTGTGTTCCCTCCAGGGGTATCTTCTACCAGGGCTATTACTGCTCTCGCTGTGGAACAGGAGCACACAAAGAGTGTCTGGAAGTCATCACCATCTGTAAAATCAGTAGGTGTTTCCTCTAATCTTTTAGCAGTAATGCCTTTTCAGATCCTTCTTTTGGAGGCTGGATATAAAGAGTCAAAGTGTTATAGTAAACTGATAATGCAGGTGAAAGAAGCATAATTGATCGTTTTTATACTGAGATTCTTTTGTTTGTTTCTTTATAAAATCCACACTGATTTTTGAAATGTATTTCTGTCCATTTGTATATACAGTACCTGAGCACTGGTCTGCTTTCAGGTTACTTTATCTGACACAAAAATGGGGGTTGGGTTCATTTGGGTTATGTAGCTTTCCTGTGAGACAGTGGGACTACTTTGTGATGTATTTCACTGAGTTTTGTACCAGTGAAGAAAAAACTACAACTTGGGAGTTATAGGAAGGATAAACATTAATGTGCCCCAGCCTTCACAGCAGGTATTGTTTCTGTTAATTAAACCCATTGTTTCAAACCTTTTATGGCTTTAATGTTAATTAAAAAGCTTCCCTGTGACTCATCATGATGATTTCCATATGTAGACTTGTTAGCAATTTTAATTAAACCAACAAATGTAAAAACAATAACCAACGGGGTACCCCGTGCACAGCAACCTACGTTCTCAGGTACCGCTTGGATGCAGAAACACACAATGAAAAATATATCAATAATCATGGCGCACTGAAAATGACTTTACTGTAACTTCATTGGGAGCGAACAACGCGTTTTACCTGTAGCTTCCTCAGGTTCGCCCAGTATTTTTTGGGGGGTATTTTTTGCTTTGTTTGAAACTTTCTCACAATGGGTCAAGATTACTTTCGATTGAGTTTTTAATGTGTTTACCAAAAATATTCTTTTAAGTGTTTTATGAACTACAACTCCTATGGCTGTGTATATAAATTCAGTAAACACATTCAGTAACTGTAAGAAATGACTGTATTGACAAAACTAATAACAGTATAGGGACTGACTGGGAATGTGAAGAATAAATTGGGTATGGAACTAAAAAGAGCTCAAACTTTTGGCTCCTTAAGCAGCCTTGAGTCCAGCATTTAATTCTTAATGAAGGAGTCCAATGGCCGATTTCTGGGCGCAGTTATCTTGCGGTGGTCGCCATAACTGTGGTGGCAACTCAACGTCAGATGCTGCCTGCTGACTGTGACAGCAACATAGATATAGTAGGATTATAAACATTGGATGTGGCGCAAGCAGCCTAGTGGTTTTGTCACGCCCCATGTACATTATGGAGTCAATGGTCCTCCAAGCCGACAGCCTGGGTGCTCGTCTGACCTGCGTCTCTTTTCCCGCATTTAATTCCCCATTCTTATTCTAGATTTCCTACTCAGATGCTGCCTGCTGACTGTGACAGCAACATAGATGTAGTTGGATTAAAAACATCGGATGGGGCGCAGACAGACTACTGGTTTAGACGCACCGCATGTATGGAGTCAATGGTCCTCCAAGCTGACAGCCTGGGTGCTCGTCTGACCTGCGTCTCTTTTCCTGCATGTCATTCCCAACTCTTATTTCAGATGTCCTACTCCATTACTCTATCCACTGTCCTGTCCAAATAAAGGCAAAGAAGCTAAAAAACAAGAACAGAAACAGAATCAGACGTTAGCTACTTATGTAGGAACCTTAATCAGGGAATTTTAACACTTTAGATTTAACATATTAAACAGTGTGATGGCATAATGGAGAAATCATGATAAAAACTTAACCATCAGCTTCATATTTGTGATAAAGTGCCGTGTAATATACCTTGTACTAGCTAGGTAGTTTTTACAGCTGCATCACTTGTGAAGTTTCAAAGCACTTTTTTCCTTTTTCCTTTCTTTCGTTTTTGGTTTTGCTAATTCAGCTGGTCTGTAATGATTCCATGCAGCTCTTAAATTATGATCGCTAGTATGTCATATCATCAAACTGTCAGGTTGTCATACAGTGGGGACATTTTATGAACCACAGGCTTGTGTATTAAGCACTGCTCAATTTTTTTCCAATGTTTAAGTTTGGCACAAGTGTTAGATCAGCTGAGTGTTCCACAGGTTCTTCCTGATGTCCTTTACATCATTGTCAAAAGTAAAGTAGCATAACTATTCGTTAAAAGTAGAAAATAGTTCACTTCTTTGAACAGCTCACATTCAAACCTGCAGACGCCACTGCAGTAATAGAGGCTTTGGAATCCCCAGTCATTTACTGGATTAGTTTGTAATGAGACAGGAACAAAACAAAGTCAAACTAACAAGAATATCTTGGTGTATTGCATACAATATACATATACAGTTAAGAGTCTTGTGGAGCCCTGACACAGATTATGAGAGCTGCCGTGGTCAAAAGTTCTGTTTAGCTCGATTGTTTTTCAGCCTAGTTATGAACCCTCTCTGACACTTTTTCTTTTGTCTCCTTTCAGATCCTCTTGACTTGGTAAGTAGATCTTCTATTAGTCAAAATACTGTATTAGTGGGCGCCAGTGGTCTGGTGGTTTGTACAGGCCCCATGTGCAGGGGCTGCAGTCCTCCAGGCGGGCGGCCCAAGATCGAATCCGACCTGTGGTTCCTTTCCCGCATGCCATTCCCACCTCTCTCCTTCTCTCCCTGATTTTTGACTCTAACCACTGTCCTGTCTCTAAATAAAGAACCAAAAATAAACCTTAAAAATTCAGTTCTAGTATTATATTTGCAATCATAATTATCATCCTCTCATTGCAGTGATCCCCTTAAAGACATAGATTCTTTCCTGTTAAAGTGACACTTCTGTTTGAAATCTAGCTGTTGATCACGTCTTTGTTTGTCTTTAACAGGAACCCGGGATATCATCAGGTAAGAGCAGCAACACATGATGGAGAAGACTGAGCTGTCAAATAACTAGTTTGTTCTTGAGCAGCATGGCTCTCTACTGCCATCTAGTGGATAGATCCAGCACACAAAAACCAAAGCAACATTACAGTCCATGTAGAGTGGGTGGCAATGCATACATGACAAATAAAGATGTGCTACATATCTGAAATATGTTTTAATATTCAAAAACGTGTACACCTTTGACGTATGATGGATATCAAATTTGGTGTACAGAATAAAATTTAATACAGCATGTTCAGTCTGGAGATATCGTTGGAAATTACTACGTGTTTTTTCATAAGATCGGTATTATGAATATTAGTAGCAAAGGAGACAGGGAAATAGATACCGTGCAAAGGTCCTGGCACAGATTTGAACCCAGGATGTTGTGGTTTATTATGTGTACTTTAGACCACTACAGCACTGAGTGGGCAACATTTTATGCAAAAACAGTCTTTTCATTTTTCAGCCTGTATCACTTTGTTTCATTTTATGCATATCGAAACTACATGGAGCTACACCCTATCCAAGCAACTTAAGATGTATTGTCAGATCTGTTTTCCTCTTTTTAGTGATACTTCCCCTACCTTTAGTAATACTTAACGCAAAACCCTTGTCCGTGTTTCCAGGTCCCAAGATGGTGGCAGTGAGGAACTACCACGGCACACCAGCAGCTACGGGGAAGACGCCGCTCTGTTTCCAAACAGGAGATTTTATTGAACTTCTGAAGGGAGATCCTGACACGGCGTGGTGGGAGGTACGGTATCATTTCTATCTGAAACCATTTCCTACTTTTCCGAAAAGAAAAGTGAGATTGTCTTTTTTTTTTTACTCCAGCACACTGTGAACTTGTTCATTGGTCATGAAATGAACACTGACTATGGATTTAAAGTGCTGAGTTTCAGCTTTGAAAGAGCTTGAAGTTGATAACATCCAAACTGTGTGCACAGAGAAGCACTCAGTGACTTTTTACCCTGTAGGATGTGTATGGGAAAAAGCTACAACTTTTACATTCTAGCCTCTCTTTACAGGTGATTTTATTAAAAAGTTTCAAACATAAAAGTTAATCTGAACTACACCTGCCACACTAATGTACAACATGTACTGTGAATTGTGCTGGAACTAAAATAAAATAGCAGAAAATGTGAACTCTGTACCAGAAATGTGTACTTAAATGTAGTAATTGAGTACACTTAGTTTCTTTAAACCACCACTGGTATGCAAAAGTAATGCATGACAGTCCAGTGTCAGTAAAATAGAATGAAATGTAACATGGGTAAAGGTCCAACATGTGTCTTAAGAGTGTCAAAGCTTAATGAACTGATCAGAAATACGGCCACATTGACAGATTGGATAACAGACATAAATCACAGAGGGAATATTTTTTTGCTAATGTGGTCGAACATATTCAGCAGTGACAAATTCCAGAAATATTTGAAAAATGTTCTTCTTAATGTGGGTGAGGATGTTGGATGATATTCTGTAACTTTAATTTTTAAGTTTTTCAAAGGTAACTAAATGTCAGTACCACCCACAACTCCAACTTTGTAAAGTTAAATCCAAACAAAAACACAAAAACTTGTCTTGGCCTGGTGCAGTGACTTCATTGGTCACTGCTAAGCAACAACCACAACTTGTTTTTGAAACAATTGGACAATTCAGACAGAACCAAACTTACCACTATTTTTTCCAGTCTTTTTTTAAAAGTTATTCTAATCCAACTGTAACCTTTTTCCTCTGTTATGTGATGAGCAAATGGGCCAAAATGTCATTTTTTTCCACATAATTCAGTGTGATGTAGAAAAGAGCAAATGTTTTTCACTTTTAAATTTTTTTAAGTTTTAGTGACAGGACAGAGTCAGAAATCAGGGCAGAGAGAGTGGGTAGTGACATGCAGGAAAGAAGCCGCAGGTCAGATTCTAACCCGGGCCGCCTGATTGGAGGACTATAGCCTCTGTACATGGAGCATGCGCACTAACAACCAGGCTACTGGTGCCCCGACATTTAAATGCATTTTGAACACAAGATCGCATAGGTAAATCTAATTGTAACATTACATTAAACAATTATAAAACACTAGATTATTTTCACATACGAGCTGAAGTCAAATACAAGAATAGTTCTGATGTCATCTATGATGTGTTGCTGCAATCTGGAACATGAAGGTGGAATGAACATTTCATGCCACATATCTGGAAGGACAGTTAAGGCTGCAAGAGACAAAAGCGACTGGACTTTTATGGGATATAAATGCAGCCAAGATCAGAGTAATCTAGCGCACAGCAGGACTGTTCAGAATGACTTTAAAGGAGCAATATGTTACTCTGACACCTAGCGTTTAAAATGGGTACTGCAGTCTAAATTCAAAACAGCTCTCTCCAATGTCTCCCCCCGCCCTCTCCTCATAAGAGTCAATGTGCACCCAAGTTGGCATGTGGTGGAGGCTTCAGTGTTTAACCAGCTCTGCATCAGTCTTGAAACCTTTCTGCTTACTTACCTCTCTCCATTTTTCAAAACCATCTCCAATATTTCTCTTAGTTTCTGGTCGTGGAGCTTATTGGTAAAATGTCAAGGCTTTTTTGGTCGAGTAGAATCAGTTATATCAGAACCAGTTCGCTTGCACGCTTCCATCGCTGCAACACCTGTTGGTTTGCCGTTTGCCTCGTGAGCTGAGGGGCGTCCAAAATGGCCTTGTGGGGTCACCTCAAAACCGCCTACCATCTCTAGTCAAAACAAAAACAAACCATGCCAGACCTGAATCGAAACTTAGAAGGAGGACATACTGGCTGCTGCATTGTTGTCAGAGAAGCCAGCACTTCAACATAGCATATTTCCTTATTGTCTAATGATACAATAAGGTCATTTTATGACCTCATTCAGTAGATATCTTACAGACTGGTCCTTTAGAGGTTGAATGCATAAAACATCGGCTCCAACAACACATTTCGCATTGTGGCTTCCTCAGGTTCGCTCTCCACTTAATTAGTGTCAGGTGTGGGTATATAGGATTTTTCCATGTCACCAGGTGGTAATAATTGCAGGTCATGTGACAACTGAAGTCGTCTACATCAAATATCAACTTTAACATTATTGAATCTGTGTTTGTTGGTTATGTTCACACACACTTATTCACATTTTTAAAAATCTTGCAGGAATGTTGTAAACTTCAATGTTAGTTATTGCTTTTAGTTAGTTGATGCCTTTCTCAAAATGTTAAGCACATATGATGATTTTGTGAGATTATTTTTGGGGAGATAACCTTTTCTAAAATAGACATCTGGGGGAGATGACATTTAACCAAAGCCAGATTTCATGGTGTTTTATTGAGACTGCTCCAAAAACAGTATACATCACATTGTGAAATCATGGTTCATAGTTTTTTTTGTGTCGTTTCTTGTGGAACTGATGATTCTAAAATTGAAAAAGGACACTTTGTTTTCAGTTCTTTCTTTCTTTCTTTTTCTTCTTTAACTCATGCTGCAATCCAGGGCTAACTAATGCACAGACTTTTGATGTTTTTGAGTCTGAAACAAGCAGACACAACTGCAACAATCATTCTTGTTATCTTTTAGAAAGGTTAAACCCAATGTATCTCTTTGTTGAGCATCAATGAAGCTGTACCTGCAAACCCAGAGGATCCTCACCTGTGACTGAGGCTGGATGACAGCAGCTGTTACATACTGGCTCTGGGCATTTTTGACACTCCTGCTGAGTCACTGGCTCCTCTACACTTTCAACTCCTTGCATCAGGCTAGCTTTTCCTAAAAAGACCCAGGGCAACCTTCTGAAGCCATTAATCTAAACTCTCCTATTAACTATATCCCTCTGCAGCCTGACAGTTCAATCTCTCCGTGCAAACGTCTATGAGTGTGTTGAGCTGAAGAATCAGTCGCTTCAGGTAGCAGAAAGTCCAGGCGTTTGAACTTCTGTCCGAACGCTGATTGGTACACTTGATGAACGTTTCTTTTTCTCAACATTGGAGCAACACTTGACATCAGTGTGAAATTTTAATGTGTATGTAGTTAAAGCCACAAGTATTTTAACCCCTGTTACATTCACAGCCTTTACAAATAAGCCACATGAATGTATCATGTTGTCCACATGCAGTGTGGGTCTTATGTGTAAAATTGGAATTTACCTCGGCTTCACACATCACACAACAGAATAGTTTTAAAAACACGTGTCCTATTTCATGGGACATCTTCCATATATTTCACATGTTTTGTGCACATGAAATCACGTTGTTTTTTATGCAACAGAGATGCCTTTATTTCTAGAAAAATAAGCCGGTCCTTTTACATAAAGGCGCAGTCTGTGTTTCTCTTCACCTCAGTGCTTTGGCATACATCCCTGTCGGGCATTTTTACTGTTATAATTCATAATGTATTATAGGTTTAAGTTTTGACTCCCTACAAGCCACTTCTTATCTAATGAACTGAATTTAATTTTCTCTAGTGCATTTTTCCCCCCATTTAATTTGAGGGCATTTTATAACAGCGCTGTAACTTTACTGACACACTGTATTCTTTTAATTCAATTAATTCAGCTTTTATTATTTCAAATATCTGATTGATCTGTTCGTCTTATGTGAAATGTTTTTACAGTTGCATTTTAAAGGGCAGCGTCTGCATTGCACTATGAATCAAATGTGCCCTGCATTTTTCTTTTCAGGGGAAGCTGATGCAAACACAGAAGAGCGGCTTCTTCCCCAGTTCATGTGTCAAACCTTATTTGGACCCCAAGGTATGTAAACCCGTGTGGTAGTCGAGCATTCGAAGGAAATAATTAGAGTGTTTGTGGGGGTTTTATGCAAGCTTTCCAAAGCAGCCCTTTTTCTCTTCAGTGTGCACTTAATTACCTGTGTGGTTTCGACCTATAAATGATCCACTTCTGTGCTGTGTTTTTGTTCTGTTTATTAGTCTTGTAATGTGCTGTGTCTGTTATTTATGGCAGCCTTTCCAGTCATTATCCAGCCGGCAGTCCTCAAGGGAAGCAGACTACTATGGATATCCTTGGTAAGACTCTTAAAGATCCCATATTATGCCCTTTTTGGGGTTCATATATCTAATGTTTGTGCCTACTAAAGTACGTTCACAATCGCTAATGTTCGAAAAAAGTGTCTGTTTTCATGTACTGACGATCGATGCAGCCCGTCTCATCTGCCTGTGTTTGCTACGCTCTGAATCCCCCCCGAGCAGGGTCCCCACGTGTGCCAAGTCTGACCTGATTGGTTGGCCGATCTGCTCTGTTGTAATTGGTCAGTCGTTCGGACAATTCTCAGAAATGTTACGCCCCTTTTACCATATTTGGAATTCAGCTAATGTGCAGCATGAGCTTGTGCTTGCCACAACAAGCCAATGGGCTTGGATCAGTGACATCATCGCAGTGTGATATCACACTGCCAATTTTCAAAGAGGGGGGCTAGAACCGAGCGTTACATGCAGCTACTGCTACTGCTAACAGGAGGAGGTAGGAGAAGCCGCGTTTCCGCGGACTTTGAATTTTTGCACATAGATGTGCCTAAACATGCACAAGACACCTGGAGAACACACTAAAGAGCATATAAAACCAGAAAAAGCATAATATGGGACCTTTAAGTCCTGAAGGTTGTGGATTCAATAGTATTTCATTCTCATTGTTCAAGGCCTTGTACGCTATATTCTACAATTTCCTTTAGGTCACTACCCTTTAATTACTTCAGATCTATGAATGTAAATACAAGAAAACTATAGACTTAAGTGATAGTTAATTAAGGAGAACTGACCCCGAAACATGGCCGCTGCCACAAGATTAATTACTACGTGGCTGTTTGATGTCAAGGATTTTCAAGGCCTTCAAATATGTCATTTGATGATGTAACTTTGCAGCTCGAGGTCACAACATTTATTCTGCACTCCTCTGTAGGTTTGCAGGGAACATGGAGCGCCAGCAAGCAGACAACCTTTTAAAATCCCACAGCAGTGGGACCTACCTTATCAGAGAGAGGACAGCTGAGGCAGAGAGGTTCGCCATCAGCATCAAGTGAGTGCTTCACATCTTAAAGGAGGGGTGGGGAATCTCAAGGGGAAGCTTTTTATCCATATCTCACGGGAAATAAATATTCTCACGTGGTTCACCTCGTCAGCTTTTTCCTTGCATCTTTCAGCGGCTAATTACCACTCGGTAATTGCTTCTTCTTTTTTTCAACCTCTGGTTTTTTGTGTGCATTTCCTCTGAGAGAATGCATGAGGAATATGCAGAAGCTTTTGCTGGAGCTGTCAGCATGATGAACTGGGAGAAATGCTTCTGCACATTTGTTTTTTCGAGCCTTTAAGACAGGTGAAAATGGGCCTCAGGGACCAGCCTTCAGACAAATCATTAAAGAGGTCTGGCTGTCAGATTGAACCAGTGAAAATGGTGTTTTGTTGTTTTAGTCCTTCAGGTATATAGCTAAATATTTGATGTCGACAGCAGCTGAACACATCACCCCACAGGCACATAACCCTAAAGCAAAACAATAAGTAATAGCAACAAGCAAAATGGAAGTATCAAGGAGATTGGGAACAAAAGCACTTTTTTGTTGATTTCTCTGTGGTGTTTGGCTTCACAGGTTTAATGACGAGGTAAAACACATCAAAGTCATTGAAAAAGACAGCTGGATTCACATCACTGAGGCGAAGAAGTTTGAGAGTCTTTTGGTAAGTCATAAGTTGAACTGCAAACACAAAAAATACCCACAATACCATTCTACCAATGTTAAATCAAACAATCTTCTAATTTCTTCTGTCCTGATTATTGTTACAGGAGCTGGTTGAGTACTATCAGTCACATTCACTGAAAGAAAGCTTCAAGTTGTTAGATACCACGTTGCGATACCCCTACAAAGCGAGGGAACGCTCGCTAACACGGGCCAGTACACGCTCACCAGGTAAGTGCCCCCCCTCCATTATTACTATTTTAACTCGGAATGCAAAACAATCTGCTTCGTCACCTAAATCATATTCCCTACAGTCACAAGTAACCATGTAAAGAAAGCTGATACATGAAAGTCAATTGATGAGAGCAGCCAATTTGGTTGAAAACAAGTCCTGTGACAGTACTGATGGTAGATTATGAAACCTTCTTAGCAACGTGACTAATATATTGTACTTCAAACTATTCAAAACACAATTTGAAATGTGTTTTTTTTCCCACAAATGACTGTAAAAGAAGAGCTCTGTGACTTTGGGCTAAACTAGAGAGGATGAAGGTGGTAATGTGTTGGGCCGGTGTTAAGTCCCTATATTTAAAGGTCACATATTAACCTCCCTTTTACCAGTTTAATTAAGTATCAGAGCTCCCCAAAACATGTCTTTGAAGTTTTTTGCTCAAAATCCACTCTGATCCTGTATTTTATCATGCTTATAAAACCTTTCTATTCCAGCCCTGCTCAGAACAGTTTCTGTGTCTGTAGCTTTAAATGCAAATGAGCTGTGTCCGACCACACCCCTCTCTGAAGGGGATGTGGCTTGGGCTTTCTTGCATCATGCCCTTTAACTTACAATAGAAAAGCAGACTCAGAGTGCAGAAAAAACACCCTGCTGTGAGAGTGTCACCCACCTTGGCACCTATGCTTCATAACTGCTCTCGAATAGCTCTTGATTCAACAGCAGATCAAGGTAACGAGCCACGCCTATGATCATGACTTTTGGGTATTTTCTGAGACTGTTCCAATTTAGATCAGAGACAGAAATGTACAAAATGTGTTTATGTCAAGGCTTGATTGAGCTAGCCCCTCCTCTTATTAATCTTAACAGAATTCTTTGCTAAATTGCTCCGCCTGCCATTTGAAAGAGGAAAGTCAAGCCCATTGGCTGTATATAGAGATAGATGACGGCTCTCCAACTCATTCCGTTGTTCAAAAATGAACCCCCCCAGTGGCAGGCGCTGACACATTGCGCATTTGGAGCTAGAGTCTGCGTAGTTGGGATCAACTAATTGACCTGCAGAATTGAAGTCATGCCCTTTCTGCTAACCAAATCACACATTCAACTTGCCAATGAAATGGCAAAAGCATCAAATGTTGAGGCTATATTTTTTGGAGCTGTTATTTCCTTTGATCTTATGTAGTCTATGGTTCAGGCTTTTGATTCTGATGCCTCCTGGACATTTCCCTAGTGTGGTAATTAAGTTCTGTCCAGCTGGTAGGGGAGACCCAGAACACACTGAAGGACTTAGATATCCAAACAGGCCTAGGAACCTCAGATAACCCCAAGAGCTGGATGGCAAAGCTAGGGCAAAATATATATGGGACCTCCTTAGTTTGCCCTCTGCCATTGTGAGCGGGAAAAGCTGAAACAGTGGAAAATGGATGGATGGATGTTTTGCCCAGCCACTAATAACTGCCAGCTTCCATGAATCACTACAATACAAATTTGACTCTGAAGGGACATTATAATGTGCAGATCCAGGAATCAATTTGAATCCCTTGTCCACTTGGCTGTGGAAACGGCAAAGAAGGCTAAAATAAAACTGACAGACTACCTCCGTCTGTCCTTGTCGTCACTGGTGCTCTCTTCCTCCCCAGGCCACTGACTGTCCTATCTCGTAGAGTGAGGAATAGAGGAAACCCAGAGGGGAACGGAGCAAAGCAGGAGATGGGGA
Organism: Tautogolabrus adspersus; assembly: GCA_020745685.1. Taxonomy (NCBI): domain Eukaryota; kingdom Metazoa; phylum Chordata; class Actinopteri; order Labriformes; family Labridae; genus Tautogolabrus; species Tautogolabrus adspersus. The sequence goes on along the minus strand of CM036549.1, from coordinate 7,300,755 downwards.
CTAGCAGTTTGAACTATGGTAGATAGAAAGACGAAGTTAGAGAGTTTGTCAGCTAACTCAATGGCCTGTTCTCCGGCTGTCCAAATTGGCAGCCCCCTCAGCTCATTACACTGTATCAATACTGGCTGGGGCCTGCCTTTGTTCCATAAGCAGGAAGAACTGGCCACTGCATGCAGATTGTTTCCCTTGGGTTTTGGCTGAACCGAATGAATGGGGGGAAAAAATTGTGTTTTCTTTCTGATGGTGTGTTCTTGTTTTTTCTCTGTTTGTATTGGTCAAGGGCACCATTGCATATGTTTTTTTGGTGTCAGGCATACTGCAACACACAGGCGTGCATGAAAACTGTTGTTGGATTAGGAAAGATTGTGTATAACGCATTTCAGTTCATACCATATATAATCATTCAGGTGGAGGAGTTGCTATTGCCAATTATATGCATGATTAAAAGCTTCACAGAAAGATTGAAACCCAGTCCCGCTAACAACAAATGAAAAACACTTCATTGTTTTTTTTCTATTTATTTTGTATTTTATGAAGCTTAAAAGACGATACAAGTAAATTTGAAAACTGGAGGATTTTGACAGAGATATTTGATCGATCAAACTGTAGGGGTTGATGCTAAGCTATGCAAGGCCTGTTTTGTTTTGGGAGGTTTTCTAAGACTTTTTGGGTCCTGTTGCCTTTGTAATTTAGAAGAGCTGGAGAGAGACACGAAATGTGGGGAATAGAGATCAGGGGATGGCATGCACCAATTGGTTACTTATCTGGAATTGAATTGGCAAACAGTGCGACAAGGACTGTAGCCTCTTTAGGTTGGATGCTTGCTCTATCAACTAAGAGCCTGTGTCCACAGACAGCGTCTTTTGTGCTGGCAGCGCTCAAGACCTCCATTTCAGAGCGCTTCTCACCAGCGCTTGTTGTTGCTAGGTTACGAAAGTTAACTTCTGCTTCCCTCAGTTATGACCATTAGGTATGTTTAAGATAGCTCTGTTTGCTTTAATTCAACAGCAGCTAAATAATGCTTAATGATAATTAAGTCAAGACGTAATTCTGTTAAATGTTGGTGATTTTGCACACACTCGTAAATGACTGTTGTTTTTATAAATGCCAAGTTGTTGTCTTCAGTCACATCAGATAAGTAGTCAAATCAAGATAATGACATTCTCAAGGTCATAAAACTCTTCTTTTTTTAAAGGCAATTTTAAAGCACAATCTTTTCTTTTAATTTACCTCTGCTTGTCTTGCTCAGGCTCTGCATGCTCCTCAAAGCATTTTCCAGCTTTATTTCCCCCTCTCTGTCTCTCCTCCTCTCAGCAGCCACATGCGCCTCCTACAACTTCTCCTTCCTCAGTCCGCAGGGCCTCAACTTCTCGTCTTCTCAGAGCCCAGCTCCCTTTTGGTCAGGTACTCTTTGTCTTTCTAATCTTGCTGCTGTTGTTTTCCCTCCCCTCCATCGCCTGTAATTTCATAATGAGCCTCTGTGCACTCGACCTCATTACTACTTCTCTGTAGCGCTCTTTTCATTAGCGAGAACATTTTAGCTCTTCCCAGGATGACACTACCTCATTAAATCAAGAGAAGAAAACCAATTTCCTCTCCCATGATGAAACAACTTGTCTCATGCTCATTTATCATTGTGTGACTACGCCGTGTCATGCTTTACACTCTGAACACTGACCATCTTTGTTTCTGCTAATTCTTCACAACTAATCATTAGGATAAAGTTCAGTATGACCTTTCCCCTCCTCACCATCTCCTTGATAAACAGAGCCTGTTGTTACATGAGTTTATTATTTCAACTAATTGCCTTCAAATTCTTATGATGCAAATTGATTAAGCTCTCATTGGTTCCATTTCCACAGTGTTTACTCCACGGGTGGTCAGTACAGCAGTGGCCAGGTATAACTTTGCAGCACGAGACATGAGAGAGCTGTCACTCCGAGAAGGAGACGTTGTCAAAATCTACAGCAAGATCGGAGGAGACCAGGGCTGGTGGAAAGGAGAGGCCAATGGACGAGTGAGTTGACCACGAAGCAGGGGAATAATGGATCCAGACTGAAAAGCCTTGCCTGATAGATGAGGCTTTGAATGCTGTAATCTTTGTAGATTTGCTCCGTTTCCTGGTTTATTAAGACAGACCGTGCTGCTGGCTTCATGAAAATAGGGGACTTTATGAAAATTATTTTCATGAAAATTCAGCACTTTAACTTATAGCTCTTTAAGTATAGCTCTGTGTAGGCTTTTGAATGCACCAGAGTCTCTACGTTTTACTGTTAAAGTGCACTTAAAGTAGATGGTTGAAAGAGAGGGAAGGTGGGGAAGGTGCCAGTTTAATAGGCAGGCAGTAAAACTGGATGTGATGTCAGCTTTTAATTGTAGGATCTTCCCCATTAGGCTGTAAATGTGACTATGCTACTCATTTGCTTTAGAGCCTGAGAGGATGGATGCACTCAAGTATTGTGCTGTTGCACAGCTAAACTGGGTTGTATGCTGTTGTGAATTCTGGTTTGAGGGTACAGTACTGCCGTCTGTCATTTTGATTTCTTTAGTGTTTGTATCTTTCTCCCATCTCTAAAGCTTTCTGCAGATATAGTGTGATCAACTTTTTTATTTATTGACATTTACATGAATTGATACAAGTAAAAAGAGGTAATTACCAACACAGCAACAACTAACTAGCTTATAAATGATTGAGAGTTCCCAAAAAGTCCAAAATTAAATGTAGCTTTTTCTTATTTTCGTTTCTGGTTGTAAAGAAAGAGGTCATAGAAAATAAGATGGTTAACTGTTAGACAAACCAACTGAGCTCAGAAAAGTCAGCCCTAAAGCCCATCAGGTAGTATCATTAGCAGGAGTCTCTGTGGAGAGCCAGTTTCCTAGAGGCCAAAATAAGATTATAAAATTAAAAGAAAAAAGCTAAAGACATGACAAAAAAAAAGAAGATTCAAGAATAAAGGAAAAAAAAAAATCCAAACCACTCAACCTTCCCATTGCAGTACAGCCTCTTAGAGATAAATCATCCAGGCTTTTAAGTGTCTCCTTCACCCAATGCACAAAGGGCTGGGAATAGTTCTAAGTACACAATGTATGTTCAAATCAATCAAATCAAAGTTGTTATCGGACCAAACAGTTCCATGGACTTTTGGAAGTGGAACTATCCACTAGGTAGTTCCCTGAGAACTACACACCATGGGAACTTTTTTTCTGTGTGCGTTCACAAGGCCATGGTACCTACTCTGAAGCAGGAGCTAAAAAGGTTCCTCTAAGGTTCTATTAACTAACATAGGTCTTAGTTCCTGCAGTGCAGAATCATTAAACATTGGGGAGGCCTCCAACCTTTTCCTAGAACTATGAAAAAGTTCCTGTGGTCCAAAATCACCTATTGTTTGATAAATCCATACTGGAAAAGAAAGTGAGTGTGGAACATGTTAGCATGTGGCAATCAGCTTCCTTGCTGCTGTAAGACTAGCTAATAACTCCCTTTATCTATTCGTTGCCAATGCCATGTTGAGGAGAGCAAGAAGTACAAGACAATGAGGTAAATGTATCCCAAAAAGACTGAAGGCAGCCATCCCTAAGAATATGGCCACTTAATACAATACCAAGTACATGTGGGGAAAAGGGCTAGTAGTCTTCACAGCGCACAGAGTACAGGAAGGATCAGCAATCAATTTTGTTGAAGAAAGCTTTCTTGGTGTTGAGTAGACTGTGAACACAATTATAATGTCTTTGCTGGTGATCCAGAAATTCATTTCTAAATAATTCTAAATCATTTTCATCCGTCTGAGACCATTTCTTATCAAACCTTAGATACTGTATAACCTTCTAGATCCCTTACTTATATTGCTTTTATTCTGATTACTAACACCATTTTCTGAGGTGTTTTGGCTCATGTTGTTATTGGATCCTGGACAAGTGTTAATGAAGTTGGTTTCTGGTTGAAAGGTCACTTGACTAAACTTTAGAAAAAGTTGGCTCCTGCTCAATTTGAATTGTTGCATCTAATCAAAATGCTGGCTGATACAAGGGAAGAAGAATGCCCTGAATATAAGATGTTAATGCCCCATTTTCTACTGTCATTATTTGATATGCAAAGTGCCAGGTATGAATGGGAGTCTCTTGTTCCAGAAAATACAAAACGTTGGAAGCACATGAGTCCTGCTTCCAAAGTTTTAATCCCTAATGCTTAGCCATGAAGTAATGCAATGCCCAGCAGTAGTAATGCAGGCTGCAATTGATGCATTGTTTTTTTACAACAACATGGATGGCAATATTTTAAGTCACTTTGAGCCTATAACAAGATACCCATTTTCCTCTTGTTAAAATGCTATTTTGAATCTTTAAAAATTCACTGGTTGGTAGCCTACTATCTCTGGTGGTTCAGTACCCACTGTTCCAATCAGGAAAATAAGTTGTTGCCTAGCAACAGGTTGAAGTAGTATTTCAACAGCTTTAAGTAGTGTTTTAGTTGAGGCTGCTGTCTGAAATTTGAAGTTATCAGAAATAATGCACACCCTCGACTAATAGAGGGAAAGTTTGCAGAGTGTCTTCAGTGTTCTGTTATTTATGCTGCACGTATCCTACAATGTATTCACTAGTGTCACCTCGTGTTTGTCTGGCTAAATGCACATCTGCAATGCAAGGTAAAAGGTGCCTTAATGGACTCAATTAGTACCCTTGATGCTGCTGCCATGTACAGCTCAGTAGCTTTTGTGTGATGTTGAAGTACTGCACATACAATGGAATCACTTCAGTGTGATTAAATGTTTATCGTTTTAATTCTACAGCTTACTTCCATGAAGCAGAGCCATAATGAACTCACTTAGCATCTCTTTTTTAAGGTTTGACGGCTGTATATCTCTGATAAATCCTCTTTTATGTTGCAGATTGGATGGTTTCCCTCCACCTATGTGGATGAAGAAGGAGTGCAGTAAAGCTTGGATGTTTGCTGGCGTTGCTCCCTTTAAATCAGGACCCATCTTCTATCTACTGTTCTCAGAGAAAATTGCTCTTTCTTTCTCTCTCTCTTTGCAGGAAAATAACACAAGGAAAATACAACTTTTTGTTTGATTTTGTTTTGCTAGAAACCATTTTTTCAGCAAGAGTTTCTACACACCGTTTCTCTATCTTCAATTATGCATTAGCTTTGCTTTTTTGTTGCAGGATTTCCTGTTTGATTTCTGTACAGGAAAGAAAAAGAAAAAAAAAGCTTTCTGTCTGCTGTATTGAACTGAGCACACGGCAGAAACGGACTATGGAAAGCTTTACTTTGGAAAAAGGCGCCCCTTTGTTGCAGGTCTATGCGAGTTGAAATAATTGTACAGTATAGATAATTTATTGAATAGAGATTATTATCATTACTAATGATTACTGTTGGGGAATCGTTTTTGAAACAGCAAGGAATCAGATGAGAAAACCTAAAATAGGAAATAAAAAAGAGACAGATGCTCTGTTTTCATGTTGAGAGATTTTGCCTTAGTTGTCATGGTGATGCCTTGTGGGCTGACACCAGTGGAGGGAATCGACTTAGTTTGACTGGTTTTACTTCTCCATGTATGCATGTGCCCACGAGCGGCTCACACAACCACACACACACACACACACACACACATACACAGACCAATGTACAGTCTGGTGCCTTTGAAGAATGGTCGCTTACTGAACCTCAACATCAGCCAGTAAAGAACATTGCCATCCCCTAAAAGACAGTCTGTCCAGGAGGGAAGAGGCACTTATAGAACATACTGGGGACAGCTTGCCTTCTGAGCCCTCATGAAAACAAGATGGTGAAGCATTTAACTCATCCATACTGGAGACAGGATGGACTCAGAGAGACAGATGGACGTTTTTTTTATAGACAACAATGACATACACAATTCACGTCGGATTTGGCGTCACAAGTCTGTGGGCGTAATCAGCTGGACGCGAAAAGGGAAACATCAAGACATTCCACTCGACTACCACTTCACACTTTGAAATCTCGGTGTTCATTGTTTCCTTCTTTGATTTATTTGCACAGAATCAAGGTTATTTTTTAAGTTTTGAGAACTGGACCAACAGATTTTTTTTTAATTATTATTATTATTATTATTTGAAGCCAAATTCAGTCATGTTTTAATGTCTGCATGGAGTTTTGATCCATTGTTATGATTTTTGTACCTTGCCTTATTTTTACAGACGATCAGGTGATGGGTTTTTTTCCCCCATAATGTTAATGATTTTTTTTTTTATGTGTGAAATCCATTTTGGTGCTGTGCAGACTGGTGAAAATTAAAGTGTCAGAAGACTGTCAATCTGAAGGAAAACTGTGTGTGCTAATTAACATGAATCTACAGAAGAAGCCCTGAAAATGTTTGTGATGATCGAGGGTTGCTGTGCTCAGTGTTTCCTTTTACTTAGTGCCAACCAAAACCTTTTAAGGATTTACCAAAGTATGTTGGCATTCAGCTTTTATGAGTCTTATTTAAGATTATGGATGTACCGGAGCCCTTTCTGATTCTAGTTATACAGACATGCAAATGTTCAGTGACCCTCTCAGCTTACCTTTCTTTAACCTTTTTATTAATACCGGTACCTCTAACCTTCGCTTGTTCCACTTACATATTTCAATAGTAATATATATTTATATATTGATTACGGCTTACACTGAATTTTCTTTTCTTATGGATAGAAAATAAATACATTATTTACCTATAATGGGAAAAAATTAAAGGGCTGCCCACTTAAAGTCAGCGATGTAAATCAGCAGTCAAGAAGATCCTGAGTCAACACGCACTTTGTCAGTCGAGTCTTTGCACTTCTGTTTTCTTTTAGCTGCAGCATGTACAAAGAGCAATGCAAGATCACCAGCATAGCAGCCTGTACACTTCACAAACATCATCTGAAACTCATTCCCATCCCACAGTGTTTTTTTTAATGGATGGTATTGGAATTATCCTTAGATGTCTCCTTCCCTCCATAAAACAAACGTGATGAATACAGGTAAAACAGTAAATCAGCTTATTTGAGAAAAAAAAAAAAAAAAGGTTCTCGGGTGCTATAATGATGGTTCAAGATGGCATGATGGGCTGCCGGCTGAGCTGCAGCTAGCTTGTGTGCAGGTCCTCACCTTGTTATGATTCCTTAAGTGTTCATCATTGTTTTAATGAGAGCCAAACTATCAACAGAGGCCTTTTTGGTTCAACACGAACTGAACTCGTTAAAGCAAACTTAATAAAGCAGTAGGAGCACCTCCAAGCATGCGGCCCTGGTTCTACTCAAACCCTCAGTACTTTGCCACATGTCATTCCCTACTCTCAGCACTGTATCCAACCCTATACACTGTCCTCTACAATGAAGGCATTAAAACCCAACAAGTCTCAAAAAAAGTGGCTTCAGGCAAGCAAACTCGGACTGACCGGTTTCTCGCAGTTTCATGTTATAAATCGTTTTTCTGACAGTCCTTGCAGGACTGTAGAGACTGTGAGCTGAGCTGCTGCTAACTTTAGCTCACTGATGTAGCGGCCTTTATCTGGTTATTTAATATATAGTTGAAATGCTGGTGGCGGTCGAAATTTTCAGAAAGTTTGTCGGCTATTGGAGTTTTTATGTCCAGTCAACAGGCACTGCTCATTGAAGACTGTTTAACATACTCTTACATGTTGAACCTGAAGCTCATGGAGTGAAAAATGGTGTGGCCAATTTCTCGACCTGAAAATAAAGGAATGACGTACTGAAGATGTATATCAGTAGCCAAATCTAATTGGAATGATAATTTTCTTAAAACAGCTCTATTAGTAGCTCTCTGTGAAATACAAATGGGTCAAGAATAAATCAATGGACCAAACTAAACCTGACCCAACTAACTGGAATTATTCAAATGCATCCCACTGAGAAGTAAACTGCAAACACTGAGCACGTCACCTCGAGCCCCTACACAAAAACTAAGGGGGCCGAAGAAATATGTTTAATTTCTAAACTCATGACTGTCTATGATTTCTGTAATGGTGAAAAAGGACCACTCAGAGAAAAAACACAAAAAGTCTTAGCACTGTGTGACAGAGACACACAGGAGGCCTCGATGTTGTCTCGAATGAGGAAGATGGGGAGGGATGTAGTCGCTGTTTATGTAGTGGAGAGGAACCCATTGCATGTGGCTATTGATATTTCAAGTCCTGTCAATACATCCTCAGAAACATAAGTACTTAAATGTGTACATTTTTTTTGAATGGTTTGGTATTTCCAAATGAGGTCTATCATGAAATAAATATTTCTTCTTTGGTTTAAAATTCAGACTGAATCATTTCCAAGTTTGAGTTTGAGGTTTAAGACATACATCAAATTAACAATCAACATTCAACATAAAAACAGTTTAACTCTGAATTGTATTGGCCAGCTCCTCAAAAAAATGTCTGTGAAGTTTCTTGCCACTCTGATCCTGTATCTTATCATGCCTATAAACCCCTCTATTTCAGCCTTGCTCAAAAAAAGGTGTTTCTGTGTCTATAGCTTTAAATGTAAATGAGCTGTGTCCGACCACGCCCAAAGGGCTTGGGTGGCTTGGGCTTTCTTGCACCATGTCCAATTATTTATGGTGAGAAGGCAGACTCAGAGGGCTTAAACACTTGCAAAAATCTCCTGAAAAACTCCTGATATTTGCCAGAGGAGCTGTATGTGTGAACACAAACAGCCAAATTTTTCACCATTGAGAGGAAACCATATGCAGCGCATTATGACCATAAATTCAATTACTGAGTATAAACATGGTTGACAACTGCGAAAAATAATTGTATGAAAAGTCAGCTTTAGAGATTAAATGCAAATTTTATTGGGGCGGCTTAGGGCTCAGTTGGTAGAGTCGGTCGTCGGTTCAATCTCCAGCTTCTGCAGTCACATGTTCGATGTGTCCTCGGCCAAGACACTTAACCCCAAGTTGCACCCACTGCTTCGTCGGCTACTCCGGCTTCCTCCCACAGTCCAAAGAAAAGCTTGTAAGGTTAATGGATGACTCTACATTGTCCGCAGGTGTGAATGTGAGTGTGGCTGGTTGTACTTCTCTACATGTCATCTCTGTGGTTGACTAGCGAACAGTCCAGGGTGTACCCCGCATCTCGCCCTATGACAGCTGAGATAGGCTCCAGACCCTGTGACCCCGAACCAGAAAAGCGGTTTAGATAGATAATGGATGGATGGGTTGGTTACCTCTAATGGTCACTTTACATAGCAGTCTCTGCCATCAGTGTGTGAATGGGTAGTTGTGACCTGCGGTGTAAAAGCACTTTGAGTAGTCAGAAGACTAGAAAAGCGCTATACAAGCTCAAGTCCATTTACCATTTATTGATTATTTCACTAAAACCAGCCTGATATGACAAAGTCTTCTCACTGCACAGCTTTGAATTCTGTTATAAATTTTCTTTTCTTTTTTAAGCGTCCAGACAGCATTGAAGCTTCTCTGCAAATATCACAATGAGAGCCAAATACTTCTCAGTCCAGAACTCCTACTTATCGTTAGACTGCATATCCATCCTTGCCGTCATATTCGACTGGTGTGTATTTGACCGGTGTGTGTCTGTGGCTGTTGTTTGAGGGAGTATGTGTGCATCCTTCATTGAAAGAGCTGACCTCGCTGCCCCCAACCTGACGGTAAAAAACCTGTGGCTGCCGAGTGGTAGTGGTGCTCCGGCTCGTGTGGCGACTCACAGGGCGGCTTTCAGGAGGTGGAACATCCTCCCTGTTAGATATCAGAGCAGAATAGAGAGTGAAAAACTACAAAGTTAAATATTTGTGCTTTGGAAATAGGTTTTAGGTTCAATCATTTGAATGCAGAGAATCAGGGCTTCCTTTTTTTCATGGTGAAATGGCTCGGAAGGCAATTGTAGAGGCTGAATGAATGGACGGAGCTGTCATTTTAATAAATCAGAACCTATTTATGGAGCTTTTAGGTAGAGCTGCATTGACCGACAGGCTGGGTGGATTTTCATTAAACTACTTTCTCATCATATGGGTTAAGAAAACAGACAATTCCCTTATCATATCCTTGTTTGACCATTAAGATATCCCAATATGGTTAGATTTTCAAAGATAACACCCAGGTTAAAACTTCATAAACAGTTTAGAATGAAAATACGAAGAAAACAGCAACAATTCTTAACATCAGGAAGCTCAAGTCTTGATTTTTTTCTCTGTACATTACATAAAAGATTGAATATTTCTCCTCCCTATGGATCAAGTTGTATTTCTGTAATTTTTACATTGAAAGATAACTGCTGTTTTATCTTTTAAGCACAAAGTAACTTGCTTGTAGCTTTTATGTCTACTAGGTATCTGAAAGCCTGCTTGTTTTGGCCGTCCTCTGTGTGTTTGTATCCATATTTACCACACTGTGCACCGTTCTCCTGAGCAAAATAACGCTGCCCCGTAGGTTAAGGGCATAAATATTTGTTGTCTTTGCCTATTTAGATGTGTTTCCCTCGAGCTCCTACTTTCTCCGAGGCCCTGTTTCTCTCCTCCTCTTTCACTGAAGCATAAAATTCACTCTGGTGGTGGTTCAACCATCAAACGCTGACAAGAAGCATACAGTACAATCTTCCCTCGTCAACACCGCTGCCAACGTTCAAACTAAGAAAGCTTCTTTGCATTCTGCATTTATGTAACTCTGCAGCAGCAGCAGCAGCAGCTGGGATCTGCTCCTCTGTCAAAGATAACGCCCGCACAGCTGATCGACTTTGGCATTTTCAGATCCTGCAGAGGACTCAGATTTTTGCTGTTAAACGGAATAAACATGTTTTTGTTAAGCTGACATGGGAAATAATGTCTGATGTTTTGGCGGGCTGTGATTAAGGTGTGTATGTGTTTGACAGGATGTGTGTTAGCAGCAAAGATTACTGAACTCATTCAGTAAATTAAATTACACACCAGTTAATTGTTTTGTTTGCAAGGGAAGATGTAAATCTTTTTACATAAAGTTGTTCTGAAAGCAATTTACACACAAATGAAATTAACTGCCACACACTAAATTGTATGTATCAATTTGCACGGTGCCAGGCAGTTTGTTTTTCCTGAGAACGATTTGAAAAGGACTACATTTGTTATAATTCATTGGGGCTTTTTGCCTTCATGTGATGGGACAGTGGATAGAGTAGGAAAGAGTGGAGAATGACATGCTGCAGGTCGGACTTGAACCCCAGTCCGCCTCCGTACATGGGGTGCGACCTTAACGATAGGCCATCTGCGCCTGAGAAAAGGACTACATTTGAAACATTTTCTTCCCTTTTTTAGGTCAAGTAAAATCCTTCCATTCCTGTGGTTTGTACAAGGATGATTACTCATTTAAAGCTTGTGCTTTTTGCTGCTGTATAAGCTGTTATAATATGTTTATAATGAAAACAGGTTAAGTTGGGGGCGCTGGATAGCCTAGTGGTTACATCATGTCCGGAAGCTATAATCCTCATTGCAGCAGCTGCGGGTTCAAATCCGACCTCTGCCTTATGCTGCATGTCATCCCCCCTCTCTCTCTCATCCCATCATTTCCTGTCTCTCTTCAGCTGTCCTATCTCTAGTAAAGGCAAAACAGCCAAAACAAAAACATTAAAAAAACAGGTTAAGTCATAATGTGTAATGGGAAAGTTGAAAGGTCACATATTATGCAAAATAAACTTTACCATGGTTTTTGAGCCTGTCTACAGAGCCCCCCAATAGGATGGACTTTTCGAGCCAGTATTGGGGGTGTCAATACTGAGAAAAGTCCATCCTATCCGTCTTTTGCCTGCTTCACTTTTCAGAAATTGTGTGCTCAAACAGGCTGATAGGAGATTTTCGCTTTGTGACGTCACAAAGGGAAGTAACCCCTCCACCCAGTGGGTGACACTCCCGCAGCTGATTTATTCAGATGTTTGTTCTGCCCTCTGAGTCTGCGCTTTGCACCGTAAACAATACAAAAGACATGGTGCAAGAAAGACCAAGGCACCAAAACCCTTACAGAGAGGGGTGTGGTCAGACACTGGTCAGACACAGCTCATTTGCATTTAAAGCTACAGACACATAAAAAACTTCTGAGCAGGGCTGAAATAGTTGAGTTTATAGAAATGATAAAATACAGATCAGAGTGGATTTTGAGCAGGAAACTTCAAAGACATGTTTTGAGGACCTCCAAGACTTATTTAAACTTGTTAAAAAGGAGTACAACATGTGACCAGAATTTTCAACTGTTGCTATAGTTCCAAACAGCTCAACAAAGCTTTATAGCATCTTTGAGCTCTTTGTTTCAGTGTTACATACCTACTGTTGTTGTTCAGTCTTGCGCTCTCATTAGTGTTTTTCTTTTAATTTGCTGCAGGCAGTACTTTGCAGTGGACAGCTTTGATAACCCATGATGTCTTTACTTCCACGTATAAAGCAGCAGATGGACATGTTGCTGATTAGATGTTAAACTGGTAGCAGCTTTGAAGCCAGATATTTCCAAGGAGAAGTTTAAAAAAAAAAACCCACACCTACAAGGTAAGTTTATAATGCATATGTATAAACATGACCCTAATGAATGCTTTCGTTGCTTCATATCTGCTGGATGTCAAATAAGCAATTGATTACTTAAACATAAGAAGTTTCAGCTGTGTAAGGTCGGTGATTTATCTGTGTTGTGCTTAGAGCTTGCATAAACTTTCCAGATTGTCCAAAAATATAATATAACCGGTTAAAAAAACAAGTTGCCCCCTCCTTGCTTCACATTTAAACCAGATATTGCACAGTTAATGCTCTGATGTTTTGTTGCTCATGAAGAGCTTTAGGGTTTTCCGTCTGTACAAATGTAGAGGATTAAGTACTTGAACTGATTTGATACCTTGCATGACTCATCACTGAACTTTTCCACCCACACTCAGGCTGCAGTGTTAACTTTCTATCTTTAACACAATGACGGATGTGATAGTGATAGTGATAGTGACTGTTGTCGTGGCTCAAATGATGACTGCATTGCCATCTCTCCCCTTTGAGCAATTCACTACTGCATCACAATGTTCACATGAGGAGAGTTCTCCTCCTGCATGTCACAGATATGGAGGAGCTATGTCAGGATCGTGGCTTGAAGTTCTTCTCTGTCTCTTGTGCACAACAGTCCTCCCACACTGACACTGCTCCCATTTCATCCATCTACTTTGAAAGCATGTGGGCTGTGTTCAACTGCATGTGAACTACAACTCCAAATTATTTGGGAGACATTGTTTACTTGCAAAAAGTAGAAATGCTCTCAGAGATGTCAGGGAGGCCATCTGCAGAACATCAGCAGCCAGCAGGGAACCAGGACCCTCTGTTTGAGACACATTTTCCCACGCAGCCCTTTTTTTTTTAACTATAGGAGCACAGTTTTGCACTTTTCCAGCCCAGGAGAAATTTTCAAATTCGATATTAACAGCTTATCAGTATTCGAAGAATCATGCACATAGATACTTGCACATGTGGGTTGTGGAATTAAGTCCCAAAATATGATGTCCACCAACTGAACAGCTACTAAAAGACTGAGAATGATGCTAGAATAGAAATTGCCACTGCTTTTTATTTTTTTGTTTCCCTTTTGCTCCCTAACACAACAGAGAATATTGTAGCGCTAGGAAAAAAATGAAAGCTATGCAACAACCTTCTAATTTTTAAATAGACCCTTAACTCTATAGCTCATAATTTTTTGAGTTGAATAGAGTTGAATTGAAAAACATTAAGGCCAACATTTTAACAAGAACCCTCTAAACTCAATCACTAATCTTTGTCATGACGAAAACTACCGTCATTGAAATATGCTTGAAGATTTAGACCCTATGAGGGCAATTAGATCTCAAAGGAGTATAGTCTATTAGCTAAGAAGAGAACTTTGTTGAAGCTGGTAAATCATTAATTAGCTGGTCCTGCTAATGTTGCACAGACTTTTATCATTATTGTTGCCACTGACTGTACGTCATTGTTCTTTACTGGCTGCTGTTGTTGCTGCTCTCTTTGTTTGTCACTATCCATTTCTTTCTCTCTGCATTTCCCTCTACCTCACTTTCCAAGCCCAACACAGTCTCAGCAGATGGCTGTTCAGCATTAGTCTAGTGGATTTTACCTTTTAGTTTTTCCTGTCTACTGTTGCAAAATGTTGATAAGTGTTAGACTAATGTTTGGTTTCTTTAACCTTAGAAAGAGTGGAGTCTACACTTGCCCTTTTTGTAAAGTGTCTTAAGATAGCAGTTGTTGTGAATTGGCACCATACAAATAAAAGCTGATTGATTGATTTGAACTTCAGTAGTGGATAACTTTTAAGCTTTAGTGGAAGATTATTAAAAAAATCAAATCTGTTAAAGGAAGAATATGGGACATTTTACACATAAATACAGCAGAAATCAAGTATATCCTCGGTAAATGTCTCTCTGAGTCATGACTGTCTACAATAAGTGAGAAGTGTGACTCCCGAAGGCTGTGTTGTTGTCGGAGCCGTGTTTACATCAGGTTTACATGGACGGGACCACCGACTCCTCCCCTTGCGTATAAAAGCTGCTTTAGTGAAGGACTAGAGAGATGAAGAATAACATACTCACTGCTTATTTGGATGTCAAGTAAGTGTTTTTAGATCACGGTCATTCTGTGTCAATTTACATGCAATATGAAGCTTCAAGCTAACTAGAGTGTGCTACCATTAGCCTGCTAACACAACAATGCAGACCACAGGCAACTGCAGCTTGAACCAATGACAATGTTGTCTGCTGCTTGAGCTTAATGGTGCTTAATTATGGTGCGTTTCATTTGACTACTCCTTCATATGAGCGTGAAAAGCACTTTGGCGTGTACTTTTGAAAGGTGCTTTATGAATAGGCTAGGCCTTCTTTGCTTTGCCATAAAGGACAGCTGTGTTTAACAGTATGATGTTTTAACATCAAGAGATGAGACGTGTTCATTTCTACTTTGGTCGAGGAGGTAAATATAAGTTACATTTGGAGGTGCCTTTGACTCACGTTGATTTGCATCTGTTAAATGCTTTCCTTCTATAACAGCCTGTATATATTTACAGGGCAGGGGGGCAAACTGTGCTGCCTGCCTCAGATGCAAATTGAAAACAGAAAAAGTAACACAGGAGGAAAGATTTACTGCCACAACTAGTTATGTAACCGAGTGTGATTTTTCCATTTAAACACGATTTATAAGGAAGCAGAACAGTGTTGTTCAGCTGTAAGGTTTTGGCATTGAAACATTTGAACTCTTTTCTTGAATTTCATTAGAGCAGACAAAAGAGAACTTTCTTTTTAATGTGGCTTATTTTTAGACCAAGCTTCTGTCTGTGACAATAACTATGCTTTTTAAACTAATGCTCACTCCCATAACAGAACCCTCAAAGATTCAATGGCCATTATTTTCTCTGTGATGTTTGAACTCCACAGTATCCAATGGTTATGGCCTGTCATAAAAGAAACTGGATGTCACAGAGAGAAGCTTTTATTTACTTTTCTGCAATGGCAATAACAATCATATTGCAAGAAAGCAATTATGTCTGCCATGAGGGGAGTTTTATGGTTTCATTATCTGAACATAAGTTCAGAATAAACGCACTGTCAATGAGTTATCTTCACTCGACTCATTCGGCTTGCATGAGTAAAATGTGTAATTGCTCAAAACATAAACTAAAGTATTGAAGACAAAACCTTCACGCTCAACTTACTTTGAAATATTTCCAAAAGGTGTAGTAAGGTGGGATCGGGAGCATCACACAGATAGGAACTGTGTGCTGGAAATGCAATGCAGAAGTATGGGACATTGTACAAAAAAAAACATTAGTCTCAGAAGAGAAGAGATGCTTTGTACCAGATTTAGCTAACTAGCTAATTTCCATCTGTTGTCCCTGGGCAGGTGATGGCAGAGTAAAATACAAATCAACTAGTCACGTTTGCACGCACAACAACACACACACACACACACACACACACACACACACACACACACACACACACACACACACACACACACACACACACACACACACACACACACACACTTCATAAGGGGGAGAAGAAAGACATAGAACAATATACATGTATTAAAACAAACATTATGTACAAGTTTCCCTGAGATGTAAAAGGTTGTGGAGATGACACATTAATGCTGACAAGACTGGTTACTTAAAATCCATTTTTTTACTTCGCGGACGAAAGTGCAGAGGTTTGTGCAAAGTTTAAGACTAGTTGGAAGATTATTCCATTCTTAAAATACAGATTGTGCTAAAGCGGAGCCACGTTTAGGAATGCTGCAATCTTTGTTTGAGGCAGACCTTGAAGATTTGCTTATCTGCTCAGAGCGAAGTTTCACAAAGCTCTTCAATGGTGGGGGAGCAGCAATATAGAAGTAGGAAATAAAGGGGGGGTAAGCACAGGGAGTGAAGACAGGGTTATCCAGGTATTGCACACATGGGCGACTGAGAAAATGAGTGACTAGTTAACAGACAGATTGCACAGTTGTAGTAACATTATACAATGGAGACGTTTTCTTGAGTGTCAATGTATAAGTCCAGGACATTTTACAGACTACGTGTATGACTCTCAAAGCGAGGAGTTATAGGGTTAACCTTTTATATTAAAGGTCACATGTTATAATACTTTTTAACACGTTTAAAGAAGTCTCATAGCTCCCCAAAACATGTCTGTGAAGTTTCTTGCCAAAACTCCATTCTGATCGCGTATTTTATCATGCCTATAAACTCCACTATTTCAGCCCTGCTCAAACAGGCTGTTTCTGTGCCTGTAGCTTTAAATGCAAATGAGCTGTGTCTGACCACGCCCTCTCTGGAAGGGCTTGGTTGGCTTGGGCTTTCTTGCACCATGCCCAATTGTTTACGGTGGGAAGGCAGACTCAGAGAGCAGAACAAACACCTAGCTGTGGGAGTGTCACCCACCTGGGGGAGGGGTTACTTCCCTTTGTGATGTCACAAACGGAAAATCTCCAAACAACCTGTTTAAGCACACATTTCCTAAAAAGTGGAGCAGTCAGAAGACAGAGAGGATGGACTGTTCTCATAATTGGAGGGTGTGTAGACAGGCTAGGGACACACATTAGTGTTAGAAAACATGGTCAAGTGTATTTTGCATAATATGTGACCTTTAGCCTAACTTCTGCAGATCTAGAGACCACTTTTTAATCACATACAATAGCTGGAGGAACCTTAGTCCCTGAGAAAATAGCCCCTGGGTTTTTAAGTTGGGTCAAAATAGGGCAACAGCTGTCTCGCTAGGGTTGCAAAATTCCGGGAATTTTCAAAGTTGGAAACTTTCCATGGGAATTAACGGGAATTTACGGGAAGTAACGGGAATTTATGGGAATAAACAGGAATAAACGGGAATAAACCGGGAATTTACAAAATTGAAGGTTGGCCCTTAACTGGGAACTTAAATATAGTTGAGCTTAAACGACCAGATTCGATGCAAGTACACTAGAATATCTATGCTATTCCTCAATCACATGCACATAGCACACTGTTTACTGCAGGGCTATTGAGGCCACGCCCCCTACATGCACTGTGCATTCCTCCATCACATGCACAGATGATTTCTAGAACCACACAAGCACAAGACTATTGAAGCCACACATTTTAGCCTGTGGACTACATAAAGGGAAGTAAGTCTTGATGATATTATGGGGTAATATATTTTAAAATTGTGATGTAAATCTGTTGAAATGTTTTTTTAATTGTATTATTTTGCATGGATGTCTGCTTAGGACAAAACAAAATGTTTATATTTATGCTTGGATATGATACAGTTCGATTAAATTACCCTCTATTTCCAGTTAATTTCCCATTAATTCCCATAAATTCCCATAATTCCCATAATTCCCATGGAAAGTTTCCGATTTGGAATATTTCCAAAATTCCCAAGCTTAACTTCCCATGGAAAGTTTCCGGAAATTTACCAGAAACTTTCCACCCCTTTGCAACCCTATGTCTCGCTGTGTTATATTTTCTTAAGATGCAACAAGCTCAAATAGAGTTGAATTAGTCAAATGTGATAGTGATACCTTTCTCGTGTCTTCCTGTAAATAATACAACAGCCAGCATCTGTAGAGTTTAGCAAAAGACTAGAAACAGGTCTAAATAACTAGCCTAGCACCTCTAAAGTTCCCCGTGTCAGATCAATCAGATAATTTATGGAGGTTTGTCTTTTAGACAATTTATTTATGTGCAAGGCAAAGCGACTGCTCAAATATCTTCTGGTTGCCTGGAAACTGCTCAGAGCAACAGAAAGAGCTCTGCAACTAAACCAAAACAAAAATGCCACATTGTCGTTGTACATTTAGCTTCTGGCAGGCAGATTTTGTTACAGTTTGAGTTTCATATTAAACAAATAGATGTAAGAACTGGATCAAGCCCCCTCGTCTATGAAAGGGAAACAGAGTATTTCCAATATGTCAGACTTTTGCTCTCTTATCAAATGATGCTTGCT
Organism: Tautogolabrus adspersus; assembly: GCA_020745685.1. Classification (NCBI taxonomy): domain Eukaryota; kingdom Metazoa; phylum Chordata; class Actinopteri; order Labriformes; family Labridae; genus Tautogolabrus; species Tautogolabrus adspersus. The sequence goes on along the minus strand of CM036549.1, from coordinate 7,282,333 downwards.
CATTATTTCTGCTCCTTCCAGAGTTTGAGAATTCAGACCAAAAAAAGCTACATTGGGTTTTCTATTTATTATGTTTCCCAATTGTCTTAACCCAACCTGTCAAGGCAGTTGGCAGTCCACCAAGAGTCTGGTTCAGCATGGGGCGTCTGCCTCTTATAACAAAGTTTTTTCTTGACACTCTCGCAAAGTACTTGTTCAGAGCAGTCTAGATCCTATCAGGTGAAGTGTCATGAGATAGCTTTTGTTGTAATTTGGGGCTGTTTAAATAGAAACTGATTGATTGAATGATTGATCGTTGACTATAATAATTGATCAAATGCAGCAGTCATACCATAGGAAGTCTATTAAAGTCAGAAGCAAGGATTTGAAATGTCACTTTCCAATGTTTTTCAAGATTTAATAACTGCACATTAATGCTGCAAGCCACACACAAGAACAAGCGAGAGTGTTTGTTGACTGACACTAGTGAGCCTCTTATGTGTCTAACTCTGAAGGAAGACGGAGACGAGCAACAAGAAGAGAGACTTGGTAACTTTTAATGAATGCTACTCAGGCTTTCAGATGCAGCATGCAGCAGAACTGATGTTATTTATAATGTCGGCAGTTATATTTGCATCATTATCAACCTGAAGAGAGGCAGATTGTTGCCACACTTTTCACACAAATCGAAAAATTGTTTTGCAGAAAGTGAGGCTTCATACGAGACTGAAGAATAGTAGTGTATCATATCAAATGGTTGAAATGCTCTTTGTGAAAGTAGTGGTCATTTGTCATAAAATAGGCTAAAGCTCAGCTCACGTGTTGAATTATATACTCTGTGAATTAAACTGTGATACGTCATTTACTGTTTGTGTTAACAAAACCTTAGTTCAGCTTCAATGTCATGAAAAGCCACAGGTGCAGTACATCTTGTCGAGAGGAACTCGTTAGACCTCCTCTGCGCATCCTCCTTGCACATGCTGGGTAGGGGTTGTGACCTCCGAATGACCTAAGCAATGACACTCACCAGATATGGGAGGGGTGAGTGCTCCAGGTAGCAAAAATATAACCAGATTTATCCTGCTCAGTTAGCATTTTCACTTTTGATAGATTAGATATATTTGGAGATCCCGATGGGTGTGGTCATAGCTTCTGAATGACATTGTGGTGGCATATGATTGGTTTTAAATGATAAAATGCTGAGAGGGCAATATTTCTCTCCAATCATGAACTATCGGAGGGTTTATTTATGTCGTGAATAAAAGAGGGGTGTTAGGCCGATAAGATCAGAACTCTTCTGGGAGGTACTCAGGATTTGTTGCATGTTTTTGCATACCTATACAATACATTTATTTATTTATTTTTTATTTTACAGGGACAATGCATATTAATAAACATTTATGTAAATATGCCAGAGTTAGCCAAAAGGCTAATTTTCATCCGTTGTCCCTGGCCAGGTTTTATAAAGGGCAAGGACATCATTTTTGTTGAATCTGACTCCAGACTCCACACGACATGAGTTGTGTTTTTGACTCAAATATTTTTTTTTCAAGGTCCCCCCCCAAGAATTGATAAGAAAAAAGAAAGCGGTATGTAGGCTAGACTTGTATAATCTCAAAAGTTTTAAAAATGAATTTTCTCACTCTTCTTCATTAAGTTATTTATTATGGGGTTTATTGCTTTTATTATCTGAATGGCTTCAATGTATGTTAATTTGTGTGGAGACAGAAACATTGATAATGGTTTCTGTCTCTTATACGATTTTGTTTTTGACGTCTGTTTTAACTTTTTTCTTGCGTCAAAAACTAATTTATCTAATTAATACTTATTTGTGCAGATAAAAAAACCTTTTATATTAACACTATGAGGTTTTGACCAAATGCTCACACCCTCTAACATAAGCTTGTAAACTGACAGCACTGCTCAACAATAACAGAGGCACAAGTTTCTGACTCATGGGACTTTATGGTGATAAATGAACACTCGGAGAAACTTGTCAGACAGTTTGTGGATTTGTTCCCCCCTTGCAGCGGCTCACTTATCTAACCATCAAGCTGCCAACACCTTTTCTGTGCCCCGATATCTCTGCTGGAGCTGCAGTGCTGTGCCGTACCTGATCTCATTGGAAAACTCCTTTTCATGGCGATGTCTGCTGCTCAACTTCCAGAATAACAGCACAATGAAGACCAGCAGGATGAAGATGAGAAGCAGAGAACCCACGACGGAGCCGACTATCACCGCTGCTCTGTTTGGAGCTGTAAAATCAGTATGAATAGCAAGGAATTATTCTCTCAGAAGCTCTGCAGCAGGGAAGAACATTGTGAAAATTGTACTAGACTATTCTTATTTTCTAGTGTTTTGATTCTAACCCTTTTGGCCTGCCAACTCTTAAAGTTAAATATTATTCTCTCACAGCACTATAATACACACTGTATTGTCATTGTTCAACGAAATCCATGGATTGCCAACATTTCAACTTCTCATTAAGCAACAAAAAAAGACACATTTCAGAAGATACATTTAATAAATTATTGTCAGCAGCCAATTAGCCTACTCAACCTTAATATTTACAGTCTACGCCCCCAACTCATTTGAAGCTCAAAATGAGGTTGTTTGTGTCAGACATGACTAATCCATTTCATTTCATTCACCCTTTTTGCAGTAATATAGCTTTACTTCTTCATTAAAAGTTGCTATTTATTCAGATGTAAATACGCACTAGTACTTTTCATTATGGTTACTTGGTCAGTGTTAATATCAAAGGAACACAGTTAGTTTATCTAAAGTTTCATCTTAAGATTGTCCGGTGATCTGTTGGTAATGCCTCAGCGCTCCAGTAGGGGGGATCGCGCTTTACGACTGTAGCAGTAGCTAACAGTCCAGTGTGTTTGGGGTGACTTCCCCATTCCTCTTTCACTACTATTTCCCCCACTTAAGGTAATTACCGTACACAGAGCATTGTAAACCGGGGAGCACATGTTAGCAATAGTTTTTCTTGTGCTGCTGCCCTTTTATCTGGAGAAATATACGTTTATTGTGTAAGCTAGCATCAGGAGACCCCTTAGCTGCGCTGCCGTCTTCAGCTCTTTTTGGTCATGGTCACTTAAGCTAGTCAAGTTGTCACTTGTGTACTTGAAATGCAAGATATGTTTATTTGAATACGTTTGTTTTTGCCCGTGGACAGTTTATATGGCAGCAGTGATAACTTAGTAGGTATAATCATATTTGAAATTTTAGTTAGAGGGATACTAGTATTATTATACGCTATCACGTGATACAAATGGGATGTTTTAATGTGCTAATGCTGTAAGATAGGTTAGATGTGTTTGTTACAGTTTGCATGGTATGTCACTTAATACAGATGATAAATGGAGGTAGAAGTCCTCTTTTACTAGTAAAGTCAGCAAACAAAATGTCCTTGTTTTTCATCTTTACAGGGCACAAACACATTTTGTTGTGGTTTTAAATGAGGATCTCTGCGGAGGTAATTGTTTGGCTTTGTGAAGTAAACTCTTGAAATAGGTTGCCTATTTTACCCAAACTATGTTGTTTTAGGCTGAAGGCTTAATCCTTTGAGACATTACATTCCACTTTCCTTTAATTCCTTTATTAATTTTCTTAATTCTAAAACTAGGAGAATTGTGTGAACTATAAAACATTGTCAGTGGTCAGTAATATGTTTTTGAAGACAAGAAAAACCTGATAGATGATGATAACATAATAGTGAATACACTACTAGACTGAATGTAGTGTAGTTGACCTGCTTTAAAATGTCTTGTAAATGCTTTTACAGGGCCCTATGGTTGGGAAACCTCTGGTCTAGGACAGCATACTACATGAACATGAATGATTCCCTCCCTAAAGCCAAAGATCTGCACACCAGGAGAAGAAGTTATGGACTCAACAAGATGTAATACGGGGGTCTGCTCCACAGATCATAAGGTAAACGAAGACAAACTTATTTTATGGATCTACAGAAAGGGGAGGACCTGTTAGAGTCTCAACCTAGATATGATTTATTACATAATGTTGCACTAAATCACTGACTGTACTCCCTTCCAGTGCACTTACCGTCCCTAGATTCATTCCCTGTGAGGCAGCTCTGGTATTTCTCTGCTTTCTGTCTTGTTCGGAGGTGGTTTTAAGGAGTCCACTTATTTTCAGTTGCTGCCATTTTTTTGTTTCATTAATCTAACTTCATAAAGATAAGAGTGTCTGTTGACGTATAAGGCAGCAGTATCATTTCACCATCACTCATGAGTGACTTTGTGACTGAGCAGCAGGAAGTCGGTGATGAATAGCACAAGACCAAAGGCATTTTATCTAATGATTAAAGTGATGTCTTTGACATCGATTTTGACCTTCTTCTGTCATTGGAAAACAACATAATAAGGATAACACAGCGATGTTTCTGAATACTGCAGTCAAATCCCTGTGAGGGAGAACTGGAGCAACGGGGAGATTGTGGCAGAGCTACAAAGAGAGAAGACTAAAGAGGATGAAAGTAGGGTCTTTCACGATTGCATGAGTGCGTCATGTGTGATATATGTGGACTGAAACATTCTGCATGGGGGTGTGTTATCCTCACGTTTGCTCGCTTTCACGTTGATCCTGCAGTGTTCAGCTCCAACAGCATTGTTCGCCTCACAAAGGTAGATTCCTGCAAAGCTCTGCGAGTGGTTGCTGATTTTCAGTTCCCCTGTTACGCTGTCTGACAGAACACACACACACGCCCACAAACACAGATTAACTCATGTACTGTACATGTGCTAAACACTCAAGAGGCTTCAATGAGGATACCACAGAAAGGGATCCTTCTGCAAGTGTTAAATCACATGCATGTTTGTGTACCTTTACAAGACCAACTGCACATGTTCAACAAATTAAACATGCATGATTCTAAAAGATTCAAGTGAAGCTAACAGTCTGCTCAAAAACATCATCCCTCAGCTGTTACTCTGTTCTTGCTTTTCAAATTGCTAGTCTTGGCAAAGCATTAAAAAGGGAATCCTGGCCAGAAGTGCTGTATAGCTAACCACTAGCTACACTAAAAGTACATAAACGTTTGACTCACTCGCTACTGAGGCAGTATCTTTTAAAAATATAAGTTTTATTATTGTTAAAGTAGTATGAAAACTGTAGTACGACTTGAAATCTAGAGGTAGACAGTAATGCAACTTCTTGGATGTCAGCAGCCTCTAAAAACCAACAAAGACAAAGAAGAAGCCTTTATCGTTGGCAGATAATACCTATAGGGGTCAGAGATTGCGAGGATGCTTACACGTTGAGCAAATGTAATGCAGGACATCGAGGATACCTGCCTGTTAAAAAGGCTCAAGGAAAAGGGTAACGCAAAAAATATAAATGTTTGCTTTTCATCTTTTCAATACGGTCACAAATCACACAGCTGTGGCAACAAATCTCTTTAAAATTTACAATAACTGAAAGATAAGGTTACCAACCCACGATCCCGCCCAAACCCACAGACTTGATTGTGTTCATTTTTCAAAGAGCGTATACTGCGATTACAACGGATTCCCGACTAAACAAAAGCTGCACATCAAAATCTTGGATATCAAGACTTTCAAAAAAGGCACAAACAGACAGGTTGCACAAAGAACTCAGGTTATCTGACAGTAGGCTACATGTGTTGTTTATCTCAGCTGCATCAGGCTGGCAGCTTTTAGCTAGTTGGGTGTAGTTTATTGCTGTTTGAATCTGTTTCTAGCTTACTCAACTGCATTCATTTATTAAGATAGCATAGTCACCTGACTGTACTTTAAATCTGTGATGAATGTTGTTGGTTTCAGTTGGCTGTCAGCTGCTTGTTAGCACATTTTGTGAATTGCTTTTCCATAGTAAGCTAAGATGAATCTGCTTTAATATCACTAGCTGTCGTTTTTGCTCGCTGCTTCCCGTTTTTTATAAATGGATACTGTTTATGATGACATGACATGGTTTGTGATGATACTAAAATAAGTTCCTCCAAAATCTAAGTAGGATATAAACTGTTTATCTGAATAAACTCCAAAAATCATAAATTACACTATCTTGAAAAATAAATAATAAACAAATTAAGAATGTACTGTAAATACCATCAAGACAATGAGTTTTGCTTACACATAATTGAAAACCGTTATAACAGCAGTGTCTAGACCTCATCCCAATACACACACCTCTCATCCCCCTCTTTGATGTGTAGTAACATCATGACGTCAGCAGAGGTCACACTTACTCTGTGAGGCTGCAGCGGGGATGGGGCCTCCACGTTCCCTCCTCCACGAGTATTTTAAGGGAGTGGAGCCTTTCGCAGACTTGCAGTGCAGAGACACAGCTTCCCCGACCAGCTCCCCTCCCTCCGCCCAGCATTTAGGCACAGACGGCTTGGCTGAAATCAAACAACAAATGGATAATTTCATGCTGCCATTTCCATTCCAATGCTGTGAAAAACACTAAAGCTTCATGGCTTTGTGATGAAAAGGGAAGCCGCATTTTTAGCCTAGCTCTAGTTAGATAAATGGACACCATAAAGATATATTTGAAAGTCAAATTCTATGTGAGCATTGAGGTAATAATGAAGGGACATGGAGAGTAGTGCTGTTAGGAAAAAGGACAAGATCATTACAATGTGTCCTGATGAAAAAGGGATTGATTGTGTGACATGATAATGGAGTATTTGTTAAACCTCAGCATTTCACTCAAAGGATTCTTTTCATCCTTTCTCTTGGTCATTGATTCTAATGTTTTTTTGGCCTTCCATCTCAGGACTATGTTTGTGTCTGTATGAACACTGCTCAAGGCTTTCTATTGATAAGCAAAGCACTGCAGTTTCACACGTCTCTGGTTACCATCTAGGGCTGAAGTGATTTCATCTGAGGGAGCTTTGATACCAATTTTGATGTGAGAAAAAAGACCGGAGACATACTTGATCTGTGACATAATGGAGTGAGGTAAAGTTGCTTTCTCCTTGAACTGCGTTAAAAGGAATCTGCATCCATTGAACATAAACATGTTTCTCTTTTGAAATGACGCTGAGACTGCAGACTCTTTGCCTCGAACACTTGAACATTTGACTCTTACTTTAAGTGATGTTGTCATTACCTAGGCTGAGTTTTATATAGACGCACTGGTTTGAGGATGATATTTTTGGCTGTGCAGGAAAGCAGTAGATCACGTACAGTACATATTTTACATTGTGAGGCATAATAAATAAGTTATTAGATATCCAAAGTCAAAGTTAGCTTCATTTTTGGTTTCAGCAGTGGAGTTAAATCTCATAAAGGCGGACAAACTTGAGACCTCAACACACTTTCATGATATCTGAATTGTATAAATTGACGCTGTGACTTTATGCTAGAGTAAGGCGCCGTGTCCAGCGTTTTTTTCTGGGCAGAAAAGTGCTGGATGTGCTCTCGGGAGCGCCTGCATGAAGTGTTTGTGCACTGAGAAGTAAAGCGCTGCATATCCGTCCTGTCTCTATGACAACAGTCTGTTGACAATCGCTCTCTTGGAAAAAAAGCGTTCTGTTGTTTTTCTAGAAACCAAATAAGGTCTTCTGATAGTCTTTAAAAAGAATGATGTTCCATAAGGCCCCGTGTCCGCCTAACGTTTTGCTCTGAATGCCAGCGTCTATTTTCAAGTGATTTCAATGAGTAGAGAGCGTTCACAGCAGAAAGCTGCCACCTTGCGTCTTTTTTTCCAAGTCCACAACAATTAATAATGGAAAAATGCACCCCAGTAACAGGTCCAAATACATATAAATGCATATTGCACTGATACAATTTAATGGAACCTGATCAATTAAGGTGAAAACTGCCTTTTTTATTATGTAGGTTTTTTTACTTTCAGAATGGTGTTGTGGAAAAATAAACAGAACTTTGTCGGCTGTAATTTGTTACTGTGCTTTACTTACTTAAAATTGTCTGAGCTGGACCAAAAGATAAAAATAAAAAAGCAAGAGGATGATGGAGGGGATAGTGATATCTAGTTTGATATCCTGATTGCACCACACAATGGTGTATAGTAAAGCTCTACTAAAAAAATCTGTGTAACCTCAACCTGTAACTCTGGTTTCCCCAAAGAAAACGGAAGAGTCACAACAAATCAAATCATCAATTATTCTCGAAAACTACTTCCTGACTGGCTTTTTACTCCCATCACTTTGATTTGGAAGCTGTTTTTAAACTGGGGCAATAATTTGCTTAGTCATGATTAGACGTTGCTGCATGAAGTTATTTATTAAGTCATAAAATCATAATAAATAAATCTGCCAATGAGGTGGCCTCCTCAAGCACAGTGTGCGCTCATGCTCTTCAGATAAGATGAGTTGGACAAGAATCAAGTAAATTACTTTAACCTTCTGGCTAACTTTAAGACTTATACACTGACAAATGGCTTAAAGTGAGGTGTCATTTCAAATTACCAGAGCCTCTTTTCAGTGTCTCACCCACTGCTCAATCTTTATTAGTTCAACATAGCTTTTTTTTTTTTGTAAAGCTGTCTTCCTAATATGTATTCTTTTAATCCCTGTGGTCAAATTTAAGAGCATAGCTGTCTCTAGGAACCTGACTCCGTTTCTCCCAACAGCAGATTTGGCAATCTCTTTTTGGTAATTAACACCATATCATACAGGGAAAGCTCCATAGCTAGTTAATGGACTTATAGTTAGGATTAAGTGCCAATTCTAACACGGAAAAATGGGAAACTATGGGAAAAACTGTCAAACGTGCCTGTTTTTTGTCCTTTTTTTATCCAGATTGGTGGCTAAAGCATTAAGAGAACTGTGCATTTTGACCCAAACACTGGGAGCACATCCTCATTGAACAAAGACTGCTAACTTTACAGAAAGTACCTGACCTGTAAAAGCCTTAAATAATGACACACAGAAAAAGCCACCATCTTAATCCTCACTCACAGCCTTGTGACCATTATCTACACTTGTTTTTAGGTATTTTTTAATCTCTGTTTTAAAGTCAGGATTGACTGTGAGGACTGAACAAAAGTGAAAGGAATTAGCATCTGCAGCATTAAGGAGCTCCTGGTGTGACTGCAGCTCTGCAGGAGGATAAATCTCAATGTCAAGTTTATAGACTGTGCACAAAAAGCAGGCAGGCATTTATCACTAACTCAATAGACTTTGTTTGCAATGCTATCTCTTCCAGGAGATTATAGTTAAATGAGAAACATCCACCTTTTGGAAAATGTCAGAGGCTTTCATGCTTTTTAACAATCAATGAAGTTATGAGGTTGCCACTGCAGGCTGGTCCTTCAATTCAAAAGCTGTTGATACGTTTCAGGAGTGCTGACACTCAAGCAGTTGAGCAGAGACCATATTGAGCATGAAACAGTACACAGGAACAGCTAGGGGCATAGGGAACAACAACAAGCTCACAGACTGATTTAACTCATTCACAAGAGGGGAACATCAACATCCACTGTGTTGCCTAGCAACGTAGGGTTTTGTTGTTAGTGTGCCCTATGCGTTGCTGAGAGTACAGGCTGTCTTGCCTTTTCATGTTCCTGTGGGCTGCATCTGCTGTGGAGTTTGTATTGTCTGTACAACTCATGTGCTGTTTTATTGGGCTTTGGCACGACAAGCCAAACCCTGACCCAAACACGTGGCTTTTTTATTTGATTTAATTTATGAAGCTTGATAATGCATGTTGCACCAACCATGGCGTTCATAACTTTTTATTCTAGTTCTTTTGTAAGTGTGTTTTTGTAGGTTGGAGGCCTTTTTAACTATCCTGTCCTTGTCTAATTATAGGAAATATCTGGTCAGGCTGCTCATCAATAGACAAGGAACATATTGTTGTACTTGATTCAAGGGCTCTAAGATTCAGTGCACACTTTGTGGCGCTGGTGGCACAGTGATTAGTGTGTGCACCCCATGTACGGAGGCTATAGTCCTCCCAGCGGGCGGCTGAGGTTGAAATCCGACCTTTGGCTCCTTTCCCGCACGTCATTCCCTTCTCTCTCCATGATTTCCGACTCTATCCACTGTCCTAAAGCCCATAAATAAATCTTTAAAAAAAAAAAGATGCAGTGCACACTTTGGAAAATCTTGATGTTGTTCCATTAGTCTGTATTCTAGGAATGCATCAGTTCTCAATATAATATTGAACCATACGGTTCTACCTCCACGGTTCAATACGCGCTTTTAAATTGCGGTTTAACGTACGAGCTCCCATGCAAAGTATTTCTCTCTGAGGCTCTGTTTTTGTGTGCCTTATGGTCCATGCGCTGGGAAAAGGAAACCCTTTTGCTGTTTCTGTAAAATGTGCTTAAAATGCCTAAAAATGAAAAAGAAAACAAAGACTCCAACAGCACGGGCCATCAGAACCGAACTGAAAACCGTGACCAAAAAACCGAGGTTCATACTGAACCATGGGCTGACTGTATGGTTGCATCCCTACTGTTTTCATTAACTTGTTCAAGCACTTTTTATATAGCCAATCATAAAGGTGCTCTTCAGTTTGACTTTTAAAGAATATATAACAATGTGACATTAAACTGGGCTACTTTTTAGTTAACTTTTTTTAGGTCAGTATCTGAGGACATTAATGCACAAGGCATTTAACATCTACTGAAATAAAACTAAGCACTCTCAAAGGATATGCCTGCTTCACGCTAAATTTAGCGAAGTGAAATGACCTTTTTTCAGAAAAGACACATCCCAAAATGTTAAATTTTAATTGTTGCAGCCAAGTTTTCCTTCAAACAAAACCACTGTTGTTGTAAATAATTCAGTCAAGTAACATTTATGTTTCCATACTGCAACCTGATGCCTGGTCTTACCCATAACTACCAGTGACACCTTACGCATGTCCACTCCAGGTGACTTCCTCACTTTACACTGGTAGGTGGCACTGTGAGCAGACGACAGCACAGATATTGAGAGCGAAGCGTCACCCATTGACGGGTCAGGAGCAGCAAAGTGAAGGCCTTCTGCAAGAGTTTTGTCACTATGAAGGAATTTAGTGCCGCTGGTGTAGGAAATGAGCTAATGGAAAACATAATAAAACAGATTTAACAAAGAGTCAACATATGGGTCTCACAACAAAACTTATTGGTTCTATATAATAACCACATTAGCATAAATGTTATAGAGTGATAATATAGTGTGGCAAGTCTGTTTGTTTCAGCCTGTTCTGAGAGACTTCCATCTTTTTGGGAAAAAGATTTGCAGTGGACATACATTTAGTGTCAGATTCAGAACGCGACTATTAAAATGTTTGACTGCTCTGCAAAGCCATATGTTTGCAAAAGACCTAATACTACTGAGCAGGAGGAGCACATTCTGACCTAATCAGTCCCTGTATTCACTGTGATCAACAGCTGCTGCTTAAGGCAAAAGATGAGAGGGAAAAACATCATTTTAAGACTCAAACACTTATGACTCATCCTATATCAAAGACAAGTGGGGAAAAAAAGACAGAAGGATTTAAATCACCCTGTTTTCTAAACTTTTATTTAGACAGACACACCACATGACGAGGCATACAATCTGAATTAATTTGATGTTTTAAAGGAGCTGTTCATGTCATTATCACCCGGCTTGAGACATCTAACCATTGTGCTGACAAAATGTGTTCTAAAGTCACATTAGGTCAAACCCTCTTTTCATCTGAAGGGGCCATAGAATTTATGTCTTAGGAAGAACTTTGTAATGTGTTACTAATTTTAGGAAATAATGGAGACAGCATTTAACTGGAACTCAGATAGTTCATTCATTCCAATGTAATGCTTGAGTAACCCTCAGGTCTTCTTGGTCTGTGAAGAGCAGGTCATCTTCAAATATTAAAATACTGGAAAAGTACAACTTGACAAGTAAAGTGTCCAATCTCAAGGAATAATGAATGAACAGAAAATAGCCAGAGCCCTATATAGCCTTCACATTTTATTACTAAATACTTGTTCTCAGAAACTGTCTGAAACTTAGAAATATGTTGGAAGAAGAAACAGACACATACATATACACACATTTACTTAGACTTACATTCATTTCCTGAAGATTTTCACTCATCTTAACCTCGTTGTTACCCAATTCACTGACCCAAAAGTCTGCTTTTCCCAATTTGGGACCAAAATGTGATAATCCGTCCCCAATTAACTGGTCTTGAGTCTGAAATGTGTCCCCAAATGTAGGCGAAATGAGACCCACACAAGCACACACAAGGGCATCTTAGCATAAATTAGAAGCTCTGCTATATAATCCCTTTATATAACACCCTACATGTACAATAATAGTATTAATTAACCATTTTCATCGCGGCTCTTACCATCTGATCTTTCTGTGTAGAGTCTGGACTGACCACAGACCATTCGATGTCCAGGTCTCCGGTGTCGACAGGGCTCAGAGCGTAACTGCAGCCCAAAGTCACACTCTCTCCCTCAGCCTTCAGGATGGTTTGCGGGCTGGTCGACGTCACCTGCATCCCTTGTGTAGTCTTCAATTCTAAAGAAAGTCAGGCAAGTCTTGAATTTAATCACAGACACAAATTAGCTGTTTCATAATCCCCAATTGTAAGCCTCAAGGATGAATATAATGTATTCTCATTCAGAGAAGCCGTTTTGTCACTGAGCTGCAATTTATGGTATTCATGCTCACATTTTAATGGGTACATTTAATTTTTATTTGGATTCATTTCTCAAAGGAAGTCTGGCTAAGAAGGACATTAAAATGGCAGTCAAAATGATGCACAGCAGTGAAAAGACCTTCACATATAACTTTCAGACCCTTTTAAGACGAAATTCGTACAGTAATTACAGAGTTTAGATTAAAAATAAAAATTCATGATTGGAGGTCAGATGGAGCCCCTTGGTCCTTCTTGGAAAAACATTAAACATTTGAAGCTTTTGTGTCTTGAAGTATATCTCTACTACCAACACTTTCCAGCTGAGCTGCAAGTAGGGCTGCATGATTTTGTTCAAAATGGTAATCATGATTTTTAACAATTTTGACCTGATTATTCATCACGATTTTTTATTAGTTTAGGTACTTAAAAAAAACAGTTTATTGTTTATATAAATAAGATATCCTGCTACTATCCTATTGCCAGGGCTGGACTGGGATAACCAAGTTGAGCAAAATAAAGTTGTATGTAAACGAATAGGGATGTAACGATTCACTCAACTCACGATACGATACGATTCACGATACTGGGTTAACGATACGATTCTCTCACGATTTATTTTGACAGAATCGGGAGGTGATTGGAGCTTCTCATTGTGGTGTCGATTAAATACTGCATCATGTTGGTTGTGCTATTTGTGTCGTTCTCTGTATTGTTGCAATATTTGCACAGTTTGTCTGTTATCTTGTCACCTCTTTCATTTTCTGTCTTGGGAAGCAAAAATGCTTCCACTGCCATGTTAACGCCTGCTTATTACAACCAACCGCCTCTGCTCTACAGCTGCTGACGCTCACGATATTACTGCGATTCATTTTTCACAGTACTGATTCGAACCTTGACACCTTTAAATTGATTTTTAACTGCCTCACGATTAATCTTTACATGCCTATAAACGAACATATAGATAATTTAGAACATATACATACTGAACATGATGAATAACCTAACGTGGTTTAAATAGGGGTTTGTACTTCTTTTCATATTGTCAATAGAGGACCACATAGAGTTTTCAAACGACTGTGCACGTATTTAAAACATAGATAATCAATGTCAATTGTGTTGCTTTGATTGTTGGAAGGTCAAAATCGTGATCACCATTAAAATTCAATTAATTGTGTAGGCCTAGCTGCGGGTGTAAACTTGGCTGAATGTTTACACACCCACTCTCCATTGACTACTTCGTGCCAGGCTCCTGGTAACATTTCCAAGTGAAGTGGAGGTGAGCCAATGTTTGCAAGCAGCAGCAAATATTCTGGAAAATTCACTGCGGGCGAGCATGCTCTGTGATGATGTTTGTCAGTGATTGGTGTGCAACCGGTGGAATCTTCTTCATACTCTTTCTGCTGCCCTTTATGGTAAACAGCTAGAGTCAATCCAGTTCAGAGTTTTGTTTCCAAAAAGCAATGTGCACAGGGAGAATATGGCTTATGGTAGGATATATACTGAGGATTCATGGAGCTCAGACAGAGGGTAAAGAGTTTAGTTCATTTTTAAAGGAATATCTTCAGTCCTCAGTGCACTTTTATATGCACTTAATACAATACCACTTTTTTTTCTATTTGTTCTACTCAGAACAAAGGTCAGGATAACTATGATCTGCTCAGGGTCGACTATTGTTTTTCAGTGTTAGTTATTTAGTCTTTTAAATAGTTGTTTGTGAACTTTGTAGACGTGTGGTTTAAATAAAGCAAGACATTTGATGTTTATTTTGTAACATTTCATTGGCTTCTCTTGTGTTATAAATGGCTGTGAGGCAGATGCCAGTCACTTAAAAACATATTTAAGGTGTAAATTGTTCACAAGTTATTCTGCTGTAAAAACTAAAAGGTTACTGATATTGGGTTACAAACTTCCGGCTTCCTTGCCTGGCCAATTGGCAACATGGTACATTCTTAACTTTCCATATTTCTTAATTTCCCTCTCTAGATTACCTGGAGAAAACCTTTATGCTCCTCTGGCAACAAGGGGAAGAAGATGTTCCCCTTGATGAGTCTTCAGTCCGCCAGCTTGTTCCACCATTTAGAAATGCATCTTTACGACTCTGTCTCTCAAATTTCGCTATTGTGAGTATTCTGTTTTTATTCTTCAGTGGTTTGAGTGAAGTGGCCATGTTCCCATGCATACTTAAAGCCCACACCAACGGTTATTTTTCAATTGACCTCTATGATTGCATCTTGCCAACAGGCAGAATTTTTCTTCTGCTTTGAACACAATCCCGCCCCACATTTTAGCCCACAAACTCTCTCTCTTATTATAACCTGTGTCCTGGCATTGTTGGATGGATTTTAGACTTTTTGGTGGACAGATTTCAGTGTGTGAGAGTAAACAGCTCTGTGTCAGACATGTTGTTCTCGTCCACTGGTTCCCCAAAGGGCTGTGTCCTCTCACCTATTTTGTACATCCTGTATACGGATGACTGCAGAAGTTCTCATCCAGGAAGACACATTCTGAAGTTTGCAGAGAACACAGTCATTGTGAGTCTGTTACAGGGGGAGGACACAGCACCTGGACCAGAGGTGGATGATTTTATTGAGTGGTGTGATGACTCCTTTTTAAATGTAAATGTCAGTAAAACCAAGGACATGTGCATACTCGATTTTAGAAGGAAGTCTAATCCATCAATCCAAACGAAAATCAAGGCACAGACTTTAGAACAAGTGCAGTGTTATAAAAACCTGAGTATTGTTATCGATAACAGGCTGTCATTCAGTGAGAACACAGATGCAGTCCGTAAGAAAGCACAGCAACGTCTGTACTTTCTCCGTAAGCTAGTTTTTTATTATTATTATTAGTTTATTTAGAAGGGGACAGTGCAATTTCATAAAACACATGATTACACATGGTTTAAAAAAGCCAGAATTAGCCAGAAGGCTAGTTTTCATCCGTAGTCCCCTGGCCATGATGGGAAAAAGGCAATAAAAATTACAATTTAAAAAGAAGAAAAGAAAAGAAAAAGAGAGAAGAGAAAAGCACATAATACATGTACAATATAATACAAAATACATATACAAACACTTACTGTACAATTAAGAAAAAATACAACATCACAACATAACATTTTATCATAATATCACAACAGGCTTATCTTTTAGTGTTGGCAGCTGTAGGTGTTGATAAGCCACATTTTCAATTTTTTTGTGAAGGCCTTGTATGTTGTGAGCAGTTTAACCTCCTCAGGTACTGAGTTCCACACCTTTGCACTCCTTACTGACCAGGCCGACTTACTGAAAGTGCTCCTGCGCAGAGAAATATAACAGTCACCTCTGACAGAGCCTCGAGTGACACGCTCAAGGCTGTTTCTTTGGCTGATGAACTCTGCCAGAGGATCTGGAGCCAGTTTATGCAGTACTTTATAGGTCAGTTTTAAGTCTGCAAAGGTGTGAAGACTGTCCCAATTTAAAATACTATATTTTTTTAAAATTGCACAGTGATGATAGTGCCTAGGTTTTTTGATCCATAACTTTGATTGCTTGTTTGTACAAGATTTCCAATGGTTTTTTTGAACTCTGACCAGCCTGGGACCAGCTGGTCAGGCAATAGTTAAAATGGCTGAAAATCATGGAATGCAAATACATTTTTGCGGCTTCAGTTGACATTTCATTTCGAATTGCACGAAAATTTGCGAGATTAAACTTGATTATTTTACACAATTTGCCAATATGGGCTTTAAAGGAAAACTGTGAATCTATTATTATCCCAAGATATTTATATTGGCTGACAATTTGTATTCTTTCTCCATTAACATGTATGTCGGGGTCAGATGATACTCTATTTGTTTTAGTGAAATACATGCCTACAGTTTTAGAAACGTTTAGCTGCAGACAGCACTCCTGCAGCCAAGTTGTAACACAGGACATTGTTTTAATGAGTTTAGCGGCAACAGTGTCTTTGGTGTGACCATGAACAAAGAAAACCGTGTCATCTGCATACATTAAGCATTCAGCTTCAGAACAAACAGTGGGCAAATCATTAATATAAAGACTAAATAAAAGGGGGCCTAATATTGACCCCTGAGGGACTCCAGAGGTTAGCTTAAGAGAGTCAGATCTGCAGTTGTTAACTGATACAGATTGTGTTCGATCATGCAGATAAGATTCAATCCAACTCACAGCGTTTTGAGAGAAGTTAAATTTTAAGAGCTTGGTAAGAAGAACAGAATGATTTACTGTATCAAATGCTTTCCTGAGGTCCAAAAACACCGCCCCTACAACTCCACCCTTATCGAGAAAGGATTTTATTTTCTCGATAAGGAGGCATGTAGCCATTTCAGTGGAATGCTTGGATCTGAAACCAAACTGCATGGCGTGGAGAGAGGGGGAGCTGCTGTTTAAGTGATGGACAATCTGCTGTGCCACCCATTTTTCTGCGATTTTGGAAATGGCCGGAAGAATGCTTATTGGGCGGTAGTTATGCAAAGAAGTTGAGTCACCAGATTTAAAGACAGGGGTAACGATAGCAGATTTCCAGGCCTTTGGAAAATGACCCGATGAAATTGAAAGATTAATAATTGAGGCAATAGGAGTGGCGAGAGCTGAACCTAGATCTTTTAGCATGTTCGGGTCCATTCCAAAAACATCCTTTGCTTTTGATGGTTTGAGTG
This sequence comes from Tautogolabrus adspersus, assembly GCA_020745685.1. Lineage (NCBI taxonomy): Eukaryota > Metazoa > Chordata > Actinopteri > Labriformes > Labridae > Tautogolabrus > Tautogolabrus adspersus. The sequence goes on along the minus strand of CM036549.1, from coordinate 7,265,119 downwards.
ATCGAATTAGATCGATAACTTTAGTCTCAGTAATATTTGTAATGGTAAAGGACTGCGTTGCAGACAATGCAGGGTATTCCCTCCTTTGTTTTACTGTAAACTTATCAGAAATTTCTGACACAGACTCAATAAAATAGTTGTTGAAAGCATCAGCCATCACTTGAGGTTCTGTCAAGATATTTCCATTTAATTGAATTTGCATTAGTTTTGTTTTTTGTTTTTTTGGGGAATCACCCAATAGTTTTTTAATATAATTCCAGGTTATTTTAGAATTCCCCCTCGCACTATTCAAGGCAGTAATGAAAAAGTCAGCTTTAGATTTTCTTATTTCTTTCACTACCCTATTTCTCAACGAAATAAATTGGTGTCTGTTGTGTCCTAATTTGATTGACAACTTCAAAGAGTGATCACGTTCTTTCATGAGTTTCAGAATGAATTCATTTAACCAGGGAAGGCCATTCTTTCTAGCTTTTAGTTTAGTTATCCGTGTAAATTGTATAATAATTTGTTGTATTTTGTTGGCCATATTAGAACAATCCATATCTAAATTTTTGCCAGTGAGCAATTCATCCCAGTTTACTTCTTTGATTGAATCTTGGAAGTTTTGTTGTTCCTGTTTTGGTATCCTATAGAGTTCAGTGGCAGCCAAGGGTTTGAAGCGCTTTTTATTTAATTTTCTTGTGACCATTATAAGATTGTGATCCGACATTCCTGTGAGCATATTGTATGACTTCAAGATCCTTTCTGGCCTATTAGTAAAAGTCAAATTAATCTGGGTGCTGGTGGAGTTTGTAATTCTTGTAGGGCCATTAATTACCTGAGTCATATCCATATCATCCATAACCTTTTTCAATTTTTTCCTAACTTTGTTAACTTCCCAATTAACATTTAAGTCACCCATTATTATCACCTCTTTTGCAAGATTGAGTTGTTTCAATACAATTTCCAGCTTTTCAAAAAAATCCACATTTGAAGAAGGAGGCCTATAAATAACTACAAGAATAAAAGACATTTGCTGTGACAAGGAAACAGTTAGTCCAAGAAATTCTAATCCATTCTCATCTGTGACATGTATCTCATTACAATTAAAAGTGTCCTTGGCATAGATCATAACACCTCCTCCCTTAGAACCCTGTCTATCTTTTCTGAAAATGTTATAACCAGGTACAGATAGTATTGCTGAAGGCGAAGATTCACAAAGCCACGTCTCAGATAGGCAAAGGAAGTCAATATTAGAGTCAGTGAGAAGGTGATGGACCTGATCACTTTTTGTTAAAATACTTTGTATATTTAAGTGTGCACAAAGAATGCCTTTTGGTTTATGTGTTGAATCCCATATTAGTTTAGAGTTATTGACGGTTTGAAACACCCTGAGTTTCCGGTGTTTTAATATTGCGGGATTTGGCAGCCTCCTGTTTCTTTTATTGGCAATGATTGCATGTGGCTTTACACTGCTAGCTTCCACATCAGCCAAAAGACCTCCACCTACCGATGGCCCAGTTAACAGGGACGGAGGCCCAGCTAACGGAAGTGTGGGCCCAGGTAGCAAAGGTGGAGGCCCAGCTGGCAGAGGTGGAGGCCCAGCTGACGATGGTGTGGGCCCAGGTAGCAAAGATGGAGACCCAGCTGGCAGAGGTGGAGGTCCAGCTAACGGTGGTGTGGGCCCAGGTAGCAAAGGTGGAGGCCCAGCTGGCAGAGGTGGAGGCCCAGCTAGCAGAGGTGGAGGCCCAGCTAGCAGAGGTGAAGGCCCAGCTAGCAGAGGTGGAGGCCCAGCTAGCAGAGGTGAAGGCCCAGCTAGCAGAGGTGGAGGCCAAGCTAGCAGTGGTGTTGGCCCAGGTAGCAGTGGTGAAGGCCCAGCTAGCAGAGGTGGAAGCCCAGCTATCAGAGGTGGAGGCCCAGCTAGCAGTGGTGTTGGCCCTGGTAGCAGTGGTGAAGGCCCAGCTAGCAGTGGTGAAGGTCCAGCTAGCAGTGGTGTTGGCCCAGGTAGCAGTGGTGAAGGCCCAGCTTGCAGTGGTGAAGGTCCAGCTAGCAGTGGTGTTGGCCCAGGTAGCAGTGGTGAAAGTCCAGCTAGCAGAGGTGGAGACCCAGCTGGCAGAGGTGGAGGCCCAGCTAGCATAGGTAGAGGCCCAGCTAGCAGAGGTGGAAGCCTAGCTAGCATTGGTGTTGGCCCAGCTAGCAGTGGTGGAGGTCCAGGTAGCAGTAGTGAAGTCCCAGCTAGCGTAGGTGGCGGCCCAGCTTGCAGAGGTGGAGGCCTAGCTAGCAGAAGTGGAGGCCCAGCTAGCAGAAATGGAGGCCCAGCTAGCAGAGGTGGAGGCCTAGCTAGCAGTGGTGAGGGCCCAGCTAGCAGTAGTGGAGGTCCAGGTAGCAGTGGTAAAGGCCTAGGTAGCAATAGTGAAGGCCCAGCTAGCATAGGTGGAAGCCCAGCTAGCAGTGGTGTTGGCCCAGGTAGCAGTGGTGTTGGCCCAGCTAGCAGAGATGGAAGCCCAACTATCTGAGGTGGAGGCCCAGCTATCAGAGGTGGAGGCCCAGCTAGCAGTGGTGTTGGCCCAGGTAGCAGTGGTGGAGGCCCAGCTGGCAGAGGTGGAAACCCAGCTAGCAGTGGTAGAGGCCCAGCTAGCAGAGGTGGAAACCCAGCTAGCAGTGGTGTTGGCCCAGCTAGCAGTGATATTGGTTGAGCTAGCAGAGTTGTTAGCCCGGCTGCCCGAGGTGAAGGCCCAGCTGGCACTGGCCCAGGGTTTAGTTCAACATCACCAGCCAGAAGAAGTATCAGCAAGAGATTGAAAACACCAGAGAGTGGTTTGCCTGTAACAGCCTTTTCCTGCTCACCTGGGGGTGGCCTAGCATGGCCATAGTCCAGTACCCGTGTGAATAACATGTGCTGACTCCATCTGGCTGGATACAGGGTTAGAGTGTCCCTTTTTCTTGGATAAGTTGAACTTAACAAAAGATAAAGAGTCATCCAAACAACAAAGGAATACGCTGATAGCACAATCCAACGTCCAATTTGCTTTTTGGATGACTCTCTAAGCAAACACTCAGGACTTGCCCAACTGTGTGTCTGCACCCTGGCAGCCATCTTGCCCCAACTTCAGACATAAATGATTTATGGTGCTGAATGCCAAATTGGATGTGCAGTAAAATTATGACACTTTTTTACAACTCCACGGTGAAGTCTGTCCTCACATTCGGCTTAATCACCTGGATTGGTAATCTATCAATAAGAGACAAAAACAGTTTGCAACAAATTATTAAAGTAGCTAGTGAGATCATTGGTGTTAAATTACCTGATCTGTCTCTCACCTTCAGAAAGAGAGCTGCAGCTAAAGGCTCAAGACATCTTACAGTGTCCTCAACATTTATCTGTTTGGTGAGTTGGAGCTTCTGCTCTCAGACAGGAGATACAGATTACCAAAAGCCAAATCCAATAGGTTGAATGTGTATTTTATCACTCAGGCCATCAAGCTTCTGAACTCTAATGATGACCCTGATGACTGATGAGGGTTTAATTCTGGTTTTGATGATGGTTTTATGGACGTTTTCATACAATCTCAGTTTCCTGTTGTTACCTGATGAACTCTTGTATTTCAGGTTGTTAACAGTGTATGTTGTTTCTATTGTCTGAGTCTATGTGCCTGTGTTTCTAAATGTTTTATATATTGTTTTCATCTGGCTGCAAACCAAATTTCCCCTCGGGGACAATAAAGTCCAAAGTTGAAAGTTAAAGTATGTTAACCCACAAAATTGTAAGTGTCAATTTAAACGTACAGTATGTAAAATCCGCCGCTAGGGGGCTCTCAATCAAAACAATAACAAAAGATGACGTTGAGGCTCGCTGTGTATTATGGGAATAAAAACGAACGAACTCCGTGTTGAATCAATACGAACGGGCGAAACCGACCTGAGAAAGACAATATGTGTACTGACGATGTATCCAAGTATAATTTACATGAAGTTTTTCTCACAGCAGCACATACAGCGACAGAACGGCAGCTTTCAGTAGCAGCTAGCGCTAGCTTATGCAGCGGTCTTTGACGTAACATCCGGTGTTTCCTTGACAACGATCAACATTTCGTGTCTATCATGGCGGCTCATCATGGAGGCCGCCTACAAGACACGTCCCGTTACAACTGTAAAATTACGTATTTCTCTGGCTTTGATAACTTTTGGAAATATTTGAGGTGATGTAAGTACTCAACTAAAAATTATATATAACATGGGTTTAGTCCATTTTTAATTTAAGTTATATATTTGAATGTAAACATTAGCATGCAATTCTACATACTGTACCTTTAAGGTATGTTTTTTTCAATGTAACACAGGAAGTACATTAAAAGTTCAAAGTGCATTACAGGGTCGTATACATACAGACATTAACATAGGAAAGTTAAAGGGACGTACATATCTTTATTTTATTAAATTCACGTTATTTACGTTAAATTCTATTTTTCAGAATTTACTATTTATTTTTGGGTACCGTAAAGTCAGGAATATAAGAGCACCGTTTATAAGAGACGCAAAAGGTTTCAACGGTCTTCCTGTGTGATGATTTCTATCGTGTTATACAGCGAAGTCTACAACGGTCAGTTTCTGTGCAGCTGTGTAGCTCTTTTAGTGACTTCTGTTTTCTCTCCGGGCAGTTTGCACTTCTACAAGCTACTGTACGGTACGTGAGCCCAGTTATATTGTTTTGATTGAGAGCCCCCTGGTGGTGGAATTTACACACTGTGTGTTTAAGACAAGTTTAAGCACAGTGAAACACACTTATTTCAGGGCATCTATTCAATCTGTTATTATCACTAATGTACCAGTAGAGGAAGTTTAATTTGTAAGACTTTACTGTTCACATATACAAAGAAAACTACACTTCCATTTATAAAAAAGTACTTTTTTTAAAGGGAAATATATATTTGAGATCTGCAGCTCAGTCTGTCAGAAGCCCCACCCTGAGTAAAGAAATAAACAAAACATATGAGCTCAAATCCCTGGAAACATTAGGTAGTAAGCACTCATCAGGAGGCATAATCTCTAAGTCTGATTGGACAGACAGTGAGCGCCATGGTAACACATGGGGAAGCTTACTCCACTGAGGCCTTGAGCTGAGCAGTGTTCAACAGAGATGGGACTTGTAGGTCTCAGTTATCACTTCCACTAGGATGCTTCAATCAATAACATGTCAGAAAACTAAAGTTCAGTAGAACACACATGGTTTCTACAGGCTCCTGTAGTACCTGTAGTTGTGTGTCTATAAGTCTGTTCTCTTACCTGTGCTCAAGAGAGTTGCAGTGCAGAACAAGTAAACAGACAACCAGGGCGGACAGCTGAGGAAGGACACTGGCATCAAACAACTGCAGCTTTGTCTGGACATGATGGTGGTCCTATTAAAAACACAAAAAGAGCATGTTGTCATATTCAATTACATTATATTATCTAGTAAGTACCGTGCACCAATATACAAGGTCAGGAAATTTAAAAATCTAAAAAAATACAAAAACAAACATAGTTTTATTTGATCCTACCTGAATGCAGATACTACATCCAAATGTCAAAGGATCAAGCAGGACTGTGCTGCCTGCACTGTTTCTTACCTCACAGGGAGCTCCTCCTTCACCCCCTCCTCATTACCATGAGGAAATCTGACTGGATGGTTGCTCAACCTGTTTTACCTGTTTACCAGGAGGTTGCCTTGGTATTGCTATTCAGCTGTTAGCACTGCCTTACTTTCCCATATATTTGTAGTTGCCACAATGAGGAGTGAGGATTAATGACCATGTACTTACTGCAGATTAGGTTTCTGATGATGAGGTGGTGGGAACTCAGGATGCTTAGGAAGCGGGAATTGCTACTGAAAGCTGCCGTACTGTTGCTGTATGTGCTGCTGTGATTAAAAACATGTCAAGTCAAATATACTTGGATACATCGTCGGTAAACATATTCTCTTTCCCAGGTCTGTTTCGCCCGTTCGTGAAATTAACATTGACCGTGTCATGACGGAGTTCATTTTCATCAGGGGTGGGGGTGGAGTAGCAGAGAGAACTCCCATGTTTCCCTAACATCCTCAACGTCATATTTTCTTATTGTTTTGATTGAGAGCCCCCTGGTGGCGAAATTTTCATACTGTGCCTTTAAGTGAGATCAAAACAAACATCTGGAATGTGACTTGTGTCAAGTTATTTACTCCTTTTTTTTTAGTTGTTTGTTAATTAAACTTTGAATTCAAATTTTTTTGGGTAAATCATTGAAAACTTCAGAGAAAATCACCCGCCTCCACATGCACAAGCAAACACAATGCAGCCCACTACTCTTTCTTGGATGTACACTCCTATATAAGCCTTACACCACTTAAGCACCTCTATGATGAGGTCCCTGGTTTGAAATAGAGGTGGAATGGATCACACTTGATCCGTGACGCGTATCGATGGAAAGTATACGAACATGGTGCAGACCATAATACATAGCACCGCTAATTCCCTCCCTGTGCAGATTCTCAGTGGGGGGGAAAAAGCAGTGTGTTGTGCCATGTAGACCCGCTGTACAAGTAAAGACATGGCAGTAGTTGTAAAATATATTTTTTGCAGACTTTCACACAGATACAAGCATTAATATTTCAAACGTGTCTTTGTCTTTTCTCCGTTCACCCCCACCCCCACCGTTTTCACGCAGGAAACAGCTGGTGGCTGCGTGTGACAACACTCAGTAGCTTCATGTTTTAACGTTACAGCCTGCTGTAGTCTGTTCGCTGTAAACTTAGACAAACGTAACAGAGCGCTGTGTTTGCTCCAGAAAGAGAATATTTAGTCCCTACATGTTTGTTGTTTGTCTGATTCACACAACATTCACTGCACTTACGCAGACACACACACACACACACACACACCTAAATAAACGGTGCGTGTGTTAGATGTTCAACAATGTAGCTCATACAAGAACAATTATAACAAAAAGAGATTGAAATAGACTTTTGTAGATTATAGGCAAACGTTTTATTCACCAAACTATTTATTTTTAGTGTTTGTGAAGTTGAGGTCCTAGCATTGTGGGGGGGGGGGGGTTATATATATATATATTGTTTTTAAAATGATGCAATTTTTCATATTACAGTCAACTGTATTCAGATATTAAAAGCACTTTCTAAATAAAAAGAGAGTTCAGGTTTCAGGTCCAACTGCTTCTATAATTAAGCAAAGAAATCTGATACTGATATTTCGGCCGATATCTTTCTTAGATCTATCTTTGATCTTTAGCGATAGATAGATATAGATATACACATTTATTACATTGATGTACAATATAACGTAGACAAGATGGTCACTCAACTGGGAAGTAACTGTGCATGTACCTGCATTACTGCTTGACTTTCTGGAGGTTGATAATGCTTGTTGTAATCCATATAGCACCGTCTGCCGGTGACATAGAACTGCGATACAATGATACTCAAATGAAATGCTTTTTGACTGGTGAATAAATCTCGTAATATCGGCACATATCTGCGATAAAATTAGCCGATCATCTCTGATATCGGATATCACAGAGAAGCATTTTGATCTGTATTGATGATGTTTCATTTTCCAGTTTGAACATGTTTAGCTAAGGAATGGAAAAGTTGTGATACAAATGTCCTTTTTTTTTTCTTTTTTTTGTAATCCATAACACCACTAGTTTAAAAAAATATAAAGGACAAGGAGAACACACAAGGGCTCAGGGGACAGAGAGCAGGTTGTTCTGTCAGAAGCACCTGACAGCAAGGTTTCTATACATTACCAGGATGTAAGAAAGGCTAATCTTCATGCCTTTTTTTCCAGGAGAAGAGCTTTTAAAAATGAGAACCAGTTGTGGCCTTCAGTGGACACATTTAATTTATAGATAAAGGATAATAAGACTTGCTAGGCTGTAAAACTGAATTGCCCTTTTGGGATAAATAAAGTCCTCTGCATCTGAATCAAAAAATGTTTTTAATCAGCATGCAAGTTTTCTAGTGTTGTTAGCCTATTTGTTTTGACAGGCTTTGGGCAATGTGTGTTGAAAGATATTTCTGATTTATAGCTACCAGATGCTGCAAAAGAGAGTTGGAGACAGAACCAGAGCTAGCCAAAATACACGCCAAACTCCATTCTGACCCCACAAATCCACCTATTTCATTTTTAGCGACTCGGAGAGTAACTGGTTTAAGACAACTTTCTCGAAAAGCAATATTTATCCTTAAGATAAACCCATGAAACTTGAAATCCTGACTTTTCTTTAAATTCAATACTGAAGAACAAACATTTGAAAAAAGTGTTTAGGACTTCCTCTTGTACTGTATGCAATCTGACAGGCACTGAACCACAGCTAGACTGATACTTGAGCCGACAACTCGCTTGTGAACACAATGGAACATTTAGCTTAAGAGCCTGGTACCTACCCCTGGGAAACACAGGACAAAGAAAAACGAAACTAAATACAGAGAGAGAGTACTAACATTGATCAGGTGGACACAAACACTACTTCAAATGAATGTTAATGCTGTTCCTTGTCTGCTGGGTGTGTAAATAAGCATTTGTTTGCTTTTTGTATTTTACCAACTTGGAATTAAATGCAGAATCTCAAGTCAAGATTCAGAAGCCAATTAATAAATCCTAATTGAACTCGCTCCTAGCACTACAGCATTAGCAGTAAAACACACACGCATAGAATTTTTGAGAGAGTTATTTTAAGATTGTTTTAAAAATGAAAAAACACAAACGTAAGACACAGTTGTTCAACTTGAGTTTTAGACCAATAACACCATGCCAAGTTTGACTTCCATGGGATAGATAACAAGAAAAGTAAAATGAAACCGAGCAAATACAGCAGTTAGTTCCTCTGCTTGAGCCTTAGAAGCATGAAACATCGAGATCATGATTCCATTAAGGATTGTGCGACTTTTGTGCCTCAGAAGGATACCGTCTAATTCACAAAACACATGCAGAGGGTTAAAGCACCCCTAAATGATTAACTCACAGCGTTTCTGAGAGCCAATTCTGTTTGCACGTATTTAAATGAACCATCATGTATTCATAATGTATGGGGGAGGGGGGGACGTTTCTATGAATTAGACATGTTTAATTCAGAACACCGGCTTACAGCCACACGCAGTTAGAAAAATAAATCACAGTTTGGTGAGTCGAGGCTGTAACTGCGCCGCAACATTCAAACGCCGTTTCTCAAAGGGTTCATCAGTTCTTGGAACACTGATCTAACGGTCCTTGGCAGTTGACGGTGGACCTCAAGGTGTTTTTTTCAGAACCGAAAATGTGATGTCACTCTGTTGGCCTTGGCTACAGATATGTGCAATTTGACAAGCAATGGATTAACCCCCCCACACACACACACACACACACACACACACACACACACACACACACACACACACACACACACACACACACGCTACTCTAAAGGTGTTTTATTACCTTCAGAGTAGTCAACTTGTTTGGGTAAAAATGTCCTCTTATCAACATCAAAAATGATTTGCTGGGATTATCCCTACCCTCGACCTGATCCATATGACACATTGGCCTTTTTGTGTTTCCACCTTGTATTGCCATTGACATGTTTTCAGCCTGATATTTGTAGCATTACTGTCTTCGTTTATCACTTAGACTAAGAAGAATAAAGAAAAACACCGTAAAAAAGGGTCCTACATTTAAAAAAAAAAAACTAGTACATGGATAGAGAGCGGAATTATAAATCATTTTCACTCACTTTTTGTTTGAGTTTATTGAAATAGTGAGTGGGTGTCACATCTTGTTCAAATATTTTCTGCTTCTTAGTCTTTGTAGATCTCCAGAGCACCTTTGATAAAGATATATAGTTCAGGCTATAAGTTCATCAACTTGCACAAGCAAAACAATGCCAGTAGTTTGCAGATTGTCCTCCGCATTACCTCCAGCACGCTCCTTGTTGTTCCACATTTATTTTTAAGATTCTGTTTCATTGAATGTTTCATTTTCATTACATTCTCCAAGCTCAGACCCCCGTCATTGTTTTATTTGCATCACACTCATTTGTGCCATGCTTGTTATAGCTTGATACATTTTTGTTACTGATTTACTTTAAATGACTCCATTCTGTGTCTATTATATACATTTCAGTGAGGATGGATCTCCTTTGACTGTGTCCCAGTTTCAGGTTTTTCAATTAAACATCTTTTCATTTAAATCAGAAAATATAAGGCTTGCTTTGAGTCATCATAACAGTTAGATAATGCTTCTTTATGGACTGTCTTTGAGCTAAAACTGCAGAACGCACCAGTATGATCAGTTAGAACTATATTAGGGTAACATAAAAAGTAATTGACTCCTGTGAAAGCATAGACATTTTCTAATTAAAGAGGACATATTATAGCCCTTTTCCAGCTTTTCAAACATTCCTCTGTGGTCTAAATGAAACATCTGTGCTGTGCTTTGGTCAAAATATAACATGAATCAAGCACCAGAGGAGCTTTGTGACCCTGTATAAACCAGCTCTCTCAGAACGCTCTGTTTTGGTGTGTGTCTCTTTAAATGCAATGACCCCCCTGAGTTTTCCCGGTAGACATCACTCCTCTGTAGTGAGAATAAAAATGGCAGACCTGCGCAAAAGTTTTGCTCTAGGGAGAGGAGGGAATTTTTTTTTTTTACCAGAATCAAACTTGTGGTGTCACAAACTGAGAACATTTGAAACTGAGAATTTTTCTCTGTGTGGTAAGACTTATGCAGCCCACAAACAAAGGACTGGATGGATTTATTTCACATTTTGTGGGTCGATAGACACTCAGGTTACCCAAATAAATGTTCAAAACACTGTAAAAGTGGATTTTCATAATATGTGCCCTTTAATCAATTAAATAGATGTACCGCCAATCCTGGCATTACAAACCTATTTCTTCTTTCCAGTCAGACTTAATCACTTTCTTTTTATCAAAACAATTAGTTAAAATGTTTGTACTCAAACACAGTGTAAAAAGACTTAAAAAAAGACTTTCCATCTGACAATGTCTCCACTCTTAAGGAATCAAAAGCCCTCTGCTGGCTTGTATTGCTGGAATTTTCACAGCTGATTATATGCCAAGTAGGCCACAGCTCAGTTGTTCTCAGTTCCAAAGTGCACTGTTATGAAAGCTGCCCAGGCGTTGTAGGATGACCTAATTGATACAGAGAAGAAACGGGAACACAAGTTGGATTTCTCTTTCTTACTTTACTGTTTTCCCAGAGCACGGCAAGTTGGCACACACACAAAAAAAGACAAAGTCACTTGAGCTTAACCATGACTGCAGAAATTTGGGACGTTATTATTGTTGGAGCCGGACTATCTGGACTAAGTGCAGCTCATCTGCTCCGAAAAAGGAATGCAGAGATGACTATACTGGTGCTGGAAGGAAAAGGTTTGTACAAGTGTATCAGGAGTGAAAACAGTAGAGAGGTGAGTCATTTTAGATTAGGGTTTTTCTGTGTGTGAAACTGTTGAAGAGTTATTGCTCTGACTAAATCATGTCTGATGTGCCATACAGATCGTGTGGGAGGTCGAACACTGTCCACGGAAATTCCGGCAGCCAATGGTGTGGATTGCTGGGACTTTGGGGGGCAGTGGGTAGGAAGGTAATGTTGATTAAAAACTACAGGAATAACACAGATAGGGGCGTGGCCAGAGTGGTGGCCAGGGGTGGCATAAGCCCCCCTTGACATGTCATTTGCCACCCCAGATGACACCCCAAAATCGTCAATGCAATTCCGTGCAAACGGACAAAAGTGCTATCTTATCAACTATTTTTTGCTATTTGCCTTGCCAGAGGTGGGACTCATGTTTAAATCCACCACTCAGGCTGTGTTTCAACAGGCAGCTCATAGTTTTCAGTGTGCAGATGTTTGTTTGCAATTTTTAAAATACTTTAAATTGTGACTAATCCTTGAAGAATTAAGCTTAAAAGATGAATATGTTGCCATTATCTCGTGTTACTTAAAAGTCGATGTGATGAGTGCAGACAGAGGGGATAAATAAATGTTCTTCATTCATGTGTGTGCACACAAACTTGAGGCCACCCTTGTACAAGCCAGTGTCCCAGTTGGGCCACCCCTGTCCAAAAAGTCTGGACACGCCCCTGAACACTGAGGAAGTCAAGACACATTAGTCGTATTTTGGGAGTCACTGCAGTTGAGATACCAAGGATAGAAGTTGTTTTGATTATAATTTATTGCATTGACGATCTGTTCAGTGGTAATTGCACTGAAGTCAATTAAAATGCTAAAATAAACTGTATTAGGGCTTGTAGCTCCTGTAATTTAGACCTCCAAAGAAAAAGTCAACTTCCTCCACAATATAATTGTCTGATAACTAATGAATTGGAACGGATATGTACTTTCCAAGGCTTAACGATGAGAGCAGGGGATTGTCTTACGCCAAGACTAAGAAGGTGAAGATGCATCATGGTTATTTACTGAAATGCTGTCTTTGTGACTATACCAATGATTTAAAATGAGTCATAGGTCCGTTCAAGATGTTATGACAGATACAGAGTTAATGTTATTTATTATTAGAAGAGTAGACACCTTAGTTCTGTACTAACAAAGCCTTGGAGTTCTTATTTTCAAAGTGATGTACTGTATATCGAAACTGCGTCATTCCTGTCAAGTTCCAGGGCGTTGATGTCAGCTACTCTGCTCTGTTTGAGCAAATATGTTAATTAGAAATTTCTCTCAGCGTTCACACTGCTTCAGAGCACAGAAGTATCACTACAGGCTACAACCTGCATTCAAATGTTGGCAACAGAACATCTCTCTTCCTCTTCAGAGAACTTGTTAAGTGCATTGTTCAAGAGCATTTTGATAACAGCTTCATTAAAGCAGGAGAGAGCATCTCTAAGGGGCCTCTACATGATAACCACTTTTCAAAGAGTGTAAACAGTCAGCACCAAATTGGTGTCCTTTCTCTTTCAGCACCCAAACACACGTCTTGGAGCTCATAAAGGAGCTGGGCTTAGAGACCTACCCGCAGTACAATACTGGCAAGAAGGTGCACCACATGGGTGGACCAGATGGCAAAGTTCGGACCAACAGCACCAGTATCCCTCTCCTATCCCCCTTGATGATACTGGACTTCGCCCAGTTGCTGTGGAAGGTAAGGCAATAAATATAAAAATCATCATTTTGTGCTCAGGACTATGTTCATTCAGAGCTGTCCTCTAAATGCTTCTAAATACCAGACAGGGATCAGCTGACTAACCACAACTTTCACCGGATGACATATGTATATGAAGAACGTAAAGGATACACATAAGATGAGGATCAGTTTTATTTTTTGTTAGTTTTTGTTTCCGAACCATAGATTGTGTTTAAAGGAAGCATGTGTGACTTTTTGATCAAATAGATGTCCCTCTTTTAGCCCCAGCATTAAACCAAAACAAACTGCTGTTACACGACACCTCCGCTATTCTGAAGCCTCCGCTCTCCTTCAGCAGCACACCTCCAACCCCTCTAAACTAGCGTTTGCACAAAGGAGTTATCCATTTGAACGCACCATAATTAAGCACCATTAAGCACAAGCGGCAGACAAAATTGTTCTTTGCTCGAGCTGCAATTGCCTATGGCCTGCATTGTTGTGTTAGCAGGCTAATGTTAGCACGCTTTGGTTAACTAGCTTCATATTGCACATAAATTGACACGGAATGACACGGCTGTATGAGACTTTAATCTACATTCTGTCTAATGACCAGCAGGGGTTTCAAGTCTTCTCCAACCCATGTCCATGTTTTTTTTCAGATATTCTTGCCATTTGACATTCTTTTATTTGCAGTTTTTATGTTCTTTATTTCTGTTTTGTCAGTTTTTTTATGCTTGTAGTAAAGCACTTTGGTACAAACCCTGTTTGTCCTTAATGCGCTTTATAAACAAAGTTGACCTTGACCTGTTTTAGTTATTTTCTGTTCAAATTCCTTCCCATGCTCCCAAGAAGAATGGAAGAATCACATTTGGCAGCCTTCAAATATTGTTTAGTTTTTTTTCTTTATCAATGGGAATCAAGCTGTTCACAGTTGTAAACGATGTGTGGGTGTATTGCTGTGATTGTACTTTGCACTCAGATCGACAGATTGTGTGCCGGAGTATGTGTCGAGGATCCTTCGAGGACACCCAATGCTGCTGAACTGGACAGTATGACGCTGCACTCGTACGTTGAGCAACACGCATGGACTGAAGGTCAGTGTGTTAAGGAAATGAAACACACAGAAAAAAAATGATAGTACAATTTTATAAATACAATAATAATACAAGCAGTTTGACAAACCTGAACTCCCTTATTATTTAAAAAATGCCTCTGTACATAGGGCATGCGGACTGACCACTAGGGCACTGGCGCCCCCTTTGACAATGTTGAACATGTTAGATACACACATCGTTCATTTAATCGATTTAGAATGCGTTTAGGGGCTATATCTTTAGCTTTGGACTCAACACAGCACTCTGTAACAGAGTGTTTGTTTGTCTAAGTTTGCAGCTACAGACTATAGCATGCTGTTAGGTTACTGATGATACATTTCTGATTGTTTTCAACAGTAACAACCAGCTGATACCTGCATGATGAATACAGACACGGTGAGATGAAACTGAGAAAAGTCGCGTTTGAAAATATCAACACATTTCTGTGTAAAAGCCTGTGAAAAAAAACTGGCATAGAAATATATTTTATTAGACTGAAATTACTTCCTTTTTATAGTGAACGATCCGCTGATCACATGCAGCCCATTCATTGGTGGGTGATCCGAATGAAGCATGCAACAGCTTCCGGAGCTGCTGTCGGGTCTCATATAGAGACCATAGACTGTAAATATTAATGGACATACCTGAGTGACGTCACCCAGCTGAAAATGTTGTCTCACCCTTACTTTCAATCAACCTGACGACAGGCTGAGGGCTGGAGCTGAGGGCGGGTTTAAAGCCTCTTCACGAACAGTTTCATCGCGCCCACCTGTCAATCATGTCAGCCACGCGCCCAACTATGGATAACACGTATCGTTCATACAATCAAAAGAGAGCCGTTAAATAAAAACATTTAAAAAATCACCCCCCGAACAGTGTGTTCCCATGAGGGCAATAACTAATCAGACCTATTTTGTTTTTTGTACCAGGCTGTAAACGTGAATTTCTGCTGTAGAAACAGGCTTTTTTGGCTGTGGTGTGTGTGTGACTTCCGGTGTTCCTGGAGCCAGACTCGAGCGGTTGTTAAGGCGGGGTGGGGTTGCGGACCTGTTGTCAAGGAGTTTCGACTTAACTGTAATGCGCTGCAGGAAACACTGCAATGTTTCATCCAAATCTTAAAAAAAGAACAGAACAAGGCTTAAAATAACATGTTCCCTTGGTAATAATTTGCTCATTTTAACAAATCATGTTATATGACAAGACTCATTTATTGTGCAATTTCAAATAAAACTGTACTTTATTGCTGACATTCTACCGTTGAACCGAGACTCAACACATCAACAGGCGTTACTCTTGGATGTTAATGACAAAGATTGACGTAAACCCCACACGAAAGAGGAAGTCTTGCCTAGATGTTGTTTAACCCTAACCTCTGGCTTCACCGGAATTATGGAGAAATTCGAATCCATTCCCAGACTCTATCAGAGGATGATAGACAAGAATGCTGACTATCTGACTGATGTCGGTCTACAACATGGTTCCCTGGACTCTTTTACTCACCACAGAGACAGACACTTGACTCAGAAGACGCTAGGAGATGGTATTCTTTCTCACTCTGCATCAGTTTATTTGCACTGTTTCCAGGTAAAGACAAATCTAAGCTGTCTCGAGATCTTGCACCCAACAGGCCCCAAGGAAACAGAGCAACAGCTAATAGCAAATAGCGACAGAAAGGCTTAGGAAGCATTAATGAAACAACAAACACAGACAAAGCACATTTCTTACACAGTTACTTCTTCATATAACCTTTTCGGCTATACATTAGCTGGCTGATGTTAACTTCACTTCACCGGTTACAACCCACTGCCTTGTTGTCATGCCTCTTACTGCACATGTCCCAGCTCCTCATGTCTCCTTACGGTGCCTCTTTCTTACATAACTTTCCTCATGTCACTATACTGGCGTCCCAGGGGTCGCGCAGCTAACTGCCCTGTCGTATGAAACGTTTGCATGTTATTTTGAACTACATTGTGTGCACCCTTGGCCTCAGTTTCTTAGCCTTTGGTTGTCTCTGCTTCAGTGCAGGCTCGTCCTGTCTCTCCTCAAACACAGACAAGTGTTGTAACATTACACAGTTTGCACCTCTTAAGCATACAGATTATAATGATGTTTTATATCCCCTCTCACAATGGTTAATGTTAGCTGATATAGATATACTTGTAGCAGTACACATCCATTCAATGATGGCTCTTGATAAAAGGCCAGGCGGTCAACAGAATAATCAAACAGTATATTTTGAGATATTCCAGAGTGGAACAAATTAACTGCCCATTATGCCTTTTATTTGAGCGATGCTTGTGGAGTTCGATGAGCTCGATTTTAATGCACAATTAAATTTTTTTTTTTTTTTAAATGCATTGCCGTGTCAGATTTTTGACTGCAGACTAAAAAGGTATCTCAATTTGACAAGAGTCCAGAAACACTAATCATTATCCTCTCAGATGACATAGCAACATGCTGTAAATTTTGGTTTGTTGACTGAGCACTGTTCCAATTGTTGACCTTCATGTTCGTATATATTACAGATTGACTGTCACTGCAGGGGAATCCATATTATTAAAGCCACCGTATGTTTGTATTCATCCCTGTGTGGCAGAACTGAAAGAGGAGCTTGGGATGTGTAGCAGGTCCGTCTTTGGCATCGAGCCAGCCCAGATGTCCTTCCTATTTTTCCTCATGTATGCTGCTGCAAGTGGAGGGCTACTGCCGCTGCTGGAGACCACTCCAGGTTCTGCTCAAGAGTTGAAGATAAAGGTACCTTGCTTTCATAGTTCCTGTTTAATTAGCTCGTAGCTTCACATTGCATATAAAGTGACACAGAATGATCGTGATGTAGAAATGCTTATGTGACAGGCCGTCCCGTCCATGTAAACCTGATGTAAACACGGCTCCGACAACAACACAGCCAGCTGGACTTGCGCTTCTCACTCATTCGCTCAGTCTACAGTCATGACTCAGAGACATTTGCAGAGGATATACTTGATTTCTGCTGTATTTATGTGTAAGATGTCCCACATTCTTCCTTTAAAAGGCAGAATGGTGGCTGAGCGTCGTTGCGGGGCTATTGCGGAATTGCACAAAAGGGGAGACCACAGCAGGGTTTTTTTCTCTATTCTTATAGAACACTGCAACCATCGACACAGTCTGCAAAACTGTCAAAGAAAAAAACACAATGCTGCTTTGTGTCTTCTTCCCATCATTGCTTGTAAACACTTAAACTACTAAAGCGGTGGTCCTTTATCAGCCCTTCCTTCTTACTGTTCCCTCAGTATATAGGTTATAATTCAATACTGGGGTTTTTTTGTGCTGTTGTATCTAAACATACTTTCTCTACACAGTGGAATATTACGATAAGGCTGAATGCCAGGAAAACACAAACATGAGCCTAAAGAAATGGGCAACATTTATTTTTTTTAAGCATTTTATAATATCCAGCTACTACCCTGAAGGCATGGCAACATCACAGACTCTATAAAATCCACACGCAATGAGCACAGGGATAACCTTACTCTTCTCAGCTGTATGATGAAAGAGCCAAGGATACAATCTATCAAGCTTCATTTATGTAGCACCTTTCATTCAAGTTCAGAAGTTCAAGAAAAATCATAAAAGAATGACAAAAGATGGCACAGACAAGATGTACAGACTAAAGCACACCAATACAATATATGTCATTCAAAAATCTATCAAGCGTTATCTATTGAGCACCTGTCATACAAAAAGCGACCTCTAAAATAATTTCTCTTGATTTGTTCTTCAAACTATTTTTGAATACATTTCAACAAGGGTTACTTTTACCAAAAGAACTTTTGCAGATTGTCACGTTCATACGAAAAACAAAAAGGAGGACCCACGTGCAGAAACCAGAAATATTTAATAAACAGAAGTGCAAAAGGCAAAAATAAAAAGCTTACTTTTACGCATCCACATTTAAAACAAAGTCCATCAAAAATCCAGATGAAAAATCCAAACAGAAGAGGAGCAATAACACAAGGAGTTACAACAAGCAGTCACTGGGAACGTCACACAAAACACAGGCAGGTAGACGCATGAACTGACACAGAAGGGAAGGAACGCTGAGACTAGGGCTGCTTCTCTTGTCTCTTATTTTTGGTTTCCTCACTCCTTGCTCCTCACTTGAACCGGAAGTCGTTCCGTGCCGCCATGTTGAAGGACGTCTCAAGTTTTCTCATTTCGGCACCAAGGAGCTAGGATCGAGGAAACATGAGACAGGTCTTCTCGGAAGTCTTTTTACTGACATCCCTATGGGATATCACTCATTGATTGGACGCTGCCGCGGATCGGACTTCAGTGAAACTTATCAACATCAGCAGAGTTCAATAATGGAGAAAAGACGGACATTAAAAAGACACGAGAAACACGAGGATAATAAAAAAATAAAACAGGAAACACTAAAGACTAAACTATGAAATAAAGCAATAAAAATGCATACAATGGGAAACGAGCAACACGAAGGAAGAAAGAGACAAAATAAAACAGGAAACATTCTAAACATTGAAATGAACAAAATCTAAAACTAAACAAGAACAAATCATGACAATGAGTTGTTTTTTTCAATGCAAAAACATTGATTGCTTATATTGCTTAAGGTCATCAGACAAAATGATCAATTGCTTGGGAAATCAGTTGCTGTTACACAATAAGGGGATTCCTAACCTTAGGAAATATAATTGAATCATCTGGATGTATTGCCAGATCCCACCTGTGGTTTGTTGTTTTGTAGTTTGGGCGAAGTGATCCTTTTACTTTCAAACATGCTGCTCCACTAAAGGTAGGAGGGCATCTATGGGTTTAAAACCCTCCTGGAAATGTAATATCTGTCTCTCCACAGGGAGGCACCCAACAGCTTTCAGAGCATCTGGCAGAACGTCTTGGGTGGAAGAACGTCCAGCTGGGTTCCGCTGTGAAGGCCATATGGCAGGTAGAGTACAGTAACGGCTCACTCAGGGATTGATGAGGCGCGACACAGAGATAACAGCTTCCTCCATGGGAAAACAGGCCTTCTCCT
The DNA here is from genome assembly GCA_020745685.1 of Tautogolabrus adspersus. Lineage (NCBI taxonomy): Eukaryota > Metazoa > Chordata > Actinopteri > Labriformes > Labridae > Tautogolabrus > Tautogolabrus adspersus. The sequence goes on along the minus strand of CM036549.1, from coordinate 7,245,904 downwards.
GCGAATGCACGGCGTGTTCTGCCTGACTGCCTTTCTTATCCACAGCTGAGAGACCAGGAAGGCTCAATAGAGCTTCTCCTCAATATAGTTATTCTTCCTACTGTTTATATATTTATTTGTGTAAATGTGTTTTCCTAAGAATTGTGTTTTCCTAACAGGATTACAAATATTTTAATTGGATTTTAGCTTATGGAATACTTATAGACTAAATACCTGATTCAAATTAGTTGGAGGATAGCCATTTTACTTCATCTGTTCTTTTCTAACAGACTCAGAAGAAGAAAAAAAACAAATTCAATGAAGCAATTCAAGTATAACGAGTAAATAATTAGTGACAGACATTTGGATCATATAGAATGTGTTCCATTCATGTAGCAACTATGCCAGGACTTAGGGGGAAACAGTCCCCCAAAAAATGATAGTTTGGTGTTAAGTCATTGTAAATTGACTATATTTGGCAGATTAAGTCAGAACATTCCAGATGTCAGGAATTGTTTGGAGGTAATATCATAGCAGAAAAAATATTTTTCAATTAGTCAGTCAAAGCAAATGATTGGCTTTGGGAAAATCCGCCAAAAAGCAGAAAGAAGAAGAAGCAACCATGGCAACCACTAGCGGGCTGAGTCCATCCTGCTAACTGTGGATGTTTTTGATATTTCTGAGACGCCAACAATGACCCTCTTCCTGTGTCCACATCTACCGTGCAGCTCAGAGGATGAAACAGGCCCGTGCTGCGCAGATACAACGGTTTTTGAAGCGACAGGAGCTGTTCAGAATTACGTCAAATAGCGGTCCACTTCCCTGTTTGAGCACGGTTGCATTGACATCACAAACTGTACTTTAATACACATGAATCGTGCCCGAGGCCACCTCTTCAAGCAGACTCGGGCACGGTACCTGAGTACTGTATGAGTACGGTATGTTTTTGTTCACACTGATCAAATGAACCGAACTTTGGAGTCAAGCGTTCTCGTATCAGGGCCCGGGTTCCTAATGTGAAACCATCTCCTACAGTGTCAAGGAAATAAGTGGCAGGTTATTAAAAAAATTAATTTGATTGGTCATTGCATTCTTTCGCCCGAGTGGAAGCAATGATAAGAAAAGAAGGAAAAAAAGAAGGAAGACATCTACTTTCTATACTCAAAGGAGGCTGTAGCCTTCCCTGGCATGCATTTGCCAGCAGATAGGACTCAACCTTGACCTTTTTTCAAGTCTATCACAGTGCTAACACATATTGACACATAAAGATATTCACACTCACATTGACAGCTACAGGGAACTAGCATTTTCCGCATCACCTAAGCTGACCAGGGCACTCAGGGGAACCAGACGGGCACAGGGTGAGCCAGCGGACTTCACACAGTGACATGTCAGTCTTCCTATTTGGCTTCAGAGACTGGACCTTTTTTGGAACAAGGCAATAAAAAACCAAACCAAAAAACAATTAACCGAATCATTATTTTATGAAAAGGAAAGTGAGATTAAATGAATAGCTTCTTTGAGACTCTTAGGGAAGCTTGGCGAATCTACAGGAGCTGCGACAATGTTAATTTTCAGCTCTCACCTTGAAAAGTTTAAAGTCTGAAAGAATTTGCGGTTGATGCTGTGGTGACAGTGAAGATGTGAACTTTTTTTTTAACTCTTTAATAAGCTTTTAAAAAATAACCCTGGTTTCTTAGGATCCAGTCCAGAGAGGAAAAATATAATACATTCAATTTCTAAATTTTTTTTTTAAATCCAAAAATATCTAGTGCTTTGACAGTCCCTGAAGATAAGACCTTTCAGTGTTTCACTGTGACGTTCTTTGGTGGGTGAGTTTTAATTATCACCAGAGGCTTAAGTTCAGTAGAGATGAATGTGAGAGCAAAATGAGCCAGCACGTAAGAACTCTGCAATTTTTGGGCAGATTGGCATTTTTTCATTCCTTTTAAGGCAATAAAATACCTACATTACAGTTATTGGTCCATTAAGCAAAGCCTTGTGTATAAATATATTTAAACTGTTTAATGTAGGCTTAATGAGCCCAGGAGCATGTCTGGATATGTCTCATATTTAATCATGCGTTCCTTGTTTTTTTTTTGCAAAGAATCAAGATAATTTTGTATGAAGAAGAGCACAAATGTTCTCAATATCAATCAATATTTCATACAGATACGTAGAGATAGTTAGACATATGGGTTCAGCTACTGAAAAAAAGTCACTTCACTACACTTTGTGCATTCTGTATTTGATCAAAATTGTGTCCATACTTAAAAACAGCCCCGCTGCAGCATAGCTCTATTTCTGTCTCTGTCTATATGTTTGAACAGGATGCTGAGTGGGCCAGGGTGATGACTGCTACCAACACGTTCATGTGCAGAGCTGTGATCGTCACCTGCCCCCCACATTTGGCAGGTCAGTGTGCGTCTCCCACCTCTGTTGACTTGCTAAATTAAATTCTCACTGAAGCAGGAGGCAAATATCCTCCTTTCTCACCATGTCCGTCAAATGTGGCAAACCGTGCATCCATGCAGATAAAGCATTGATTTTCCCAAACCTTTTTGGGTGTTGCACTGAAACTTCGGCTGGAGTAAATCCTGCCTTTGGTCAGTCCCGAGGGGGGTGTTTTCGGCTCTAACTTTCGCAAGGGCAGAAAGTTAAGGCGAAAGTTTTAACAGAGGGCTCATGCGGTACTTGTTATGTTGGGCAGTGGGAAGTTGAAAGTGAAAAACACGTCATTAACAACCTCTCTGTGATGGAGCTACCAATGAGAGGAACATGGACCCCTGCAGTAAAATATTCTCTGTTCACACCAACCAAAAAGTTTTAATTGAACCAACTTGCATCGCCTTTTAAAGCATCCCAAGTTGAAAGTAAGACTTTTTTTATTATTCAACCACATTCATTACAATGTGTGCTCAGCCATGTACATTTTTAGATCATGTCAAGCAAGTAGGTAATTTTCTTTTCTTGGTCAGGGTGAAAACATTCTTCATTCCAACTTGCATGGTAAAGTAGTGTTGCCTTTGAGTTGTGTCTCATTTAAATGTTGCAGCTTGGTTGGTGCTTGGTCACATACTAAGACTGGGTTTGGTGCTGTTATATGTTGAGGCTGGAACCAGGGATAGGTTCCGAAGGTGGCGAAGCAAAAGCTCTGTGGTCTGTGACTGTTTGTACTGAGCTGGCAACAGATCTGTCACTCAAAGCCTCATACTCTGAGCCGTGGACCAGAGCCAGGTTCCTTAATGAGACAGGTTTGAGAGCGGTGTTGAATTATGCAGCATGGATTGCTCTGGCTCGGATGCCATAGTGCCACGCTTTGGCCTTAAATCAGTGCGGGAAGACTGACGGGGACTTTCAAAAGCCAAAGTCAGGCAAGTGATTGAGACGTCGCCTCTTCCAAAAGGAGTCAGGGATAGATTAAAGAGAGGATCACTTCTTGATGTCATCCGCGTGACATGTTTTCGTTTGAATTTTCTGGAGGTGGGCAAACCTAAGCGGCTTTCCGGTGAGTGGGGGAGGAAAAAAGAGTGCTTAATGCAGCCAGCAGGACAGATGATAATGACTCTAGATGATTCCAATCCTCACTTGAACACCAGAAGTGTAAAGCAGCGTTTGGCTTTTCTCTTGTACATGTTTCTGCCATTCCTAGTTAGTTCACTTGCATTGAATCAATGAATGGGTGGATGGAAGAATGAACATTAAAAACGACTGCTTTCTGGAATTCAAGGGATATTTGGCATCAAACGATGTCTTTACACACACACACTAACAAAAAGAAAATGCTAGGTATGAGCTGTGCGTTTCCCCAGTATATCACGTTTGTCCTGTTCTTGGCTCCTGAATTTATCTTCCTATTTATCCATCCATCTTTTATAATGACTCCCGTCACCCCTTCCCCCCCTGTTTTTTGTTGCCACCTCTCCCCCTTAACTCAATGATTTATGAACTGTTTGGTTTCACTGCATATGAGATTGCCATGCATGAAAAGAATGAACTTGGAGATGAGAGCTCTGGCTTTGTATTGACTCTTGAAGATATGGCTGAAGAAGTATGTGCATGTTTTAGTTGGTAAGTAGGTTCCCATATTTATTCATTCTGAGATTGCATGACAAAAGGAATCCTAATTAAGCTTTCACAGCATGCAGTTGGGGTATAATGCAATTAGGCATACAGGCTTATATTCAGAGATAGTTACAGAGAGAGCTCTGCAGTTCCTAAATAAACATTTTATTTCAATGTCTTTTTCCGTCCCACTTCATCAAGTACAGAGTCTCTGCCAGTGTATGCTAACTTTCTCAGTGTGTTTGCACATATGTCTACATGTTCTTTGTGTGTTTATTGTGTTTAAGTGGGCCAAACTAAAGTTCTGACCTAACTCTTTAAAGTTGGAGCACCTGACTAGAGGGGGATTTTATCAAGCTAAAAGTGAACTTTACAAGCAGCCAAGCAACTCCTTATCTGATATTGCTGTCTATCTTCTCATGGAGGTGGAGCTGCCGTAATGACAGTAGGGTTGGTCAGTGGTAAGGAAACTATTACATTTGACTCTCACCGTCGAGTCCACAGCTTTGGTATCACTAGTAGAAAGCCAGTAAGCCGGTGTTAGCATTGATTTGCCAACCAACACCATGAGCCAGGATTCTAGGCCAGTTTTTTGCTGTGCTGTGAGTGAAACTAATGGAGCCTAATTGAAGGATTAAACACAAAGTGGGAGCTGAAGTGATTGTGATGATAAGTAACGCAGTGGGATTTTTATCTTGATGAGTTTAAAATCTATGGAAATGAATTCAGCTTTCACTATGTGAAAGTATTTACATGTTTCCTGATGTGCAATTATGAGTAGACAAATAAAGTACATGGGTATAGCTTTGTTCACCAGTGAAAAATGTGAATCTTTTTAAAGGACAACCAGAGCTGTTATCCCTTCTCTGTGGAGACAGAGACTCATACTGACATTAATAGAATGGATTTAAGTTGAGGATCCATTCTATTTGTGGCATTTTACTGTGAATACAGAACTTGTTCTCCAATGGATTGCCTTTGTTATGGTGAAATAGTTTGAAAATGACTTCCACCCAGTGGCAGCTGGTGCATTTTTTTTCTTCCATTGGGGGTGACATTTCTCAGCGATGTACCAGGCGCTCTGTCTTGTTGAATTAGCTTGATGCTAACACATTGTAGATATTGCTTTCAATGGCTTACAGCTTTAGCAACGCAATCGCTGTCTTTAGAAACATTCTATTTTACATAAAAATTAGAAATATTATAAATCGTTTCTTAAGTGAGGAGATGCTAAGTTGGTAGCTTTGCATTTCTTCAGTCTGTAAAACTACAAATGTTTCTCTGTAGTGCAGTAGCCCAAGCATGGCCTTGTAAATAAAAGTGCACCAGTGTCCCAGCCTCCTGGTGGACAAAGAAGGCCATCCCACTCGAGAATACAGTTCACAATGATGGGTCAGGGCTCCACAGTTAGTAATAAACCTCAGAGAAGCATGATAAACAGCGTCAATCTTACTTAGACATTTAGCTGAGGCATTCATATACATCAGGTCTCCATAATCTAAAACGGATAAAAAAGTTGCAGTGACAAGCCGCTGTTTCACCTCAAAAGAGAAACAACATGTGTTTCGGAAGAAGAAACCCAACTTAAGTTTCAGTTTCTTCACATAATTGCATTCAGTGTTATTCTACGATCAAGGGTAATCATTTCACTCATCCAAATTTAAGCGACTTACATTACGTGGGCAGTGAAGTTGTAAATACGCAGAGGTGGGGACAGAGACAGAATCCTTCTGCAGAGAGAAACCTTTTGGATTCATCCTTCAGGTACCCTCATTCCGAATGCTTTCAATGAGGACATTTCATTTATTTGTTTCTTGGGAACTGATCACAGACGTTTCTTTTCCTGACTTGTAATTTTGAATTTAGTATTTAGTTTTTTGTGTATTATATTACACAGCCTACGTCCCTCGAGTTGAAGAAGCTCATTTACTACTTCGGTGTTGAAAGATGAAAGGTGGAGACTCCCTCTGCTGGGATGGACTAGTACCTATTTAGTACAAGTACAATTTTGGAGTGCGGTCCATATTGTTTTTTCTTGATTAATCGTTTCGCACAGAAATAGTCAGTCCTGTAGTGGATGGCTTTGTTTGTTTATGGAGCTCATAAAGAGGCATCAGTAATAGTTTCAGTGTGTTTCATAACTAGTTAAAAACTCCTCACTGAGGCTTGAAATGTTCAGGTAATAAATACAGCTGCCCCCAAAAGGTTGAGAACTTGAATGATCGGATCAAAATACCTGAGTCAACCTGCACTCTGTGGAAAACAGTCAAACTCCTTTGTTATTTTTTTTGAATATACAACAATTCTCTACTTCTTCACTTTGTGGCAGAGCATTTAGCTGGCAGCATTGAGCAGCACAGCATAACAACTGCATCTTGGGCTTAACATGTATAACCCAGCTATGACCAGGACATCTGTGTTAGAATACTTTTTATGTGACAGTTTTGAGAAATGACAGTAAGTCAATGTTCTTACAGGCGATGTCCCATACAGGGCAGCTGCTGTGCAGGTACACTGAAATGACTCGCACTAGGCAGGGGAATAAATAATATATGTCTCACATTTGGAGTCAAGGCGTATAGAAGAAAATATATCATACATGTATAAAAGAAATGGTGTTTTTTTTATTTGAATGGATTACTTTGAACTCCTAGTCTCTTCACTCACACCACTACACCAGTTTCCTAATCATTAATTTATGAGACATTAAAACCAAATAACTGGGATCCACGTTTGCCAAAAGAATCACCCTCCTTTAAGTCCAGCAGAAATCATTAGGTAATGTCCTCCATACAGTGTGATGGAGAGATGGGGGATGGTGTCTTCTGCTTCTACCTTGCCTTCAATTTCAATGAGTGTCAAGGGGCTACTGGCATAATTCAATAAAAGATCAGTAATGCAACATGCTCTTGGATACCTGACTCAATCTTTCACATTTGGATTAAGTGCTTACTGAATTGTTCCGCCTATCTCTGATGGCCTTATAGATTAATGACACTGTGGGCTATTTTCTTTGACTTTTTTTTTTCTCCCATTTGTCGGTAATTTACGCATCTTTTTTATTGACCTTCTTGGATGGATTGCTGTCTTAAGATATGGTAAAAGAGGTTCTAACATCTTTATTTAAAATCAAAAAAGGAGTTTAGGACAAATACCGATGTGGTATGTGATTCTGGAGGAAGTCATTTAATATCCTAACTCAACAACTAAACAAATACATCCCTCCCATCAGTGCTCCTAAAGAGGTTCCGCCCCCCCTTATTCATCGACGCACATTTCCAGTGAAAGGACTGTTAAGGATTAACAATAAACAAGCATTATGCTGGGGTCCAATTAGCTTCTGCATCAGGTTATAGGGGTTTATTTTTATGCCTCTTATGATGTGTCAGTACTTTGTAGGTGAGGATGTGGAAGAGGAAGAGGAACCTGCAGAGATCAGAGTGCAGTCTACAAACGCTAACTGTTGCTAATTGGCTGGAATTGTGCGTGCAGCTTGCCTGAGCTTCTTTGTGGGTTACGTATGTGAAGATCTAGAGCTTTGAAAAGTCTACCTTTTTTCTCAGTAAACAGACATCTTGCAGACCATGAGAGGTTACTTGATATTTTTGACTAAATGGCATTGGACCACAATCACACACGCACCAACTTAAAAAATGTTTTCTCTTTTCACACGAGTTTTATCTGTGCCACACAGGTTGTGCGTGTAATAACTTCTCATATTCTCCTCAACAGGTAGTTACATCCCATACTTGCACTTGTGTATTGGTTTACAAGGTTGAAAGAGGTTGTTTCACAGTGTGCCAAACAACAAAACCTCTGCTCCAGCTAGCTTAAGTTATTTTCATATTTTTTTTCATTGGGTGTTTGCATCACTCTCTATAAATCTCCAGTCAGGAACTGCATCTGAGTCATCATCCCTTTGATCTGAGCTCTTCATTTGAGTGGTTTTTCATGTTTTCCTTTTCTCGTCCTCCTTACAGTCTGAGACACTGAAAGTGCCTGTGGGTTGCGCATAAAAAAAAGAGATTTAGAAAACAATAGATATTTTAATTAATCCTATAAAACTGATATCACTCACAGGTCAGTGAGAGAGAAAATGGGGTAACAAGGTCAACGTTGTCCTGACTCCCAGGGTGCATTCAGAAAAAAAAAAAGTGAGAGAGGAGTTAATGTCAACACAATTGCAAAGTCGACAGGGAGATTAAGACCGATTTCCAGATGGGTAGACTGAAAGGAAACCACTGTGGGGGGAGCACATCAGAGTTTGAATGGTCATAAACCAGCAGTCGTGCTGATTGCTCCACAATGCTCCATTTGAGCCCTTGAGAACTTGCAGCTGTTTTTCCTCAAATATGACAGAATGATGCACAAAGCAGCCTGATGACTGTCAGATTAGAGTACTCCAGAGATCAGAACAGATGGGGATTGTGTCTTGTGTGCTTCTTTTAGAGGGAACTTGCTATAATTTTCTACGTCTGGTCAAAGGATAAGCCCTGTCCTTTTTTGACCTTCTTTATTTATCCTTTGTGGTCAAACTTTCAGGCAGGGACTCTTCGACTCTACTGGTTCAGGATACCGATTAGCAGCAGAGATTGCACAAGTGTATCACATGAAAAAACACTGTTGTTATCCCAAGATAACGACATGAATAAGGAGAGAAACAAAATGTCTTGATTCATGTTTGTGTATGGCTTCCACAATTTTGGAATATATCCTGTTTTATTAAAGTTATGCTCAACATTAAAAGCTTATTCCTCATGACCAGTGATGGGAATAACGGCGTTATAAATAACGGCATTACTAACGGCGTTAGTTTTTTCAGTAACGAGTAATCTAATTGATTACTCTTCCCATCATTATAACGCCGTTACCTTTACTGCCAAAAAATGCAGCGCGTTACTTTGACAGACCAACTAGATCTCAAAGCCGTGCGGCAAAGATATTTCTTACTGTTCTTCCTCTTTGGTGAGTGCGGACACGAGACAATCGCATAAATGATGACGATTGGCTGAGGTAGAGAAACATTTCATGGTGAGCCAATCAGAGGTAGAGTTGGGCGGGTGTTGTTTACACAAATTCGAAAGCATGCATATTCGGACACAGAACGACACAAGTGAGTCAACGAGAAACAGGAATGGCGAGCAGTGTTGCCAAGTCCGCTTCTAAAGTGTAGTTGCTTATTTGGGCTTGCTTTGCTCCCTGTATGATCTCCTACTGATTCTCTCCCAGCTCTCCACAATAAAGCCAAACACGAACGCGGTAGTTAGTTTGTCCTTTTCCAGGATCTGTCTAGTGTGTACAACCCCGTTTCCGTGGTTACCGCGCGCGCCCGATCCGCGGATCCACTATATAAACATAGTAATTATAATATCTACAATAATACATGACATTTGATTGGAGGCTAGTCTCACTTTGTGTACACTGTTTCTGTTCATTATTGATAAGTGTCCATTTCATTATAATATTCAGATTGATCATAAATAATTGAACATGTATTTTAAGTTCTGTTAAAGAGGGGTGGAGGTGGGGTCCAAATTCTTTGACACATTTGAGCATTTTAAAAATGTACTTGAAAGTAACGCAATAGTTACTTTCCAAAGTAACTAGTTACTTTTATAATTTGTTACTCAGTAACTACTTTAGTTACTTTTTGGGAGAAGTAACTGTAACTAATTACTTTTTTAAAGTAACTTGCCCAACACTGCTCATGACAAACACTTTAATCCCAGCTCATCACATATGGACTCTTTAGGAACTGATGGATGTTTAACGTCTCGTTAAATGTTCGATGTGTCCATTTAGCGTCTGTTTTCAGGTTTGTCTTTTCTCCCCTTACAACAAATATCAACTTTATGGTGGAAACAAGAGGAAAAGTCCTGGGATTGTGTGTAAAATATCACGACTATCCATCCAGTAGTTGTTGAGAAGGACCAACCAACTCTTTGAGACTAGCCATGCTGCTTGTTTGGCAAAAACTGTCAATTTGCTAAACTCCCAATGTCCTCATAAAGCCCTCTATAAATCCAAAAATATTACAACGGATTAAAGAAAATTGATCATTTCACCAGCTTGGGATTTCAGACAAACTCGTATATTCCAATTCTTTATTGAAGTTATGCCAACCAAAGAGCAAACACCTGTTTGAAGTTGAAGATGTTTTGCCAATTCCCAGGCAACCTTTTCAGCTTTACAGACTGAAATCCTTGACATTCATCCTGTGGGGATTCCATGCCCTGTTGTGAATATGGGTTTGCAATCAAGGCCACTTTTCAAAGAGGTCCCCAGAATTGCAGCTACTTCAAAAATACAAGTCTAAAAATTGCTGCATCCAGGAAAGAAAGCAAAAAAAAGGTCTTAGACTGTTCACAAGTAGCACTCAACCCCTATCTATCCGCCAGCCACCTAAAAGCGAGCAGAACCTTATTTATGTGCGTACTCCTATGTTACTTAGTTACATAAACTGTTATCCCATTGAACGTGTTTATTCACGTCATTTTGATTTCAGTGTGATGCTGAGTTGTGAGAAACTTCCTCAAAAGTGTCACATCAGATTTGCGCATTTGGAAGTAGATGACAGTGTTGTCACTGTAGAGCACTTTGGTGTTCAAAAGAATAATATGCCGGAATATGCCTCATTTAGTCATCAATGATTTAACATTTGCCTGACAAATAATGAGGTAGAAAGCATTTCCTGCTATCAACTTAGAAGGCTGCGGTGTCAAAACAAGTAGCATAATGGATATGACACCACTTGACAGCTCTTATGTCATGTGTACAGTGCTGTCATTTGAACGTCTAAGTGACCATGTCAAATTAGTTTGGAGCCACTTATCATGTCACTGTTTTTCAATTTTACGGCTTTAGGCTCATCAATTTTGTTTAGCATTAAGGGCATTATTTTGAGGTTGCTGACAGTCTCCTGACAGTTTCTAAATGATGTTTCACATCTTCCACTGGTTCATTCGTTAAAAGCCTGGCTTTGGGCCAGATGTTGCTTCACTTGCCAGAGCAAGCACAGAGGCAGTCTGGCTTCTCTGCATGCATGACATGCTCTACCTCCAACAGTACTGATGAAGTTACTTGACTGCTCTCACATTAGTGAGATGGAGCTTTTACAAATGTAATAGTGCGATTAGTACTCCGGTGCGCATCTGTAGCCGGAGCAGTATTAGGTCATAGGGATTTTTTTCAAGGCCTTTTATGCTGGTCAATGACTCAAGATAAAACCGTCCTGATCGATAGACATGGACTCAAGAGTGCTATCAGTCTTCATTTTTATTCCCCTCTTTCACTCTCTCTCTTAAATAAAGCAAAGATGTGTCTTATATTTTGTACATAGATACTACATCAGGTGAGACTCGGGAAAGGTGGATTAAATTGAACTAAACAGAGCGTGCTGTTTTTTGAGATTTATGGTTTTCTGTTGTTTTCCCCACAGCAAAGATCCAGTACCAGCCAGCCCTGCCCAGCCAGAGAGAATTCCTTACCCAGAACATGCCTATGGGCCACATGATAAAATTCATTATTACCTACCAGACGGTGAGTAACAGAAGATAAATCACAGTAGAACAGACGTTTACAGGAATAATGTTGATACCAATACAGAAACAATCATTCTAAACAATCAGTCTTTGTCTTCTTAACAGTTGGTGCAGCTTTTAGATATTTGTCATCTCTTTTATACAGTTTATGGAAAATGTTGCTTTTGCTGGGTTATCATGCTGGTCATACTTGCAAGGGGTTGTTCTGTGAAACCATTTTTATTTCTGCAACATTAGAAACATTCTTTTTCAGGTGGTGATTGAAGAACTCAATGAAACTGGGGAAAAGGAACATTTTATCACATGACATGCTTGTCAATATTTACTTGATGCAGTACGAGGCCCTTTTAGCTAAAGCAATTTGGAAGTGCTGATTTCGCGGTTAGCAAGTAACTGTAGCTTCACTTTCACACTTGATTGTTTCGTGCAATAGCTGGGCTCATGCGTGGGTTGCAGGTACTCAGGTTGTTTTTGATTCATGAACATGGTTTAAATAAGGAGAAGAAACGACTTTGTATTTGCAATTGCAATTTGACTGAAGAGTGGGGAAATAAACTGGATGAAAAAATAAAATAAAAACACGACTTTTCAGGCATTTATGAGATGGAATCATTCTCCCAGGAAGAAGTGTTTGCTTCTATCTGCAATGCAGCAATGTTTCACAGTCGTGCCACCAGCCGAAGTGAGGGGAAAATATTTTCAAACATGTATTTATTTACCTCCTTCATAGCAGAGGTAGCCTGCAGACTTTGTACAATGGAGCTTCTGGCAGGAAGGATTTGATTTGTTAAATCTTTTACACTTTGCACTTTACAACCACACAATTAATTAAGAAAATGCGCTCACCTTGTTAGTAGATTAAATGTGTCTACTGTAATGAAGACAAAATCATTTGTGCTCATGCAGACACTTATTAGATCTGAGCCCTGGTGACTGTCCAAGATGCATTTGGATCCTAATAAACAAATGAAAATAATGGTCACTAATATAAAGTATTATTTGTCTGGACTCGGTTAAATGTCTGCCACATGATTGAAAGGCTGTATAAAAAGGAGGTGGTATTCCAGTGTCCAAAGTTTAGCAGTGTTTACATTTCCCTTCTATATTAAGAACTGATAACTCTGGTGATTGTGAAATGGGAGCTCTCTGGCCATTTCACACGCAGTGTCTGAGACACAATATTTACCCGCCCTGACGTTTTTTAAGTGAACATATTTCCGGTGTTCATGTATGAACTTACAGAATTCAAAGTTAAATTAACTTTTATCTACATAAATGTCACCAATATATTGCAAATGCATCAAGATCAATAAAAAAAGCTTCATTAATTAGGTTAAGAAAAGAGTAGCAAAGCACCATTCAAACTGGCTTTCTGTGGGTGTGGTTGCACACTGGTTGTTCTCAAGTCATGACATGTGTAAATAAGCTTTTCTGCTTTTAACATTTAAAATGTAATCTCCCAGAAAATAGGGATTTTAGGATTGTTCCTTTTGTTTTTGAAAAACGTCATGTTTGTTTATTTGTAAAGTGGTCCTTTATCTCTTCCTGTTCTCTGTCTTATTATGAGCAGAGTGTCTCCTCCTGTGGCAGCCTGCTCTGTTCATGGCCACCCTTATTCTAAAAGTAGACTGTGAGGACTTTTATTTGTTTTCTAGTTTTTGTGAAGTTTAAACAATTGCTAGAGCTAATTATCTTCTAAGGGCCTGATTACATTGCAATTTACTGTGTTTTGGCTGTTTCTGACCATCATGCATTACATTTTGAAACATGATTGTTACATATTTGAATGGACTGGCTGCCCTGAGGCTGACTGGGACATGTTGGGCTTTGTGCAGAAGGCCTTCGGACTGTCTGGCAGACAGGAATCGTCTCTTCAGCTCTTGGCAGGTTAGGGCTAAGGGGTTACATAAATTTGGGTGATTGTAAAATTTAATTGAACCTTTATCTGTGGGGACCAAGCTGTGCTCTGCTCATATTGTTTGGCTATTTCCTCCGGACATGCAGGATGTTCATACAGGACTTGGAGTGGAAACAGTCTGTGTATGGTTTTGAGCAATTTGTCAAATTTAGTTTTTGGTTTTGGTCCAAAAATGTCATTGCCACAGAGATTAAAGGGTACGAGTGCAAAAAAGACATTTTCGCGGCAAGATTTTGATCCAAATGTAGACTTAAATATTGCTTTGTACTTCTTATAAATCTCCCCTTGGGTTATCTCTCACACTTGAGCTCTTGTATATGAAGTGTTAAGGCCAAGGTACTTGTAATTGTTTAGATCTTATCATCTTGTGATGTCGAAATAGACAAGGTGCTCCTGTGTACAGGGCATGTGAAGAGTTCTTGATTGTGGACCTTCACATATTTTATTCTTTTTTTAGCAGCTGTTTGTAAAGACAATTTTACTTAACACTGCTCAAACTGATGGCAAATGTATTTTGACTTGTCGAAGGAGGAAAAGCATAATTGAAAGAGATGTAGTAACAATAACCCACTTCCATGAAGTGTCCCACTAAGCCACTGACGTAGAACCAGAATGAACAGTACCTTTTCTGTAAATCCTGTGAGTGAACATTTAGACTGGGCCACTTACTGTGCGTGAGCCTGTTACTACTGCTGTTGTGCTTTGAAAATATACAGTATATATAACAAGTCATTTTTCAGCACCACTGGGTATTTCAAAAAGCCCTCTAACAACCTCAAAAGCCACAGAACAATCTTGTCTCCCCTCTGATACTTTTATATAACTCTCTTTGAAAGTCTGATTTTCTGTTATTTTTGAGATATTAAGCTGTATACTGAACATTTGAAATCTGGATCCAATTATAGTGCATTTTTAAGTGAATCTGGCCATGTCAGTTTTGACTTATCGTTAGGTTGTTATTCCTTTCTTGCACAACACCATTAAATATGCCATATCTACATAAGGCATGTGAGAAAAAAGTACCGTATTCCCTCCTAACTCAGGCATGCAATAGGGGCTACCAGTCTGTCAGTCAGTCTACCGTCTGTTTTGTCCACTCATTCCTAATATATAACTTACTAACTTTGACCTGTGCCTTTGAACTTTGATCTTTCTGTATAAAAGTTAAAGAAGCATACCGGTCGTGGTCAAAAGCTACATGTCAAGAAAGGTTATTGTGCAAAACAAAGTTCATAGTTCTGCTTGAAACTCACCTCGCCAAAGGTCCTTTGAGATGTATTAACAGGACCTTGTATTAACAGGACCTTGTAAAAGCTTTCAACCAACAAGTTTCACTAAATGGACTTCTAAGTAATCAATGGGTCAAAATAGATGGTGATAGACTATTCAAAATATGCAGGAAACATGGTTGTTGTCTTCGGGTCAAGATGGGTCAATCATGTTTTCTCACTGTGGTATTTGCTGTTAAATGACCTCGATGTTCCGTCCAAACAGGTACAGATCAATTGAAAAGAAATAAGAACCGTTTTATTTTCTCAGTGTACGTTACCTTCAAACAATTCTCAATAGAACATTTAAAAACAATCTGGTCCATATTTCCCTAATAAGCAAATAGTTGCAAAGGCACAATACTGAGCTGTCTCTCTAAGGCTTTCAAACTTTTATGCAACTGATCGCATCACAGATTTTCAAAACAGATCGGATCAGTCTGCCTTCGTCAGGAGAAAAAAAAAAAAGGAAAGGCAACTGCGATGCGCGCCAAGACGCTTTGCGCTGGGTGTACAGTAGGGCCCCAAATTTGTTCATCCCTTTGTTAAAAAGAGGTAGTATGAAATGCCTTTTGGCAAAACAACATCAAGTGGTAAAAGATCTCAAATTCTACGCTCTCCAAAGTTCATCATAGTCTTTCTGAACGCTGTAGTCATACAGCCATCATAAGGGGACACACTCTCAATTTGCTCTGCCCTGACTCTGCTTTCACTGTCCTCTTTCTAACATTCTCTCACCGTGTGAGGGTGGGGGAGCAGGGGGAAGGTAGACCGTGCAGCCTGAAGTGGCCTCTAGCCCTGGCTCTGCCTTCCCTCTTCTCTTTCTAACATTCGCTCTGCAGACTCTCCTTAGTGTTGTACCTTTTGTCATTTTCTGGTTTGGATGGGGAATTTCTTTACTGGGCTCTCGTCATTTGAGTG
Organism: Tautogolabrus adspersus; assembly: GCA_020745685.1. Lineage (NCBI taxonomy): Eukaryota > Metazoa > Chordata > Actinopteri > Labriformes > Labridae > Tautogolabrus > Tautogolabrus adspersus. The sequence continues at coordinate 7,230,212 of CM036549.1, read as the reverse complement.
GGCACAGGTATCTTGCTTGTATTTCAGATGCCTGTTGGTTTGTGAATTGTCGATTTGTTTTTACTACATCGTGCTTGTTTTAATTGTAAAGCACTTTGAAAGCTTGTTTTTGAAAAATGCTATATACATTCAGCTATCATTGTTTTTAATGATAAAGAACCAAATCACTCAATCTAAATATAAAACAACTCTGACAGGTCTTTTTATAATATCATTTTCAGAGACCAAACCTAGAGCAACAGCACTTATAATTATTGCGATGAAAGGAATCGTAGCAATGCTGACATAATAATAAGAATAACAACATGATGTACAATTACAGACTGGAAATAATTTCATCTGTCAAAATGGGAGTCAAGAAGGTGCACAGCAGCCATCGGTAACAACATTTCACCAGGACCTGCTAGATGAGAGAACATATTTCCTCCAGCAAAGATGCAAAGTTCATGACGTGCAATTAACAGATTGAAATCCATACAGAAAGAGAGAGGAGGAGTGAGGAGCTCAGTGTATTACATTTCCTGTAGCTATGAGCAGCATGACTAGGGCCTGGTCCAAGGCAAGCCTGAGCAGGCCCCGACTAAAAACCTCTTTTTTAAAGGAAGGTTTGAAGTCTACTCTTAAAAGTAGAGAGTGCGTCTGCCTCCCGGACCTACACTTGTAGATGGTTTCATAGGAGAGGGGCCTTATACCGTAAAAGGTGTATAAGACTTTTTATACTATTTTTTCATCTAAAAAGTTGCCTGCGTCCGGGGCGCCGGTAGCTTGGTGGTTAGTGCTTGCGTGATGTACAGAGGCTATATTCTTCCAAGAGGGCACCCTGTGTTCCAATCCGACCTGTGGCTTCTTTCCGAAGACTGTAAATATTAATGGACAAAGCCTGATTGACGTCAGCCATCTGTTACTGCAGGGGGCTCTGGAGGCTCATCGAAGCCATGCTGGAAATCCTGTCTCAGCCTAACTTTCAGTAAACCAAATGACAGGCTTAAGGGGGGTTATAAGCCTCCTAAGAAACCGTTACATCTCGCCCACCTGTTAATCAGGTCAGCTACATGCCTAACTATGGATAACATGTAGCGTTCATAAGATAACAAAGAAATAAACATACTGATGTACCAGGCTGTAAACATTTTTGAATGTGGTGTGTATGTGACTTCCAGGGCTCCTGGAGCCAGCCTCAAGCGGACACTCAACTCACTGCAGGATTTTGCTTCATTTTTAAACCCTGGAGGTTACCACTTGCTCATTTCTTGTATGTCATTCCCCACTTTATCTCTCCCCAATTTCGGACTGTGTCCTATCTCTAAAATAAAGCCATAAAAAAATGCTTACACACTTAACTACAAGTGCAACAGCCAGCATTACATATTGCATGCAACCTAGTGCAGTTTAAAATTCAACCCCATTCATTGTGTATCGCAACCTGAGCATGGATACATATCGACAGAGACAAGGCTGGCCCTGAAAGTCGTTCAGTAAATAAACATTGTGGAGTGCTCCCGTGATTGAAAAGTCTCCTCAATGAAAGATTATCATCAGCGGAGATGGGAGAGAGAGATGATAAGAGACTGGCGGGCTGTGGTTTTTACTTCAGAACTTCCACATTAAGCTGAGAGCTCAACTACCTTTCTGTAGCTAGTAGGAGTGCAGACTCCACAAAGAGAAAATAGATGGTACAGAGCTACACAGCTGCACAGAAACTGCACGATGTGGACCTTGCTGAATTCTTTATCCCGAGGTCCGAGTAAGCAGCAGTGCGGGTTGGTTTTAAATAAATAGTGCATACAAACTTTTTTTAAAATACATCATGATTTGCTGATATACCCCCCTGAAGAGAAAGTAAGAGTGAGTTTAGTTGTGATAACTGTCGTCATACTCCCTGTCAGAAAAAAAAATCAAAAGACAGTGGCTATGAACATCGTCTAAAAGCTTTAGCTAGAGAAAATGGGACACTTTGATAGCAGATGGCAGCAGACATCTTACTCATATGTAAAAAGAGAGAACACTGAGCTGACTTAGCAGTTCACTGGATTGCTCTTGTCACATCACTTTTGCAAGCTGAAAGATTTAGCATTTTCAGCATAAAGTCTACTTTCCTACCTTAGATTATCTTCTCCAAAGTGGGAGACAATCCTAGAAGCATGAGCTTTTACCAAGCAAGATCAAGACCTTAGAAGCAGCCTGGGGCTGGGCATTACATCCATGTCTTCACTAACCTGTGACAAAGTTTACCATTGTTGGGTTATTACCCAGGGCAACACCTCCAGCTGTTGTTTCCTCTCTGCATTATGTGGCACTTATGTGAAGTCAGAAAACTCAATAGCCTCAGGGACCCCGCTTGTAGGCAAACCTGTTGAATCCCAGTGGTGGATTGTTGTGGCCTGACAGGTCAGGCGACAGATGACAGTCGGTTTTGAGTTAGACATTCCATGTACGTCTTCCTTTGATAATGCTTTATTTGTCACATAGTCAAAGACCAGTGAAATTATGCCATCTCCTCTCCATACATATACAGACATACATACAATGTAACAGGGGGTGAACAGGACAGGAGACGGAGCAATTGGAAAAATACAGCATAACATGAGGAAGGGTAGGAGGGAAAAAGCAACCCCCAAACTATGCTCCTGTAGAGCACAGTGTGGGAACATAAAAAAACTCCTCAGCACATAAGCACATAAAGAGTCCACGTTACAACATGAAAACACACGACTGGCAACACGGTAGGGGAGGGGGGGGGTTGAGTAATCCAGCAGGGCATCAGGCATCTGGTCCTGCAGCCCTTATCGGCGCTGGTCGCAGACCCTTCCGTCTGACTGGAGGGTGCAAAGCGGCGAAGGCGTGGGTTTGGGGGAAGGGCTATGGTGAGTGCATATCTGTATATATGTGATAGTTCGTGGTTGTGTATGCCTGGAGATGCGCTCCGCCCGTCACACAGTCTAGGTATCTCGGGAGACAGCCTTGATCATGTCCCAGACAAAGTCAACAATCAGCAGGTGTCTGTGGGAGTAGGGTAAAGGAACACAAGAGCGTCTCAGAGCAGTGATCTGCAGGGGGAGTTGTTGTTGCAGCAGCGGCCTTGGCCAAGGCCAGTGCTGGTTAGGGGAGCCGAAAGATAAGATTAGAATTGGTCATCTTGGGTCGAGCAGCCACATTGGTTTGTGCGACTACTCTCTGTGTCCATTTTGGTCTCCGAATCTTTCAAACTGCCTTTGCAGACCCGTGATCTTCTCCAAGATGTTTTCCATATTTCGGGTATTAGTCCCATTTTGAGTGACCACGGCTCTGCCCACCGCTTCAATCATAACGGGCAGCGTTAAGGGGCTTTGGACAGCTGCCTCCGTCCTCTTAATTGCTCGATAAACCTGGCCAACGCCTAATCCAATCAGCAGAAGACCAGTTACCATGATAGCCAATAGGTAGATATCCTCAATATCCTCCACGGAAAGAGCCGCCAGGCACACGACCCGCCACTCCTCCCACGAGTCCCTCATGTACCCAGCTGCGAACGTTCCGGTAGGGCAGGTGGGTTCCCCCGAACCCGAGCTTCTCGTTGAGAAGATGGTGTCAATTGCGCTGAGAGACCAGTTGATCAAATCCATAATTTCCAGTTTGGAGATCAGTGCAGAGAGAGTCTCTTCAAAGTATCAGACAGTAGACAGTAATTATGACCAAGTAGAGAGCTGACACAGCCTCGACAAGGGCAGGATCCTCACTGTGATTGTGTGTGTTTGCAGAGCTCCAGTCCTCTCCAGCATGCTGTTCATTGGGTTTGCAAGGCAATGCTTCTTCTCCTCAGAATTCCGTCTGAGCCCTAGAATTGGATGAAGATATGCTGTTTAACTTCACGCTTGTTGATCACACAAATTGGCCTCCCTGACAGTTCTCTTAGGCAGGACAGCCGAGATGTTCTGAAAAAACAAATTGAAACAAACACACAATGACAGCCAAAAGTCCTAAATGTTGTAGGATTCTGAATGCGTTATAATTCAACAGCATTCTAGCTACTACTGCTAGTGCTGCTGTTTTTTTTGTACTTCAAGATCATACAGCAAAACAGGTGTGTGATTGTTCTTAAAACAATACATGGAATAGGGTAAGGGTTAGCAAGCACAGTACAATGTACAGAAGTCTTGTTTTTCTGCTTTTTGGTTTTCTGGTTGTTTTTTGCAATTAAAGCAACATTTATTCAAACTAACAATTCGGCAATTTAATGCAAGGCAACAGAAATATGTCACTTTTTGTATCATGATAATTCATTAAGTATATGAATAAAGTAATTTAAAGGTCACATTTTATTCAAAATACACTTTACCATGTATTTCTAACACTAATATGTGTCCCTAGCCTGTAAAACAAACCCCCTTATTATGGGAAAAGTCCATCCTCTCCATCTTTTTGCCCCCTCAACTTTTCAGAAAATGTTAGCTCATACCGACCATGTGGAGATTTTCACTTTGTGACATCACAAAGGGAAGTCACCACTCCCCCAGGTGGGTGACAGTTCCACAGCGAGGTGTTTGTTCTGCCCTCTGAATCTGCCTTCTCATTGTAAACAATAGGGCATGGAGAGAGAAGGCCTAAGCCACTCAAGCCCTTCTAGAGGGGCGTGGTCGAACATAGCTCATTTACATTTAAAGCTACAGACACAGAAATAGCCTGTTCTGAGCAGGGCTGAAATAGAGCGGTTTATAGGCATGATCAAATACAGGATCAAAGTGGATTTTTGGCAAGCATCTTCACAGACATGTTTTGGGGAGCTCTGAGACTTATTTAAACTGGTTTAAAAGGAGGATAATATGTGACCTTCAACACATGCATATAAACTCACAATAGTCATTGCAAGTGAAATGAAAAAATGCAGGTATGATTTTTCCAATGTTGTAAAATGTAGGTCAGTCAAAAAGGTGTTGTGCAAATCTTGGGAATGTCAAAGTGAAATGTCATTTGATGCACACCACAAGAGTCTGCACTGCCCCGAAGAATTTCTTACTGACTATCGCAAGAAGCCACGAGGTTGCCGGCAGGCTACAGATAGCATGCTTGAGAAAGCCAATAACTTGTTATTCCATGAGACATTTAGTTTACATGTGTTGGTCTCACGCTATTTAAGAAAGCACTATCAAATTGTCTTGACATTTTCTGTTGAAATTATAGAACCTTATACTAGCTCTTCGTCTTGTTCATATTGTGTGATTGTAAACAGGTTTTTTTTAAACGATGTAGTTAAACTCCACGGTACATGTGCACGCAAATAGCACATATTTCTAGCATGTAGACATTTTTATAGAATGTGGTGGTTTCAATGCTGTTACTCTTCAACTGTAAACGAAAGCGTAACTGCTGCCGCATTCGATTCTTTTACTCAGCCTGTGCAGAATGAGAGCAAATCACCACGCCATTCCACCTGCAGATTTCTCTGTGTAACAAGAACCCCTTCTTTGTGTTCATGCATTGTGTGTGTGTGTGTGTGTGTGTGTGTGTGTGTGTGTGTGTGTGTGTGTGCGTGTGTGCGTGTGCGTGTGCGTGTTCCTTATTAACCTAATAGAGTGCCACAGGAATGAGTCCTAAAACCCGGAAGTGAGTTAGCATTTTAGCGCCATGGGTTCCTAACTCTACGTAAAAGTCAATGGGGATTTTGAATCAGTTTGTGGTTAGACGCCTGAAATAAGGTCTGTGGTTAACACTAACTTAAGAGATGTTGGGCGTTTTGTTAGACGAGATAAACTACGTTGGATAAGACCCCAACTTGTGAATTTTAAAGTTTTTACGCGTACTAAAAGCGGCGGTTGCTAACAAGTGGCTAAATGAGACGGTGTAGTTCGCTTGTAGCATAACGTTAGCTTTTTACTTCTCTCGGCTGCATTAACGCTTCAAACTTCATAAAAGTGGTGTTCATTTGTAAAGATTATCCTGCTGAACAAAACGCCTACGCATCAGAACGTGTGTTAGCCACAGAGCTTATTTTCTGCAATCATCCAAAGTCCAATGCAAAATTCCCATAGGCGAATTCTCGTTAGAACCCATGGCGATGCTACTTCCGGGTTGGCCTACAAAAATACGTCATCACTTTTGTTCTCTATGAAGACAGAATTTATCAAAGTGAAAAATATTGTTTCTGTATGTCCTCAACAGCATCAAAGGTTAATTACATCACAGAAAGGAAAGCTGTGTGAGATGTGTTTCCACTTCTATTTGTTTGAGATGACAAGTTGCTGTTCAAGTGCAAAACACGTGAGCTTACAAGGGTCAAAGTTGGACTTGTTTTGCTTCTCTGCTGCATACACACCTTTCAGTGCTAATTAATAGGACATAAAAAGTGCTTACATTGATGAAAGGCTTTTTCGTCAAAAGGTGACATTGGTACCTTTAAGGGGATTTTTTTTATTCGGAAACTTTGAATGTTTTTGTTTTCTACTTTGCTTTATTTGGTATTGAATCCCTATTTTTTGTTCTTAATACAGGTAATCTCTTTTGAGAACTTTTAAAGTGACCATGAGCAAACCCTGAATTCATTTGTTTGGACAAGGATGCTGAAAAAATCCTCTTATTCAAGAAGGCCATATAAAGCAGTGCAGTAATAAAATGTAGATTAAGAAGAAATATAAAGAAACCATTTTTACAGGACTGAGGAGGGCTTTGATAATCAGGGCTCGTCAGTAAATACTTAGTTTTGTATGTTATGGGGGTTATTGTATATTTTGACAAATATTAATAAGTTATGGTATAAAGTATTCGGCTCCTGTATGTATTCTGGTAATGGGGGTGTTTGTAATATAGGTGTGTAATTAGATTGTGTCACCTATATAAAGTTCTTACTATCTTTCAAGTGCAGTTGATTCTCTTCAGGAACAAACCCAAAGAGCTGAAGGTTACCGTTGTGCATATGATTTTTAGCTGTGGTCTGTGTTAGCTGTAAACTGCCTCTGTTTCTCCACAGGCTTTCTGGAGGGAGAAAGGCTTCTCTGGAGAAATAGTGGTAGGCTCTTCCACCGACTGTCCATTCTGTGTCACATTTGATGCCACGAGCTTTAGCGGTAATGCTGCCTTGGTAGGCTTCATTGCTGGCGAGCTAGCTACTCAGTGGAGCTCAAGAGAGGTAATGGCTTATAAATGTGATTGCAGATACTCTCACAAGTGCAGGGATTGAAGTTCTCCTTCGCTATTACGGATTTCCGTCAGTTACACAATAATAATGATATTTTGTCAGTGTCTCTGTGTTTTATTGTGGTTGCAAACATCAGCATGCACTGCCCGTCATAGTCGGTCTTGTAATGTTTTAGGCTTCAGTGACCGACCAAATTGAAATACCGGATTATGATAAATCGTAACCTGAAGGAGTTTACCATTTGTCAGGTTTTGTGCAGCCAGAGTAAACAATGCAGAGTGCACCGTTACCAGAAAACACAACATGAATTACCTTTTAAACTGGACCGTTTGAAAACACTCCTCTTACATTTTATATTAGCAAGCTTAACAAGCTATCGCTAGTTTACTAGGTTGCATTTACCGACTGAGTGGGTAAAAGTTATTAAGTAGATAAGTTGTGTACTAACTTAAAGTAGCCTACTCAGCTGGTGGGACTCGGGCTTCTCACTCATTGTAGACAGTCATGAATCAGAGAGACAGTTACAGGATATACTTGATTTCAGATGTATTTGTGTGTAAAATATCACACATTCTTCCTTTAGCATCATTTTTTCAAACCAACTATATTTTTCTTTGGTATTCCAGACTAAAGTCTGATGCTTTGGTAGTCTCACTGATTCATAATGCCTATAAATGGAACATTAGCAAACTTATTGATGCATTTCTTCCCCATTATCAGGCTGTTGTTGTATTTAAGATGAGAGTTTCAATAAACTGTGGTTTATCTACACTAAAACTGTGAGTGGGATGACATATTCTATTATCAGGAGCGATTATTGATCTTGCAAGATGGCTGGTGGGATATCACAGTTTTCCATAGCTTAACTCTAAGGCCTGGTAGTTTTATAAGACCTAAGTTAGATGATAGAGTAATATTCAAAGCCAATACATACGTGAATGACATTCTGCAGTTGGATTTAAGCATCACAAAGTGATTTTACTATCGCTGATGCATGTTTTTAGGAAGCACTATTAACATCTCGTGTTGAGTCAAAGCAAACATCGAAAGCATTGTCAAAAAGATGTTAGTGTGTTTTACAAAATGCTCAGGGGCAGCAGTGTGAAAATTGCATGTCAAGGTCAGATTTATTTATAGAGCGAAGTGCTTAACAGCTGACATAAAAGCAAACTTCACAAGATAATTTAAGAACAGAGCAATTAAAAAATGATCATAACACTTGAAAAAGACACAGTGCAGTCATCTATACATAGAGACAAGAATACATGCACACAGACTCGCACACACATACAGTGCATACAAACAGGCAGAATGTTACACAAAACGATGAAGAATGAAACAAGGTAAGATGCAAGTCAAGTAAAGTAGGGTAACAGCTGTAAGTGAATGCAAATAAGTCTTGAGGCCTTTTTTAAAGCAGCAAGAGATTCTGCAGTTATCATATGTATTGGGAGGCTGTTCAGGAGTCTGGGTCTCAGAACAGTTTTCAATGTGAACGTGGGATGGTTAGTAGCGCCTGATAAGTGGATCTGAGAGGTCTGGCTGTAGGGGAATAAGAGTTCTGTTATGTAGGTCGGGGCAATGCCATGAAGGTTTTTATACGCAATCAGAAGATTTTTTTTTTATATTATGTAACTGATGGGAAGCCAGTGCAGGGAAGATAGTATTGGTGTGATTTGTTCCTGTTAATTTTGTCTCGATGGCAGCCTGGCTGAAGCATTCTGGTAGTTGTAATCGATGCATGGAGGCCTGGTTTATACCAAAATAAAGAGAGTCAAAATAATTGAGTCTGGATGATATCGAGGCATGCATGACTTATTTTTAGGTCTTGTATTGTATGAATTTCCTGATTTTAGAAATAATCCTGAGTAGCAAGATGCTGTCTATTATAACTGTGCTGATTTATTTGTCGAATTTCAGGTTATTCTCGAATATGAATCAGAGAATTTTTGCATAGGGTTTTATGTTACTGGATAACTGATCGAGAAGCTCTGGGCAATGGCGTTCATCAGCCATCTTGAATTGCCCCCTGGGGATAAATAAAGTTTTTTGAATTGAATTGATCCATCTCTTTATATCATCCTGACATTTGGCAAGAGCAGAGGCTCGTGTTTGGTCATTGGGTTGATTAGGGAGGCATAACTTGGTGTTATCTGCGTAAAAGTGAAATGAGATGTTGTGGTTCTGAACTATTTTACCTAAAGGAAGCATGTATATAGAAAATAGGAAGGGTCCAAGGACTGAGCCTTGGGGGACCCCGAATGAGAGGTGAGCAGGGGTGGATGAGGAGTTGTTAATCGTAACTGAGAAAGTCATGTCTGTTAAGGAAGGAGTATTTTACAACATGACCTGAAATTGAGCACTTTTATCCCCTTTGGTCACTTTTGGAAAATTCTTTTTAACCGCCAATACCTGCCTGTAACTGTTTTATTTGATTTTTATTGTTGACTAATCATTTTAGTGATTTCAAGCCTTCTAAATTATTTTTAATTTTATTATATATATATTTTATTGTTCTTATTGCTCTTTCATTGAACTCATTTTGTTTGTCATTTATGTATGTATTCTCGGCATCATTGTAAATGAGAGTCACCCTCAATGATCTCTTAACTTAAATAAAGATTGATGATGAAGTAGGATCTAAACAAGTCAAGGGCTGTTCCAGAGATCCTGACCCAGTGGCATGTGAGTTTATGTACCAACTGAACTCTAAAAAAGTGCAGCACATGGACTGAAGAGAACTCTAGGATGCTCCTGTCAGTTTTAAATATGCTAATGGCCTATAATGGTTTAGAAGGTTAAACTTTTTCCGAAATACACGAACAAGTTCTTCTGTAGAACTTTAAAACCTCAGGATTAACACGTGCAGTCGCTGCTTAATGAATTTCTACATCAAATGTGTTGTTTGATTAATGAAGACTCTTTCTGCCTTGATGGCTATGTTGCAGATTGACAAGGTTACATTTTAAATATTTTACCAGAAGTTGGGTATTGCCACAGGCATCTATAATCCCCTTGCTCTCACACACACTTTTTGGCACAACCTGACCTCTTTCTTTTCCTTGTTACCTCCAGTGTTGACATTTTCATTTAGTCCCATTGCTTTCCCCCTACCTGAAAAATAAATAAATCCAGCATTGTCTCTAGTGTTGTTTTGGCATTTGGTCATTAGCCTGACTTGCTACAGCATTCCAGAGCTGCTGTCTTCCTGCTGTCCTGTGCTGCACAAGCTGCTAAATAATTAACCCCGCTTGCTGCCTCACTACTAAACAGAGGAAAACAATGTTGGTGTATGTGAGGCAGGTTACATCAAGTTTACAATAAGACACGGTGTGCTATTTAATTTATCGAAATCTATGTAATAATGTGTAAGCCAAGGATACTTTTTTGTTTTTCATTTTTTGCTTGCATAGTGTACCTGTTTGGAATAAACTTGCTGAGGTTAGTTAATTGATTGCTTCACAGGTCGAGTTGTCGTTCATAGGGTATTTTTCTACAATTTACAGTAATATTGAAAATGTTTAGCAGACACTATACACCAAGTAGGCGCCTCACTTGTCAGGTCAGGGCCAAAACAGTCCTGATCTTATAAGGGCTGTTTTTGGCCCTGACTCAATCAGACCTCTGGTGTGCCATGTTATCAGCCAACAAGACATTAGTTCTTGTAAGCTTCGAGCTGGGCCTCCTTTGATCAGACGTCGTGGTCCAAATGGCCTGTACAAAGCTGAATAATTGGCAGCATTGTGATGGAATTTGGAGGCATTTTAGCTGTCTTCATCCTCTAGGCCACCTTCTTCCATTTATCTGTGATCCTGTTCTGATGCCCACATGCACATTGTAGGTGCTATCAGTGGTTGACAGGGGTCAGCTTGGGCAACCTGACCAGTGTGTGGCTACGCAGCCCAAAACGCAAACAAACTGTAATGCACTGTGTGTTTCTAACACCTCTCTATCAGTAGCAACATGAACTTTCAGCAGTTTATGCTTCAGTGGCTCTTTTGGATTGGACCACACGGGGCCAGCCTTCACTTTATGTGCACATCATTGAGCCTTGACCTTGAATGCCTTTGAACCACTTTTGGGAGGTGCTGACCACTGCAGACCAGGAAAACAAGAGCTTCAGTTTTGGTGACTCTCTGACCCCGTCATCTAACCTTCAGAATTAGGCCCTTGTCAAAGTTACTCACATCCTTACCCTTGTATATTGTTTCTGCTTCCAACACATCAACTTTGAGGATAAAATGTCCACCTGCTGCCTGGCATATCCCACCCACAGACAGGTGCCACTGTAAAGAGATAATGACTGTTATTCACTTCACTTGTCAGTGGCCATAATGGTATGGCTTTTCGTTGTAAGCAGATATGCAGCATATTTCAGGAGTTTATTTATTGCACATTGAAAGCAGTTTGGCGTCCGCTTTTAATTTATCCTTGTATTTCTGTAAGGGGAATCAGAGACTATGAGTTTCAGGACCAAGTCGGGCTGAGAGCAAACGTAAAGTGACATGCAGTTGAGGAGTCCTAGAAAATTTTGCAACATCTGTCAGTATGTTTTATGGAGATGTGTCCCTTTGGCCCTCAGGCCTTAGTTGCTCTGTAGATTACTCACCAATGCGCACAAACTCAACCTGTGTGCTTTCCATGCTTGAGTTATTCAAATTGAATGCTGGTTCCTGTGTCCAGCTTGGATCAGTTTTCTAGAATAGGCGTTCATATTTTAGCAGCCTGCTGTTACATTTCTGAGTTATAAGCCAGTGTAATGTAAGTACCATGTTGGCACAGGCTGTCCTTTTGTTTGCAGGGCGAAGACAGAAGAAAAGCTGTTGTTTCCAGTCTTGTCAAATACCTAGGTCCTGAGGCTGCATCTTTCATCCACTATGAAGAAAAAGTAAGTGGTTCATTTTCAAATATCTAGTGTAATAGAACAAAAATGGTTTGCTTTGAAGCAGTATTGAGTATTGCCAACATTTCTAGTTTTTCACCAGATACCAAACAGGGAGGCTTTGTCTGCTCTGAGGTTGTCAAAATTAGATTTGCATATATTAACTAAAATTATGATTACACTTACTGGATAGTTTAAATTAAGTTATTTTGGCAAGAACATGTGTTTAGGCCTTTTTTGTTGGGATCTTTTCAAATAAGAAATATCATTATTTTTTGACAGCGATGTATCACTTTTTTTCATGTAGTTCCTGGGGGGGCTCAGCTCTTCTTAGATACAAGTAGAGGAGGGCTTCAAGGAAAAGAGATTGGGAACTACTGTCATACAACCCCACTTCAAAAACCCCAAACTATCCCTTTAAGTAACATGTATGACCTTGTTCATCTTGTGCGTCACATAAGGTACCTTAAATAACTCTCCTTCGTCATGCAACTACCCCTGGTACTGAACTCTAATGATCATAATCACACTGTTTTTTGTAAACACGTTCTGGAGCATAAACCTAACCAACTTGAACTGTTTCAAATTTTATGGTTATGAGCTACTAGAGTTGTACTGTAGTACTCGAAATGGGTTTTGGTCTCAAGACCAGTCTGGTGACCGCTTTTTGAAAGGTCTCGGTTTGTCTCGGAAGAAAGAATTTTTACTCGGTCTTGTCTCGATCTCAGAATGGGTGGACTCCAGATTTTAAATCAAGACGAGTCAAGACCACCACAACAGGCTATTTTTTATGTATTTTTTTGCTATATTTCAACACTATGAGCTACTTCTAGGAAATGGGCTGTCGATTGAATCAAAGGGCAAGAACAAAAGCTTTGTAGTTACGTGTTTGAAAATTGGTTTACTTTACTAGTATGAGCACAGCCACAGGGATAGAACATTTAACATGCAGCACACATCCTAGTTTCTGAAGTCATGTCACATGCATTTAAAATAGCTGCTTAGCTCCATTACATGGGTACAGCAGGCATTGTGGGGCTCTGAAACAGCACATTACGGATGTAGAGCAGATTCTTAGTCCCTAGACTGCTTTTTACCATTCACTGTTGAAAAGCAGGACAGGACTGGACATTGTCTTGAGGAACTGGGAGGCAGGGATACTAAAATAGACATCATGTTTGTACTTAGACTCAACAGGAACAATAAATGAAAGAGCGCAATTACACAATAAAAAAAGGTGAATGATTGCTAGTACAGTCTGATTTTATAATGGCCAAACAGGTACTAAGAGTTAAATGATACCAATTATTATTCATACCAGTTATTTATTTAAATATATGAATATACAGATGAGCCAAAGTTCCTAACTTGATTTCCATCTCTGCTGTTTATTCCTCTGCACCTCTTTGCCCATTACTGGCTGAGGGGTTGTTTAGAGCATACCATGTCAACGGTTAATCATTCAACATTTTGGGAATACATGTTTCGGTTTTAAATAGATTCCATACATTTCTCAAAACAATTTAAAAAGGGCAGCGCCATTTGACTCCAGAACTTCCCTTAAATTCATCATGTTAAGTTCACTTCCGTATTGAACTATTCCACTTATGGGTACATGGGGTCGTAGGAGATTGGACCTGCTAATAGCTTTGTTGTAATAGACGGAGGATGTAAGGGGGCACAGTTCTCAGCACTGACAGACTTTGAAAGTAAATTCGATATTGTAAGGCTGTGCTCAAAAAATCGATATGGCAATATATCGTCATGTGCTCCTTGCAACCACTTGTATCGATGCAGATGTTACAGACTCGATATGGCTGCAAAGCTGTGATAGTTTTGAAAGACAATTGACCTATGGTGGAGTTAACTATAACACCGTAGCTCTGGGATTCAAATATTGTAATGTATTTCTAGGATCTCTGAGGACCTGAATTCCAAAATCAATGTATATCACCATATGTATCGTATCGTGGCCTCTGTATTATGATACGTATCGTATCGGGGGTTTGTGGGAAATACCCAGCCCTAGTATATTGTGTGTTTTCATGTGGGTTATAACCTTAAATTAGCCTAGGTTCGATCTGGGTCATTTCTTCGTTTAATCTGCTGTGAGGAACTTTACATTTTGGCCAACTTGGTAACCTCTTGGTCTGAGCATTGCCTCTTATCTCTCTGCTGATCCTGTCCTGTAGGTAATGTTTTGTCACAAAATGTTGTTTTAACAGTCAGTCGTTCAACACATTCTTGCTGTGGAAACTCTTTAATAGAAAGCCATTTATTCAGCTTGCTTGCCTGACACGTAACCCGTGGCAATGGTAAAAGGCATTAAAAATGACAATACACAAATAGGAGATCTTGTTGCTGATGGTCTTGTTTGCTTTTGTTAGTCATATAGGGGCATCAGAATTCATTTCTGTAATAACCAGCTAATAACGTCTCACTGGAGCTTTAAACTAGGATTTTTTTTTTTGTATTTCACCATAAAACACTACTATATTCATTTCACTTATCTTTGTGTCGTCACAGGATTGGGCCAAGGAGGACTACAGTGGGGGCTGCCCTGTCAACGTCATGGCACCCGGTCTGCTAACATATTACCACCCCAGCTTGAGGAATCCATGTGGCAGGTAATCACCGCGCTGAAGACAAATACACCATAAAGTCACCTCTCCTCTGTGTTCTCCCCTAAACAGACGGGTATATAGAGGGATGTAGCAAGGTAAACAGGCGTGACAGTTTGCACAACTTTGACATAAATCTTTTAAAGGACCAAATTTAGAGGTTATAACGCAGTAAATAGTATCATCCTGCACTAGATGACAGGAGGGGAGATACTGACTGTGGTTGCTTGATGCGTTTGCTATTTTTATACCACAGAAACAATGTCTGCACTTCACCCTGCCAACCAGGTATTACTCACTTGCAGCCAGTGCCTACAGATCATTGACATGAGTCGTGGGAGTGATTATGCCTTCGCACATACATATTAGTCAGGTTCCAAAGAAATGGCGAGAGGGCCGGAGTGGTGCTCTCGTAGGAAAACCTCCTATAATCCATTTCAAATGGCCTGTTCAGGGATGCACACAGCTGAACGATTGAGAGCAGAGAGGTGGGGAGGGGGATCCAGGTAATGTATTACTATAATGACATTAAGTCCACAGGGAGCAGAGGAAGCTCATTACATAACGTAACTCAAACAGCAGCATGAAGCGGCAGCCCTCATCCACATTCATACTCCATATACCAAATGGATCTTCAAGGACATGCTTTGACCTTGACACTAATACTGCACGTGTAATGAAGACAAGCCCATGCTTGGTGCTTTATTGGACAGCACCACACATTTCAGTCATGTCTAGTCATTTTTCTGTTACTTTATCGGGGATTGCATGAATTTTAATACCCTTGTGTGTGTGTTTTTTTCCTCTAAGTGTAATTATCCTGCCATGCCTGAGTGGTCAGTATGTGAGCTTTTTACAGATAGGTCCTCTCTTCTTATGCAGAGGTGTAGTGAAGAAAGGGGAGAAGAAAATGTGTAGGACGAAAGAAACCTGCAACGTGTTGACCTGTCTTGTTCAGTGTGTCCACCTTTAACTGCTCTTAAATGCACGTAGAACTCTTTTCTCATGCGAGTTGTTCATTAGGATGTTGATTTTTATTTTCCAAACAACAAAATTAGTTGTTTATGCTGCTTCTCTTATTCCTTGGATTAATAGTGCCAGCAGGGAAAGGATAGGTTCACTCAACCTATGATACACAGTGAAGCGAAAACATCTCAAATCTTTTACAAATGTGTTTTTGTTCAAACCTCAGTGGACTGTATAAGGGCCTGTGTCCACAGACAGAATTCTTTGTGCTGGCAGCGTCCTTTTTCAATACAAAAACCTATGTAGATCAGCATTTTCACTTTCAGCACGCCGCGCCACTCCGACTCTTCATTTTGAGGGTTCAGTTTTTAGGTCTAGAGCTGCAGCTTTGACAGGACACAAAACCTTTACATTACTTTCATGTTTTCTAGGTGGTATTACCTTGAATAAAAGCAAATATTAAGCACACAGAGCTAACTAACTTTCTTAAAATAGCAATGAGTGCTAGTGAGAAGCGCTCTGAAACAGAGGTTGTGAGCGCTGCCAGCACAAAAAGCGATGTCTGTCAACACAGGCCCAAATGAAATCAGATGTTTGTTTTTATTTATATAAGATATTAGGGGTTTGAAAATATACTATATATATGTAATACCAAAAAAGTATGCTAGTAAAGGGACCTAGTACTATGATTATAAGGCTTAGCATTTCATCACCAACGTGTCTGCACTGTGCAACCTTTCAGACATCTCAAGATTATCCTACTCCAAATATTTTACCATATGAAATTAAAAAAAGAACAAACGGTGGAATCAATCACAGATGAATCATAGCAATCAGTACCTGTTACAGCCTGTTCTTAGAAACCCCTTAGCTGCATATCGGGGGGGGGGGGAATATTATTTGTAAGAAGGGGCTCCTTTAAAAAAAAAAAAAAACACTATTTGTTTTTTGTGAATGTTATTTTCAGACCTGCAGTTTTTTTGTGTCGTGAAAGCTTCCTGCTGTGAAAAAAAGGCAAGCTTAATATCAGGTTGACTCCTAGAAGAGCCTAGCTTGTAATCAAGGAAGCAGAGTTACAGTGTGAAGACAGGGTTCAAAAATTGGCTCCCTTTTTATACCGCACTCACCAAAAAACAAGCTCGCAATTATTTGGGCAGATAACATACATGCAGACCACTGGCGTTTACAGTTTGCTGAAATGGGCTGGCTTCACCACAAGGTCCCCAGTTGAGTGACAACTTACTGTTGCCGTGCATGCACCCTGTCCACAGCATGCAGAATATTCTCCATTTTAAATGTAAAGTGAATATTTTGATTGTCAGTCTGTCTACCGTTGCTATAGTTACTCTTATTTTGCTCAGCTCGCTGCTTGGCTTGATGACAGAGCTGCAGAGAAGAATTCTGGGCTAACCCCGAAAGAGTCTTCAATCGTTGAGCGGCAAATTGCAACCTTAAATAAAATAAAATGAGTGTTTAAAGAAGGGTTAGAATAAGGTAATGTGGACACAATAGGACCTCATACAGTATAGTATTTGATAAGGGATTAGTGATACTGAAACATATTTTGGCCAGTACATTTTTTCCATTTTATTTCAAATAGACAGATAAATAAAGTAGTTACATTGCGTTACCTCTATTTAGATATTATATATGTCTCCCACTGGCCTCTGCTCCTCTTAAGGCAATCCCAAATGTTTACCACTCAATAGCTTGACTAGACAGAAATACTAAAAGGTCACTGAACAATACTCCTTGACCTAAAACATGGCATCCACTGTGCTACAAGACATGTGCACGTCTTTACAGTGCACGTCTTTACAGTATAAGTTGCTCTTTCGATTCCCTAAGGAAGTCTATGTGTGGCTGCACTCAGCTATGACCAAAGCTGTCTTTATCTAACAACAAGGAAACTTTTGAAAGTATGCATTGAAACCACTGATAAACATTTATTTGTATATTAGAATTCTTCAGTTCTATAAATTCAGCTTCAAAAGGTCAATGCCTCATCTGATTTCAAGAAAAACCCTAATGGTCAAATTGTATGAACAGGCACTAGTCATAAAAATGTCCTGCAAACATCTACTGCACACACCCTCCACTGGAAAGTTGTAAGTGCAACCACACTGCTTGTAAAATTTTCAAGAAACAGCCTTGGGAGGATCGCTTCCTGCCAACAGTAAGAGTGTGATATGCCAAACACAAAGGCCAAAAGCAAAGCATCTGTTTATACAAGTTTAATCCCAGGGAAAAAAGACAAAAACAAATTTGTGATGGAAAAGTAAGCAAATAAGAAGATGCTTCTGCTGCCAGTAGAAGAGCGTGTAAAAGAACAACTCGTGCTTGTCTTCAACAGAAGCACGTCCTGCTACGGCTTCCAGCACCATGGAAAGTGAAGATCCTGATCCATCCAGGATGTAGTTAAAGAACGATATCGTGCCAGAAAAGACATATGCTGATCATGCGTAAACAAGACCCAATGTAAGCTCAAGAGAAGTCACAAATAGAAAGTTTGCTGACTTCAGTAAAGTATGAGTAAACAAATAAAATAAAGTAGTGCTGTATGTACCACCACTCATGCCCGAGGGGATTATTATAATAATATGAACCTTTATTCATAGAGAACTTTTCAAAATCAAGTTACAAGGACGGCAATAATATAACAATAAAAAAGGCAGTTCATCAAATCATTAGCAAAGTCAAAAATGAAGAAATATCAAACATTTTAAGACATAACATTCATTTAAAAGAACTCTAATAGGATTCAAATTCTTCTAAAGGAATTTAAAAAAGTAAAAATACGAAATTCAAGTAAAATCAGGAAAGTCTCGACGGTGAAAGTATGTCTCAAGAAGGGACTTAAGAAAGGTTACTGACTCAGCTTGTCATGATTTAGTCAGTTTTAGTTTTGTATTTCAGAGTTTAGATTTCTTTATGTTTCTTCACTGGTGTTATGTTTCCCTTGTGTGTTTCCTAGTTTAGTCTTTAGTGTTTCCTGTTTTATTTTGTCATTTCTTCTTCTTGTGTCTCTATGTTCTAGTGTGTTTTGTTACATTCTTGATGTCTCTGTGTCTTCAGTGTTTCATGATTTAGTTTGTAGTTGTTCTCAGTGTTTCATGTGTTTAATCCTGCCTCTGTGTGTTTCCCTCCAGTTTGATTGCCCTCATTGTCTTCACCTGTGTCGTTAGTCTCACCTGTGTTTGATTACCCCATGTCTATTTAGTCTCTGTGTTTCTTCCCTTCTGTGTCAGATCATTGTCGTATGTTGGTGTCGTGTGTTAAGGCGGATTCAGACATACTCCGTGCGTGCTGCAGCCCGTCAGCGCCGCACACTATGCCATAGTTAGCCGCCACTCTAGTCAATCATTGTGTTCACTTGTGCGATTTGGTCCGTCTCCGGAGCGTGCCACCAACGCCACGTCGCTCTGCTCCATTTCAAATAGGCTGCAGGTCTATTTTCGACGGAGTACGCTGCAAACACGCGTCAAGCTAGACAGAATATCACAACCCGGACAGGAAGTCAGACAAGGAAACGCACAGAGCATCCGGTCAATTTCAAAATAAAACACAATATACGGACTCGCGATCGTATTTTTCATCACTTTATCAACGTTACGTCAAAAGAGACACCAAACGAACAACAAATCATCCTCAGAAAGACAAAGACATGTTGTCTGCACGTTTTTGTCTTTATTCCCGCGTGATCTTGTAGTTCTCCCCGTTATGTTTGTATAGCTGATCATGGGTGCGCTTCGCTGCGCTGACGTTCCAGAAACTGATCCAGTGTGAATGGTTGTGCGCCGTCCGACGGAACAAAACCGTTGTGCAGACAGACCGCGGCGCACACGGAGTATGTGTGAATTAGGCGTAAGTTGTTGCATGTCAGTCTTCCTTGTTATTTCCTTGTTTCTCTGTGTTTTTTACACTTGGTGTTTTTTTCAGTTGAACATTTTGGATATCAATCTGGTGAGTTTTGTTTTGCTTTTTTGTTCAAAATAAATCATTTTAGTTAGCTTCTGCACTTGGGTCCAGTTCCTCTTTATTTTCTGAAATGTAACACAGCTGACCTGATCTCCTCAGGGCAGATTGTTCCACAGTTTAGGAGCCCTCATAGAAAATGCTCTGTCCCTCTACTTTTCAGACTGGTTTTGGAACAAATAGAAGACCGAGGATCTTAATGTACGTGTACTAAAAGGTCAGAGGTGTATCTGGGAGAAAGGCCATGGAGAGCTATTAAAAGTAACCAGTAAAATCTTAAAAACAAATCTAAAACTTACAGGGTGCCAGTGTAAAGACGCTTAAACAGGAGTGATGTGGTCATGCTTTCTGGTTCAGTTTAAAAGCCTGGCAGCTGAGTTGTGTGACGTCTAGAGTCGATCAGTTTCTGGCTCTGGCAGGTAAAAAAACTGTTACAATGATAGAGGCGTGATGAGATAAAAGCAATTAAAAATGTCTCGGTGTCTTTTGATCGCATTTCTGAATATATTTCTGAGATGATAGAAACAAGACTGTACAAGATTTGTTGTGTGCTGCTTAAGATTCATGTCACTGTCAAACCAGACACCCAGGATGATGCAGCATTCCAGAATACACAAAGATTAGGCTGTGAACAGAGAATCACCGAATATCTTTCTACGATCCCAGCAGCACATCGAAAACTCAAGGGACTGTGGCTATGTTTCCACTGGAAGAACTGTCCCCAAGGACTTAGGACTTTAGAAGTCAGTGCATTGCCAACAAAATTAACAGGGATTAAATAAAGTCCCAGGACTTTACTTTACCCTAAGAAAGATATTTTATCTAGGCGTCGTACTTTCCAAAAGTATTCAGACTTTTTGGCGCAGAACATTTCCAATTGGATGAGTCCTCATAGCATTCAAAGGACTGGCAGAGAAGCAAGTGGTGTAGTAAGATGGCATAATGCGTACCAGCTATGCATGCGGAAAATTGAGTAGTAACCAATTTTTTTGCCTACACAGTAGCTTTTCTGTACACGAAATGATTTCTGAGAAACGGGTCAATCATTTGGAACTTGCAGCCTCATCCAGCCTCCCGCCCCTAGCTCTCTCAAGAGCCAATGGCAGCCCAGTCATGAGAGTGTGTGTGTGTGTGTGTTCCACACTAGAAAGTGTTACTGAAGCTTTATGCATACCTGTTGTTGTTATATTCATTATTTGTATATGGTGCGGCAAAATGCCCATACGTTGACCCCTGCATACTATAATAATGCTTACAAATTAAACACACAGGCCTCGCACTGCACAAGACTATTTGTGTGTTGTGTATGGCTAGCGTTAGCAGTGCTAGCAGCACCAGCCTTAGGTCCTCCTTGCAGGTTTCACACCTACATGGCTGTGCTGTATTTGGTTACACATTTCTCAGATTGATATGCCAGTTTAACCTGACAAAGCCTGCATAGATTTTAATCTCAATTCTCTGGATCAAAATACTTTGAAGCTGCACTTTTCCTTCGAGATGCCATCCCTTCACTGTGCTTGTTTACATCCGGGGAGTAGAGCGGGATAAGCGGCCCATTAACGGGAGCTACAACCAGTCTATGGCTACAGCCCCAATTAATTGCGAGTGGCTGCTCTGAAGTTTGAGCATATTATTTGACCAGCATCAAGGGTCATCATATAAAGATATAATAATAATTCATTAAATCGACTACTATTTTGGTGCCGACCAGTGAGGGTGAGGATTTAACAGTTTAGTCGACTAAACAGGCACATCCCTAGTCATAACTACAATTATATCCGTCAGACAGTTTTTAGAACACTGCCCTAGCAAACAGACACATAGCATTTAAGTGTATTTTGTTGTATTCCAGAAAATGCTTTCAGTGTAATCGAATTTTTAAGAACAGTCAATGAAGGAATTGAGGAAAAGCTTTATTCTTCCTAGAGTCAGTATAAGCGTTTACAGTCAAAATCTGGAACACTTCCGTTTTTAAATCCATTGTATTCATCTGCAGTTACAGTATCCGATTCAGCCTACTGGGAAATGTGATTAAATGGAACACAGCAGATCAGTTAGTATACAGTAGAGGTCAAAATAGAATATATAATCCCAGTCGCTCAGAGGGATTCTTTTGTCTTTGTACCCAAATTTAGAGATTGGATTAATCCCATACTTGTGCACTTCTAGAATTGCTCGTTTAAGACTGTAAATGGTCGACCACTTTATTCTCATGCCTTACTTCCCTTAACAAGTGTTGCATTTTATGAGATTGCGTATTCTTGTTGCAGGCAGGCCCAGGGGCGTCCCTTTATCTGCAGGCTCAGAATGTTCAGTGTAGGGGAACAGATTACATTGTGTTGCTGTTAGCAACATTAGATATGGTATAGCATCCTGACAGTCCAGCTAGAATAAACAATCCACAGCAGTGAAAGTGAGAAAACACTGTTTCCTTCATGCTTTCTATGAAAGAACTGTTGTCAAGAAACAACAAAGAAATCTCAGAGACCCTTCATGCATTCTGTACTCTGCATTTGAATTCTACAGAGCATTACAGAGCCAGCCAATCCAAACAAATAACTGAATAAACCCGTACTTTAAGCTCTCCTGTTTTCCGACCTGTAAAACAATATACAATGAGATCACTTCTTACTGATGTAGCTTTATAAGCTCTTAGCTCTATGTAAGACTGCAAAAAGAAATCCTTTTGCAGTAGTTCAGACAAATTTCAAGTTTGATGTTATTTTGATTTCAAGGCTAAAATTAAATTTCACATTGTTTTCATTGTTAGACATTTTGTTTCAAGATTGTTGATGGTATGTGTCTTACAAGTGCAAACGTTCTGCAACACTTAACAAGATTTTCATTCGGGGTAAAGCGCTGGCTCAGAAACGATACGGATTCAAAAACAAGCCCTGTCTTGCTTTTGTTTTTCCTTTAACAAATCTGAATTATTACACGCTTTGTGATTGATTAATTAATAGCAATTTAATGCATATATCATGTGAGAAGCATTGCATCACAGGTAGAATCTTATCACCTCTTCACACAGACACACATACACAGCAGCGTGCCCTGCCCCCCTCTTCCTCTCTCCTTCTAGATTTGTCTTCATTCTTGAAGTGCTTTCTCGTCTTATGTTTTCACAGCACTTTAGCCACGGCTGGAGGATTGTTGAAAATGACGAAAGATCAAAAACAACATTGGTACTTTTTAGAAGCCTTAAACAGCAACATGAGTAGAAATATATTTAATGGGAAATGTTGCAAATGAACATAATGTGAACAGTTGTACGATCAGTGACGTATGACATCTGAGTGAGATTACCGCAAACTCCGGTGTATAGGACGCACTTTACATACCAATTTTTTTGTTCCGTAAATAAACCTTGTGGAGTGTTCTTTTGATTGAAAGACCCCTTTATTAAAGTTAACGAGTGACACCCGGAGTCGGGCCGTTTAGGCTGTCGGTACTTCAGAACTTTCACCATAGGCTGAGAGCACAACTACCGTGCTGTAGCGAGTAGGAGGAGTGCAAACTCCACAAAGCGGAAACAGTTGGCACAGAAACTGCAACAGTCTGTTGACAACGGCCGATGTATGACCGACAGTTGTCCGTTGCTTTTTACTGCATGTTTTATATTTGAGATCAATTTTACCCCAGCAGACACGGAGCAAAGAGGATGTGGATAGAAGATACGATCCGTAGGAGGCAAAAATACGGGCAATATCATACATTTGGAAAAGAGCGCTGGTGACGTCAACAGCGAATATTTAAAGCACTCTTCATTGTCTTGCATGTTATTCGTCATGCTGTCTTGTTCTACTTTCTGACTATGATCTTCGTGTATTGTCCAAAGTGAACTCAGCTGTAAGCAGCATCACTAACAAACGTATATTCACCCCCAGAATCAATTGTGACTTGTGTAGTCATATACTGTCACTGGTTCAGTTTCACTTAAGTCTTATCTTAGTATAATCACGCAGCACTTGTTTTTGTTTGACAAGCTTTTAATTTCCTCCTCCTGATGATGCCACTTATTACAGCGTTCACTGCCACCTACCAGCTATTATGCATGACACTTTAATGGTTGTGTTGATTGATTTCTTCCTACACAGCTTCTGCCTATTTTATTCTTGATTATCCTACTTGGTGACTAAATAGCTTTGCTTGTTTTGAAATCATTGGTACGTACTGTACATTAGTTATAATGTAGTCTTTATAAAGACTGCAATGTTCATTTTCAAAGTCTGACTTATCAGCACAACAAAACAAAGCCGCAGACAGTAAAGGCATTCCATGCACTGACAAAGTAGAACTAAAACGATAAAGAGAAGAGGTCCAGTGACAAGTGGTTGTTGGATTTTAAAATACTATGTACAGGAACAAACCCCCACAGATCACCAAAGTACTCTTAAATCCCCTCAGGGAATCAAGCGAGACGGCTTCTGTTCCTGCTGAAGGGTGTTCCAAGTTAAGGGGGCAGAGTAAGAGAGGGACTTTATATAGAATACACAGAGATCTTTGCGTTTATTGAATTCTTAGCTGAGTCATTGCTGTATAAATCCATTCCAGAGAACCTTCATACCAGAGTGTATAACGTCTGTTGCAGTGTATGGTGCTGCATTTGGTGTGACGTCAAGCTTCTTCAACAAACATTCTAGGGGAGCAATTTTTAGCACTGTGAAATGCAGCATTCATCAATTTCAGGAGACAAATTAGGCTGCAAGACCTCTCAGTGTATAGGCAGCTGGTGTGCATTACCAACTCCAAAGTTTTGACATGTTGCCAAAAGGCCATTCACTGTGAGGTCTGCAGGTCTCCAGTATTCTGCTGATGAGGCTTCCAGCAGCATCTTTTAGTATCGGCTGGACTGAACAATCAGAATGCTTGTGAACACTTCTCATTGAAGCTTTGGCACTCACTACTGGTCCCAACTACTGAAAAGAGACATCAGTTTGTAAAAGTCTTTGTCCTTTCCTGCTTTACAACACCAGAGACGTGTGTATATGGAGCCAGTTTGTTTGCTTCTGAGGTCTCCAACTGGGCTGCTGAGATAACTTTAATTAATCATCAGGGATACAGGGCAGATTCAAGGTGCTAAGGGGGGATGGGGGGGGGGCTTCTCCATTACTCTGATTGGTTGCCAGTGGTGGGAGCAGGTATTGTAGAGGATAACAGAGAGCCTTGAAGGAAACATGATGTGCTTTTGAGCACATGGGTTGAATCTTTTATACGTGTTTACTATGATTTGAAATTTGGTTTAGACAGTGTCGTAGATGTACTATACATAGATGTGAAAGCAGATCAAATTGGTTGGTATAAACCAGACCCCTAGGCAGTTGAGTCCTATAATCCGTCCTCAGTAAGTCCAGGATTACAGTTATCTGAAGATACATGTAACTCATACCGCTTAGTGACACCCAACATTGCTGTTGTGTGTGATTCCTGGTTGAAGAACTACAATATGTATGCAGGCATGCAGAATTACAAAGGGCTGGGGCAATGGTAGCCTTGTGGTTAGTGTGCGTGCCCCGTATACAGAGGCTTTAGTCCTCAAGAGCAGGTGGCCCTCGTTTGAATCGGAGCTGTGGCTCCTTTCCCGCATGTTGTTCCCCACTCTCTCTTCCAGGTTTCTGTGTCTATCCACTGTCCTATCTCAAAAATAAAGGCATAACAAGTCCACAATATATCTAAAAAAAGAATTACAAAGGGTTAAAAGAGAGCACGTCATTCAGGATGCCAGAAATTAATTACAGATTTGAAGAAATCACCACTTTCTGTAGAGCCCTCTAACCTCCTGGAAGAATGCCTCTCTCTTTCATCCACGGAGAGGCTGTGACGGAGTCCTTGAACTCACCTCAAAGGGAAACTGAAGAGCACAAGATAACCCAATCAAAGTGTCCATCCGATCCATAAGAACATGCCTTCACATTTGATATCTGTCAATGGCTGCAGAGCAAAGGCTATGGGAGCCCTTAAATGCCACATACCTCTCAGATCTGCTGTCCTGTCCCCGAAAGGGGTAGCCCACAGAAGGCAAAAATGTGGCTAATCCCCCCCCCCCCCCCAGACGCACACACACACACAAACACACACACATCTATAAATTAGTTGAAGGACACTGGATAAATGCACATAAATATGGTTCTATATGTGATGTAATGTCTGTTTCTCTGTAGATGTACAGACATCTCGGTTAGATGTAGAGTCGCCTTTTGGGATATGTTTACATTGCACTTATGTCATCTTATACTCGGTCAAGCTCAGGGTCACAGACTCTCCAAGTTCAGTGTGACCTCTGCTCTAACTTACTGTAGCTCACTCGCTGGGGCCTGACAGCAGTTACAGCTGCACTGATAGGGTTGCCGTTACTACGACAACCAAGGTGACTTTGTTGCATCTCCCTTCATATCTTTCCTGTTTAGCAGACTGTCTGCTCTCCTCTATCTGAAACCTCACACAGAAGAAACGTATCTCACTATAGCCATAAATGGTAGAACTGGCTTAGCAAGACACTGTATTACATGTGTGCTGTTAATGTCATTTCTCCTCGCGAGTCATAAAACTTAAACTTCAGCCATTTGAGACTCCTGAGTCTTCTTGTGTGAAATCAAGTATCTACAAACTTCCTCAACACTATGCAAGAGAGTCATAGGACTGTATCCATCCAAGATGTTTCTAAAAGATTAGACCATAGGATTCTTTCTATGAGATATCTGTAGACAGAAAAGATCAGACCCTGAAAAATCTCAGTGAACAGCCCTACATTTATATCTTTTTCTATATTTATTCCCTGATGTTCATATATTATTGTGTCGGCAAGTTTAGGTATTTAATATCCAAAAGGTACCTATGCTTAACTTGCATTTGCAGTATGTAGATGGGGCGACAAAGAAATTGTAAATTGTAAGCATCTTAGGTCAGTGTTGCAGGATATGGAAGTTATATAATCATGTTTCTCTGCATCTCTCACTTTTTGCAGCTGTCTGAAATTCCTAAACTCCACTCTTTTCTGCTTCTATGGTCAAGGAAATTAGGCATTTTGCAAAGTAGCTAACCTGCACTTTTAAGTTTCCTCTTTTTAGTGTGAGTTCACACTGATAAAAAGAGTTTGGAATTCATCTGCAGCCATTGTCTACAACCTCTTTGGGGCTGGCAGTTGGCAGCAGCAGGAGCATGAGCATCTACTGCCACATTTCACCTCAAAAGCTTCGACTCCTGTTTGTGTGTGTACATGTTAGAAAACACCAAAAGAGAGATAAAAATAAACCAGACAGACAAATTGGCCCCCCCACACATATGTCCCCCACAGCCCTCCCTCCCCACCCAAAGGACCCCACAGATAGACAAAAACTTGCTCATACTGTAGCAAAGACTTGAGAGAATTGATGGTGTCAGTCCAACATTTCGTATTTTCTGTTTTAGCATGGTGTATTTCTGCCGCCTAGCATTCCAAGCTGGCAACATTGACTAAATCCAACAGCTTGTTCTGATAGTGAATGGGGAATTGTGTTTAAAGAAAAGTTCTAAGTTAGAGCTGTCATCGAACACGAGAGCATTTGGTTAGAAATTCCCCAACTCCACTCTTTTGTGTTTCTACTGTACGGGCAATGAAGTAGCCAACCTGCACTTTTAAACGTACAGTATGTAAAATCCGCCGCTAGGGGGCTCTCAATCAAAACAATAACAAAAGATGACGTCGAGGCTTGCGGTGTGTTATGGGAGTAAAAACGAACGAATCAATACGAACGGGCGACACCGACCTGAGAAAGACAATATGTGTACTGACGATGTATCCAAGTATAATTTACATGACGTTTTTATCACAGCAGCACATACAGCGACAGAACGGCAGCTTTCAGTAGCAGCTAGTGCTAGCTTATGCAACGATCAACATGTCGTGTCTGTCATGGCGGCTCATCATGGCGGCCGCCTACAAGACACGTACCGTAACAACTGTAAAATTACGGATTTCTCTGGCTTTGATAACTTTTGGAAATATTTGAGGTGATGTAAGTGCTCAACTAAAAAATGGGTTTAGTCCATTTTTATTTTAAGTTAGATATTTTAATGTAAACATTAGCATGCAATTCTACATACTGTACCTTTAAGTTTCCTCTATTTAGTGTGATTTCACACTGCTAAAAAGAGATTTGGATTCATCATCTTCAGCTCGACAGCCATTGTCTGCAACCTCTTTGGGACTGGCAGTTGGCAGCAGCAGGAGCATCCACTGCCACTTTTCACCTTAAAAAAAACGCACACTCGTGCACAGTTTCCAGTGTGCGTGTGTGTGTGTTTTCCAGTTGTCCTTTTCATTGCACTAGATCTGTTGTCTATTGTTCATTTCTGTGGAAATGCCAGTTACACAATCAAATTCACAACTCTACCTTCGTGCCGAAGACAAAGCCCTGCAGTCTGCATGCTCCAGCTGAGGTTGACTGTGTGACAGTTGTGTGTACAAGTCCTGAAGCACATGATGTAGATGGATGTTGACAACAAACCTGGGTACCACGGTCATAAGTTGTAAAAGACATCCCAGACTTTGTTGCCTTTTCAGCGAGCAGACATAAAGGGGATGATGAGTAGCATCATTATTTGGCTTTTCTAGTGAGGAATCCCCTGTAGGTTTGAATTTGCTCAGCCTAATTTGCTGAGCATGTACTTGCAAATTTCAGTGCACAAGACACAAGAAGCGCCTGAGCCAACAGAGAGTGTTGAAAGGCCAAAGCTTAAACTATATCAGTTAGTCAAAGAGGAAATCTCATCAGCCAACAGCTTTAACTTTGTAAAACTTTGAATGCAAATGAGTTGTAATGGTTTAAAACACTGCATGGATGACTAAAAAGAATGCAGTTACTCCAATAGAGACTAAAGGAAATGAATTTTCAAACACTAATACAAAGCTTAGATTGTAAACCATGACTTACTGATTCTCTTGATTTGCAGGATTCATTGGGCAGGCACAGAAACAGCCACCCAGTGGTGTGGGTACATGAGTGGTGCAATACAATCAGGTCAGCGAGCTGCTCTGGAAGTCCTGGCTGAACTCTGCCCGACGGAGCTGACCCAGGAGGAGCAGGAAGCAGTGCGGCGTGGTCAAATTGGCAAGGTTCCTTTCAAGAAAAGGCAATCATCCTGGCTCACATACCTGCCTTCAGGCAAGACTGTGGTCATTTCTACAATGACTATAAGTGCTGCTGTCTTGCTGGCTCGTCATCCAAATGCATTACTAAAGGTCAAGTCTTACTTTATGAATGCATTTTGAACAACCAGGCACAGTATGTTCATATGGTAACAAAAAACTTTGAAGCAGGTTTGATGACTCAACCTGACAAACTTCTCTGATATTGAATCATGGTGTGACGTAAGATGTGGAATTACTGAATACATTACATCATGACTATGTATTCTTTTTAAAATGTGTCAATTAAATGCAAAGAGCTCGTTGAGCAATTGAATAGTGTTCTTCATTTGATTTCCCTCCAATTTAAATTTATGATAAAACATGTATCACGTCCATCCATTATCTAAATAGCTTATATCGTTCCAGATCACGGGGGTGGGGGTTAAAATGATCTTAGCTGTCATTGGGCGAGGTGGGTGGGGGTGGGGGGGGGGCTAACCCTGATCTGGTTACCTGTATAACATAATAGAATTATAACCAAATGTCATTTTGGATTGAAGGCAGGGTCTGTAATTCTGAAGCTAGCCAGATATGAAAAATAACATCTCCTCTGGGCTCCTTCGAAACAAACTCGCCCCGCCGCAACAGAGCATAGAGAAGACCTCAGCATACCACTTTCAAGTTTGTTTAACTATGTTACCTCATGTCTCATTTAGCAACATGAAAAGACCGAACATTATCATAGTGAATGTTGCAGCCAACCGTGGCAGTGGTCATGTGGGCTAAGCTGTCTCGCACGCTAGACGTGGAAACCTCAGGCGACATTGAAGCCCTCTGAGTGCAGGCTGGTGCATGGCAAGGGTAGATAACGCTCAGGGATCCAGGGAGTTATTTGATTGGTACTTTCCATCCCAACCTCAAAGCAGTGATTGGTCGTTTATTCTTGTTTATCCTTACAGACAGTTGCTTTGCTTTTATGTATTTTGCTTTCATCCAATTTTTCGGATTTCTTTCTTCTTTGTTTTTTCACAGTTGTCCGTAGAGGTTCCTTTACTTTGGTGGTCGATCCTTTCTTTCTTTGTTTCGACATTGTTACTGTTTACTTGCTGAGACTGACAGTACACTTCTCCACGCACCAGAGTTGTAAAGTGATGCATTGGCTCTGCCCACTCTCTCTGGTGGCTTCCTTAATAATAAAGACTGCTGTAAACACAGGAGCGCTCACTCATCATTGTGATGCCTCAAAAGACCTTCAGATCACAGTAGACTGCAGTAATCGTTCACATTTTTTCTCCATTAGAATAAAACCTAATTCATGTCTTTAGGATAAACACTGGAATAACATTTTAAACATACATAAAGGCTGTGTTTTTTTATTGCAGCGCTTCAGACTGATTATGTTGTGTTTAAACCATGTTGCAGTGAGAAAATGCAGTTTTCCCACTGCATTGCTGTGCTTTGTGTCCCAGAGAGCCGTAAAACCAGCTTGAGAGGCTTGGAGCAAAGCCACATGGGTTTGTTCGCTCCCACAAAATCACCAACAGACATTCGAATGAGCCTAAGATGGATGAACCGGTCACACAACGATAATGTCCCACAGAAAAAGTGATTTAATCGCTATCACTCGATTGCACTGTTGATTGAAAGGATTTTGGTCTGTCCCCATGTCTCTCCTGGAGAGTATCTCCAACACCCACTGGTCATTGGATGCTAGTCTGACTCCATTGGCGCTATGGCTTGCTATTTGTCTTTGTTATCTCCAGCTTGCACTAAATCAACTGCCTGGTCTCCCTGGCATTATTTAAGCCGGTCCAGGCTGAATTCAGACCAACAGTCCAATATCCCCTTACAGTACATGTGTGGGTGTTTTCCACCATTTGGTCACTGATAGAAATGTACCCATTCGATATTTTTTATCCTGATACCAACTCAGATTTCTGTACTTGTTGTATTCACTAAAACTGAGTACTCTTACTTTTGAACATCCGTTTACTGATACTGTTGGATGTAATATAATTAAAATTATTGTTGTATGGCCTGGATTGGTACACTATAGGAATGCTAACCTGAAAATTGAGGACCCAAAAACATAATCAGGTTTTGTTAGAAATAGTGTAGTGACGAGTGAACTTAAAAGGTGACGATATTTCTCTTCGAGGTGAAAACGGTCTTGCCATATAATTACATAACGCAGCAGCCGACGTGACGGAGTCTGGTGTTGAACCAGAAATTACCATAGAAGATGCCCACACCACTTTTAAACACTTTGTGTCGCAGCTAGTGATCACAGCTGATCTGTGGTCAGTTCGGATTAAATAAAAGACCATTTTTCCAGTCAAATATTTTGTCATCCAAGTTTTATTAATAAATATTGTCAAAATCTCGTCTCGTTCTCGTGAATGCACGCATCATCGTGGCACTCGTCTCGTGAGCTGAGCGTACCACCACACCCCTAGTTAGAACCTACTCAGCTGGCAATGCCCCCTGACTTCATGTGTTTGTTGAAGTGCATTAAAGACACTCATGTTTTTTTGTAAGTTTCATAAGTTTATATTGTCTTAAAATTACATTTAAAAATAATCCTTTGAATATGAGATGGGGAAACAAAGATGAATCTGTTAGCTTTGGCTAACAAACCCTCTATGCTAGCACTGGACTGTTGGCTATCTTTCCATGGTAACTTATCTAAAACCAGGTATCCTATTCAGGCTTTATACAGTTATTGCAAGTAGCAGCATTATTACAGTACCTACCCAATTAATACTGCTGTGCTGGCTACTGTTTTAGGGAAGTCAATATTTTTTAGGCGCTAAAAACTGAAGATTTCATATCCGTAAACTGGCTGACAAACTGATATCCTGGATTTACCACTTTTTAAAGACAATATCAAAGAAATGTTCATTATGGTTTCATTATTGGAACCATGTCAGTCCCTGATATGACCATTTCTTTTCTTCTTTTCTTTATTCCAACTTGACCTCCACGTAAGGTAAAGGGATAGGGACTCCAGAGTGTCGCTAAGAGGTTCCTTCATACGCTATATGTCATCGCCAGCTTCAGGCATGCAGTAAAATACCATGTGGGGAGTTGTCACTGTGCCTTGTCAGTTGCTGTATTGTGATTTTTGAACACAATCCTGTTCTGTGGTTTGACGGTGAATGCATGATAACTGTGAAATGCTGGCTCAGCTTTTAAGAACCCACACAGAGAGAGAGTAAACTTTATTTTCCCAGACGGGGACGTTTGTCTTTGGCACAGCAGCGCTATGGTCCGTTGCTTCACATGCAAGTTGTTTGACATGATGTTAGACAGCTTCACAAAACAAAATAGAAAAGACGTTTAGCTTTGTATGTGATATTGACAACGATGTGAAACAGTGCAAGGCCAAAGGATGATTTGGAAGCCTTATAGACAGTACAGTACCACCCTGTGAATAGAATCAGGAAGAAAGACAGACTGCTTGATATTTGTTGTTCCCAAGTGAAGGTTGAGAGGCATTAATGAATTTTTCAGCTCTTGAAAGTTTAAAGGCTGAAAACAAAAGCACATTAATTAAAAATCAGAAATGACAGATCAGCATCATCACAATCACGCTCGACTCTGCACAGAGGAATATGTCTTTGTGCATTTTGTGTCATTAATTTCATACCCTTTACAATATTTTCAATAAAGGCTCTTAAGTGATGCTGCTGTAACTACTGTAGCCTCAATAAACACCTGCTGTACCACTTCCTTGGTGCTTTGCCGTGGGGCAATAGGACCAACTTTAAAAAATCATACATTGCAGTCTAGCGTAATCAACAATCTCAAAGAACTCTTTTTTGAGATATTATATATCATAATACTCTCCATATACAGTATGAAAGCCTAGCCAGGGACAGGGGCTGCTAATTAGTCACAGCTAGGCACCTGTATAGATGTCATCTACTTTGTGTTTTACATACGAAGCAATGTTCACCGCATGTGTCTCTGTTAAATAAACACATTTTTAACACTCTAAACTCTGAAGATTAAAAACTGATAATACATCCAGCCCAACACTGTTGTTAAAAAGTGCTGTAGGTAAACTAAAATCAAGGCTAATTTGTGGCATCTGTACTCGTCTGTCCTTTGTTCCTTTATTATTGTATAAATTCAAGGAAGTGAAAATATCTACTTTCCTGCTGTCCACTGTTAGGTATGTGAAGTTGTATGAATGTTGTCCAGATAACATTACTTAGAGGCTAAGAGTTTTTTTTCCCTGCACACGATTTACTTAGTGCTGTAGAGTTGCCATTTGCCTGAATATGCTTATGCATTTGCAAATGGTAACATAGAAGTTTAAATGCAAAGTAACATTTTTGTAAAGGATTTCACATAAAGTGGAGACAACAGCAACAACAAATTCAAGCCATGTCCAACCTATGCCCCAAACAAGACATTTTTGAAATATTATGCAAGAAACAGTGCATTTCATTTGCTTCCTGTTGCTAAAGAAAACGTGAGATGCTAAGTCGTGGGATATGAAAGGAACAGAAAAAATCATGTTTATAAATTACATCATAATTCACACATTCCCATGATTCCGCTGTAGTCACATCTGATAGATTTACTCTAACAATGGCAATTGTTTAACCATTAAGAAAAAGCTCCACACGTAAAATCTTAGAGTGCATTCTACCCAACAACCTTTGATGCTTGTCTTACCCCAGCTTTCCATCTTTACACTCACTGACCATTTCCAATGAGAGGTCAAGAATGACCGAAAATACACTGCTCAAAAAAAGTACCTTAAAGGAACATTAAATCGTGACAGTATAACAGCAAGTCAGTTAAATTTCAGGGATATCCATCTGTCCATTTAAGAAGAACAAGTGATTGTGAATCAGTTTCATCAATGATTCACGGACCTGCCTACTCTGGTGTTCTCTGGCGAACGCCAATTGAGCTCCATGGTTCTGGGCTTTGAGAACAGGTCCAACTGGAGCAGTGGTTCTTAACTGGTGGGTCGGGACCCAGAGGTGGTTCGTGGAGCTATTTTCAGTGGGTCGCGAATGTGTGCCTGGAAAAAAACTTGTGTAAAAAAAGTCTGTGGAGCACTTTTTAAACATGTTTGTTTTGTTCAGTTTCTTGCTCCTGTCATGTGTTTCACGGATGAGTTGGTGGTGGGTCCTGAGGCTAGACGAGTTGAGGACTACTGAACTAGAGGACAAAAGGCCCTCATGCCACTCTCGTGGAGTCTGTTTCTGACGATTTGGTCAGAAACATTCACACCAGTAACCTGCTGGAGGTAATTTTGTAGGGCTTTGGCAGTACCTCTCCTCACACAAAAGAGTAAATACCGATCCTGCTGATGAGTTGATGCCCTTCTACGACCCTGTTCATCTCTCCTCGTGCAACAGCTGGTCTCCTGGTATCTGCTCCATACTCTTGAGACGTCCTTGTGTGAATGTTGTTTTAAATTCATGCTGGTACTATACCACAACCTTCATCGCTTCATATTGTTCACCGTTTAAATGAGTTACAGAGGAATCTCTGACTGTCACCTCACACACAGCTTGTCTGAGGTGCTGTCTGTGGGTGTTGTTGGAATAGAAAAAGGGTGTAATAAAACATCACAAATTATTCTGCTACACATTTTGCTTTGAAGATTTTGCAACAAACGTTTGCCTGCCAAAACCCTGCGGTAATGGATATCAGTCAGCTGCAGCACGCTGCTGGTTACTCACGCTCAGGTTGATTTTTACTGTCTTTTTTTCTCTTAAAATATGATGATTAGCTGAACTCTACTGATCATAATATTCTGACAAAAGTAGTCCTGCTGCATCAGCAAGGATCCCCAGGATTAAAATCCAGTATAAGATTTAATCTTAACAATACATCCCTCCAGATCCATGGGTTGCTTCAAATATTGCCACCACTATCCCGATGCCCCACTTTATTAACTTAATATGTCATATTCATGAATTTTCGATTGAAATTCATGGAACTGTTGGCCACACCCTGACTTTTAGACTGAAACTTCATTTTGCCAATTACGGCCTTCCATTTACTGTTCCTAGTCACAATAGCCAATGGCAGCCTGAGTTGAAAGAAGGTGTCTTTCCCTACATTGTGATGAATCTAAACACAGCCAATTGAATGCAACTGTGACGATGACTGATGTTTTTTGTAGCCAATGAAATAAATGTGACCGTTAGTTACAAGGACACTAGCAGAACACAAAACTAGAGAAGAATCAGCTAGGAAGGATAAGGAGAGAGAAAATGTCTTTGGCCACAACATGTAAAACCATTCCCCATCTTGCTTTTCCTCTCCATTTCACCTTTGGTCACTTTCATTTGCACCAAAGCTGGTGAAATTGACTGACAATAACTTGTAATTCCTTAATGAATAGCTTGATAGCCTTGAAATTTAACTGACTTGGTGTCACTGTAAACTGCGATGGCTAAGCGTTGCTTTAATTGTTTTATTACTATTTTTTTAGCAGAGTATAAACCAAAAACCAGTTCCTTTTGGTGCAGGTAGATGAGAGTACCGTTAAGCTCTCTTATCCATATTTACATTAGTTCCTCTTCTTTTTCTGTTGTTGAGTCCAATAAAATTAAATAATTGAATTTACTGCACAGAGACGCTCATCAGCCTGCTTCAGAAAACACGTGGCACAATGTGAGGCGCGCACAGTAAGCATTAAAAAGTCTTCCCCGTACTCTACACAGGTATGTGTGTGCCTGATTATGAATCAACATATCACTGAATTATCTTTATATGAGCATCACATCTGTCTGGGTCAAAGGATGAGGGCATGATTCTCATCAAAGAATTATTTCTGCTCCTAATAATATGGAGGATCAAGCAATGCCCTTCAGTCTGTGGAGGATCGTTCATACGACACAGCTGTCACTGTTTGTCACTGTTAACAGAGAGATGCTGTTCATTAACTTCAGTCATATATCTGAGGGTTGTTACCTTCAGCTTTGCATCAGGCTGCAGGATAAATGACCATTTATTTTGTTGCGTCTGCTCCTCTGTCCACATGCACGTAGGCGCTCCTCTCTCTCTCACCCCTCCTCCTCACTCTCGGCCCTGTTGGAGAGCAATGTGTCTTGATATCCTTTTATTACGTTAACATTCAGCATCCTGATGTGTTCGGTCTCGGTAAAATAATGATCTTATTTCAACATATCAGCATTTAACTGTGATAGATAAGCTCAGACATACAGCGAGATGCATCACAGAGCACATTGTAGACGATTACACCTTAATGTCAATTTAATTTAATTTACATTAATTGTTTAATGGCAAAAACAAAGTACCATAAGAGTTAACACGCTACCATCATGTTTACGAGGTTACTTAAACTGTCTGGGGAGTGTACTGAAAATGGCTTGTACTGCATTTCCAGTGTCTCAACTTCAAATGTAGTAATTTTAAATTACAAATGTTTCCTTGAAACATAAACATTAAATGAATCCTCTTATTGTAGTGAAATCTGTAGTTTTATATTTTAGTTTTTCGACATCTTTCATGTTGTGTGTTTAGTTTTTGCCACAAAATGATGAAGAGTAGCATCAATACTGGAGGAGTATCGATGAGTATCGATGTCGATAAGCAGTACCGGTATCAGTACTAGTTTGGATAAAATCCTAACAATACCAATCCCTTGTAAGGTATGTAATTTACAAACATACACACTTGTTAACTGACTTACATCCAGTCACACAGCCGCTCTACTACCAGAGGATTAGTGTAGTGGAATTTATTAAACTGCAAAGAAATACTTTCTGAAACTTAAAACATTCATTTATTCAAAATGATGTGATCAAGGGGAAAGATGATTCCTGCAATTATGTTTGGACTGCAATTGGTTGTTTTGTTATGCAAATATACCAATTGCTTCTCAGTTAATGTTGGCAAATTTTTAACTTATGGCCTCTTCTCTTTGCCAAAACAGCTCTCCTGCTTTGAACATACATCAGGATTTTTCAGCCGTTTTAGAAATTTAACGAGTTATTTGTGCAGCTGCATTTGCAGCTGTGATTTAGTAACTTTAGGGTTCAAGGCCAACTTTCTTAGGAATAACGTTTTTTTATTAGTCTGCAGCAAAAACTTTGTGGACCCCATCACAGTCGCTGCTGCTTGCCATTTCATTCACCACATTCAGTAGCAGATTGCTTCCTCCCTCCTTCTTTTCCTGTGTCGGAATACCAGTCTTTGTAGGCTGCAACGGAATAAGAGATTTACTTTGCACATCATAAACACAGACAGCTTCTAGTAGTGTGCTTTGGCAGTTTGCACACCGCTGTCTGAGTCACTCCTCCTGCTAAGCAGCCGTGTCAGTGCCACCACAGCTGGGATGACATCTGCAGCAAAAGCCTGTGCAGAACTGATCTCTCTGGTCAGCTGCTCGAGGGGGGCGAGTAGGGTGATCATATTTTCCAGTATTCCCCATTGATGTGCTGTCAGTGTCACTTGGAGGTCAAAATCAGCAGCATATGCACCCTTGCCAGCAGGCTCTGCATCGTATAAGAAGTTTAATTCCACGTGGTGGAGACATCTTTTTGTAGCTGTTGAATAGGCATCCCCTGCTCGTTCTGTACATCTTTGAGTCAACTGCATGAAAGTTCTGAATGCTTGAAATGCCCGACTCTTTTCTTTCCCACAGCCACCATCATCTGCGATGCTGCACTGACACAGCAGACCTTAATTCACACCGAGCTGCAAAATGTGTGCCATACACGGCAAACTTGGCACATCTAACTCCAGTACTGTTTAAGCCATGTTGCGTAAATTGTCTCTCACCACTACATGCACTTTCTCCTTTTGAGATTTTTTCACATTCCAAACATGCCATCCAAAGCAGTTGCAATTGCAGCCGCAGTGTGAGATCCTCTGCACTTTTATAAATGAAGGACAGCCTTTTGAAGTTCAAAGTTCCTGTCTATCCATTGTGCCGTGAGGCTCAGCATGCTAACATGGATAACACTAGACATCCAGATGTCTGTGGTAAAAATAGCGATTAGCTTCTCAGTGATGTTGTTAAGCACAGATTAAAGCTCAGGTGAGGCCACATCAGAAAAATAACTCCAACTGGGAACCTTGTTGCGAGGCTCAATATAGTCCAGAAATCTGCAGAATTCAATGAATGAAAACCTCTGATGTCCAGAGCAAAACACTTCATCAGTTTCTGTGATGATTTTTGCCC
This sequence comes from Tautogolabrus adspersus, assembly GCA_020745685.1. Classification (NCBI taxonomy): domain Eukaryota; kingdom Metazoa; phylum Chordata; class Actinopteri; order Labriformes; family Labridae; genus Tautogolabrus; species Tautogolabrus adspersus. Next base: position 7,192,367 of record CM036549.1, on the reverse strand, counting down.
TGGGGTGGTCTGTATTTCCTGGTTTTATAAAAGCACTGAATAAGAGGCTGCTTGTGATTTTTTTTTTTCTGCTGGTTATCGGTTGGGATGACGGTTCTTGTGTAGATGTGCAATTAAGTTCGTTGTGTACCCTCTTCGAATCACCGAAGTTGAACAATCACTGCAAATAGCAACTTTGCTATACGTTTCCGAGACTTTAAAACCCTTCAACATCGTGGACATGTTGAGCATCTCCCTCTCTCATGATGCATAGACATACGTGACGTCATCATGTTGCGGTGCATGCATGTCACCCTCGCCCAGGGAGACATGACGTGGACTTCAAGCATGTAAAGTAGGAAGCAGCAGCCTATTGGTTTATTATTTAAAGCAGATATCGGCATGTTGGCAGATAGCTGAAAGTCTATAATCTGCAGATACAGATAACATGCCGATAATATAGTGAATCCCTACATTTACTTCTGGCTTTTTGTTTACTATGACAACAAACATCTCTTAATGTTAACCTTATTGTTTCGCAGTGAAGCTATAGCCTAATGCTGCAACGCTCAGATATTCCAGAACAAAAAGAGGTTTTATGAAATTGGCCACTATTATTCTGTCTGAAAATTACTAAAGCCAGATGTGTTTTGTTTTTTCCACCATTATTTTAACATGGGTGCTTTTAAGGGAATATTGGAAAATTCCCAGTGAAACAACAAGGCCAGGTAGTCCTGGTTGTAGACTGTGTTTACTCTTGGAGATAACACTGGATGAATCAATCATATAATGAAAACTTCCCAGAAAAGGAGATTAAATTGTTATCACTTGATTGCACAGTTGATTGAAAGGATTTTTGTTGGTCCAGATTTTGCCTCCAGTGTGTATCACCAACACCCGTTGATCATTGAACAGTAGTTGGTGCCATGGCTTTCTATTTGTCTTTGTTATCACTGGCATGCACTGGATCAACCGCCTGTCCCTCTGTGTTTTTTTTATTTAAGCCAGTCCAGGCTGAATCAAGGCCAACAACACAAAATCTCTACATACACTGCAGCTCCAGAACAAAACTGACAGGCAGATTTCCACTCAGATTTCCACATGAGGGACACTTATAAAACAGCTGCATGGACAACAAGGTGTAAAGACAGTCTCCGAGGTCACTGAAATAGCAAGTAATGACGAAGCCTCCTGACAGCAAGGGAATATTAGCAAACAATGGCTAACATCCATGAATACAAAATGAAGTGTAGCAGGGTCAGACTCAAGCAAGAAAAGCACACATTGCCCGTGTATTCTAAACAATACTCTATTAAAGCCAAGTTTCAGCACCAAGGACAAGGACGCTAGACTAAACAAAGGGAAGCTGAAGATTTGAATGTGAGCAACATTATAATCAGAGCAGAAGCATAAGTATGCCAAGAGTTAAAGAATAAGCTTCACTCACGATCAGAATAGCTGAAGGGGACAAGTGCTGGAGTTGAGCTGTGCGCTGGTCTTTCTATTCATTAGTGCGCTTCTGTAAGTTCTGTTAGATGCACAAACTGGGCCTCTGCAACTTGACCATTTGACCAACTTTTAAACGTGGGAGACAAGGAATAAGAGCATGTTTGATCACATGCCACTGTCAGTGCTAAATAGCTGCTGGGAGATCAAGGCACAACCACCTGTCATGATAGTAAATGCGAAACAGTCTCAATCCCTGAAGCATTTATCTGAACAATTAGCTGATTATGTTTGTATTAAAGGACCTTGTGAAGCTGTCTTAATTTTGTTTGGTTTGCTAATTCCTAAACCATCAACATTAAGAGGGGAGGAGGGCAGCTAACAAGCTTAATGAGACTTAACGGGCTGCACCTTGGAGTTAACGAGCTTCACCTCAGCTGCTAGGAGCGACAGATAGATGTAAGCCTGATGTGAAGCAGTTGTTGCTGAAACTTGATGCTTTTTCTTCACTTAACAATAGCATGGTTTTACAGCTTTGGGGTTGAATAAGAATTTGTTATGGGGGGGGAGGGGGGGTATGTATTCAGTGTTGCCAATGCACTACTGAATAAATTCTGATCAATGCCTTCTGTGAAACTAGGAATTAAGTCAAACAGACAACACTCTGTTCTGAAGACTTAAATGCTAATCAAAGTCTAGTACTGCTGGCAGTATAAAAATCAGAACTGATGTCTAATGTCTTTGTGATGAAGGCATCTGTGAACTTTATTTACTTCTCTGAATTGGAATGAAACTTCAAACCAGGAGAATTTTACATTTCAAAAGAGATAAAATGTATGCAAAATATTCTCACTACCTGACTGGATGTTGGACTGTGGAAAAAGCTTGATAAACTAAATTAAGCCTTCTTTAAAGGAGCAATATGTAACTTTGACACCTAGCGTTTAAAATAGGTACTGCAGCCCAAAATTCAAACCATTGAAGAGAGCTGTCTCCCCCATGGCTCCACCCATGAGCCGATGCACTCGCGGGAACCTTGAAACCTTTCTGCGTTCTAACCTCTCTCCAATATTCAAAAGAATCTCCAATATGTGTCCTAGTTTTATAACGTTTGTGGCCGTGGAGCTTTTTAGAAAAATGGTGAGACTTTTTAGGTCAACTAGAATCAGTTATATCTGAACCAGTCTACACCTGTTGGTTTGCTGTTCGTCTGGCAAACCGAGCGGCGTCCTAAACGGCTGCGTTGTGGTGCCTTAAAACCATCCACCTTATTTGGTCAAAACAAATACAGAATACATTTTCATTTATTTATGTTATTGCTATAAAATTGATGATTTTATTTACTAGCTGTGATAATCTTTTTAACCCTCTGGTTTTCTGCTTAAAGCGTGATTGTCCTGACATTCCTGAGCTTGCTTGACATTATGTTTCCAAACTCAGCCTGCCACTTACCTCAATGTTACAGTAAGCTATACCCAGTAGAGTAGTATAGGGTATACGCAGGTATATCGAGTTTTCAGTCTCCATAAGGTATACCTACTTCTAAATCCCCTCTGATTCACACTATTGATTGATTGACAATATTCAGTAGTATGCTGCATTTTTTTTCCTACGATGGTGAAAGGGTGACTTTTTCTACTCTGTATCTAATTGGCAAGTATGCACTGACTAAATATGTAAGAGTAGTCTTACATGTCCCTGTTTATAACAGAGGCCGTTTATCATCTGATGGACAGGCCACTTAAAAAAAAAAAAACCATTTGGGGAAATAACTAAAGGCGCATTCACACATACTCCGTGCGCCGTCGGACGGCGCGCGCCCATTCACACTGGATCCGTTTCTGGAACATCAGCGCAGCGAAGCGCACTCATGATCAGCTGTACACACATCACAGGATGAACTACAAGATCACGCGGGAATAAAGACAAAAACGTGCAGACAACATGTCTCTGTCTTTCTGAGGATGATTTGTTGTTCGTTTGGTGCCTCTTTTGACGTTACGTTGATAAAGTGATGAAAAATACGATCGCGAGTCCGTATATTGTGTTTTATTTTGAAAATGACCGGATGCTCTGTGCATTTCCTTGTCTGACTTCCTGTCAGGGTTGTGATATTCTGTCTGGCTTGACGCGTGTCTGCAGCGTACTCCGTCTAAAATAGACCTGCAGCGTATTTGAAACGGAGCAGAGCGACGTGGCGCTGGTGGCACGCTCCAAAGACGGACCGCAGCGCCGGCTGTGTGAACACAATTATTGACTAGAGTGGCGGCTAACTACAGCGTAGTGCGCGGCGCTGACGGACCGCGGCGCGCACGGAGTATTTGTGAATGCGCCTTAAGAGTATCACTACTTCCTCAGGCACCACTACACCACTGGCTATACCTAACATGTAAGCGACATGCAGCTCTTATCCTGCATGAAAAGTTGGTGTGATTTTGCAAACCAAAACATTGTTCAAGCAGAAAAAGAGAGACATTTCCATATTGAACCTGTCCTTCAATGATCTATTTCACTCGCTACCTTTCATCCACCCATCACTGTGTTGTTTTGTCTGTCTGACTGACAGATGAGTGACTGAGCTGTACGCTAGCTTTAACGGAAAACAACTGACAGTTAAAAGGGACTCTCAGTGATTGTTCTGATGAGATGCGAGAACTTGCAAGTTCTCCCTTTTTATTTCGGCTGTAGTTATGCTCCTCCAATCGTTAAAAGAGAAATGCACAAACGCAGCTACACTAGTCCATTTTATAAAGGTCACTTCCAATTAGCAGTACGTTTAAAGAAGGCTTTTTAATCGTTTTCATGATTTATATGTTAACCTTCCTAGAGTTTTGGACAAGAGCAGATAGAGGGTGCTTAGATTTCTGGTGTATCCTTCACAATATCAAAATAACAGTTTGCACTGTCCCCAAAAAAAACATCAGGACACATTTCAAACACAATCAAAGTGAGTTGGCAAAGAGTAGCAGTAATCACAGGTTGAACCTCATAAACACAGTTGGAAGGACACAAAAATATACTGCTGCCTCAAATATGATCTGGATCTTATTTCCAAACATGTGGCACAATCTGTAAACCAGAAAACACTTGCTTATAAAATAAAAACGTTATTTTTTACTTCATTATATTAAAAAGTCTTATCTTGTTCCTCCCAGGAGACATGCCGGAGGGATTTTGATGAGGGGAGATTAAATGACAAAAAATAGGACAAGATTATTGAGGAAGGACAAGAGAAGATTGTATCATTGTATATTTGATTTTTGGCCTCTTTCATCATCTTTGAGGTCGTTTTTAGGTGTTAACCAAAGGTTGACCACATGGGTACGATGAGCACAATCACTTAATGTTATTGATTTGGAAATGTAAATCATCAAACATTGAGATTAGGCTTCATCCTGCCTTGATTACACCCAGATATAAATGTTTGGTTGGTATAGGAGTTGCCTGCAGCTCAGTGGGGAGGTGATCTCAAGCTGCTCTGTGAACGTGTGAACAGCATCTGATGCAAACACGTGCTCATGTCTTCACTCATACTTAATTTTGTATTACAGTTATTTCTGGCTTGTGACCAGTGACCCCTGAACTCATTTCTCTGTGTGTGTGCTGGGACAAACTCCAGCCTCCCTGAGACACTGAACAGATTGAAGAGAAAGAGTAGACCGATGGATATTTATTAATTTATGAATTCATTCCAATAGAGACACCCCCGAAAAAACTGAAGGACTAAATACACTATTTTTTCTCTCTAAAATTTAAAGGTTAATTAGAAAAGCATCATAATAAATTCAAACAAAAGTTGTCCTTGCAAATACCTTACCATTTAATTATTTAGATGTTTCATTTTGCCAACATTTGGATAATATCTACTATAATTTAAAATTCAAAAAAAAGTGTTAATGCTAACTAAGGGCGTTTTCATATTAGGCATGAATGTGTTTCGTCCGAGCACGATTCCTCCCCCTTTCCCCTCTTCCCTGCTGGTCTGTGTTCATATTGGCAACATCGTTCTGTGCCCAAGTACACTTGCGTATGTACACAGTCCGATACAACAGGTGGCAGTATGTACATCCTGCTAACTGTGGATGTTATTGTTATTTCTGAGATGCCAACAACCCTCTTCCTACTTCTGCCTCTACTGGCAGCTCAGAGGATGAAATGGGCCCGGGCTGTGCTAATACAGAGTATTTTGAAGCGACAGGAACGTTTTCAATTACATCATATAGCGGTCCACTTCCTTATTTGAGCACAGATCCGTTCACATCTCCTGCAGACCGTTCTCGAGTACACATGTAACGTGCCTGAGACCACATCTTCAGCGGACTAGGGCACAGTACCCGAGTACCAGTACGAGTACGGTACATTTGCATTCACACTGATCAAATGAACCGGACTTCAAGCCTGCTCAGATCCGGGCATGGGTCCCTGGTGTGCAGGGGTGAAAGTAGGCCGGTACGGTCTGGTACTGCGTACCACCAAAAGAATCAGTGCAGTACACAGTACCGGAAACAGCGGAGAGCTGCAGCCTGCCAAAACCCTCAATCAAAACCAGTCACCGTCGCACTTCCAGCATAAAACACATACACTACTTTGTGTCATCTCTTAAACAACACTTTTATCCTTATTAATGTATCCTAATGTCTTCTAAGTCATTCTGTATTTGCCTCTGAAGCGTGTCAGTTCTGTTTTTTGATCCGTGCTGGAACGGAGCCCTGCTGCCTTTTAGTATTCGTTCACGTGAGCGTGAGCTTTCTCCAGCCCGCTACAGGCTGCAGCTGAATGCTGTCCAGCGCTGTGGGGTTTTGGCAGGCAGATGTTTGTTGTAAAATCTCCCAAGTAAAATATATTGCAGAATAAGTTTTGATGTTTCATGCTATTCTGTGTTATCCCAACAACACACACAGCAGCTCAGACAAGCTGAATGAAAGGTGACGATCAGGGGTTGCAATGTAAATGATTTCAACTACAGCTACACAACTGCGCATGTGCGCCTTTTGCTGCATTCATGTGCTGCTGGGATGGTCCAAGTTTCCGAGTTGAGAAATCGTTCTTTCGACTTCAGTGTGTTCACGTGATTTCAGTTCGGAAAGTCGAATTGTTGTAGTAACAGCAAAAGACAGCGTGGATGCTACGAAGAAGATCAATGAAATGTAAATGTTAAAAGTTATATTTGAACAAAAATTGATCTGCAATACGTGAATTAATAAAAAGCATGTTAACATTAACAAAACTGATGTCAAGTCGGGCACCTAGTTCTTTTCCAGTTTTCGAGATGTTGCTCCGACTTGAGCAGGTGTTCATGTTCATTTTACAACTCGGAAACTCGTTTTTCCGATGTGTCCGACGTCACATGAATGCACCATATCTTCTGTGAGAGGGTGCGTTTGATTTATTGTTCAGGGACGTTCGATTTCTCCACACTTGACCACAGACTTTATTCATGTCATTAGCAACGGGTTAGGACGAATGATATATGATTCCAACCAAATTCCAAACATTCTTGTGATTGGCTGAGACGCTGACAACCACAAGCAGGGGGGTTAAATATCTGTGATTGTTTTTAATATATCGTTTCCGAAAAAATAAAAATAAAAATTGGAGGGAAAACAACGAAGCAGCCTTGAACAAGGAACATAAGGTAAGAATAATGCAGAAAACAATAATTCAAATGTTTAAAAGAAAAGGCAGAGATGTAGAAGCTGAAAAAGAAGTGGCTTTAGTAGTAAAAAACATAAAGAAGATTATGCTGAGCAAGATGAGAGTCAGAGCGAAGAGGCACAGAGTCAGGGAGAAGAAGTGGAAGCTGCAGGACCCTCAGGCATAATCACAGGTGAAGATGCTGCAGCTGCTAGGCCTACCCCTCTATTTGGAAAAATGATCAATATGAACAGTTTAGGAGCAAAAATGAATGGCTATATGCCCAAGATGGAAAGCTTGGCTGCACCGCATGTAATGATGTTAAGGTTCTTGGTCCCATGGCATCCCGTGGAGTCAATATGACCAGCCAGTGAGCTGAGGGAAAGATAGGCCCATTTGGTAACTCAAGAGATGCCTAGCTTTTATCGCTGCGCAAAAAAATCCATGAGCACAGAAACTCACTAGCACACAATGAAGCAGTTAAGATTCTTCAGACTGCAAAAAAAAGATGTTCTCTAGAACATGAACACCACCAGTCAGGAGTCTGCATTTGAAGCACTGGCAGGGTATTTAGGACAGCATATTATGTGGCCAAAAACAACAAGCCTTTCTCGGACTTTGAGAGTCTGATCAACCTGGAGCAAGCTAATTCTGCTGATTTAGGTTGTGTCTTGCATAGCAAAACTGTCTGTGTTGATATCATTGATCACGTGTCATCACAGATGAAGAATGAACTTTTGAGGAAAATAATTGAAAACAGGTCCAAGATCACACTACTGGCTGATGAGTCAACCAGCTTGGGGCAGAAGTCAACACTAATTGTGTTTTTTGAAAGCTAGTGTAGGTAGATACATGGAGCCAATTGCCTTTCCATTGGATCTGGTTGAGCTGGATAGTCTATGTGCTGCTCATATCAAAGAACAGATTATGAGTTGCTTGTTTAAGAATGGCTTCACCACTGAGTTGCTGCAGGATGTTCTCATTGGATTTTGCAGTGATGGGGCCAATGTAATGCTGGGAGTGAAGTCAGGTGTTGGGGAGCTACTCCAGGATGAATTCCCAGGCATTGTACTGTGGCACTGTTTAATGACAGACAGGAGCTTGCTGTGGACCAGGCCCTGGATGAGACAGGGGAAACAAACGACTTCCATGCCTTCCTTGACAGCCTGTTTTCATTATATAGCCAGTCACCCAAAAACATACGGGAGCTGAGTGAATGTGCTCACAACCTACACATCACACTCAGAAGGATTGGAAGAGTGTTCAGTGTTCGCTGGGTAGCTTCTTCATGCAGAGCAGTCACTGCAGTTTGGCACTCTTATCCAGCCTTGGCACAACATTTCCGAGAGGCATCAGAGGATGATACAAGGGACAGCAGAGAGAGGGCCAGATTTAGAGGTCTGCTGTTGTGGTCTGTTAACTTCCTGAAAAGTTTTGCACTGATGACAGATGTTCTGACTGAACTGAAGAACTTGTCAGAAATTCTTCAGAACAGGAAGACCACACTCCCAAAGGCCCATGAAATCATGACAATGTATGTCAAACACATTGAAAGCCTAAGTGCATACGCAGGGACAACATTCAGTTGAAGCAGGCCAGGCAGAGGAAGTGATGGAATTTAAGGGAGAACAGTTAAAAGTCTGCAAATCTCCCATCATTGATTCTGCTCAGTTCATCCAAGCAGTGGCAGAGAATATGAAAGAAAGACAACCTCAGCAAGAAGAGCACAGGCCAGTGTCACAACTAACAGAAAAGAGGCTTACAATAGCCTCATAAATCAGATGGCAGTCCTTAACCCTGATAAATGGGACCATGACAATCCTCGGTGTGGAGAAGATGAGGTGAGGGCTTTGTGTCATGTCCTTCATCTCAATGAACACAAGGCACACCTTGGGTTCATTGAATACAAGGCAAGTGGAGGAGGAAGCATTCCCAGCAGGATGAGTAGGTTGCTCATGGCAGAGGACACACTCTCAGCAAGCAATGAAGACTGTGAGCGGGGGTTCAGTACAATGAACAATATCATAACTGAATATAGGAGTAAACTGACTACACACAATGCAGCAAATCTCCTTTTCATAAGCTCAGTGTGACCACCATGCATGCTGTGGGATCCATTGCCTTATGTGAAGACATAAGGCCACTCAACAAGTGGCATGGCTCGCCATCCTTCAGAAGAGGATTACTACTTCAGGCCTCTTTGGAAAATCTTTTAAGTTCATTTCATTTTGCACATAGGAGATATGTTGAGAGATTTTTCACTTAAAAATCTGTTCTTTAAAGGTACAGTATGTAGAATTGCATGCTAATATTTACATTAAAATATCTAACTTCAATTAGAAATTGACTAAACCCATGTTATATATATTTTTTAGTTGAGTACTTACATCATCTAAAATATTTCCAAAAGTTATCAAAGCCAGAGAAATCCGTAATTTTATAGTTGTAACGTGCCGTGTTTTGTAGGCGTTCACCATGATGAGCCGCCATGACACACACGAAATGTTGACCGTTGTCAAGGAAACACCGGATGTTACGTCAAAGACCGCGGCATAAGCTAGCGCTAGCTGCTACTGAAAGCTGCCGTTCTGTCGCTGTATGTGCTGCTGTGATAAAAAACGTCATGTAAATTATACTTGGATACATCGTCAGTACACATATTGTCTTTCTCAGGTCGGTATTGATTCAACACGGAGTTCGTTCGTTTTCTCCCATAATACCCTGCGAATCTCGACGTCATCTTTTGTTATTGTTTTGATTGTGATCCCCCTAGCGGCGGATTTTACATACTGTACGTTTAAGTGTTCAAGTCCAATGTTCTGAAAAGTCAAGAACAAAAGACAGCTGTTCAGATGTTAAATTCAGCTGGTTTGAATAAAAGAAAAAAGTTATGAGGATTTGTTCATGTTCATGAGAAAGTGTTGTCAATTTTCGCATTTGCCTGTTAGAGGTTGCACCTTAACCATTAAAACAAATTGTTTCTACACACAGTGTGTCTACCTCATATCGTTACTTAAATATTGAAAAAAAATTAAGGAGGCCTGAAGCCAAGGACAGTCTACCAATAACTCTTTTCACACATACGGAAATCTCCTGAAAAACTCTGGAGATTATCCAGAGGGGCTGTATGTGTGAACACAATAGCCGAATTTTTCACTTGGATTTCTCCTGCCAGATCCTAGTATTTTTTCGCGCAGAAAGTCCGGAGGGGCTGATGTGAGAACACAGCAGCATATTCTCTGGAGAATTCACCTCGAGCCAATAGGAGGGGGAGTGACGTTTCTATATAGTGAGTGCTGCACGCGACCACTACAATCTCAGTGCACGTAATTAAACGGTGGCATTAAGTTTTCTGTTCGCCAGTTTGTTGTTCTCTGCTCTTTTGTTGATGTTGTCATTCTGTTGGACTACACATAGCATTGATATAAAGGCAAATATTGTCATTGTAGGGTTGTGTAGCGGACTTGCTGTCGTCCGCTTCTTCAGCGTTGTTTTTTTTACGTCATGTCTTACCTCATGAAATCCCCCAGCCCCCCTCCCGTCTGACAGGGATAGTCTCCAGCTGCGAGGTGCATATGTGAACGGCTAGGTCGGGAGAATCTCCGGAGCAGTCCTCCTGAAATTATCTAGATATTATCCGGAGTGCATATGTGAAAACGGCTAATGTGAGGCGATGAAGGTTGTGATAGTAGTTCTGGCAAGAATTTTAAACTACTTTCACCCTGCTGGTGTGAAAACCACCCAAAGATCCCTTTTAGCAATGTTGGATTTTTTAAACCAGTTTTTCAAGAATAAGACGCACAGAAGAGAAAGAGGGCAAAGTATTTTTCTATTTAAAGGACAGTTGTATGCTCTAAATAAGAGCACTTAAACAAAACTATTGCCTAAAATTATGTTCAATCTATAAAGTTTTCTTCCCACTTAAAGTCCATATTGAACCTGAAAGTTGCGTTTAAATAGTCTTACTCCTACTTTTCCAACACCCTTTGTAACCTCAATATGTATTCTTACCATCGGGAGCAGTATATGTCACAAATATACTGTTTTACTTTAACTTCAGTCACAAAAAAACAAGTTGTCATGTGTATGGGGATGAGATGGATACAGTCCTCTGATTCCTTATTGATTACTTAGACCTCGCCACAGTTCATTCTGTAACCTGTGTTGGTGTTGTCTCCCTGCAGCGTTCAATCAGTCTAATAGTTTAATGGCTCAATCAACTTTATGAATGAGGTCAAAACAATGTGACAAACACAAGAATTGTTAGGCTTATACTGAAAACTAATCATGGTGTGCTTTACATCCATGTTCATCATTTCTAGTGTGTCAACACTGTTTTAAGTTACCCACTTGCGTTTGTTGAGGCAGATACTATGATTATTATCTTGCCTGTGGTGTGACGATCCCCCTCCACCTGACCACTGGGTTGTTCCTGTCAGAGCTCTGCTGAAGGTGTTTGTATTGCAAGGGTTGTGTTTGCAAGGATCATTAGATTTATGAGGCTGCACCTGGGCTTTGTGCGCTCCGTACTGGTCCCCATCTCCGAACGCCGGCATGATGATGGCTGGCATCCTGGAACTAACAGCGATCCATTATACAATGTTTTTGTTGAATAAAATCACTTGCACAAGCCTACCTATACTGTCTCCCTGATTGTCACAGTCTTTGACCAATGCTGTGACATTTGACAAACAATATCACAGCAATTCAGCAGGTTTTGTTTCAAATCTTAAGTTGTGTTGGTAATGCTTATGGGCCAATAATTCTGTTTAAGGTAGATTTACCAAAGCTTGGACATTCATTAGATCTGGTTTATCAAAATGCTTTGCAGAGCAACACACCTGAAATAAAAACAACATCAGATCGTAGTTTGAGCATAGCGAAAACTGCAAGCACTTAAAACTCCTCCTTAAAAGATACATTTATGGAAACAAACAAAAAAAGATCATTATCTTCACGTAGCATTTCACTGGTTATCTCCTCCAACTGTCTACCCAGAAGTCCATGTCTTCGCTAGCACAACGTCATGGTATCAGTCTATAGGATTTGGAACTCCCTACATTTTATCTAATGGATTAGCCTATTACATTTTTTATGCCCACCCATATTTCATTCAAAAGAATCAATTTAGGGTCTCATTTATACTTAATCGGCTTCTGCTATGAGACACAAATCATTAATTCTAACGTGTTAGTAACCCTCTTTTTGTCTAGAAATAGCCAGCGCTTTATCTCCTTCAGCATCTCCAATTTAAGCATCTTATAAGGTTGATCAAACTAGCATGGTAAAGACAGTACAATGGAAGGCACATATGCACGCAATTCTTAAAACAGTTGGTTTGATCTTTGAAGTGTGGTAGGAAAATCAAATACATGGTGATAGAACATTATTTTCCAGCTCTTGACAACCTTCAAAGCAGAATTATTTTTTGTGAATCATCTGGATTATAACCGCCCACACTCGCATCATTTCCCATGTGAAGGTAACCCCCCTTAAAAACATCTTACTTCATGTCGGTGTGTTGTTGAAGCCTCTGAACACTGCATGTCAGCCCTCGCTGTTCGGAGAGATGACACGACCTCATTCTGGCGCTTCTCTCCTGCTGGGTCTCCCGTTTGACTCTGTTTTTGCTGCTTGTTTTGAAGGCTTTAAATGGGCCGGATGGCTTGGAGACCTTTAGGTTAGGCTCATACAAAACCTCTTTGTAATTCCAAAGAGAGCTTAAGGCTTTAAGGTTGCAAGCCCTGGCCTGTGGAGGAGCATCCATAGAATCAAATGGCAAAAATCATAATATCCTTTATTCGCAGGTCTGAATGGCCTTTTAAATGTATTCATCTTTGTGTTGTGCATATATGATCAGTTCTTGGGCAACTAAGGATTATCATATTTGGTATATTATTTTTTCGTTGGTGTTATAATTAAAAAGTGTTTATACATGCACAACACAAACATGCTTACATGCACCATCATGATCTGTAATTATAATCTACCTGAATAATGAATAACACACATTGTTATTATGAAATGTTTCCCTGGGTTATTCATGCATGTTTGAATAATTCTAGTCCCATTTGAAACATCCCAGCCCTCCTAAAGAAATTCAGCTTGAAGTTAATTGAGTCAACATTTCAATCACACTGTCATGGAGAAATGCTTTAGACAGCCATTACTCTGGAGAGTAGCAAGAATGTCACAGGGCACTACAGCGCTCGCACTCACACACACACACACACACACACACACACACAAAACTGTCTAGAGGCACTGCTTCATAATACAGTATGTACCTCCTGTCTGCATGCTTATCGCAACCTCAAATGTTAAGATGAAACAGCAACAATCGAAAGGATGGGAAACAGAAGGTCATTTTGGTTAATTGAGTCATTACAGCTTCAATAAATCTGGTTCAAAAGACATTAAACGATTGTAAGCATATAGAATGGTGCCAAAGTAATACTATGAGATGCTGTTACTCCATGTATTTGTTACAGGTTTTATGTAAGGATAATGGGGTGGCTGTGGCTCAGTTGGAAGAGTCGGTCGTCTCTCAACTGAAAGGTAGGGGGTTCCATCCCCAGCTCCTGCAAGCCAATGTCCGATATGTCCCTCGGGCAAGACACTTAACCCGAAGTTGCTCTCGCTGCTTCCTATGCGGCGTATACATACATATGTATGGATGGGATTAGTTACTTCTGATGTCACATTACAGACCTCTGCCGTCAGTGTCGTGAATGTGTAGGATGTGACCCTTGAAGATTATTTTAGTACCTTATACATCAAATTCTATTCAGACATATTTCAAATGCTATATTATATCTTTGAACTACCTTGGCTCTTGGGAAAATGCACGTAAACTGTTAAAGGCCTGCAGAACATCACTGTATGAGAATTATACATAACAGTAATTCATTTCAAAGCTGAAGATTCAAAACATATTATACTGGACAAGTCTTTAAATATGCCTGATTAAATATGTTTAGAAGTCCCCAACGTGATAAACAAAAATGGAGGTAACACTTCAATTCAGTTCAGGCAGCAAAGCCCCCTACCTAAGTCCCATAGTTCACCTCACTGGCTTCAATATACATCCAGTTGAACCCCAAAGGGGCAGTCGCTTTGTTACCTTAAAGGTATAGTGTGGATGGCAAGGTAGCATGTACTAGCGCAGTTAGCCTTGTGGAACAAGCTAGACTGCAAACGGTCTGAACATTGTGCTTCCGAGGCACTTTTGTGGAGGACAAATAAAGAGTGTGCTGTTTGAGGACTATTCAATTGCCTCAATTGTCACATCAAGCTAGTATGTTGGGTTTACTTGGGACCCTGTTGTCAACAGAGTTTTCAAAAGATGGCACGTAGCATTAGGCAAGGGATGCCAGAAACCACCTGCTCCACTTGAAAAAGGTTAAGTGCTCCCTCTGCTGAAGTGCATTATTATCCTTGGCTGTGTTGGTTGGTGTGTGTATCAGCTTGTGTTTGATGTCATGTGGGTGCTGTTCTACTAAGTTGGGCTCTGATGTTACATCAGTTTCTGCCGAGCTCTGGGGATAAGTCCTTGCTGGTGTATGGACTTTGGTTCATGTTTCTCAGCTTGCTTTATGATGCTTTTATGCTGTTTATTTAAGTACTTATGTTTGAGTCTGGGCCAAACTAACTTTCGGTCAACCTAGCAAAAGGCAAAGAGGTGGAGCTGAGGTGGGGCCTTAAGCCTCCAGGTAAACAGCCACTATGACTTAATTGCCTTAAAACAATAATACAATATGAATTATTTAAAAAAAAAATCAACCCTCGTAGAGTGTGTATCAACAAAGACATAAGCTATTTTAGACAAAATTTGTTTTTGTACAGGCTGTAATCATGTTTATTTCTGCTGTCAAAATGGGCATTTTGATATGGGTGTTAAATGGACTCTCATGGTTTGCGGTTTCTTTACATTGGTTTTATTGTTCAACACCGGGTACTCCTTCTTGTTATTTCCCATTTGTAGCTTGTTTTCAAAAACCTACACGTATCACAGTAACGTTAAGAAGCCAGCCAGAGCAATGTGTCCCATGTGTCAGCTTACGTTACGAGCCTTCGTATCATTGTTTGATCTAAACTGCTGTAGCCTCTGTTCAGTGGCTTCTCTTTGCTGCTTTCTTCTGCTATCATAGATTCATACCCATGTACTCAAGGTCATCTGCCACTTTTCCAAGCTACGTGGCATTTCATAAAAGAGACTATCTGCTCCAAGGCATGAATTTCAGATTTTAATATCCGTAAATTGATAATCATCTCCTGCTGACAAGTCTTAGCCTGCTGCTGCATATCAGGTGGATTTTACAGTTCAGATTAATCCATCAAGGTTCAGGAGGATATTTAAAGTGTGTTCCCCGTAATGTTCTTGAGTTGGCAGCTGCTGCTGACCCTTACGTAGCAGTTAGACTCCATGTTATATATTTATAAAGCTGCAGTTTTGTAAATTACTCATTTGTCATATCTGAAAAGATTGCTGAGTTCCTGTAGGGAGTGTACATGGTCAGTGTCATCAATTATTTCCTGTTCGATATGATCTCTGTACCTCCAGTATGAGATGGCTGATTAATTTACTTCCTGCTCATTTGGGAGAGCTTGTAAAAAAGGGGATGAAGTGGGGTTGGTCAACATGAAATGTTACATCACCTTCAATCAACGTCATCAGTTTCTAAGGAGAAACAGGGGCCCAGTTACCCTGAGACCACACAGCATCCCTGTGCACCGCATTCTAACTGCACCGTGATTTTATTGCGTGCGATGGCATACAGGTTACCCTTCTGAAACTGTTTTTGAAGCGTAGCACAGCGCTGCAACCCAAAGAAGCTGGATTTGTGTAATCACAAGATCCCAGGAGAACGACAAGATCACGCCAGAATAAAGGGAACGGCATACAAACAGCAGGATACTTTCCGAGGTTAATTTGTTGTTAATTTAGTGTCTGTTTTGATGTAAAGTTGATATAGTAATGTGATATATGATTAGGAGTGGGTACTTAGTGTTATATTTTGAAATTGACCAGATGCTTATGTATTCCGATGTTCCCAATCTGCCTCAGAAAAGAGACTCGGCGAGTATTTTGAGGCGCTTCTGGGTTGCCCCTGAGATGTGTCGCAGCCCGTGCAGTGGAAACACAAGCATTCGCTAGTAACAAGTTGTCTAGACGTGCTCTTCAATATAGACTGAAGCATTCTCTGGTGGGTTAGGCATGGGATTTTTGTTAAGTGGATGTGTTGGAGGGTTAATCCAAACCACAGTTAGAAGTTTTGCCAGAAGTCATTTCTGTTACTCTAAATGGAGACAAAGCTAAGTTGGGCCACAAAAGGCACTTCACATCTTCTGTGAATAGAATGCAGAAATTGACTTTTGAGTTGTTTTGTTATTTTACTTGAATACATTAGAGTTCTGTTTGAAGTTGAAGGCCAGATTTCCCATTGACTACCCACACACTCCCATGGTTGTTTGCCGTTTGCAAAGAGGTGAATGCCAACCGTTCAGTGGTTTTGATTGTGTGATGTGATGTGTGTGATTACTCAGGAGTTACTTAGTATTCATATGTATTTTCCCATTTGCCAACCCCAGTGTTACTTAAAGTGTTAGACGCTGGAACTTGGTGCAGGAAGAGGGGTAATGGACCCTATCAAGCCAGGGCCTTGGGTGTTTTATAACCGAAATGTTGTATTGGACTGTTGAGTTTTGTTTGCTGTTTGAACTCTGTACTTTTTCTCAGAGCAGGTCTTCACCTTAGTTCAGGGTTGGCCACCCCTGCCTTAGTTAGTCTCCTACCTTTCCAGTAATTCTTTCTTACTTGCCCCCTTTCTGTGGCCTGG
Organism: Tautogolabrus adspersus; assembly: GCA_020745685.1. Taxonomy (NCBI): domain Eukaryota; kingdom Metazoa; phylum Chordata; class Actinopteri; order Labriformes; family Labridae; genus Tautogolabrus; species Tautogolabrus adspersus. The sequence continues at coordinate 7,175,469 of CM036549.1, read as the reverse complement.
ACTCTAGCTCATATTCATCCATATAATTATGTCCATGCAGTTTTTTAAGGTTTATCAGTTCTTTGTTCCTATTAATTCCTAAATCAATTTGGCTACCCAACAATGTCTTTTGTTGTTTATAACCGACCTGCAAACAGTGTTGGTACAGAAACATTCACTAAACTGCCGGAGTTTCATAAAAAGTAGATTATAGACTCGTGTTTTAATGATCTAACCATCATTCACATTCCAAAATAAATATGTGGGGATGACTGTATCTGCTGAGACACTGCCCTCCGTCTGTATTTTTGATTTTCTTCATTGTTTTGCTGTGCTTGTGTCAGATTGGTATTGAACTTGCAGCCAACAGTCGTTACTAAATGAAGCTGCAGCGACCAGGTAACCAATCGTCTCATTTCATTTTACCTTTATTTATTCTCCAGAAATCATTGAGGGCAAGCCCTCATTTACAATGACGTCTCTCCTCTGCTCTTCGTCTGTCTGCAGCAGAAGCTAAAAGAACTTGTGCAACTTTATGAGACGCCAAAATGACCTGAGAAACATTGGTATTTGCAAAAGTGTGAGTGAGTAAGTTCTGCTTAAGCATGATCTCGGCTATATGAGAGCTGCAGTTCTGAGTTGGGTGTACAGATGTACAAACACACATCATGCCGATGAAGCACATCTTCTTTTTAACAACATCCAGCAGCTTCCTGCAGGGCTGTGCAGAGCTGTGGACCAGTTTAGAATTATTTTGGCTAAAACCACTGTAAAACAATCGGGGTATTTCTTTGGTCCTCAACATTTGTTTTACAGTAACTGGCTCTCTCTTTTCACTTCCTCCCCATGACTCCACGTCCTCTGCTCTCTCTATTATGCTTGCAGCTGCTTTAGGTTGTAAATAAATGTTAAAATAAAAGTATTTAGTACAGTAAAGTTTTGACAACCTTTGTGGTAGTAGCAGTGTCTTCTAACCACTGAGGCTTTGTCACAGCCGTTTATTTTGACATAGCTTGAAAGGCCAACAGCTGTTAAATTTGGAAGAGCTTGATCATGTGTTCTTAATAATTAATGAGGATTGGGACATGCTTAACAGGCTGTGTTCTCCTAATCAATAGTACATGAGCAAAGAAAACATTTCCTTAGTTTCCATGGCTCTGATGGATTATGCGTTTAACATCAAGACAGAAACAGGGGGAAGCATCATACCAGCAGTTGGCAGTGATGGTAGCAGAGCTGATCTTGATGAGAACCCTGCAGTCCCAAGTCAGGAGCAGATGGCTCAAGCACATGATCTGTTGAATGCAGCTCTGGTGTGGGTTGTGAAAATAGTGATGAGTCTGTTTTGACAACGTGTGTTTATATAAATGGGTTGCTATTCATTTGATGATGGAGTTTGGTATTTCAGCTCCTGACTATTTTCACTCAAGCAACTGTCAATTAATTTCTCTCAAGGTTATTAAGTGAACACCACCCAGTGAGTTTCACTCCGAAGCAGTTTTCACATATGCACTCCTGAAAATGTCTAAAGAATTTCAGGAGAACTGCTTCAGAAATCCTCCTGATCTGGTCATTAACACTTGCACCTCACAGCAGGATGCTATCCTGGTGAGACGGGACCGTGGGCCTTCTGAGGATAGACGTGACGTAAAAAGAATGACGCAGAAGTGGCAGATGAAGCAACAGAGCAGGGTATGTGCGTATGTTGGCTCAACACTTTTACAAGCAACATAAGAATTATGATAATTGTGTAGTTGAAGAAGGAACAAATATCATGTTAAAACCTAATTTATTATACAAATTAAAAACAATCAAAATAAAAGCTAATGGCTTACCAAACTCATGCCCACAAAGTTTGCCCGGAACCTGGGTGTCATGATTGATGACCAGCTAACCTTCAAGGTTCAAGTTGCCTCGATTGCCCGATCATGTCGTTTTGCCCTGTACAACATCAGGAAGATCAGACCTTACCTGTCATAGACTATTGCAACTCTCTACTGGCAGGTCTTCCTACATGCACAACCAAACCTCTGCAGATGATACAGAACGCAGCAGCACGACTGGTCTTCAACCTTCCAAAAAGAGCTCATGTCACTCCGCTGTTCATCTCCTTACACTGGCTCCCAGTCACTGCTCGCATTAAATTTAAAACTCTGCTGCTCGCCTACAAAACAGCAACAAAAACGGCTCCTCCTTACTTTGACTCTCTATTTCAGGTCTACACTCCCTCCCGTCCACTACGCTCTGCCAATGAAAGGCGTTTGATCCAACCTTCACAACAGGGTCCAAAGACGAGGACTAGACTCTTCTCCTCTGTCGCCCCCCGGTGGTGGAATGAACTTCCAAACTCCATTCAATCTGCAGAGTCCCTCTGTACCTTTAAGAAAAAGCTAAAGACCCAGCTCTTTCAGGAATACCTACTAACTTAACTTAATGATGATGATCTCGATAGTATTGATGTAATGATGGTAATGATGATGGTTTTTGTTTTTGTTTGAAAACGATGACGTATAAGATGGTTTATATACTGATTAGAGTCTCAGACTGGCAGTTAATGTTGTGCCTTGCCTCTGGGCAATGCCTTTCAGCACCTGTGTGTCCAATCGGACTCAAAGCTGATCGTTCGTCCTTACTGACATTGTTCCTATATTTTTCCTTGATCCTTGCTTGTGTTGTTCTTACTCTCTGATGTACGTCGCTTTGGATAAAAGCGTCTGCTAAGTGAATTGTAGAATTGAATTGTAATGGTTAAAGCACTAGTTAAAGGTACAGTATGTAGAATTGCATGCTAATGTTTACATTAAAATATCTAACTTAAATTAAAAATTGACTAAACCCATGTTATATATATTTTTCATTTGAGTACTTACATCACCTCAAATATTTCCAATAAGTCCGTAATTTTACAGTTGTAACGTGCCGTGTCTTGTAGGCAGCCGCCATGATGAGCCGCCACGATAGACAGGAAATGTTGATCGTTGTCAAGGAAACACCGGATGTTACGTCAAAGACCGCTGCATAAGCTAGCGCTAGCTGCTACTCAAAGCTGCCGTTCTGTCGCTGTATGTGCTGCTGTGATAAAAAACTTCATGTAAATTATACTTGGATACATCGTCAGTACACATATTGTCTTTCTCAGGTCGGTTTCGCCCGTTCGTATTGATTTGCTTGTTTTTTCCCATAATACACCGCAAGCCTTGACGTCATCTTTTGTTATTGTTTTGATTGAGAGCCCCCTAGCGGCGGATTTTACATACTGTACGTTTAAAGCAAATATTTTAAATGGAGGGATCAAAAGGTCCTCCCCCTGGAAATTTGGAGCATCAAACACTGTTATTCTTGTATTCTTGTGCACGAATTTGGCAAAAAAAAAAAAAATTATTGTCTCTTAATTTTATAAAAGGAAAATGATTTCCTGTCGATGATAAATATCTGGTACTTCCAGCATGGATTTCAAATTTCACATTCAAATCAGATTCTAAGTTTTATCGTTCACATGTAGCCTGATGATAACTGTGACAGACAGAGAGAAGTGTACCTCTTCACCTAAGATGTATTCTCATTTTACAAAATGATGAAGTAGCAATATTTTAACTTTCTATGTTTTTACTGCAGTTAGAATCTTTTTTCAAGTTTCTCAACTTTTTTTAAACCATCCCCAGGACTGAAAAACTGTTTTTAAAATGTCAAGCTGACGACTTCCATGACAAAATTGGATGCGCAGGTGTTTATAAATTTGGGACAAATCATCGATAAGGACAATTTATTAGTAACAGGATATTTAGGGCATGCCTGTACAGCAGCGTAGCAAAAAAACACACAACAGCTCTCGCGGAAAACTTTCATCATCATCCTCTTCTCTTACTTTTCTTCCTCTTTTGTTGTTTGGCAGTGGGTTTCCCGGTTCACCGGATTGACTAATATACAGCACCTCCAACATATCGACATACTGCCGTAATTGCAGTTAGAAATGACAAATTCACCATGTGCTGTAGCCTACTTGGAAAACTGTGTTCTCCATAGAAACACCCAGTGGTAAGAAATTAGGTGAAGCCAGCCGCCTCCACGTTCTGAATGCAGTAAAAACCCTGCAGAGTCTGCTATATGATGCTATATTGAGAATATTTGTATCAATGCTTTGTATAGTTCAACAGAATCAGAATATTAATAAAGGAAAATAGAAGAACATACGGATGAACAGAAAACGTAATGCAGGGGTTTAATAATGTGTTCAGAGATCGGGCATGCAGTCTGTGGTCGTGCACGGATCGCAGGGAATAAAAGTCACTACCCCCTCCCACCTGCTCGAGGTGATTATATCTGATTATATCCTGCTGTGTTCTTATATCAGCTCCGACTTTCTGCGGAAAATTCCTGGGGGACTGGCCGGAGAGTCAGAGTGAAAATGTGGCTGATTGCGTTCACACATGCATCTCCTCCTTTTTCAGTCATTTTGTGCAAGTGTGAAAGCACTACAAGATACAGATTATATGACGTTCTGAGTGATTAGAAGTCATTGCTAAGGCTGCAATGCTCACTTGGCCTGAACTAGACTTCACATTGAAATTGTAAGATCAAATTGACATGCTGAACATAAAAATAATGTTTCATTGGTTAGTCATCCACAGCCAGGTGAGTCAAAGTTATTTGTGGCTCATTTGTTTGAAGCAAGGACCCAGGAGAGCAGGAGGAGGAGGAACACTTGAGTTAAAGTGGTTGTTTCCATTAGGCATTCACCAACCAGGAAATCTTTAAAGAAGAGAGAAGCTCTCCAACATAGTCCGCCTTGAAATCATCTCATCAAGCTTTTTCTTTTCTATATTGTTTGATTTTGACAAAGGTTTGAGGATGTCCTCCATTGATTGACCGTTATGTGTGTCGTAGTGTGCTGTAAAGTCTGACCACCTCTCAACTCATCATAGATTTATGAGATGATCTCATCTTTGTAGTCAAAATGTTCCCTTTCTAAATGTAAGCTTTTCTCCAGTTTCCACATTGAAAAAACAGTTTCTTGCTCAGCCTGTTGTGCAAAACTTTTTCGCTTCAAAGGTTTTCACACACTTTAAGCTATCCCTGTCATCTAATCTGTGGTGCCAGATAGAGAAAATATGTGAAGGTTGTGTTGTCTGCATTGTCATGCGAGGGGCTTGATAAATCTTACATCAGGCTAGTTCAGCATCTTCTTCTTGGGGCTCTTCTGTGGAAGTGTTATAGACTGCCAACTGTTTGGACTCGGGTCAACAGGGAGCCCTAGCTGCATGAATTATGCATGGAGTCTGCTCGCAGGCATACAGCCCTGTCTGTGCTGCCACAACACATGCAGCGACGGAGACAGAGACTGAGTTACAGAGAACAGCAGCGGATAAGACAGAAACACAGAAAAAAAAAATGGGGACACTGAAAATGTAGTACATGGAATGTACAACATACATGACATGGAAATAGAGCTTAAGACCAACATTTAAAGACTAAGTTCACTCAATTTCAATGTATACATTTCTCTTTGAGAGCTTCTACATATGTTAAATACTATCAATACTCTTGTGAATTATTTATTGAATGAACAAATATATTGAGTAATCCATTCTGAAGCTCAGAGGTTTATGAATGTGATTTTTCCAGTTAAATAGACGCATCCAGCCTCTCTGACTCAAATCCTGGTGAGAGTAACACCAACAGTGTGAGAGAATCGAGAGGATTTGAAGACGACTATAGGCTGAAGTTTGTTTAGCTTGTTTTCCATTCAGGTATCCAAGAGGTATTTGTTTTTGTTTCAACTCAACCTGCAGATTACAAAAGGGATGACCATGAGATAATCTTTTTCTGGACATTTATTTATTTGTTGAATTTGTTTTTGTCGTGGCAGTGCATATGGACCATTACTGCAAATGAGTGGCTTTTTATTTCTGAGTGAATGGGTGAGTTAAGTGGAGAGGATGTGTGTCCAGGACAGCGTTTTAACTAAACGTCCATATTTTTAAAAAGATGGCCATGACACAAATAGGCTGTTTATCTGTTGCTGCACGATAACCCATATGTGTGCATTGCGTGTCAGCTCCGCTCCAGTACAGCTCTGTGATCCCTCGTCAGTCATCACACACAGGCTGCATTTTCTGAGCAAGACACTGAGCAGCACCGCCAGACAGCTGGAGCCCCGAGACCGAGGAGTTCCCGCAGTAAAAAAAGAATCAGCGCAGGATAATACGATGTTTGTGGTATAAAACCGTATATAAACACTACAAACACACAAGGTGGATATGTGTGTTTGTTGTTGTTCCTAACTTTCAATATGTGTTTTATTCTGAAAATATACCTGATGTTTTAAAATTGTTTCAGTGTCTGACTTCCTGTCCTCCTCGTTCTGCTCAGTTGTAAATTGATGCACCGGCATCCAGTAAAAATAGAAGCCTTGAATATCTGCTGCAGACTAGGGATGGGAAAAGCAGTTTTTTTCTGTGTACTGAATCATTAGAATCAGTTCAGTGAAAAGATTCGTTCACCGAATCGTTCAGTGCTTAACCGGAGCTCTGACTGTAAATCAGAACTCAATGAGTTGAAACACGGCCGAACGTTTCGTTCTGCTCGCGATCATACTGAGAACGGCCGTTCGTGAATAATAAGCCAATGAGCTGAAAATTTAGTTGGATAAAGCTACTGAAAGCTGCTATAACAATCACATATATTTAAGCAACACCTAATTATTAAATACAATAGTTGGCAGGCAATACTTCTGACTGTGAGACTTCAAGAAGACATGAGAGAGGGAGGGGAGGGGCAGAGCGGGCTTGAGCGACGCAGGGCTCCCTTCCTGTTCTGTGCAGCAGTTCGTTCTGTACACAAGTCGAATCACTGACTGACCAATGCCGAGGCACCAGTACGAGACATGAAAGGGAGAGGGAGGGCGGGCTTGAGCGACTCACTTTACTTGGCACGGCACTTGCGGAGAGAGAGACACGAGACGGGAGAGAGGAGAGCTCAACTGAAGATGAGAAATGAACGACTCTTTTCAGTAAGTGATTCGGTTCAGTTTCGTTCACCCATAAGATTCGGTCTTTTTGAACGAATCGTTCGTGAACGACACATCACTATTGCAGAGGGCTCCGGACTGCCGGAGCTGAGACGCAGCTCAGCAGAGCCAGGCGCAAGTCATCTTTGCTCAATGTTTGTTTCTGTTGAAATTCTGCCACGTAGTTGATCTCATTTCGTTGTAACTGAGTGTAAACTATCAGCATGACTGGTTAACACAAGGGAAAGGAAGAAAAATCTCTCTCTGTACTCTGGTTGAACTCAGCTTTTAAAACAGATGGGGCTGAGTTGGGGAGTAATGTGAGACACATATTCAGAAGCCTGACCAAGAGCGTCAAAAATAATGGGAAGAAACCGAAAGTGAGTTAGGTGTGGGCGCCCGACAGAGAGGAAAACAGGATTGGGGGAGAAAGCTAGTAGAAGTAGGGGGAGAAGCAGTATGCGAAAACACCACAGGGAAAGCGAGGCAAGTTGACCATCTGGACCGCTCAGCTGACAGCTTGACATGTTTCGAGCACGGTATACACGGAGAAAATTCACCAAGCATGGTCCCCCCTCCTGAGATATGCGACACATTACACAAGAAGCGTAATTAGAGGTCTAGTGGGGCCCACACTGAGCGCCACGGTGAATGGAACGGTCGAACAGAGATCAATGTTCTGCTCTCTAAATTAATGAGGCTAATGTTGATGTGACAGCCTAGTCACCGCGGCCCTGTGGGGAATACGACACACTCCAACAGGCGTGAATGCAGACTTGGGAGCATGGTAGGAGCTTATTAAAAAGGAAAAGCACATGTTCACACTCAAAAAACACTCACAGTAGGAAATATCACATTGATCTTGAACCCAAAAAATGATTGATGAATATTTTAATTGGACCAATTCATATTGCTCACCAATAAAGTTATTTTCATTATAAAACATACTGTTGAAAGTGAACAAAGAATACAGCTGCTTACTAAATATCAACAAATTCAAGGGGGGAGAGCAAAAAATTTACAATAGAAAATTACCATTTCCTGTGTAGAAAGAAGGTCGAAACAAACACAAGTCAATGCATCTGAAATATAAAGAAGAACTCAGAACGGATGAAACACAAGCACACTTGGAAACGCGCACAGCAACAACAGCAGTCTCTTCAAGGGGGAGAGACAGGCGGATTATTTTAAGGGAAGTGTAGCATGTTTTCCAACATAAGTCATTGAATGAAAGCAGTGCTCAAAGTCATCTTACAGACAGGATCTTCCCAACAAAGACTGTCCTTGCATCACTGTTTGTTCACAAAGACATACACATTACACACATGGAAGAAGAAAAAGCCAATTCGGTAAGAGAGCACTGGTGGATGTGAGGGAAATTGAGGCTTCATTATATTTTTTTGTGGATTTCCTTTTACTAGAGCAAATCCTGGATCTGTAACAATCCACGTTTGGGAGAGCCAAAGGCCTAAAAGGCTCCATTTGGCTCTTTGGTATTTGGCGTTGAAAATGGCAGGAACACATATTAATAAAGTACAACATTAACAACATTATAATCTCAGAAAATTACATTTTAACCTTTAGAAGGAGCTCTTATTTGCTTCTGGTTGCCCTCTCAAACTTCAAATACAAAGTTGATATCCGAGGTTTGATTGCAACTAGAAACAACTTAAGAGAAAAAGAAGAAAAAAAACACAACCAAACAAAAAACAAAAAAATTCACAAAGAGTCATTGGCTGGGGGATAGTTTGTTTTCCAACTTCTCACAGGCTTCAAACAATCTTCCAGCTGCTGACTTGATCTCTTGATTTTCTGCTGACTTGATGAAGCAGATTCCTCATTACTGACAGGTGCACAGTATAACTCAGTGACTCCTTTCATAAATGTTCTGCTCCAGTGAGGCACATTTACACCATCTAACCCCTTTGATTAGTCTTTCTTGAAGAAAAAAAAGCATTAAAACATGACAACATGATGCCTTGTATTAATCAAATATGGAAACCCACTTTAAATTAAACACAGCTGTGTTAGCAGAGCAGTCAAAACCCCTACTGTCAGTGCATTTTCATCAATGATTCATTGCTCAGTTCACACTTTTTAAAGCCTCTTGAATTAGTATAGTCTTTTCCCTGTGTTCAAAACAATGCCAAGTTGTCCTCATGGAGACAATAAGCAATTACAGTCTATACAATGCGCTTCCATTTTGGTTAAAACCATCCATTAGTGCTCATGAGTCTTCTCCCAAGCCTCGGCTGTTTACTGCATTTCCACAACCACGTGTGTCAGTATCTGTGTGCTGATGAAGCAGGGTGGAATGCAGCAAAGCTGATGACCAAAGACCACAGGCCAAAAACAAGACTTTATAAAATCTTAAGAAAAATTAAAAGACAGTATTATCTCCTCTTTGTCTTGGCCAGTGGTTTCCCTTGTTAGCATGGAGGCAACATTTTAAATGCATCCTTGAATGTGAATTATGATGGCTGGATCCGTACGAGTTTTTCTCCTGCGTCTCTGTTTCAGCGTGGCTTGTTGGACCCAATCCGAAAGCAGTTCCCGTTTAGGGGTTAATGGATGGTAGGCATATCTCCCAGCCAGGCACCAGGTAGGGGGCGTGGACACGTGTACTCATTCTGCTGGAAAGAAAAAAGAGAGAGAGAGAGAGAGAAAAGACGATAAAGTTAGAACCGTTTAACAGCTGGTCTGTGCCACTTACAGAGGTGGTGGTTACAATGTAAAGTTAATTACAGTGCCCAGTGATTTGATAACGGTACAATGGGGCTGTGACAGTGCCAGCAAAGCAAATTAGGGTAGGCAATTAAGCAGATGATGAAATCCCACGTACTTCAATGGCTTAGGAAATCGAGGTGGATTGACTTCCCTAATGTCTCACTGAGATTAAACTAAAGCCAAAGACAGAGGGCTCTTACAAGCCTTAATATTGAACATTTCAATTAAAGATGAATTACTTCAAATTATATTCACTAGAACCTTTACATTATGGGACATTTGGTCCCTTAATGCCACATTATTTACCAAAATAGATATTCCAATTACTCTCCAGTTGAGTATTGATAGGTGCCTGAACAATGGCTGGAGCACTAACAGCTTTTTCTTTATTTACACAGTAGCCATATTGACAGACTGCAGGTTGGAAAAGTGGTCAAATTACCTGTGAGTTTTTAAGCACTCAGGGTGCAAAGGGCGTACACAACAATTTTCAATAATTCAATAGAGAACAGTACCTGATCATCTGCATAAATGGTCACTTCATTCAAATTGTAATGCATGGTTTTACCTGGCTACTAAGTTTGAATACATTCAGTAGAAATAAACAGGCTCAGTTCTTTCACATAGCATCATTTTTTTCTGTAGAAAGAGGAAATTAGAAATCATGGCAAGTGAATGAAAGACCTTTAAATGTCAGCGTTTTCCCACAGGGTCAACCAGAGCTTGTTGAGATGTTGTTGCAAATTAGTAAGAGATTTTGACATTTTACTCTCATTTAAGAGGCACAAGCTTTGCATTGATCTTTACTCTAAAAGAGGCCGAGCCACACTCAACCCACATGTCCAAGTTTGCCCCTGAGCATTTGCTCTCTGAAACCCTGTGCTTTATGACTTAACCTTTTAAGACAGCTTATTTGCAGCTTGGCTACAGGTAATTCCACAACGCCTTAATAATACAAATGCTGAGAGTTTTGCCAGGCTAAGCAATTTCCCAAAGCTTTCAGGATCTGCTCAAATTTATCCCAGCTCAACTTTCTGCTGCTCAAGCTAAGATTGTTGTCAGTGTGAGGAAGATCTCTGTAACACAGGGCTCAGACGCGTATGCCCAGAGCGGAACTTTTATATAAATGTTATCAAACAGGCTGATAAGACTTCACTCAACTCCTTATCTACCTCTCAGGTGGATGTGAGTGATGTGAAGACAGCTGCACAAATTGTCATGCCTTAGACAATTTCCACAGAGCACAAAAACAGAAACAGCTCACAGAAATAAGCTCAGGCTTTGCTGTGCACACATGCACGTGAACTCTGACGCAAACACTGAGGCATACAACGCTCTTAACATGCAGGCACACAATCTAAGACACTTCATCCCTTGGGAGAGGTGCATAAAGGGGGGATTGATTAAACAATTCTATAGATGTTCTACCCACTTCAGTTTTGTCATCACATTGAATGACATGTTTTGCCCAACCATGACTCGTAATGGAGCATGCTTTGTTGAAGTATGAAAAAAATGGAAGATAGAAGAAATTAATTACAAATGATGTTGTAATAAGACTGAAACACAGTTGAGCCTGGTAGAATTTTAAAATGTTACTGCAGAGAACATTCAGCTAAATTAACATTATTGGACTAAATCCAAAACCAACATCTGTTTTTCCTGCATTTTAAAATCACAACTTCATCTTAAATTTGATATTAAATTAGTTAGCATTTGGAGGTTTTCACATATAGTTTGAGTAAATGGATTTCATGTATAGACAGCATGTCTCAGGACTTCTCAAAGCCCTGTCACAATACTAGTCAAATTCAACCCTTGACCCACAAATTCATACATTGATGGCTGCTATTGCCGGGTGTCATTCCCTAGTCTACCTCCCTCATATTTCAGGTTCTATTCACTGTCCTGTCTCTCTAATGAAGGCAAAAAAAGCCCCAAATTAAAAATGAATTAATGCAACGTATGCAACTTTGGTTAAGTCACTGTTTTACACGATAGCTGAGAAGTTTCTTTTAAGTGAAATCAGTGGGCCATTTTTGTGTACAGGTAGTGGCATCTTAACTTGTTCATCTCCATCCTGTCAGTCACAGTTGAAGCCAAGGGTGCAACATGACTCCTCAAATATTTTGTCCAAGTTTTGGTAGCTGTGATGTTTAGTGAACATTCATCGTCAGCCCAACTGGCAAACCTTTATAAGTATTAAGAACTGTCGAACTATATGCATTGTTTTTATTTAGCTCTCTCCCCCCCCCCCCCCACTAATCGATATGCTTATGGTAGCTGGGGTTCAGTGTCTTGCCCATGGACACTTCAACATATGGACTGCAGGTGGCGGGGATCTAACCGCAAGTTTACCCATTATAATGAGACCTGCTTAACCTCTGAGCCACAGCCCCACTGAGCCAAATACAAAAAAAGAACATTTTGACAAATCAACAAAGCACTCTAACTGTTGTAAATACGTATTTCCTTTGAAGCACAACATTCAGTTGAATAACTGTAATAATGCCACACTCAAAATATTTTACATTGCGCTACTATGATCAAACACAGTACTCTTTGTTTGCCTCCTGAATCAACATCCTGATTCCAACCCCCCAAAAAAGACATCCTTCAGTGGATAATGCTGCGCTTTGAATTAAAAAACGTCACAAACATCGTATCACAACAATCTTTAGAGAGAAAATAACAGTGGTAGAAGGTAGTGTCCTTTACAACTGGCAAAGTTATTTGTTGAAAACTCTCTAAAATCTGTCTGTCCAATGACTTTCATTGCACTGCTCTTTGAAAACTACGTCAGGCTGCAGGTTTGCATGTATGACTTCTTGCAAGTTATCAGACATTAAGCTTACGACAAATAGTTCTCTTAATCATCCAATAGCTCAAAATGTTTATTTGTACTCAGTGCTTTGTAGAACTTGATTTGATGCTGTGTACGGTCAAAGACATTGACATGTCAGCAATTTGAAATTGCAGTCACACCTCCTACATCTGAATTCAAGAGGTGTTCACACTTCTTGTTGTGTGACTGCAGGGGTGAAATGCTTATAAGACGGGAGTCACTGAGCCAGCTGCTGTAGGGCTCATTATGCTTTATTTGTTTGTAAAAGCCCACAATTTTCACGACAAGAACAAAACCATAATTAGTCATTTTACCTAAATGTTTTGTTTCTTGTTTTGCTATGCTTTTGTTGCTGTCATAATGATTTTGTATGGGTTATTTCCGCACAGCTCAAATGTTTGCGTCATGGACAAAGACATGTGAGTTGTTATTTGCAAAAACTCATAAGGGTCCTTGAGAATGATTTCAGTCAAGTGTTTGGTCCAATTAGATTGAAATTCTCTCTGCCACTCACACCTCTTTAAGCTCTGGCATTGTAAACAGCCATTAGATGTTTGATGGCTTTCAGGCCTAAGTTGGAGACATTGCTTTCCACATCACTTTGAATTAAAGGACATGATGTTTCCAGATTTTACCAATTCTCATCACTTCCACTGCTGGCAGTCAGCACTGAACTCCTGCTTCCTTGAGTGTCAAGGAAGATTTGCTGCTGTACCGACATTAGGTTTTGTCATCTGTCACCAGAGGCATGTTCTCTTTTACACCCTCTCAAAAATAAAAAAATTAATGGGCAGAAAGGACTAACAAACTGTATGCCAGGACTCCTGGATAGGCCATATAGTCCTCAAGAACAACAGTCTTTATGGATCTGAATAAAGCAGTTGTCCTCCCTCACCTTCCTGTGGCAGCCTCTTAAAAGGATGCTACTTCCATGAATATTCAATCAAAGTGCGTGGAGATCAACTCCAAGGCTAGGCCAAAGATACTTTCTTAGTTTTAGATAAAGTGGGAGTTACGAGTTACTGGCAAGGGCCCAGGATAAACTTGGCAATCATTTTGGTCAGGGGTCCTTCCTTCCCACAAATGCAGGATATTAGCGATGTTGTACAAGGGCTGCCCTTGGTTAAAACCATTCAAGATGTCAGAGAACTTCTGTCAATGGGCCACAAGGAATCTCTTCTAGCTCAGAGCCCATATCATTCAGCCCTCGCAAACCAAGTTCCCTGTAGACAGGGCTAATGTAATGTTCAGAGACAAGTCAATTGCAAGCCTACAAATTAAAATATGATAAAATATTTTTGGAAAGATTGAGAGATTTTGTTTGCATCATTGTCCTTTGTGGATCTCCTTCCATCCAATAACAATCAAAACATTTCTTGCCCCAGCATGAGCTTCTAGTTTGGAGAAGACATTAAAAGCCAGGGGTGATCCTGGTGGTTTTTTCTCTTTGATATGCAAAGTTGACTTGGCGTATGTAGCAATCACCCTATTCATTCCCCTAACACACTGTCATGGGACATGACATAAAATGCTGTTGTTCTACTGTTTGACATACATAGCCTCCAAGTGAGGACATGAACTTCTGGCTTGGGAGGGACTGGCTTGTGTCTTGCATCTGCCCTTGGAAGTAGAGGACACATGGAAAACTTGAATGATTCAAGATGCTTAATTATTGTTGCAGACTAAATTCAAATGCTTGCTGGAATTGATTCCTTCCTGAAAATAAACTGTCAAAAAGCCCATAGACCCCCTGGCAAACGGCTACAATGCAACCACATTTTCAGTCAGTTCAGCCTCACCCATAATTATGCATAACTCTTAATCTAATTACCATTAAATGGATGAGTTATAAAGAAATTCACCCCAGCACAGTGTGTACCAATAAAGACATGAGCTATTCAGAGTAAAACCATTTTTTGAACCGGTCAGTAAACACGTTTGTTATTGCTATCAAAATGGGCCTTTTTCACAAGTTGACACCGGAGGGGTTGCAGTTGCACTCCCGTATTGGCTCCATTTTTCAACACCAGAGGTTGCCACTTGGAAAACACCCATACAACTCTCTGAGCTTTGAACTTCACAAATTCCTTTCATCACTGTCCTCTTACTGATGTAAGCCAACTTTTTGAAGGGTTTGTGCGGATGTCAAATCAGAGAAAAAATTATGTAAATCTATTTCCTTTGCAGTGGAGCAAAAGAAAATCCAGCTTGTTGTTCAGCATCAATCCAAGCTATAAACAATAGGCCTAAACTTGTGGCTGTATATGCATGTGTCCTGAATGCTTTGAAATGTTGCATAGACAACAAAACGACAACGCCAATAACCATAAGGTCCAGCATTATGTACACTGCTATGTACACATTACAATTCAAAACTGACCACTTCTGAGAGTAAGGTCAGGTCTTTTTAAGAACACAGGTTCCATGTCCAGAGCAGTCCCTACTTTCATCCGCCGGCTTTTAACACCTTTAATTGTTTTTAACCAGAAGACTAACTAGCAGGATACAAACATGATGTAATACGCTTGCTCTCAGTCAGGAAAGCTGGAAGTAACACAGGCATATGCCTGCCATTCTCAAAGGGATCACAAGACTCTTACTCTACTCAAGGCTCCAATTACCCCATTCTAGCTCCCCACCCAGCTGTCTATTCACTCGTGTGAAGTTGCATGTTCCCTTCTCTCCCTTAAGACCGTGAAAATGGAGGCAGACTATATGAACTCCACTGATTGTTCCAATTCTTTTGTGAATAGTAAAATTATTGAGATAATTGGAATACTCTGTGCAACAACTTGGGGAAAATATAACAAGGTCTTTAGAAGAACCCAGTGTCTCTTTTCTGTGTTGATGTATGTGCATATGTTTGTATTTAAATATTGACATTAGATTCACACACTTCATCAAAGGAGATCACAGCAGACATGGTTTAGGTCTAATCCTCATGTATGGTTCAGACAAAGCATGGCAAATTAAAGCAGTAAGCATGTCAAAAGAAGTACAATAATTATACATGGTAACACTTTGCTGGGAGCGATGTGTAAGCCCTTGATCTCCAGAACACAGATACTTTTACTTTGCCTCTCCCTTTCTGAGACACCAACACACACTCAGTCCTCTGATTAATCAAAGCTAAATAATAAATCTCTCATAATAAACTGCAGGATTCTTTTTGTCTGTTGTGTCAGTAATTGTCAAAAAGAGTGTTACATTACACAGGGCACTGAGAGCAAGATTGTTTAGAAGCATCTGTGGAAGTCAGTTTGGACTAATTGGGATCCTCTCTTTGATAAGGCAGTGTCTAGTGGTAATAAAAGGTAAATTAATGGTCTGACAGACATTCATTAATGGCTCCTCATTGTGTTTTCAGAAAGGTCAAAGCAGTCATGCCTTACTTTAAAAAACAAACACATTAATGATGCAGTATGTTTATCAAGGGCAAAGTCATTTACTTAATTGTCTTTATTTTGAATCCAACCTTTGGCTCTTTTCCAAAAACATTTGGAAGAATATCTCACATCCATAATCATTCAAAAGGTAGAGAATGACATACATACTAAATACTTGTTCTGCTGAAATGCACCCACATCTGTTTTGAGATATATAAAAAAATGTGTATCAAGATTAATATTGATGCTGAGAGCACAAATGTATAAATATATAAATCTTGACAGCACAAGTACAATATTTAGCCCCCAGTCATATTTTGACTTGGATTGAAAATGCAAACTTTGCAATGACAGCAGCCAGAAACTCAATGTGCTCTAAAATTGTGACTTATTCTTTGCATCCAGTTTGATTGGCATGTAACAGTTGTCATTGTGGCATCTAAAGGACGTACCTTTTATACTGTGTTGCCTTGATACCAAAGACTATCTACAGGCCGATGACGTTGACTGTGAGGTCACCAATTTGTTCATGGACTTTCTTCTTTTCAGCCTTCTTTTTTTACAGGGTATGCCTAATCTGAGAGAAGCAACGTGACAATGATTTATATTTCCTGAGTTAGTTAGGTGACACACAAATGTAAAATGCTTAGCTCCTGTTACCCTTTGCCTCAGTTTCCCTTCAGATCTGATCATGTATGTTCAAATCAAATCTGTACAGACAGGCTTGATAGAGAGAGATACTGTGGGTTGTGTGTGCTTAGTAACATTTCCATAAAAAGTAACTTGGACTTTAAGTCCAAGGACCTACTTTTCCAGTGAGTCAAAGGTTCCTCTAGCTCATTGTTGCCTGGGTGTCCATCACAGTCTAAGACACACAAACACTGTCTCAATTCAAGGGCTGCATCCTTTCAAGGGTGCATATGAAGACCGATTGCATCATCAGCTTTGAAGGCTGTCCAATTTTAAAGGCTCCTTCTAATGGGGCCAACAAATGAGTACTACTGCATCTGGTTATATCTTTTAAGACCCAAGATACATTGCATGTCCATTTAAACAGGATGGCTTCCAACTCTTACACTTCTGAATATTAATAATTGGTTTAACTCTGTTGAAAATGTAGTGATGCAAATGTTGGGGGGATAAGGGAGGCTTGAAAATATAAATGATCATTAAAATAATAGGTTAAATCACATGACATTGCATATGTTAGCTAGTTCTAGTGCAGCTTGGGGTCAGAGGCTGTGCTCAGAAATGAAAGGGTAAGGGGCAGGAACAGCTGGTGACGCAAACAGGAAATCCTCTATAGACGGTCCCATTTCAGTTTATCCTTAGCAGTCTACGCAGGCTTTAAAGTCTGGTTTCTTCGAAGGTGTGTCCCTGAATTGAGGCATACCTCATGACTGGGCAAATGAATCTGCTGACATGTCAAGAAGTCTTTCTAATGCTATGATTACTTGACCAGTAAGAAATGTGTAGTGCTGGGGGCACAGTTGTTGTAGTGGTTAGTGCGCAGGCCCCCATATGGATATATATGGAGGCTGTAGTCCTCCAAGTGGGCAGCTAGGGTTCGAATCCGACCTGTGTCTCCCTTCCCGCATGTCTTTCCACTCTCTCTATCCCTGATTTCTGACTCTATCCACTGTCCTATCTCTCTAATAAAGGCATAAAACCCCCAAATTAAACCTTTAAAAAAAGAAATGAGTAGTGCTACAAGGCCCACCCCCAAAGTCCCTTTACTTTCAGAGTACTACCTTCCTAGAGGGACCTTTTGGGGAGCTGAAAAGTGTCCCCAGAACTTAGTTTCTAGTCCTAGCAATGGAATAGAATGAAAAGTTTATTCCTTGGGGAAAGTCGCTGCAGTGGAAATGCAGCTTTTTTGATATTCCTTTTTCTTTTACTCCTTCCAAGCTTGCTGAACAAAGATCCATACTGTTAAAATGCAATGATGTGTTTATCACCTTATTCAAATTGAGCCAAGGTCGTGCACACACCCCATTTTTATATATTTTGTTGAAAGCCTGATTCACTTAAAGGGATACTTCACCCGTTGAAACATGAATCTGTAGTGAAATTGGGTCATATATGTAGTACAAATGTGAAATAAATTTTGAAATTGGTGCCTTCTTGACCAAGAAAAGGCAAAAAGTGTCTTTTTGCCTTTTCTCGGCAAAGACAACAACTCCCAGAATGCACAGCACCGCAGGACACTCCCACTGAAGGAGAGGTGCATTCATGTGGTATCGGAAAAATGAGATTCCGAGTTGTAAAATGCACATGAAACACCTGATCAAGTCGGTTTTGTGTTTTGTTAACATACTTTTTATTCATGCACGTATTGCACATCAACTTTTTGCTTAAATACAACTTGACTATAAGATTTCTCCGAGTTGGGAAGTCGGAAGAACGACTTCCCAACTCGGAAACTTGGATCACCCGAGCAGCACCTGAATGCAGCATTACTCGCAGACATTTAATAATAATAATACAGCCGTTTCCACAACTGATTCAGAGATTTCTTCCAGAAGGAATTGGCATCTTGGAAATTCCTGGCAGAAAACAGACTCTATGTCTGTGTCCATAGGCAAACAGTGACAGCACCGACAACACAAGTCTGCCCCGGCTCCTTCTTCCTCTCACAGCCGCGGACCTAGCGTGCTAGGCTAGCTAGCCTGCCTGTCGGCACCAGCAGCCAGCTCGCCGCTATATTGCGGCTCGTAGAAAGAGCCACGAACATCCGATTCGAGCACAAGACCTTCAAAATCCCCTTCAGTCATATCAGTTTGAAGTTGAAACATACGTTTTTCGCCATTCTCGGTCCATAAGAGCTATATCCATAGAGACACCCAGCTTGAGCCCGGCTGAGGGTCCCTGTTCAGCCGCTGTCTGTATGCAGAAGGCACCTGGCAGCAATATTGCGGGCGGCTCGTAGAAAGAGCCACGAACATCCGATTCAAGCACAAGACCTTCAAAATCCCCTTCATCCATATCAGTTTGAAGTTGAAACATACTTTTTTCGCCATTGTCGGCTGTTATTAGATTTCTCCATAGAGCCTGGTAGCATAGCCTTAAAGCAAGATGGCAGATGTTAAGTTTCGATTCTGGCAGTGAAGCCCCGCCCACTGATCTGTGATAGGTCTGTAGCTTCAGTGGTCGAAAACATGAGGAACTAGCAATGTAGTTTCATCCCTGCTAACCACAACAGCCGCCAATGATGCAATATGACGATTTTTGCGTCATTGGAGGCAGCTTCTCAGAAAAGAAATTACAGATATTTCTCATCTTAGGGGGAAATGAGGGCTGGATGCAAGACCATTCAATAAAAACACAAGTTTACTACTGATACAAAGCTTAATGCAAATTGGTGAAGTGTCCCTTTAAGAGAAAATGAGAAGTTATCCATCTAAAATCTAAAATGGATGGCAGCTGGATGGAGTGAGTTCTCCAGGGAGCAGAAGTTTCTGGCATAAGTGTGTTTTCCTTCAGGATGCTTTTTAAACAAAATTCTCGCTGTTGACTATATTGCATGTCGACTTTGATAAGATAACAAAAAATCTGTACAAAGGACGATAGCAAATGTGCCCCTCTTTTATTTGAGTTGGGATTGATCTAAAGCGCACAGTAAGTATGGTGTTTTTTTTACTTGTGAATTGTATTGGTTTCAAAGCCTTCAATGTGATGCAATGTGATTTTCAAATGCTCACTTGTAGGAAAGGAAAGAAAAAAATGCTGGTTTAAAAAAAAGAGAGCATATATTTGTCTTTTCATATATCCTTGAGTTTAAATTATTTTTTATGGTTGTGAAATGCAGTAAGGTAACTACCATCTGAGAGAAAGGAAATATGCTTAACTGAGCTCAAGTCTGTTTATTCTCTATGCTAGCCCTGCCTCTAACAACAAGAAGTGTATTTTATTATAGGCGAGGATGCATTGACCCGCATGTGTGTGGGCCACCGAGACTAAGTCTCTCTAGAAGAACATTATTTGAAGTTAAACAGAGAGTGATTTAGTATGTGTGCGCATAAAGCAAAAGATGCAAACTGTGGTCTAAAGGTAGAGCTGGAACGACTCCTGCAGAATTCTGATCTAGTGAGTTGCAGCTTGGAGCAAACTGAACATTTCCCTGATGGAACCTCTCAGCGTGTGTGCAATATTGATGTAAGTGCATGAGCATTAGTGTTTATCTGTGCTTGAACATTATGATTTATGATGATTGTGATTTATGCAGGTAATGGATGGTCGCATTAGGAGCAGGTGAGCGACCATCCCCCCTAAAGTCTCTCCCTGTATGTATCATGTGGTGCACGATAAATTCTCTTCACAAGTCTAGAACCCGGAATACATAAATCAACACAGCAAAGAATTTTTTTTTTTACCCTTCTTAAAATACATGAATCCTCTAATGGAGTTTACCCAGAAAAGTATGTTCTACTGGCATATTATGTCTAGTATCCCACTATGACACTGCTATTTCAGGAAATCAACATTTTGTTGAATGTTTTTTTATGGTTGTGTAACTTTTTTTTCATCTTGCCTTTTTAAAAAAAAATGAATTAGATAAAACTACTACTTCCCAGGCCTTAGAATTCCTGATGAGTGTGTTTCTAGGCAACATGTAGCCTCACTAAAAATGAAAGGGCAGAAATCTCCTTGACAAGTATGGAAGATGAATGAACAACATGTTTTTTTTTAAGCTTCGACCAATTTAGAATAAGGTTTCATCACACAAAGCTCCAGCAAAAATCACATCTGAAATATCGGAACACACGTAAACTACACAAAAGATCCCTCACATTCGAACTTCTGAACTCTGCTCATCTCTTCTTTTCTGTGCAGATGTTTTCCTTTGCTTTTCTACCACAGCTGTCCTCCAAGCCTGCAGGACATCTACACTAATTAAATTTTATGCTCATTTTTTTCTCCAAAAATTGATATTAATTAAAATCGCTCTCCCTCACCTTGATCGTGGTATATTCAGCTTGAGAAAATCTTTAGCATATATATTTATGATAAATTATGAAAAAGTCAATAACCTAAACCAAAACAAGGTGGTTCTGTTTTCCTCTGTTCTTGTTTTATCTAGCACTGATCACTCTGCAAGAAGTCCATAAACATGACTTATAGCTCCCTGAAATTATTTGATTTCCCCTCTGACCACATATGTTCATTTCTCCACAGCAAAGCAGGACGATTTCCTTTAATGAATTTCCGTACATTGCTGGTATAAGTCCGTCCGTCCATACTTTCCCACCTCATTGCAATCACTCAGCCCTAGCCTGGAGCAGGTACATATTAATCAAGGCCTGGGTGCTGCTGTGGTCTGGTGCAAAGTGATCAGGAAAGAAATTGAGTATGCAGAGCTTTGCCTAGAGTGGGATCTTTGCTGCTGAGATACGTGAGGCATGTGTTTCCTAAACAACTGGATCTTTCAGCATCCCCTCTTGGAACAATTGTCTTGGAAGTTAGGATCATACTTACTAGTTTTGTGGGCTACTCATACTGTAGGTTCAAAATAGTCATTTATATTGTGTGAGTTTCAGAGCTGTTTGTGCTTTTTTAAAGTATTTTCCACTCATTCTTTGAAATACCATATTTAAGATCATCTCTCCAAGCATCTAGTGTCCAGTGTCCTTGGATCATCTCAAAGCAGACATTTCTGACAGTTGACCCTGATAATCTATACCTCGACTGCTTCTCTCTAAAGCCGACATCGATGGCCCCTTCTGTTGTGTTAATAAGCTCCTCGTCTGCAGTTATTTAAAGCAGCAATGGTTCCATTTAATTGTGTCCCTTTTCTTTTGCCCTTCCGGACAAAGATGCAATGTATCTCTTTGCTGCTCCCGTCCTGCACATGCATGCTTCGGATTCTCTACAGAGAAGTCTTCTCGTGAATCCTTACAACTGGCTAGCCTACAACTTAGTACCTCATACCGAATCTGACTTCTGTCTGATACTATGTTTATCTTTAAAAGGTGATATAAGAACATCAGTGTTCAATCAAGACCATTCTGTAACAGGTTGAAAGTCCTTTCAGTTGTTGCTTTAAACAGTGATTCAGGGAAAGTTTATCCAAGCAGCAGACTCCAGTGTTGAAAAATCAAGCCAGTGCTAAACTGACTAACAGGCGGGTGCATAGTAGTTTATCGCCGGGAGGTTTGAGGCACGCCCACCACTCCACCTTTTTAGTAACAAAACTCACCGTAAAGGTAATGATAAGGTTACTTCAGTGGGAATCTAACATGCTCAAACCCACACACTCTTTTCTTGTGCAGTGGAAAGCATTCTAACAGGGGATCACCACTAAGGGTGGTATGCCCTACAGAGAGTACTGGACCACCTGTTCTACCCCCCCCCCCCCCCCCCCATTTTACAGGGCTTATACACTAGAAGGTGCTGTATCAGCTCACAAGGGATCTGGAAAAATCCCAACAACCCCAGCAATGATATTCCTTCTTCCTGCCTCTGTCGCTACAAGTCGAACATAATGCGGCTTGGTGAAAGCTTCTTTCCTCAGGCCTTCAGGATGATGAACTTTTACCTTTGTTGCTCTTCACAGTGTGAAGCGTGTTTTCCCCCTGTGGATGTCACACTTGCATATTTTCACTGCATCATGTTTAAACTTTAAGCGTACAGTTTCTCTTAAAATAATGACTTGTATATAAAACTTTAAATATATGTATATAGAATTCAAAGGCTTTATTAGATAATCCCCAACATAATTTTGGCAAAGCTTGAAATAGATTTTTATACTTGATTTAAAAAATATCCATCTTTATTTTGCTCATATTCTTTTCTGCTAGTCCTTAAAGGGATACTTCACCCATTTGCATTAAGCTTTGTATCATTAGAAACCTGGTAGTAGTTTTGGATCGTCGTGCATCCCACCCTCATTTTCCCCTGAGACGGGAAAGTGTCATCGGAGGCTGCTGTGGTTAGAGGGGGTGTAACTACATTGCTAGTTCCTCATGTTTTCGACCACTGAAGCTACAGACCTATTACAGATCAGTGGGTGGAACCTCACTGCCAGAATCTAAAAGCAACGTCAGCCATCTTGCTAGGAAGCTATGCTAACAGGCTCTGTGGAGAAAGCTGAGAAGAACCGACAATAGTGAATAAAGTATGTTTCAACTTCAAACTGATATGGATGAAGGGGATTTTGAAGGTCTTGTGCTCGAATCGGATGTTTGTGGCTATCTCTACGAGCCGCAATATAGCGACGAGCAGTTGAGGCTGGTGGAGGAACAGAAGGCGGCTGCTGCCAACGACAGGCAGGTCTTGTGCCTCGGCGGCAGCAGCCGAAGCACAAGACCTGCCTGTCGGCGGCAGCAGCCGTCTCTGGTGAGGACGAGCTCAAGCTGGGGCACTTTCTGCCTTTTCTCGGTCAAGAAGGCACCAACTTCAAAATGTATTTCACATTTCTACTACATATATGACCCAATGTCAATACAGATTCATGTTTCAACGGGTGAACTATCCCTTTGAGAGTGCACCATGTAATATTTCTGTATTCAATAGAATGTTGAATCCATAAATACAAAGGTTGAGAAAGAAACTGTGAATCTTTTGACTTCTTTTTTTTTTTTTACCGTGAACATTCACATTGAGAACAAGAAGTAGTCCTGACCTAGGCAGCAGCAGGAATACACAATGGGATTATACAATTAGGAATGACATCAAACAGCCACTAAGCAGTGTTCAAGAACATGTGGTACTGGAGGATATGTCAGGATTAATTTGGTCTTGTTTAGTTGTGTATTTTTAGAGTTTGTATTTTTTCTTGTTTTAGTAGTTCTCATTCTTCCCTCGTGTTGCTTGTTTCCCTTGTGTGTTATCTTAATGGTTCCTAGTTTAGTCTTTAGTGTTTTTTATTTTGTAATTTCTTATACTTGTGTTTATCTGTACTAGTGTGTATTGTTTTTGTTAAACTGAGTTTCTTTAGTGTTTCCAGTTACATTTGGTAGTTTCTTTTTTCCTCTGTGAATCTTGTCTTTAGTGTTTCTCTCCGTTTTGATTACCCTCATTGTCTTCACCTGTGTCATTTGTCTCTCCTGTGTTTGATTGCCCCTTGTATTCAGTCTCTGGCTGTGTCCGAAATCACTCCCTATTCACAGTATAATACTAACAAATAATCCTGCTGGGGGAAATTCAGTTTTACACTCTGTTATATATTGACCATGCTACACACTCATAGGCTAAAATACACACACATGCACAAACAGGATCCTATGGACGTGCATTAATAGAGAGATGTCAGAGTGAGGGGGCTGCCCACAGCGAGCGCTCCTAAGCTGCCTTGCAGACTGAACTTCTGATGCCTATAGTGCACTGTATATTGTACACGCCATTTTGTAGTGCTGTCCACTAAATGTATCCCACAATGCACTTTGAATAGTAGTGTACAGCCGATGGTCACTCACTGAGCAATATTTACCATCATGCATTGCGGTTCAAAAGATTTTTACGAGCGGAGAGTGGCGTTTGACTCAAGCGCTCTCAGATGGACGAGAGGAGCGACCAGCGTGAACACAGAAACACAACAAAGTTCATATTTGGTGCGTTTTTACTGAAATCTATGATCTGTTTTAATAAAAAAGTAAAGGTTTATCATAGTGACGGTAGTTTGTCCTAATGATGATGACAGACACGAGACAAGAGTCTGTGTGCATGAATAAATGAGTTTTGGTCTGAAAATATGTTTCATTACATCTCAAATTCAATATTTTATATTCATTAATTATTTGTAAATGTTTTGTGAAAATACCCTCAGTAAAATATAAGTTATCGCTTAAATTCATGTCGTTATTTACAGCTAGTATTGATCCTCGGCCGTTGTTACGCTGCATGTTTTCGTTGTGCGACAACAATGATGTCCCTGTCAGCGGCTGGCGAGTGAGCGAGTAGTGTCCGAAAGGTTTTTTAATTTTGCAGAGTGAGTGCACTATAAAGTCCACTACATATAACTCACACTATAAGGAGTAGGGAATGAGTGAGTGATTTCGGACACAGCCTCTATCTTTCTTCCCCTCTGTGTCCGTTCATTGTCGCTCTATGTCTGATGTCAGAGGTCTCCCTATCCGTGTCGTTGTGCGGATATCCCTGTGTTTCTGGTAGAGACTTTTTGTGTTCTTCTCAGGTTGCATTTTTCGTTGGACTTTTAATGGACTTTGTTTGGTATTTGGACTCTCTGAAGTAAGCTTTTGTTATATATGTGAATACTGCGTCTTGCGACAGCATCAAGTACATTTCTGAGGATAGCTCACAAACAGATGCTTATGATGGTGAGAGAGCAAAAACTACAAAAGCACCTTTTCTTCAGAATGTCCCCATGACAACAGATATGGCTCCTGAAGGTTTAAGACCTCGGAAGAGAACATAAATATAGAGGTAGTTATTGTAGTGTTGCCAAATGTTCCGTTCTGTGGTTTCATAAGGAAGACAAACTAACTCTCATACAAACTGCAAATAATGTGTGCAGAAGCTCGAGCAACAACAGCAAACAAAAAGCCTCACAGCATGGTACAGAGTCCAACATTTTTCAATGAAGAGGACGTTGCAAACGCATGTCAAATGTAACCATGATCAAGTTCTGAAAAAAATCTCCTTGAATTCATCTTTTTCTTGCACCAAAAGAAAAATGTTGTATTTGTATGAAATGTTTAAGTTTTACTTGGATTCCTTTGAATAAGTAAATTAAAAAACAGGTAATTGAGTTCTGATGAACACCATTAACTGCCCTCTTTGACCAGCAGAAGACTTAACATTTCATCTGCATTAAGTATTAAAATTAAAAAAGCACACACTGAGTACAACACAGAGAGACTCCAAGGACAGTTGAGACACCAGATAGGCTTTAGAAAAATCTCTGATTGGTGGTAAATTCCTATATTCTCTTGGCTCATATAAGTATATTACTGATGACCTATGTTCAAACCCCTCTTTTTTTTTTTTTTCAAATGTCCTCTATGGTGCAGTCTGAAGCTGAGCTACAGGAGGGTTCTGCTTTTTCTCATTAAACAGCTTTTCTCTGCAGCTGACAGCGTGTTATGCATGTTTTTCTTAAAATTTGAGTTATCTATCCTTAAAGCTATTTTGAAAAGCAGGTCTTGTAAAGGCCATTGACACACTGTGATAAATCATAGCTGTCAAGGTACCACAAAATTAAAATATTTTGTCTAATTTCCTTTGTTCAATTTTATTTTTACATGGAAAATTAAACCGATAGGTCACTGACACACAATAATGACTTTCTGTATGAAATAACTCAATAATATCTTATTGAGAACAGGAGTTTTTAATGAGCATTCTTGTTCCTGTGGTCAGAGACATTTCAATTAATCATCATTTTATAAGCATGAATAACTCATTACCAAAGAGACTCAAGAGATCCAAGAGTCAGCGTTGTATTTTCAAAGAGCAGAGTGCAAAATGTGCAACTTCAAGTCTGCTCAGCTTTTGTTCAGTCTTGCAAAAATACTTTTTAATATGGAGGATGTGAGAAAATTTCCTTTTTTTTTGTTCTTTCACGTCTTTCCTTCAGACGCTGAATCAGTAAACATCATTTTATAGAATCAAACTCTTTCGTTGACTTTATGAAATACATCTCAGGCTCGTCTGGATGCAGTAAAATGCATTTGATATGATTAAGTATTCTAGGATTGTTTTGAACACTTGTAATGTTCCATTATTTGCACTGGACAGTATTTTGGACTCTGGTTGCTGGGAAGATATTTGATTACCAACAAAATAGAAATCAGTCAGTGTTAATTTAGCCTTTCAAACAAGCCATGGCTTATGCATAATGCATTGCTGTGGTAGTTGCTATACTGTAAATATGATCGTTGTCGATAATGAATGGCTATTCAAAAGTGTAAGTGAGCAGAAAAGTACTTATTTATAGCTTTCTAATGTCCATGTAACAGCTGGCTGTACAAATAAAAGGTCAGCTCAAAGGGTCTTAACTTAAACTGATTATTGTGAACCATTTCATGCACAGTGAGCAGCAATTTGAAAAGCTGTTTTCTCTTTAAATGCAGAGATTTCTATGGAATGATTTAAGATGAGCAACTTCACTGAATGTCAGCAAGTCATCCCATACATTTGGCAGCTGTAGTAAGTGTAGCATAAACATAACCAAGGTTGCTGGTAGAATGTCAGAAATGCCATGTAGCTCAGGAGTATCTTGCAAATCCTGCAATTCAAGAAGACCAAGTAGGTGATGATTGAATGTATCATCAAGTAACGAATGTAAGCAGGGTACACACTACATGAAAATCCAGCCTGTTTTGGGCCTTAATCCTCCATCCGATAATCCAAAACAATGTCCTGATTTTTTTTAAAGGTTCTAATGTTGCCAAATCTTGCCAGATTTACCTGTGGTGGTGATTTTTACTCTAGTTGACACTTCTGTAACGTTATGGCTACACTGCTTCAGGCGAGGACACTAGGGATCGCTTTAGCACTCATCTCGCCGGGCGTATACCCACTGAAAAGTGGGCTTGTTCCGATTTTCTCCTGGACCTCTCCACCCACTCTTGATAGAAGCTCAAATTTTTCACTGTAGGTTACACAATAGGTGACGTAGCCTCAATGGCAGTCCCTTGACTCATTTGCATAGAATAGAGCCCTGGACTATTCTTGTCCGGCGAGCACGCCGGGGCCCCTCTCGAAACTCGTCGCAACGGTCCCAACATGCACTGCGTGACTGGCTCTCCAAAGAGATGAATAGAAAGCGTTGAGCCGCTATCCGTCGTTGGAACCAGTGGAGCTGTACAGCAACTTGCTTAAAATGAATGAATATAAAAAAAAAACATATACATTTTTTTCTTAAAATCATGTCCTTAGAAGTAGCAAAGTAATGTAAAAAATCATGTTGTGCTATTTAATAATTCCTGCATGGAACAGTTGATCTGTTGTCCATCAGTTGTGTGCTTGGTTAAATGTGTCCTGCCTGTGCACTGAAAACTTCTCAGATAACAAGTATCCTTGTTTGTCTAGCATGGTTTGTTTAGTAAGTATAGCTCGTTCAGCCAAAGCTTATTATTTTAAATCTCTGAACCTTAAAATGATTTCCAGTGTACATCATACTGAGTAGAGGCACATTGTTTTTTATTTCAAGGGTTTCCTTTTCACTTCAGAAATGTTCTTGTGACCATTAAAGAATCCCACACTGTGTATCCATTATCCAGCACTTTGAGTGACATCAAAATAGTCAGAAATATTCATACAACGAGGTAAAACATTTGACACGCCACGTTGCTTCTTTTAAAAGGGGGAGAAACACTCATTTCTAATAGCAGGATTTTTTTTTTACAATTTCGCAAGTTGGTGTTTGGGTTTGTTTTTTTCTTCTTTTTTTTTGGAACTCTATAAGAGGCAATAGTTATGGTTATAACTCAAAGCTCCTGCAAGCAGTTTTTAACTTCTTATGAAACTGATCTGATATACAAAGACAAACAACACCATACTGACTTTATCTATTCAACTTTTTACGCCTATTACTTGGGATTAAATGATACATTGGAATACCTTTAAAATCAATACCAATATGGACAATATTTATCAATGAGACAAAAAAATATTACAATAATCTTTTTTAACCATCTGTAAGCATTATCTGCTATCTCTCAACATCTGTATCTGAAGAGGAAAGGTGTAAGACACGGCAGAAGCCAGTGAAGATTTTGCAGTGGCGTAAGCAGGGTGTAGAAGCGAGATGAGCACATAAATGACAAGACAATAAAAGTATCCAAAGAGACGCAATAAGCACAACCAACATGATGCAGCACATAAAACAGCTCTACGTTGAGAAGCTCGAGACACCCAAACATGACAATAACATACACCCAGCCACCACCATCGGACAGTGTCGTCCCCACGACCAACGCCCGACACCCAGCCACCACCATCGGACTGTGTCGTCTCAACCACCGCCTGACGCCCAGCCACCACCATCGGACTGTGTCGTCCCAACCACCGCCCGACGCCCAGCCACCACCATCGGACTGTGTCGTCCTAACCACCGCCCGACACCCAGCCACCACCATCGGACTGTGTTGTCTCAACCACCGCCTGACGCCCAGCCACCACCATCGGACTGTGTCGTCCCAACCACCGCCCGACGCCCAGCCACCACCATCGGACTGTGTCGTCCCAACCACCGCCCGACACCCAGCCACCACCATCGGACTGTGTTGTCTCAACCACCGCCTGACGCCCAGCCACCACCATCGGACTGTGTCGTCCTAACCACCGCCCGACACCCAGCCACCACCATCGGACTGTGTTGTCTCAACCACCGCCTGACGCCCAGCCACCACCATCGGACTGTGTCGTCCTAACCACCGCCCGACGCCCAGCCACCACCATCGGACTGTGTCGTCCTAACCACCGCCCGACACCCAGCCACCACCATCGGACTGTGTCGTCTCAACCACCGCCTCAGCGGCAAGGAAGTGAGGACAACAGGAATGCAAGGAATAGAAAGGAGAAATCCTTCCTGCATATTATCCAATATTGCTCTTTTGTTAAGCGTCTTGAGATAACACTTGTTATGAATAAACGCTATACAAATAAAGATTGATTGATTGATACGCTGGGAAGCAGATTTGAATCCCACTTGCCCAAACAAGCGCAAGAGCCACAAAGATTACTAAGTGCACTGATGTCAGTAACATTTTTGCTGATGATTAACACATTAGACTCTAGAGCCAATCGTTATGATCTGACAGCGACTTCTCACAAACATGAAATAAAACTTGCTAGGGGACACAAGGTAAGATGTTTTTTTTAACAGTATATCAACAGACAACATTAAGACAAAATGGGATTAAGAACTAGGGTCAAACATATCAGAAGTTACATTGGACAGGGCTCCGAGCCGGGTAAGTGAAACCTCCTTTTGTGCATGTCTAAATTTGATTCACTTTAAAGTTCTTCACTGTACTCCCTATAGTTTAATTAACTAAAGTGCCTCATATATACATACATGCATGAGAGTCATCCAAAATTAAACAAGAATGTAGTGATGTCTGCAGCATGCTCAGCTGAGAGAGACTCAGCACCTCTCCTGGGCAGGCTTTAATAACTTGGTGAAGGCCCAACACAGCTGAACAGGCCCCAGCTGACAAACCTCTCAGCTCCACCCACATGCCAACTCCAATCACCTGCACAGAACACAAGAAACACAACAACAGGCAGGCAGAGTGGGAGCAACAAGGGAGGGGTCGTCACATAAGGCCAAAACATACCCTGACCCAGATGAGATGTTTGATTGTTGTAGAGCCACCAAAGAGGACTTCGCTTACATGTTTTGGTCGGGTTCCAAGTTGAGAGAGTTTTGGACATCAATATTAGGGATTTTGAATGAGGATTAAGAATTACAACCCAGCCCTACAATGGCCATATTCAGGGTGCAAGGGGATAATATTGTTATATCCAGCAACTAGGAAAATGTAATTGCTTTTGGAACTCTGAAAGCTCGAAGGAGAAACTTTTAGAACGGAAATCTTTAACCCTCTATGGTACCGTGTTGCCTCCAGGCGACATAGCCTATGTTAGCTTTTCTTTTTTTTTTATAAAATAAGAAACCCAGATAATCACCTACAAAAAAATCTTAGTCATCTTCATTGGTTATTAAAGAACAATTTAAAAAACTTTACATGACACATCATCAAAAGTATCATTGGAAATGACAAAAAACTGCATGTTGACCTGAGGCAACATTGTACCGTAATGGAATCACATGAGGCCATGCTTGGTATATTGTACTAGGTTGGAATACAAGTATATTTTATTTGTAAGGAAAAGAGTGAGAATGGTTTAAATGTATTTCCCATGAATACGATTTATATCCGCACATATGATTTGATGCAGGAGATGAACGAGCCCCTTTTCTATGACACTTGAAAAGCCCAGGAGGCCCTGGCAGTTTATGAGAGTAAGGATCAGGTGCCAGATATAGTGATGAGGAAGATGAGGTCATAGTGACAATCCAGCAGGGAGAGAGTGAGAGTGAGGATGGAGATGAGGACAAGGATGAAGACAGAAGTACGGTACACAATGGTAGAAAATCAACAGGAAGAAGTTCAGAGTGAGAATGAGGAACCTCTAGGCTTGATTGACAGGCTTGATAAGAGGTCGCTGGCCTGTTTGGGTTGAAAAAAAAGGGCAAAGTAAATACCCAAGTTGTGTGCAGTGCTCAAAATGTACCACCCTACCAGTGTTTTTTTTCTGTTCAGAGAAATTACTTCCTCAACTTTAAAAAGCAGTGAGGCGCATTAGTGAAGAAGGTGATTTCTTGTGTATGTGCTTTTGTACATGCAGCTCCTTGTGTGTGGATGTGCATGCATGTAAGGAGAAGGTCCATATAAACATAAGGTCATGGTGATTTTAAACGTTTTACCTTGAAATGACATGGATTGTAATTATTTGATATGATAATTTGAATATATGATATATATATTTGATATATATATTTGGTTGTAATGTGTTCCACAATGGTACAATGTTGGCTGAGAGCAACAGCTGGAAATGAAATGTTACTTCTTTTTTTTTCCTTTATTGATTATATATAATGCATACCATGGAGGGTTAATACCAACAAATGCATCATCGTGGCTTTCTGATATGGTGATGTTTTTGGGAATTGAAAAAATCAAATACTTTCTTCGAGGATCGACCAAGAAATTCTACAGAGTCTGGGATCCTAATGTTGACAGACCTGCAACTCTCCACTCTCAATAGCTAGTAAGCAGAAACCCCTCTATCACCATACGAGAGATACCAATCTTCCTTTTATTCCTTCCTTTTTTCTTTCTGTCTTTCTTTCTTTCCTCGACACAAGGGTTTTTCTAGAGTGGGATGGGGTTCAAAGCAATGTAACTTTAATTAAACTTAGGCCCGACAGATATAGGATTTTTGGGGCCAATTCCGATATGAACATTAGGGAGAGAAAAAATCTGATACCGATATATTTGCCAATATCTCTCTTAGATCTATCTTCAATCTGTAGAAATAGATATAGATATACACATCTATTGTGTTGATCCCTCAAATGCAGTTATGAAACACTTGTGGAAAAGATGTTTAATAAAGACAAGATGATCACTCAACTGGAAAGTAACTGTGCATACGTGCATCACCGGTTGAGACTCTGGAGGGTGATAATGCTTGTTGTAATCCATATAGCACACTCTGCTGGACCTATATTATCGGCTGGCCGATTAATTGGTCGGGCTCTAGTTCAAATGTTACATTCATGTAACACTGTACATACTTTGTCCAAAAGAAATGTAGAATTCATTGTAAAATGCTGCAATTCAAATTTCATTGTACACGCTTTGTCTAAAAAGCAATAAAAATACTTGTAAAAAACATGTAAACACTTCTCTAGCAGCACGGCAGCACGTGACACAACAACGTGTCTGTTTACAATCTAACTTTATTTGGCATCGTGGCGGCGGTAGTAAAAGTGGGGAGGAAACGGCAGAGTCTGATTTGGGATTACTTTGAATATTAGACAAAAGCAAATGTCTGGTAGTTGAAGGTGAACAATTACGTGGAATGTATCTCAAGGGGAAACCTCACTAATCTTAAAGTTCATTTAAGAAGCCTACACAAAACGGCGAACCTAGCTTACGTCGACAAGGTAAGGATGGACGCCCAGCCCCCCTCCCCTGAGACAGGAGCTAATCCCAGGCCACGCAGCATGATACTACAAGGGTCCGTCGGGATGTCCGCAGCGCGATGCTTTCAACGGAGACAAAATAGCTTCTGGTTGGTAACTCACAGGAACACCACAAGTGAGAGGAACAAACATGATTGTTAAGGCTAATGTTCTGTTATTGTGCCCAGTCGTTTTTTCTCTGATTAATGAGACAAGCACAGTGACTGACACATATCCATTATTGTATATTGTATATATATAACTTGTCTTTTGTGGATTGTTGTGACTGTTAATCTTTTGAAATTCATTTGAATACATTTTTAAAATGATGTTATGTTTGGAGTTGTTTATTTCACAATACTCTGTCTGGGCCTTTTGGGAATAAACCTTACAAGTCCCATATCACGTAAAAACTAAAAGTAATAAAAACTAAACTAAAACTAATCATTTTCACAAAATAAAAACTAAACTAAACCAACAAACCAGCATTAAAAACTAATGAAAACTAAACTGAAATTGAAAACAAAAAGTCAAAACGAAATAAAAATTAAAACTAATGAAAAATCCAAAACTATTATAACCCTGGAGCAGAACTACTGTCTCACTTGTAGTTGGACAAACAGCCTCATTCATGTGTTTTTGCTGTTGTTGTTTTTATTGTAGTATTGGTTGAAACAGAACAGCTTCGGGTGGATTTCCATCTGGAGTTAAGTCGAGCCTGATTTTTATAAATCCAAAGGAAATTTGAATTGATCATATTTATAATCTGGCTGACAGAGACACATATTTATGTAGCACAGTGTATTAAATCTCATCTGTATTTCATCCCTAATACCAGACACATGAAATGACTATGAAATGGGGCCAAATGACAAATTTGTACCTATTCATAGCACTATTTCATTTCCAAACAACAATCGGTATCCACTCATTCCATTCATGTAATCCTTTCACTGAGGAAAAACAATTTTCTCACAAACTGTGAACAAGGCATTTGCAAATTATCTGAAATCACAGGATACCAGACTCAGAGTGAACGCTGTCTCATTAAGATTTGGTTTTGTAGTTATTGAAAGAGGGAGTGGGGGCGGATGTTATTCATGCACTCCCCCCCCCCCCCCCCCCAGCACTGACCTTTTGATGAAAAGGCTGCTCATCAAAAGATTTCTATCGGCCTGATAAGAATCAGGGTTGTATTCTATGAACTGTTTCATGAAACTGCCGCCTCATATACAAGTTTTATCTCGGTATTCCAAAAATAGATGTGTCACTCTTCATGTTTCCTGGACTGCAGGGGCCAAATGTGCATGATCCTGCATTAGCTTCCCGGCTTGGATCAGAGGGGATAAAACATGACATCATAAAAACTCATATTATGCAAAATTGGATGACTCCAAGGGTTTTTTGGAGACATGGTACGAAAATTAAAATGCATCCAAAAACATCAGAGGTCTAGTTGAGTCAACCATTAATGTGATACCTTCTTAAAATGCAATGCAAGAAACATTATAATTAAAGTTCCAACTAATCCTGGAAACTTGGAATGCCCCCCACCAACTCCCTCGTGAAGGGAAACACTTCCAGTATAGAAATGGAGAAAACCATTGAGACATGAAATGCCTTTCAATAAGTTCAATCTGGACACTGTCCTTCTTCATCCAACGTTACACTTGCTGTAAAACTATGACCTACATGTGTTTTTGCTACTATGTGGAGAGATTTTGTGTGATGTGTGCTTGCTCCACATGGGTTACTATCTTTCTTTCTCAAGGTAGAAAGTACGCATCATGTGGAAAAAATGTGAAAAGACTAAATGTAAATGTATTCAAGAAAGCACCAGGGCAAAAAGGACAGTCTTGTTTGGTAACCTTGATTACAAGGATTCCCCGCCACAGAAAAACTGAATATTGTAGGTTTTTGTAAGGCGTCTTTTAAAATGTAAGTTTTAAATTGAAGTATTACATGTTGCCATAGTAGCACTTTATGAAGCCAATGATAAAACAAATTCAGTAATATATACATCTTGAAATAATTATGAAGATGTATATATCGTACTTTATATTCCTGAGCATGGCAGTTACATTTCCCTCCTTGTATTGACTTGTTTTGATGGCACCTTGTGTATAACAATGAACTGCAACTTAATTGTCGTGTATGTAGTCAATGTAGAATAGACCATTGTCAGTAGATGCCGAAAACATGGTGGTTGTTGGGAGCAGCTAACTTCGCTTTTTTGTTTAGCCATTGAATTATATGATTTATGAGCCTCCAAGTCATTTAAAGACTCAGTATACACCTAAACAGTCAGCATGTAATGTGCAGATCAGCCTACAGATGTGAATTTGGCTGATAATAAATACATTCAAAATGATATTTTCAATGGTCAGAATTTGAGAAAAGAACGGATAACTTTCTTTTCATTTGTTCCTCTGGAAAATGGCATACGAAGAAGCTAACTTTTCAGACTAACAGGGGTCACTTTAAGCAGAGAAGCAACATTAAGCAGCATAACATTGCTCTTCAAAAAGGAGTGGACTCCGTGGGTGGCTGTGGCTGCTGCCTGATTCCAGCAAACGAATAATATGCCTATAGGGCAACCTCGCAAAATATGGTGTCTCCACAAATGTCTCTGCTCCCTTCTGAAAACCACATTTTAATAATTCAAACATTTGCAGAAAAAGTGTCCGAGCATGGTGAAATTAAAATGTATGTGACAAGAGTGGAAGAAAACATACTGCAAAATACAGTCTGTTTACAGCCAAAAGAAGGACGCTTAAGAGGAAAATATCAAGGCAAGCCGAGGCTATCAGATAGAGATAATACTGGCAACTCACAACAAAATAAAATCAATAATTTGTGACAAAGCAGATAAAAGATGAGAAAACGACCAAGGATAAAATATGTTGTCCAACAAATCACTGCACTGAAAACATATTCTCAGTTGAATTGAGTGAACATCTTTTCAGTGCAGTGATGTTGGACAATCAACTGTGACGCGGTCCTATTAAAGTATGAACTACTAACAAATTGCTCCTATTGGCTAATATAGAAAGGCACGAAGAGCTAGATATGCAATTACACTTTACATCTCTTGAACGCAGCATTCAACATAATTTCAGACCGCCTTGAAGATCGTGAAATAGAAATCATCAGACAGACATCTGCATCTCAATCATCATAATATAAATGGTTAACTGGTCATATATTTCAGCTTTCTATAGGAACTGCAGCCACGCTCTCTCGCTCTGCATGGGGGAGATTTCATGAAACATTTCTCCTGATTACACATTATCCACCAAACCCCATAATAATATAAATGGCACCTGGAATGACACGGTGCCTCCTTTCTTTCCTCTTTTGATTCCAGCTGTTTTCCTGCAGGTTTTATTTCCCCTCATTGTCTAAACTCGGTTGGCTCACAGTCGGCTATAAAACTGCAAATGAGGTATCAAAGGTGCTACAAGGGAAGCTTAAATAAGACAGATGGTTTGATGAGTTTGTACGCTCAGTCCCTGTAGGAATAGACCATTACATAAAAGCTCCTACTATTGATCAGTTTTTATAATGGATTATTTTTCAAGATTATTCATTCGGTCAAGTGGTTCCCAAACCTCAGTGTCAGAGTTACTCCTGGGTTCAACATGAACTTTCTGGGTTAGTAAATGGGTTTTGAAGAAGAAATGACATTCTACCATTTTTAAGCCATGCCAGTATTGAGTCAGTTGATCTGTCATTTGGTCCTATCTGAAATGTCTTTATATTGGATATAACGCTGTGAATATTAGTACAGATGTTCATTTCTCCCCCTGGACAAACTGTTATCACTTTTGCATCTCCCTATAGCAATCATCAGCTCAAATTTTCATTTTGTCAGATTCTTCTAACAAGACTAATTACAATCCAATCAGCTTTGCAGAACTGCTTGCATAGCTTGCAATCTTGTCCTCTTAAGGTGACGAAGCGAACAAAAGGTTTCTCGAAAAGAAGACAGCTTAAAGGGATAGCCCTAGATTTTTTGACGTGTATTTTAATACTTGCCGGATTTACAGTGTGGGAGAGTTTTTGGAAGCTGTAATCTGTCTAATCAGTATTTACACAGGCAACAAAGGAAAATTCCTGGAAATGGGTAAACATCTGGCCATGGATTAATGATGGAACACTGTCTAGAGCAGGGGTGGGCAACTGGCGGCCCGGGGGCCAAATGAGGTCCCTCTCCTCACTCAATGTGGCCACAAGTACGTTTCATAAATCAATAACTTGTGAACATCAAGAACACATGACAGAGTGTGCTATGAAGGATTTCAACCTGAGTTGCCGATACATCATGTTCAAATACTATATGTATTATAACATAAAAAAGGGAAATATTCTTTGATAATCTTTAATTACTGGTATATGTTGGGTTCTTTGCGAGATATAAGTAGATATAATTGGCTGTACATTTTTCTGTTAATCCTGTTTTATGAAGCAATACCTTTGGAAAAAATAGAACTGTTATGAAGCCTTCAATGGTATATAGATTTGTTCTCCCGATTATGGTAAAGGAATATCGTCTATTAATCAAGTTTATATTGTTTTGTTTTTATATTGTCGATATCCTGGTTCAAACATTGTGATGAACAATGGAGGCCAGTATGCTGCTACCTTTAAGCACTTCATTGAGGACCCCAGGAAGACTAGCTCCTGGCTATGCTGAAGCTAATGGGGATCCAAATAAGCAGAAACAGAAAGAGAGGAACTATGGAGAGATGGCATGACCAGTGTACACTTTTATAAAAAAAAAAGAGTCATCAACCAAAACTGATCTGTAATGTAGCATGACGTTGGAGGGCAGGGCAATATGAGGCACATCTGCACTACTACTAAATAATCAAAATAACAATGGCAGAATGTTTTGTCATCTATGACTGTCAACCATCAGCAAACCAGGATGGTATTTTGAGTCGGCTAAACCCCCTCCTCTTGTTCTCTGCTCTGACAAAACAGCACATCTGCGATCGATGGAGTGACGCCTCTGAGATAGTCCATGCAGGCAACTCGAGCACTGATTTCACACTGACATGAGTCATTCACCACAATCACTGACAAATATATCCTCACAAATTAACGGTCTGTTACAGCTGAAAGATTTGTGGTCTCTCCCTCTACTGTTATTGCCAGCTCTGCCCTGCAACAGTCCTGCACTCTCGCTTTCAGCCCCATTCACCTCCCCAGCATCCACCTGTAGACTCCGACTAGGGGGGTTTAAGATATTATCACATCACTCCTAAAATTCCTGCATATAAAATTATTCTGTGAGGGGTGGAGCACATGCCAAACACAGACAATGATGCTGCAAAGAACATTTCAAACCATTACAAACGTGTGTTGTCTGAATGAAAGGGATCTTTTTCTACATTGATCATTAGCCAGAAAATGTCAATCAGGTTTCTCAAAAGCCTGAGGTGACGACTTCAAATTGATTGTTTTGACGAACAGCCAAGTTGATAGAATTACTATCTGTATACAGTTGACAACCACATGTGACAAAGGCAGGAATCATCACAATGTAGAGGGTTTAATTGTAAAATTATCAATTAACGATCAAAAAAGTTGCTGGTTTGGGGTGCAGGTGACCTAGGGGTTAGGTCGTTCTGTGCATTTCCTGTCTGACTCAATCTATTCAGTCCTGCTTGATGCATGCATGCAGCCAGCTCGGTCAAAAATAGAATTGCAGCGTATTTGAAACGGAGCAGAGCATAGTGGCACTGCTGGCATTCTCCGAAGACGGACCAAGGTGCCTGCTGTGGAAACAGCAGCATTGACTAGAGTGTCAGCGAACGGTGCCGTAGTGCGCGGCGCTAACGGAATGTGAAAAGTGGCAGTCTTTCTACCCAATTTCCAACTCTATCCACTGTCCTATCAAACACAAAAAGCTGTAAAAAAAAAAATAATGTTAAAAAAAGAAAAGAGTTGCTGATTTAATTTCTGTCCTTTGACTTGTTCATTAATTTACTCAGACCATTTAGAGCCGAGGATAAGAAGATAACTCTTTCACACTGTAGGGAATGGGGAAGAGGGATTTAAAAAATCACAACTTAACATGTAATTCATTTATAATTATTTCAACGTCAGCAGACTATCTTATTCAGATCAAGGAATCTAAATATATGTAAGTGAAACTTCTTAAAACTGACTGACATATACTGTATGTGCAACGTGTCACTGGGGGTCAGAAATACACAGTCTGTCATTTTAAGGGTTCCTAAGACAAAAATAGTGGTTTAGTCAGAGCAATATATCCTTCGGTTATCTTAGGGTTGATCATGTAACAGCAGTGTAACCAGTACATGTCGGGACAGCAAACCTTTACAACATGTCAGTTCACATCTCCTCTACCCCGGTCATTTCCTCTCGGGGCGGCAGGTTTTATAACCTGTTTGTTTGCTTGTTAATTGATTATTTCACTTTATTGTATGACATGTTATGATGTGAAGCACTTTGAGTCTGCCTTGTGTATGAAAAGCGCTATACAAATAAACTTGCCTTGCCTTGTTGAAGTTCATTCCCTTTCTTTTTTCTCCCAGACTTTTAATGCATACATTTTAAAAAGGAAGAAACTGCAAAAAATAGCACTTTTATGAAGGAATTCCCTTAAATAACATAAACGTAGGAACAAACATTGTTCCTATTATTTAACTGTCCATCATCTCAGCACTAATAATGTAATTGTTTAGTTACTGTATTACACCCTCTATGTGCAAAAGTTGCAGGGATGCACTTTCTGTTGTGACTTTGTGGGAGGGTGTGGGCAGGTGTGTTGTTCACTTTAATCGTGCGGTGTTGTAATGTAATGATACAGAACAGCATCTCCACATTTGAGCGCATCTGTGCATTCCTGCCGGCGTTGGAGTTATTAAGACTGTAGCAAAATAAGATGTTTGTGTGTTTTTTGACAGAACAAGTGAAGGTGGGTGGGTTGATGCTACTGTTATCTGCGGATGAAATATACAGAAACTGCCAACGCCTGTGGCAAGAGGAAAAGGAGGGGGGGCAGATACAAGATTATAAAATTCAATTTAGGGCAATGGAGGGGGTGGATCTTTTATATAAGGTGCCACAGAGTTTCTTTCCCCCCCTTTCAGTCGAAGACACAAACGAACAAGCATACACACATTTTCAAAAATATTCTGTAGAATCCCTCCTCTGTGTTTTTGTTGTGAAATCCAGTAAAACAAGAGATCTCTGTTTGTCTTAGCTGCAGGGCCGAGCCGAGCTTCAGATGCTGCTAATAATACACCACTCATTGGGGTTTGAGTCTGGTATGACTGTATCTCTCTGCATGTGATAGGGGAGAAGTGCCTGGGGTGAAGAGCAACGTTTACACCATTTTCAGTCCGTGCATCATCATCCAGCTCAGCCTCTGCAGGGAGGAGTCACTTTTGAGGATGACCCAGCAATTGAGGGAAGAGGCCATGAAATTTCCCCTCTGAGATAGTTAAGAGGTTGTTGTCCTGGATAAGTGGAAGCATTTCTCACCGAGGTGGTTTGCAGACATTGTTGCCCAGGCAGCTGTTCTCACGTCGGCATTTTTTAAAATGATGATAAACTTTCATGTTTTTCCTTGTTTTCTCAGCCAGAAAAAACACTTGAGTGAAGCAGAGAGAAACCTTTGTGTTGTCCTCATTAGCCCCCGTGTTGCCATTAATAGCAGTTTATTTATTGGCTGACAGCAGCAGTGTAATGCTTCTCACAGGCTAGAGGTAAAATCTGGGAGTTGAGACACTGCATTGAACAAAAACAGAGAGCTTCCGATAAACTTTAAAAGACCTCTTAATAATTCAATCCTTTAAAACTCTATCTTGCTTGATAACAGAAATGATGAATTGAATAATTTAAGGCCAGGGAGGATTCCATGATGCACACATTAAAAGCTGCTGTTTCTGTGCCTGGGAGGGAGAATTTGAAGGGATGAGAAAAAGTGGGAGAGCAAAGGACTTAACTGGAATATGAGACCTACTGTATATTCATTGAGATCTCTCTCCGCGTGCCTGCACTTAAGCTTTAAACGGTTCTGTAAAACTGATGAGGTGAAGGGGAGAGGGAGCGGAAAATGAATGTGTTCTTCTAAATGTTTTTTTGGGCGAATGCCTGTCAAGTGGAGCGGAACTGGAGGGAGGAAATTAGCCAGGGGACATGCAAAGTGAGCGGTGTCGGTTGGATGTGTGACATCCCTCTCTCTCCAAAGCCGTCTGAGGAGCGGAGGTGTTCAGGCACTGTATCTCTCCGAGAGGGAATAGAGTGCTTGAAGAAACACCTGAGAGAGAGAC
Source organism: Tautogolabrus adspersus (assembly GCA_020745685.1). Lineage (NCBI taxonomy): Eukaryota > Metazoa > Chordata > Actinopteri > Labriformes > Labridae > Tautogolabrus > Tautogolabrus adspersus. The sequence continues at coordinate 7,134,557 of CM036549.1, read as the reverse complement.
AGTGAACTGGCAAATCTGATTTTTCTGCAAAATAAGACAAAGAGAACCTTGGTTAGTCAAGGTTGGTTTCTTTTATTGCTTCTGGGAATTTTTTTAAATAATTTCCATCCATTTACTCTCTATAAGCTTTTATTTCATTTAAACTATCTCTTATACAGATTATCAATCACTACGAATGGATGAATTGATGTTAGGACTTTATAGATAGGGCTGGCAAAGTAACCGCCAAAATAAATGATCGTGATATTAACAAGCCATCGTGGAGGCCACCATCCCAACTGCACGTGAAGTCACCTCACCCCACCTCATGTTCAGATGGAAACAATGGCAACTGCACTGTTGCCAACACTGAATGTAACATCGCCCCTTTGGGAACATTTCAGCTCTCAGCTAAGTGAAAAAAGGAGAACCAGCTTTTTGAATGATGCAATTTGTGAAATCTGCGCCCAAAAGATCCCTGTGATATGAGGAAAAACAGCGAGTTTGAGCTCTCACCTAGTGAATAGTATCTGGGCTGCAATATTATATTGATTATTTTCTTAACAACAAGCTGTGACAATCAGTGACAGAAAAAACATTCTTGCTACCAGACAGTGTGCGAGCAGCGCTGTTGACAGCGGACAGCGCCTGGTACTGAAACAAAATCAGCATCACGGCAGCAATAGTTATCACCAGAATCACCTCCTCTTTAGCCATTTGCCTCCAAAAAAGCACAAGACAGTGAATTTAAAAAAAACAACCCTGTACAGTATGATTTTTGTAGAAGTCAATAATTTAAAAATCAATAAGATCAAATCCAAATCAATATTTTGTGTCAAATTATTGATTTCTTAAGTAGGCAGCCATATAATAAGCAGAACATTGATAGTGAGTGTGTTGTGGCAGAGGAAGCTCTTCAGGGTGAGACCCTGTTTCAGGTCGTGGTCCTGCTGAAGGTTCCATGCAGCTTTAACAACCCGCTCACTATACATTATCAGTTACTTGATAAACTCCTGAAAATCAGACATTACATGCAATCCCTGAGAACTCTCAATTTCTGTGAAGCACTATTGCCCCATTACATAAATTCAGGCAGTCAGAAAAGGGGAAGCAATATATCAGTAAGGTTAGACAGGCAGAGAAAACTGACCAACAAGGCTGGGCAGTTTGAGCTACATTAAGTAGTTTGACTTTTGATCTGATGCTTTATTGCTTTCGTCATCTGTGTTGTGATTACATTAGACTTCAACACAGGCTACACAACATAAAGCAGGGACCAAAACTTGAATCTATTTTCCATCTGAAATCCAAAGCCAGATGTTCCTCATTTCTGTCCCTCACTTCTAGCTACCATTTCACTGCCAGTGTGAAGGATACTGCTAGGACAGATTACTGTGTCCCTTCGCCTACATATGGCACGTGTTAAAAGCTGTATTAAAAAATCCAACTTTATCCTTTTAAGTCTCCTTCCAGTCACAAAATTAATTTTGCTTATCGACACTTGACTTTGAAGAAATAAAAAATAAGTCTAAGGCTATGTAAGCAGCTCAGAGAGGCTGATTGGATGGTAATTGATTTGCTGGAATTTGATCATGAACCAAAGCATCTTCCAAAATAAAAGAAAATTTGAGCTGATGATTTCACAAGAGGAGATGTTAGGAAAACATCAAATTGATTGCCTCATATCGTTCTGGATGGTTCTGTCAGAGGACGCTCAGTTCCATTAGAAATACAGACATTTTTTTTTCGTTTCCTCCCTCTGATTGAAAAGTGGTTAAGCAGTCTTCACTCACAAACATTGATGAAACAGACAGATTTAGCGTAAGAGGGATGGAGTCGCACTGCTTTGCTTCACGCTGGTGTCACCCTGTGCTCTCTTACTTTCACATTTCTGCCCTCCCGTCGCAGTTAGTTTTATGCTCAGTTTCACACTCAGTTGGTAGAGCTCCTGTTGTGTCTGCATTGCTCTTTGCACAATGAGAGCTGACACACTAATGATGCTGGTTATGGTTTGCAATTCCTTTCATAAGCAAACATCTGAACACTTTGTAACACAGGGACACTGTGTCACACCTGTAGTATCAAAAACTATTGAAAGCCCATTACATACTGTATGTGGTATTGACTAGAGACTGTAATTCCTTGAAAAAGGACCAAAAATGACTATATGTTCATATTTATGTTACAGGCTTCAAGCTGTTGAATTCACAATGACTTGTATTCATCACGGAGGTTCCAGCTTGATGTTATGACAAAGCCTGTTAGTCCCTGTGGGAAGGAGGTCAACCGAATGTGCTCCATGACAAAGTGATATTAGCGATAATGAGGCCCAAACCTAAAATTAGCTTTGCAAAATCATGACACATGATGTTTTGTTTGTATTAGGATGGAAATGTTAGGATGGAAAAGTCTTACTGGGGAGGTGGAAGAGTTCAACCCGAGACTTTAACTCAGCTGACAGACATTGTATTAGTTCAAATTAGTTTTTAATTCTGGCCTTTGTTAGATTTGTTTTTAGTTTTTTTTAAAGCTAACTTTTTGTTAGTGTTAGTTTGAGTTTATTTGTCATTTTGGAAACTTGTCAGGGGTGAGACCCAAAAGGACCAGAGAGAGTATTCTGTAATAAAAACCCAAAACATCAAACCATATGAAAAGACGTATTTAATTTAGGGCTGTCAAAGGATAAATCTTTTGTTTTTTTATTGTGATTAATTGCTAAGTTTCAGTAGTTAAGCATGAATCACATTTTTAATCACATATTTGAAATTCCCTTATTCTTGCATTAAAAAAAAAAATATTGTCAGGCTTTTATTTTGAATGTTTGTACTGTCTTTAGCTGAGAGTATTTAACTTGCTGTTTGAAGTCAACCCTGCTTTTATTTTGAAATAAAGTAAGGACCTTTTGGTAGATCGAAGGGTTCGATATGAACTTAACCACAGAAGAAGGAACTCATTCTGTTCTGTTATGTTTTTAAATCGAGGTTTTCTTCCTCTGTTTCAAAAAATGATCCCGTCCACACACGCTTAGTTCTCAAAAACATCGTCGTCCACACGAAAACGCAAAACGCTCTGTTACGGCTGTCATGAGAACGCCAAGTCAACAACAATGTCCTTGACATGCTGAAATGTTCTCGTCGTTCCTCTGCAATGACCATTTCATTTTACAAAGTTGTCCAATTCAGGTGCCTCTGCCTGTCAATCTAGGGTGAGCACTAGCATGGTTGCGTCTTCTAGCTCACTAACTCATGTAAACAAAAGTGACAGCGTCGCACAATGACGTCAAATGTAGGAGAAACCAACGCAAAGTGTGACATTACAAGCCCAAAGCTCAGTTGTCCCCTTCTACACATAAACACTTTAAATGGAGTTTCTGAAAATCTTCACCCTGGAAGGAGTTTTCCTAAAAGGTGCATTTCCAGTGACCTTAAAAATCCCTCAGTTTTCAAAAATACCTGCCTACAGTATGTGTGGACTTGGACTTAGTGTGCCTGTTGCTGGTACTCTTCAGTGGTGATGCAGGTAGTTTTTGGCACCTATTCTGTTGTTTTGGCTTAAAGACGTGTTTTTACCATTGAAAGACCTGTGCTAATCTATCCATCGTACCAATATATTCTATTTGTGGGGTTTTTTAACTTAGAGGCATTTTTGTAGGACCATACATGCAAAGTACAACACTATAATGAAATACAACTTATTTGTATTGAACTGTATTTTTATCATGAAATCAAATTTTTAAATGTTAAAGATTTAAAACTTTTTTTAAAAGCAAAAACATGCAGAATCTAAACCATCTAACCTGTCTTCTATTTCCACTTCTCATAGTATACATATTGAGTCTGTTTCGAGCTGCTTAAATTTTGGTATTTTAATTGATGAGTCTCTCTCTTGGACAACTCACATTCAGCAGCTGGTAAAGAGGTTGAAGCTGAGACTGGGTTTCTATTCAAGAATCAAATCCTGTCTGTCTTTTGAATCTAAGAAGAGGCTGGTTGCTGCCACTTTTATGTCTGTGCTGGACTGTGGTAATGTTTTAGACATGCATGCCTCTTCTAAAAGCTTACTCTGACTTCCTGTATCATGGAGCTCTGAGGTTCATCACTAATCTTAAATCCCTCACTCATCACAGTTTATTGTATGCACGTGTCGGATGGACTTCTTTGAACCCACGCAGACTTAAACACTGGCGTATTCTCATCTACAAGTTTATCTCACGTCTGCTTCCTTCATACCTTCTGACCTTCATCAGTCGGAAGAGTACCGGACCTTTTTTTACTGTCTGTTTCAAACGTCAGAACTGAACTGGGGGAAAAGGCATTTAAGTTTGCTGCTCCCTTTACTTGGAACGGATTACAAAAAGAGCTGAAACTCAATGACCTGCTCTCATTGAATGATTATAAGATGATGTTCAATGACTTGGAGGCGGACACATCTGGCTGTACATGTTCTCCCTGATGTGTTTGTGGGCGATCTTGACAAACATTTGCTGTTTAAATGTAGTATTTGTGTCTTTTGAAGTCTTGTAAAATTTCTTTGTAAGTTTGGCTGATTGTTGGCTGTTTGTTTGACACTCTGTAAATTGTGTTTCTGCCTGTTTTGGCCAAGACACTCTAGAAACAAGATTTTGTAATCTCAATTAGTTTCTTTCTTGGTTAAATAAAGGTTAACTAAATTTAAAAAAGAAATTGTGCAATAGAAATAGTGCATATGGTTTTAACCCTCCTATTGTCTTCCCATTAAATGCGCACCTGTTGTCCTCCCGGGTCAAATTGACCCGTTCTGTTTTGACTGCTTATAAAGCATGAGGTATAAAATGATCACCACATTTTTTTGTTTCACCTTTTTAGTGAACTTGTTTCCAACACATTAACATGAATTTTTCAATATTTTTTTGTAATTTATGGTGTGATAGACCTCATTTACATAAAATGATACCTCATTTTTGAGTAAAAAAAAGCAGAAATTCTGAATTTTTTTCACTATGGTTATGATCAGAGGCACAAAAGTAGATGGAATATCACAGACTGGTATATGTCAAAATTTAGACATGATATTGTTTTGAAACCATTTCAATTTTTTGAATGGCAGCAAATAGTCACACCTGTTATCCTCCCGGGTCAAATTGACCCGTCTAGTTTGACTGCTTATAAAGCATATAGTGTAAAATGATCACCAAATTTTTTTGTTTCACCTTCTTAGTGAACTTGTTTCCAACACATTAACATGAATTTTAAACTTATTTTTTGTAATTTATGGTGTGATAGACCTCATTTACATGAAATTATACCTAATTTTGGAGTAAAAAAAGCAGAAATTCTGAATTATTTTCACTATGGTTATGATCAGAGGCACAAAAGTAGATGGAATATCACAGACTGGTATATGTCAAAATGTAGACAGGATATTGTTTTGAAACCATTTCAATTTTTTGAATGGCAGCAAATAGTCACACCTGGGTCTAGTTCTAGTACTGTTTATAAAGC